>CM046876.1:170796232-171452235 GCA_025667525.1 Glebionis coronaria | reverse complement strand
AGGGAGATTTCAAGTTGTATAAAATGTCCCAACAGCGCTTTGAATAACCTTAGTCAACTTTTTGAAACTTGTCAAATTTGGCACAATCCATTCCAAAACTTTTCCAAAGGGCTCCTTTTGTAATAACTTGATTTTCCAAGGGCTATCTTGTATAATCTTCAAACTTTAAGGATCATACTTGTACATTTGATATTTTGAGGGTCAAATGTGACAAGTTCTTCAAAGATGAGGGGGCCAATTTTTGCCAATCTTCAATTCTTTCAAGGGTAATTTTGCAAATCCAAACTTGGGCCCGGTTCATTGTGCGACTTCGTTTCCCGTGTTCGTTTTTGATTGATTCTTGTGTTCTTTTGCCAGATTCCTCAATATCCGTACCTAAAAATACACAAGTAACAAACACGGAGCATATATTTGGTCTATTTTATGATATTTTATGCAATTAAAGGCCGATTTGGGACGATGAGACCATGTATAAAAGCAGTCTCATCACTCCCCCCATACTAAACCATTGCCGTGCCCTCACGCAATGCTAGAATAAAGTATCAAAGCATCTCCAAAATTTAATTTTATGACTTTATTGAAATGATAACTAGCTACACACTACAATTACTACTACTTGTGTTTTAGACATAATGTATGATTTTCATCGCAAAATGGGACTGTTTAGGTTCATAGAATAAGAACATGTGAATGCTTCGTTAGAAATAATTTCGTCGTCCTCGATTTTCACCTTAATTCCATGCCAAGCGTGCAACGAGATCATTGTCATTATAAGTTAGTAATGCTAAACACTACTTCATATGTCCTAATCATGTACTTATTCTCCCATTATTCCTAAGTTGTATCTTCTTATATTTTTATTTTGTCTTAATGATCACGAGGGATACCTCATTGACTTATGCGATAATAGAGATTTAGGTCTAAAAATAGATGTTTCTAACGGTGTAACTAAGGACTCATCAAATCAATAACCCCTCCTAATAGACAACGATGTTAAAAAATTAAGTTGACAAGAAGAATCGATAAACACGGTTTTTATAACGGTTTTGAACATGAGACTTATTACCAAGACTTTTATACGCCCCCTAACGGAAGGACCTTATTATCTTTGGTTTACCTCCATCTTTTTATTCAACTTCGCCATGAAGCTTTTATTATGACTTCGGTCTTGCTTGCCTTTTATTATCCGCCTCATCGGTGGTTTTATTATAGCCAAAGACAGTATATCCTCACGCTAGAGTGAATTTTGGATCTTTAAAGCTTTCGAAGATTAAGGCTTGATTCACTTTCAATTTTGCATAGATTTTTAGGCCTTGTGGGGCTTCAAATTGTTTGCTAGATTTAGTGGTGAGCACTTGAAATCTTATTATTGGGGTGAAGCTTTCGATTATTAGGGTGCCAATACTTCAAAACCGTGACGCTGGCGATACCTTAATGTCTTCCCAATTTAATTACACGGAAGCTACTAGAAAAGACTAGAAACCCAACAATCAAAACTAAACCGCTAAATCAATATTTATTAAGCAAAAATATTTTTACAAGCGAAGGGAGAATAAGCAAACAACGAGAACACATGAGTTTTTGAAAGAATACGAGTACTCTACGTTTAGCATAGTAACTTATAATTAACTCTATCATTTCTCGTCCTCATTTAAGAGACTTAGCCTAATATAAGTTAAGGAATCAAAGCTAAGTGCTCAACACGCACGGTCGAGTCAAAAATTACTCTTATTCTCGCCATCGGAAAATCTACATTCGTGTCTTCAAACACTTATAAAACATGAGAAAAATTTTAAAATTTGGCCATTTTTAGCCTTATTTTGCAAGAAAACGATAAACAAAAAGATAAACTTTGGAAAGCGTGAAGGTTTGGCAAAGCAAGTATCTATTCACCTCTCCCCCATACTAAAGTTAAACATTGTCCTCAATGTTTCGAGTCTAGGGGTGCAAACACCCCCATACTAGAGACGTAGTCGAATGCCTAATCTAGCATGGAAAGGGTGTAACCAATAAGTGATAGCCGTTTATGAAGTGTGCTATAAACCTAAGGTTAGAACATAAAAGGATATATCATGATGGATATTGGGAAAGGCCTCCAAAGCAAATGATCGAGTGCTCCCATGAAACGAACACGAGAGGCTCCAATCGTGAAGATGATGATCTAAAAGACACAATGCACAAACAACCACGGAACAAACGTTGGAAGGGCACAAATCCCCTCACATTAAACTAATTAGAAAGCAATAATATGTACATGGATAAGCATGGGTCTCCCCCACGAGGCACCTTGTTTTTGATAACCGAGTCAAAAGCTCGACTCGAATCCCCATAAATGTGATCATTTAGGGATAATTATGGTTTGGTCAATTTTTGGTGGGGCTTACATGATAAACAAGGCCCAAAAGTACGTGGAGTACTTTAAATATCCGATAAACGTATACCGGGGTCAAAGATAGCGTCCTCGTTTTCGGATGAAAGACGAGACAACACAACTCCAACACAAATCCCAATGGGATAGAAGAAAATAGGAGAGAAGAAATAGAAGGGTGGGACAATGGGTAAGTCAAAACATTGAGCTACTCGAGGTAGACTCGCACCAATCAAATGAAAAGATTTTCCATTTATTGCATCGGTGGAAGACCGAGATTTCCCTATAAAAGCAATTCCAGGATCAAATATCTCGTCCTCGGTGGAGAAAGGGAAGGGAACATAAGGGTCTTCCCCCACACTAGGTCCACACAAAGCATCGTCAAAAGGAGAAGACGAGCTTGTAGTACTCAAGACACGCGGTGATGACGGAGTTAGAATAGTAGAAAAATCTTTTAAATTAGATTCAAAATCTTTTCCTTTTTCATCTTTTAAACTCTCCTTGTGAAAACCCGATTTAATTATGTCAAAAATATTTGGTGTATCTAAAACAATGTTAGTCACACTAAAAATTCTCACATTTTGAAAGCGTTTTGGTTTAGGTGGTGGCAAGTTTTCAAATCTTTTGTCAACAAAGAAAACCTCCCCATCGGGATCAACGTATTCATCATCCGAAGAATCACTCGAGATTGGAATCATAGGCTTAACACTCTTAACCTCCATCGGCGGAGGGGACGGAACTTCATTTTTATCAACTCCTAAAACTCTATTGGAAATCCTTTGACAAATGTTTTTGATTGGATTGACATTGTACAAAGATGTGATCGAATAAACATGAGAAAGAGTGGAGTTTTGGGTTGCATTAATGACGAGTTCTTCCTCATTGAAACGAAGAGTGATTTTTCTAGCATGCACATCGATAAGTGCTCTCGAGGTATCCAAAAAAGATCGACCTAAAATTAATGGAACTTTAGGATCGATGGGAATATCAACAACTATGAAGTCCACGGGATAATAGAATTTCCCAACTTTCACAAAGACGTCCTCGGCAACTCCACAAGCTAGAATCGTAGAATGATCGGCCATTTCGATTGACATTCTTGAAGGAGTGAGATTTGGAAGATTGAGCGATTTAAAAATCTCGAGAGGCATCAAATTAATACTAGCACCAAGATCGGCCAAGGCGTAGCATTCTTCCATGTCTTGGATAGCACATGGGATTAAAAACTTTCCAGGATCACCGACTTTTTGTGGTATGCGGCTTAGAAAAACCGAAGAACAACTAGACGATTTTTGCAATTTCTCTTTGTTATTCAACATACTTTTGAAGTTCGCGGCAAATCGAGGCATCATGACTAAGGCGTCGGCAAAACTTATATTAAAATGCAAGTCACGAAACATTTTCATAAAGAGTTCAAATTGATAATTATTTCGTTCTTGTGCCTTTTCCTTGTCTCGTCTTGATGGGTAGGGTAAAGGTGGTGTGGGTTGGGGCAAATTAGGCATAGGCATCGGCCTTGGAATCTCGGGTTCCATAATGGGTATTGGTTCAACCGTAGGTGTGGTTTGAGCGGTACTTCGTGGGCTTGAGATGTGCTCCTTTTCAACCACGACCTCGGGTTCTTTCTCTTTTTCCTTCTCCATAGAAGTACTTGGACGAGATATGGGTTCTTTGAAAGTTTTACCACTACGAGTGGCAATAACCTTCAATTCTCCTTTCGGGTTCACGATGGTATCACTAGGAAGACCACCCGAAGAAGAGGGCTTACACATGATAGCTTCAAACATCTTAGCCATACGGTCTTCAAACTTAGATTGCCTAGCATCCGCTTTCAACAATTCTTGCTTAATCTCATGTTGTCCTTGCTCCATTTTTTGTTGATTTTGTTGGAGTCGTGTGACATTTCCTTCCATTTTATTAGCATGAGTTTTAAGTTCATTAGCAAGTTCGGTTTTAAGCTCATTTTTCAATTCGGATCTTAAGCTAACCATTTCACGTTGCATGTTGTCAAACTTAGCATCATTAGCCTTAGCATAATTCAAAAATTCTCCTTGAAGATTTTTGGTGTGATCGTTTTGAAAACCTTGGGCATTAGTTTGAAAATCACGGTTTTGGTTTTGGTTTGAAATTTGCCCATTTCCACTTTGGTAATTACCTTTGTTATAGTTTCTTTGATTTCCTTGGTAATTTCTACCTTGGTTGTTGTTGTTGCGATAATTATTAGCATTTTGATTGGGTTGAGCTTGATTTGAACGTGAACCTTGACCTATTTGGTTATAAGTTCCCGTGGCTACAAAAGCATTCGAAGTGTTACCATCCGCGGTAATGCACTCGGATAAATCATGAGCTCCCCCACACGACAAACAACTTTTAGAAACCGCTTTAACCGAAGCGGTGTTGGAAGCTTCTTGAGCCTTCCAATGGGACATAAGGTTTGCAAATCTATCGAAAAATCGGTTTTCTTCATTTGCTTCATCATGTAATGCATTGATACTTTGAGACGATGATGAGCCCCTTTTGGCAACACTCGGTGTGTGACGAGGGCTATAAACCTTAGACCTATTCTCGATTATGACCAAAGCTTCTTCAACCGTTTTACACAAAAAATTACCACCCGCGGCGGCATTTAAATAATCTCTTTCATGATCGTTAAGTCCATTATAAAACGTGTCGATTTGGTGCAAATCGGAAAAACCATGATGAGGACATTCGTGTAACATCTCCTTAAACCTATTCCAAGCCGTAGAAAAACTTTCATTTGATTCTTGTGAAAATTTAGAAATCTCGTTTTTCAAATGCGTAGTCTTAGAGGGCGGAAAAAATTGGTTCACGAACTTCGAAACGAGATCCTTCCACGTCAATATAGAATTGGGTGGCTCTTTCTCTAACCAAATTTTAGCGGGCCCCGCTAAGGAATACGGAAATAACATCATCTTAATCGAGTCATTCGAGACATCCTTGAATTTGCACGTGGCGGTAAGACGATTAAATTGGCGGATATGGTTGTGAGGATTGTCCTTCTCATCACCACGGAATTTGTTGTTTTGGATCATCGACAACAAACCCGTTTTCACCTCAAAATTCTCCGCAAGGATTGCGGGAATCACAATAGCTTCTCCATAACCCTCGGTGGGTGCTTGAAGTAACTCCATCATAGTTCGATTCGCCATGGTCGGTTCTTCTCGTACAATGGGTTCGTCAATAGGAGACTCCTCACTAGAAAGAGTGAGTGATTTGTTTCTTCGTTTACGAGCACGTCTAGCTTTAGAGCGAGTTTGCATAAACGTCACGTACAACGAGAAGGCGAGCAAAGAAGATTCTTTTTGGTATTTTGTGTTTTTTCAATTTTTTTTTTTTGTGGTTTTTGATTGTATTAACCTTTTGGAAATTGGTGAATGTATTAAGTAGACAACAAGTCCACAAATCTCCTCACTTAATCAAATCTCTTGATTAAAAGGGCCTCAAGGAATGAAAACGATCACGTGGAGTGAACGCCTTCGATGACTTTAGAACGATGGTGGAACACCAAATCGTTCAAGAGGGTTTAATCAAATGGAAACCAAGAAAATATATATGATATGTAGTAATACTTTGGGCGGCAAAACCCTCGATTCACTCTCAAAATCAAATACGCACAAGCAAGCGGAGGAAACGAGGCGCCGCGAAGCACTTAAGAGCCTTTTTCCTTTAGGTCGTGAAATACAACCGCCTTATACCCACCTTATAGTTTGTATTTTCAAAATCGAGCTTCACGAAAGTATTTATCTATTTTTGCCTTTTTCTTTGGTTTGAGATTCGAATACAATGATCGAGTGATGAAATCCCGAATCAAGGTTGTGATTGCTCACGTATTTGGAGTACTTGTGTATTTATTGTTCTACGTATACAATATAGTAATAGTATTCACACAAAAACCGAAAAACGATAATACGTATTAATAGAGTGCTATTAATACAATTATATTATGGCTAATATAGAAAAACAACAATGGTTCAATCAAAACACAACACGCCTCCCCGGCAGCGGCGCCATTTTTGGTGTAGTGATTTTGTATATACTTTATTTTAGGAAAAACAAAGCAACACAAAAAGCGGTAAGTATTAAGCGTCGGTTTAGGAAAACCAAGCACTTATGACCCTTGATGGGAATCGTTCTCTCGAGGAGGCTAGTGCGTTGTGAATTGAATTGATTGATTATGTTTTTGATTATTAATGAGAAGAAAAGAAGAGAAAATGACGATGACGAAAAAATTAGAAAAATAAGGCAAAAACACTATTAGAAAGTTACGACGAAGAACGTGAAAGACACAAAATTTAAAATTTTAATCTAAAAATTCCTAAAAATTACTAAAAACTCCCAAATAATATTCTAAGAGTTTACAAAAAATTCAAACTTGCCAAAGCCTTTTAATTAATTTAATAATGACTTTTTAATGCTAATTAAAGCCCTAAAAATCACTTTTAAATATTAAAAAGCCCTAAACAAGATTTAATAGTTTGTAAACCTCAAAAATGACTTAATTAAACTAAAAACTATTTTTAAAAATTTTAAAACCAAATTAAACTATTTTTAAACTCCTAAAAACTATTAAAATCTATTAAATCTTAAATTAATTCTAAAAATTAATTGAAAAGCCTAAAAATTATTCTACAAATGGGAAAAGTCCTAATTAATGCTATAGAATCTAGGAAAAATGAAAAAGAAATAAAAATTAAACTTTTTATTTTAATGAATAAAATAATATTAAAATATTCTAAAAAATTAAAAGTCCTCAAATAAATTCTAAAAAATTCTCAAAAATCCAAAATATTCTAACTAGAAAGAAAATGTAAACAAAAGTTTCTAAAACCTCTTAATGAATTTTATATTAATTTTTAAAGTTGCTAAAAAAACCTAAAATTAAATAAAATCAAAAATTAAAGTTTTTGAAAACTTTTTTATATGTAAACCTCAAAAATACAAATAAAAACCTAAAAACTATTTTTTATATTTTTTAACTACTGTTTAATATTTTTTAAAGACTTTCTAAATTTAAAAATAAAAATAATCCTAATAAATAATTAAATAAAAGGAAAAATGAAATTTTTAAACAGAAAAATCCTAAAGCCTACTTAAAACCTAGGAAAAATGGAAAGAAGCTAAGGGGCTTAATAAATAAGCTGAAATGAGTCTAATAAGCCACGGCTTATATGAGAAGCCAATACACAAACACCTTAAATATTAAACCTTGTAAACACTTACCAGTCAAAGACCCTAGGGCAGATGGTTAGAGCGTTGTGTTGTGAGAGGAGTGGCGCAGGTTCGAGTCCTGGCCACGTCCTTTTTGGCAAAAATATTTTTTTTTTCTCTTTTAAAACTTGATCCAGTAACTTAGTATAGCTTAAAAACACAATCCAAATCAAAACTTGTCCAAGATTAAGCAGATTAAAAGGCAATTTGTGCCCAGGTCTGGATATGTTTCTGAAAAACAAGTATGAACACCAAGAGGTCTTGGTGTTTTGCTTTGTTTGAGGTGATTTGTTGGAACAAAGGGCACCCTTGTGCTCTTTCTGAGCACAAGGAGTCAAACACAAGTTAAAACAAGCAACTAGCACACACCACTGATCAAAACAAATGCACAAACAGGTAAAACAGATGCACACCAAAGCCTATGCAAGTTTCTGAAGTCCCTAATGGGGTCTGTGAACTTAAAGCAGATTACAAGCACACTAGATGAGATTTTAACCTGCCAAATTATGCATACACACTCACAAGATGGTACTCAAGCAATAACAAACTTAAATTACCCTATCTCTTTAACAGAAATCCAAGATCATTCATAAAAATTCATGAAAAATTAAGCAACAAAGCCTAAGCAGATTTCTATCTCACTTTACTTTTAAAACACACAAGCTTGCCTCAAATTAGTTCTAATCTAAGCTACCACTAACATGCAACCTATCTCAACTAATTCTAAACTGATTAACACCTTTTAGCAACAAAATCAAAGATTTAAAACCTGCTAAAATGCTAATCCAAACACCCTGTTAAATATTTTTGAAAACGTTTTTCAAATCACATCCTTTTAAAACTCAAACAAACTGAGTCTTATGGCTTCTAACATGTATTAAAACACAAAAGAGCACAAATCCAATAGCTATAACACCTTATAGCACAAAATCAAACCAATTGCATGAACTTTCACTTTTCTGAAATTTTTAAAAGGGAACCAAGAGAATACCTTTGGACCTTACATCCAAGGTCCAAGTGGATGAAATCCACCTCCTTCCAACTCGGGTTGGAGCTGAACACTTCAACAAATCAACAATTAACAACCTGAAAAAGAAAAAAGCAAAACAAGAACAATATATATGATATATTCTGTTTACTTTTCTATTTTTCTAAAAAAACTTCCAAAATCTTTTCCAAACTTTCTTACACGTTTTAAAAAACAAATCTTAAGTCCAAAATCAAAACTCTTTCCACTTTCACTTCAAAAGCTTTGATTTCAGAATCTTAAAAAAGACTTCCTTCAAAACTACCTTTTTGAAAAACTCAAATCACACTTTCATAAATTTAATGTGGAACTCAGCTTTAGCATTTAACAATACACAACTTTTTAAATTCAATTAAAGGGATTACAATTGTATTTAACAAATACCAAACTTAATTAATTCAAAAAAGGCATTACAAGTTGAAATTGCTAAAACTGGAACAAAGCAAAATGATGAACAGGCTCATCATTTTATACTATCTAATAGAACATTCTAGGCTAAGATTAAAATATTTCAAATGCTGAAACCCTAAAATTGGAATTCTCAAGTTTGCCCTTGGTCTTCTTGACGAATCTTGGTCAAAAGGCACCACCATGTGATTGACAGCCTTGATTTTCCATCCTGGACGTTTGTTTGAACTTGGAGGACAAGGGGTTGATCTTGATCGTTGATCTTGTCCCCTCCTAGGGTTGTGTGGAAAGAGACGGGTGCAGGGGAAGGGTGGGGAGAGGACCACAGGCCACGTGGAGGGCATTGGTGAGGTGGGTTTGGTTAATGAGAGAGGGAATTAGCAATCTGGACAAGTTGGGTGAAAAACCCCTTGATTTGTGATTTAATCAACCTGGGTGGGGATTAGGGTTCTTTGGTTAATTAGGGGTGTTTTGATTTGTTTTGGGATTAAATTGTTTTGAAAAAGTGTTTAGGAGGGAAAGAAAAACGGGTTAAGTGGGATTTGACTTGGTTGACTGGGGTTATTAAATAAAAACGGGTTTGGTTAATGGGTGTAGGGTCGGGTAGGGTAGGGTATTGGGTTGGTGGGTGGGTAGGGTTGACGTGTCAGTGTCTGAGTGGTTGTGGGAGTTTGGTGTTTTAACAGGTTTGGTCCCCAAGCATTTCAGTTTCTTTCAAGTTGTATAAAATGTCCAACAGCGCTTGAATAACCTTAGTCAACTTTTGAAACTTGTCAAATTTGGCACAATCCATTCCAAAACTTTTCCAAAGGGCTCCTTTTGTAATAACTTGATTTTCCAAGGGCTGATCTTGTATAATCTTCAAACTTTAAGGATCATACTTGTACATTTGATATTTTGAGGGTCAAATGTGACAAGTTCTTCAAAGATGAGGGGCCATTTTTGCCAATCTTCAATTCTTCAAGGGTAATTTTGCAAAATCCAAACTTGGGCCCGGTTCATTGTGCGACTTCGTTTCCCGTGTTCGTTTTTGATTGATTCTTGTGTTCTTTTGCCAATTCCTCAATATCCGTACCTAAAAATACACAAGTAACAAACACGAGCATATATTTGGTCTATTTTATGATATTTTATGCAATTAAAGGCCGATTTGGACGATGAGACCATGTATAAAAGCAGTCTCATCACCCAAGTAAAACAAATAAAAGGAAAGTTTTTCCTTCCCCTTTGTCCTCTATAACCGACGGTCGAACACCCCCTTGTGGGGTGTTCCGGAACCTTCTTTTCTTCTTCCTTTTAATTCCACAACGCTCGTTAATACTTAACTCTTAATTATTTAACGATTGTTAATGTTATAGCTTGATTTAATTTAATAAATATAATAAATATATTTATTAAATAAATTAACTCTTTACGTATTGAGTGCAATCCCGTAATCTCGAGTTCGATCCCATCTAAATACAAGTCCATAAACTTTCAGTAAGGACTAACGATATACTTTTCTTGTGTAGGAAATTATCAATCACGTCTCTTATTAGTACAAGATCCAACACAATCCAAGACAATTAAGCCCCTCCCATCAAGAACTCAGATCCATACTTAACCCTGATCGATCACTCTACTAACAAGTGACGCCATCCGTGGGACCCGGTACATAACTTCTTTCTAAAGATCTCATTCCAATATGAGCACCTCGGCAGGAAACCCCCTATCCCGCACACGTCTGCCGTATGGAGCGCGATAGCGGAGGGACCTAATCAAAACGCAGAGAATCGTAACAACCGAGCATTTGTCGCCGAAGTTAAGGAATTCTGCTACGAGAACTAGTACCAGCTATTACCTCATATAGTCAAAAAAATTTGTGAAGAAAAGCAATACAAACGAAAGTTGAGATCTCTAAAAAACCGCCTACATTATAGCGGAAGCTCGTGGAAGGACTATAGGGCAGACGAATCCCACCTCCACTCCGAGTCCCCGACTCATGAAACGAAGGAAGCGCGGACGTATAAAATGTGAATGTCCCCGGACTGGCCAAATAGCCCACGGCAAAGCCAGAGGGTCTTCTGACGAATAAACCGGGGATCCACCAGCATAAAAGATTGAGGCAAAGACACAGTTTTCACAATGCTAGGTCCAAAATATGGAGGAGTCTTCTAAAAACTAGGCGAAAGGGAGAGAAATCCATTTGGCAAAATAACAAGAGATTGGCTATCGTACCATTTAAACTCAGAAATGCGCGAAAACCTCAGAGAAATGGATAAACATAAAAGAGCGACAAGAGAGTATTACCGGAGTCACAATCTCCTACCAAGCAAGTTGCAAAGAAAGTTAAACTCCGCAACAAGTAGGGTTCACCATGAAAATATCATGATACAAAGATAAGAGCAACACTCCGACACGGAAGAAAGTGACAGCGGACACTAGAAGTTAAAAAATAAGAAACTAAACATAGAACGAGATGATTTGTCTCGACGGTGGTTAGGCATGGGCATTGACCCGTTCACACCCCGCATAACAAACTTTGACCTCCCCTAGGAAGATTCGCATGCCTTGCCATATCAAAGCATACAACGGATCTGGAGATCCAGAAGACTATGTAAGGATTTTCCAAACACTGGCTTGGAACTTTGCTCTTAGGATTTTCCAACATGGTGCCACATGTTTAACTCCACACACATTGGCAGCGCCAGAATATGGTTCGACAACCTCCCACCAGAAACGATCGACAATTATAATGACCTAAGAGCAGTGTTCCTAGCCAGTTACCACCAATGTATCAAAGACCCGATAGAATTCCATCATATAAAACAGAAAAATTGTGAATCCACCGAAGACTTCATGGAGCGGTTCAAAAGTAAGAGCAGATATGCCAAAATCACTCTAGAAGACACGAAAGTATCAGTAGTTATACATGAAATAACACACCCCGTATGGATTAAATGTCTCTATGACAATAAACCCAAAACAATGGATGAAGTAATGAGAAAACGGAAGCCTTCCTTAGAAGAGAAGCAGCAGAAGCAAGCAAGTATCGAAAGGAACCCGGTCCCGTATGAGGAAAAAAGCGAGGCTCTAATAAAAAACCAACTTCCAGAACCAAAAGAGGTCGGAACTTCTGAACAACAAGTTTACATTCCTCAAAACACCCAAGAAAAATCCTAACTTTGGAAAGAGGGAAATATAAAGCACCACCTCCCATGGCTACCCCGGTAGAACAAAGAAAATGAGATAAGTTTTGTGAGTTACATAAAGAAATTGGACACGGCACATATGAGTGCGTACACCTAAATAAACAATTTGAGGAACTGGCAAAAAACAGAAAATTGTCTTGATGGTTAAAGAAAGAAGGGAACAAGGATGACACATCCGACAAAGGGAAAGCCGTAGCCATCCTCATGGTACACTCACGACAGAGAACTACGGAGAAATAGGTGACAAAAAGCTTCTCCCAAACCTAAACTCCACTTAACGGGTCAAAGGCTGGAGAAGAACTTATAATAATGGAAGCAAAAATAAAAGGAAATTGTTTCCACAAAGTATACGTGGATGTAGGATCAACCTTCAAAATCATGTATGAACATTGCTTCAGTCACCTCTCACCAGAAATCAAAAAACAAATGGTCCTAGCTACAACTTCTTTGGTAGGGTTTAGTGGGGAAACTATGTGGCCGATGGGACATATAAAATTACAAGTAACAATAGGGGATGAAGAGCATTCAACGACAACACAAATGAACTTTATGATAGTACGGTCGAATTCACCATATAATGTAATCATCAAAAGAACCGGGATCCACCAAACAAAAGCAGTGTCGTCAACTACTCACGGAATGATCAAATTTCCAACGGATGGAGGGGTACTCACACTCTACAGCAAAACAGTGACACCAATCGAATGTGCGACAGTGAACAAGCCGACCATAACTTTAGAAAAAACTCCACTCAATGAGGAACGTCTGAAATTAGAAATCCATCTAAAATACCAAGAACAGACAATCACAATTGGAGGAAATCTATCAGACGAAGGGAAAGAAAACTTGTACAATCTACTAAGAAGGAACCTTGATATATTTGCATGGGAACCCAAGGATATGACGGGCATTCCAAGGCACATAGCGGAACACCGTATCAATATCATGGATGGTTATCCCCGAGTCAGACAAAAAAAAAAGGGTCACGCCTCGAAAAGAAATAAAGCAATTCACGAAGAAGTAACAACAGAAGTTGGAATAATAAGGTAAGTACACTACCACATCTGGGTATCCAACCTCGTGATGGTAAAAAAGCATGATGAAAGCTGGAAGATGTGTGTAGACTTCAGAAACCTCAAGATTGTTATCCACTCCCAGAAGACGATTGAAAAATAGAATCATTGTGTGGACATCCCTTCAAGTGTTTCCTAGACACTTACATAGTATATCACCAAATAAAGATAGCATAGCAAGAAGAAGAAAAGACAGCGTTTGTCACAAGCTAAGGCATCTTTTGCTACAAAAGAATGTCATTCAGACTGAAAAATACAGGAGTTACCAACGGCTGGTCGACAAAGTCTTAACAGGTGGGTCGTAACCTAAAAGTCTACGTAGATGAGCTAGTCAACGTTACACAGAGCAAGAAGTTCTCAGAGGTCCTCAGAGGTCCGGAGAAAAACTACTCCCCAATTGAGAAGCTGATCCTAGCCCTAGTCCACGCGACTAAGAGATTGAAACGATACTTCCAAGCACACCCCGTTGTGGTAATCACGGACCAGCCAATCAAACAAGTATTGTCAAACCCAGATACAGATGGATGAATGCAAATGTGAAGCGTCGCCCTAGATGCGTACGATATCCGTTACAAACCCCGGACAGTAATAAAAGGACAGATCCTTACAGATTTATAGCTGAAAAGCCGGACGAAGATGCTCCCATGGAGGGAGCACAAGGCCAACAGTCGGAACCATAGACACTCTTCACAGACGATTCTTCATGCACTAAGGGCTCAGGAGCTGGCCTCATACTAACTGACCCAGAAGGGACAAAGTTCACCTACGCCCTAAGATTTAAATTCGAAACATCAAACAATGAGGTAGAATATGAAGCACTAATAACCAGACTTAGAATAGAAAAAGAAATGGGAATCCAAAGCCTACAAGCAAACGTAGATTCAAGGCTAGTGGCAAATCAAATTAATGGATCCTACACGGCTAAAAAAGAAAAGCATGAAAAATATCTAGAGAAAGCCAAAACCATGATAGAAACTTCAAAGAGTTCTCAATCAAACAAGTGCCGCAAATCAAAAACAAAAAAGCAAACACACTAAGCAAAATAGCCTCAACAAGCTTCCCACATCTAGCCAAACAAGTGCAAGTCGAAGTGGTAACTCCAAAATCAACTAAAGAAGCGGAAATCCTTACGGTAGTGGAAGAGGTAGGACATAACTGGATGACCTCATTATATGACTTCCTATCGGAAGATACACTACTAGCAGAGAGGCGAAAAGCAAGAAAGCTAAAATTCAAGGCACGACATTATGCCATCATGGACGGAATCATGTACAAAAATCATTTCTCGAATCATGGCGACGATGCGTCAGACCACTCCAAGCTAAATATGTCATACAAGAAATCCATGAGGGATTGTGCAGCATGCACACCGGACCAAGATCCGTGGTATCCAAAGCAATACGAACTCGATACTATTGGCTAACGATGCACAAGGACGGCAAAGAGATAATAAACAAATGCAAAAGTTGTCAGGTACACATGACAGTCCCAAAGTATCCTCAAAAAAGCCTCACACCAATAACATCTATGTGGCCATTCCATAAATAGAGAATAGACATAGTCGGGCCCTTCCCGAAAGGATGGGGAAAAGTCAAATTCCTAATTGTCGCAATAGACTACATCACCAAATGGATAGAAGCAAAAGCAGTAGCAACAATAACAGTAGCGCGGATAAAGAACTTTGTATGGGAAAACATTGCGTGTAGATTCAGACTGCCAGGGGAAGTCATCTCTGATAACAACAAACAGTTCTGAGACAATTTATTCAAAGACTGGTGTGAAAAATTAGGCATTAAACAACACTTCGCTTCTGTCAAACACCCCCGAACAAACGGGCTCGTAGAAAGAGCAAACAAAAGTTTGGGGGAAGGAATTAAAGCAAGGCTAGAAGGAAGCAAAAACTGGATTGAAGAAATCCCGCATGTTCTATGGTCACATAGAACAATGTTGAAAACAAGCAACGGAGCGACTCCATTCTCACTCACATATGGTATAAAGTCCGTAATACCAGCAAAAATCGGAATGCCCACAGTCCGCACCACGGAAGTCAACAAGGCCACAAATCGAGAAGAGCTCCGACTAAACCTTGATCTGTTAGAAGAAAAAAAAGAGAACAAGCTGCGCTGAAGGAAGTATGAAGCAAAGCCAAAATGGAAAAATATTACAACTCAAGAGTTTGTGGAAAAACCTTCAAACCAGGAGAATTTGTTTACGGGAACTATGATACCAACCATGTTGAAGATAGAGGTAAACTGGGACCAAAATGGGAAGGACCATACGAAATCATAGAATCCTTCGAAAATGGAGCATACAAACTCATAGATAAAGAAGGCAACACACTTTTAATTAACCTTTTAACTCACATTTATTCAAATGTGACAAAACATTTTTTAATAAACTTTCTTTTTAAGAAAATGTTTAATTAAAATAAAAAATGGAAATTTGAATTTAGGATATTCCGAATGGATAGAGGATATTCCTTTTGAGGAAAAACTTCACCAGGTGGACTTTCCTCACTAAAGGACAAAAGGGAGCGGAGTCTAGAGCACGCGATGCCAACGGTTCCTTATTGATAAGGAAGCGCAAGGGCATTTAAGGAACCGCTGGCAGACTAGCTGTTGGACCTTTTCCCGTATAAATAGTGGATCGTTTCTCCATTTTCCAAGAACCTTTTTGGACAACTTTCTGCTTCTAAATCTCTTTTCTATCTTTCAATCATTAGTAAATGATCACTTAATTTGTTAAGTATGTTTACTTATGATTATCTCCTTGATCCCCCTCTTCATATGTCCAAAGATAAGATCACTCACACACTTGTGATGTTAAAGATGAAGCCTTGATGAAGATAATCCTTTCTATAGATCTAGTCATATTCATCATATTTGTTCATTTGGGTTTTGTGTAGATTCAAGGTATATGTGTATACTTAGATAAGTATTGTGTAGATCCAAGGTATATGTTTATACTTCGATGAGTCTTGTGTGTTAGTTCTCACTTAACTCTGAAGTGATGTAGTTGGTAGTGTGTTGTGTGCAAGTTCTCACTAAACTCTAAAGTGATGTAAGTGTGAGTATGAGTGTGTTAGTTCTCATATAGCTAGAAATAGTGACACGTTATCATCATTGCCTTCTAAAACCGTTATCATTAGCCACTTTGTACTTCAAGGGAATACATATCCTTATCACAATAGGACAAAACGTGATACGCCTCAGATAAAATTTGCAGCCAAAGTTATTCGTACCCACCGTGGCTGCAAACATAGCAAATTGCGATGCTAAACGTTGGGCCTAAAGACAACCGTCATCTAGAAGTCGCCAAGGTAAATTTAAGTCGGCATCTTCTCGTTATAATTTTTTTATAGGCACGAGGTTGAGAATAGAAACAGAAGCATCGTCTCCTTTGTAGAGCCTGAAGCTACAACGCGGGTAACCTTATGTTCATTCTAAACAAAATAATACACACATTCCATCCCCAAAATGAATATTTAAGGGAGCAGTTATAAAGTTTAAAACGTAAGTAAAAAAGTGAACCTTTCTTAACAGTAATAGATGAACACAACGAAAACGATACCTGATATTCCATCACTGAAACCAACCTATAAAAACATAGCTTCATGTACATTTTTTCCCCTGTCGAACGACTATGCAAATTCAAGAACACGTATACCGGACATTGAAGCTAAAGATCTTCGCAGAGGATAAAGAGATATTATTTTCTGAAAATGTTTTGTGAGAGAGGCGCATAAGAAAAATATTTTACGAGACACCAAGAATAATGGAACAATACATATCCTCCAGACAACCCATTCAATTGCGTAGAACCGAATCGGAAAAACCGCCATGGATGCGCTCTGTAAACGCCCCACCAAGATACGACATTTCTCACGTTCTGAAATGACCATGCAAGAGCATGACTTTTAACTTATGCAACATATGGATTCCCACTTGTAAGAAACACCCAACCACTTGCAAGTTTAACAATTGCAAATCAGACCGTACACCCGGTATGGCGGCAAACTCAAAATATCTCTTCGCCAAGCTAGTGTATATTATAATCTTATTATTTATTTCTCACACAAAGAAATAATAAGGCTTAGATAGGCCAAGCATCAAAGAGATACCGCACCCACCGTGGCTGCAAACGTAGTAGAGTGACATGTGGAGCCGTGGGTGGTCTCGCTTAACATGAGGCTTGGATATGTCAAATATAAAAGACATGACACACCCACCGTGGCTGCAAATGTAGTAGATTGGCCTGCCAAACCGTGGGTAGTCTCAGCTTTTTCGAAGGCTTTCAGATTCACCACAACCGAAGATTCCAAAACCCCCGAATGTTGGATAGGCCAAATATAAAAGACATGACACAACCACCGTGGCTGCAAATGTAGTAGATTCCCCTGCCAAACCGTAGGTACTCTTAGGTTTTTGCGAAGGCTTTCAGATTCATCGCAACCCTACGAATTAGTCAACAACCATAACTAATCATCCAATACCTAAAACAATTGGAGATATAATCAACAACCACAACTATTACTTCGATCAAACAAAGGTTGCAAAACCCCCGAATTATAGAACATCCGTTAACACGAAAGTTGCAACAACTAAGAAACCTAATTATACTCTTTATTATTTGTTAGACTATGCCAAATATAAAAGACAGGACACACCCATCGTGGCTGCAAATGTAGTAGACTGCCCTACCAAACCGTGAGTAGTCTCAGGTTTTTCTAAGGCTTTCAGATTTATCACAACCCGCGAATTAATCAACAACCATAATTATCTCTTCAATCAAACAAAGGCTAAAAAACGCCAAATTATAAATCATCCAATAACTAAAACAATGGGAGATATAATCAACAACCAAAACTATTACTTCGATCAAACGAAGGTTGCAAAACCCCTAAATTATAGAGCATCAATTAACAAGGAGGTTGCAACAACTAAGAAATCTAATTATACTATTTATTATTTGTTAGTATAACCCATGGTTCAACCATTATCAATAATAATAATTAACATCATTATGGATACTAACAATTAAAAAGAAACATTAAAAAACCTTAATTGATCAATCAACCTACCACAGACAGCACATGCAATAAAAAAAGAACACATGACCAACAACATAAAAACCCAATCAATTGCCAAAAGACACAACCTAATCTCAAAAGCAGCCCGAATCGAAAGAAAAAACAGGTATGAAAACCGAGAAACCTAAAAGTATGAAGACCTGGAAGTGAGAAATAATGGGAGAAAGAGCAGGTTTTATAACAGGGTTTGGAAGTGGGAAACACATGTCTGGCGACTATACAAACTCAAGAACACGTATACCGGTGAGTGAAAGTGAGGATCTTCGCAAGAGAGAAATATGTATTATTTTATGAAAATGTTTTGTGAGAGAGGCGCGTAAGAATTTTTTTTTGTGAGACACCGGAATGGTGGAATAGTAACCATCTATTTTTTAACATTATACTAACAAATAATAAAGAGCATAATTAATGAATTGATGTTTCTTAATTTATCAATTAGTGTTTATAAGTGTTAACCAGTTAGTGTTGTTTATCAATTCATCTAATGAACAATAGTAAATTTTTTTATTGATAAACAAAACTTTTTAACTATTCATAATGTTCATCACTTCATCAATCTTGTTGATGAACTGATAAACAACACTAACTAACTAATAAACACTTAAACAAGAAACAGTTTTTGAATCTTATATTAATATAAAATGATTAGACATACATTATTGTACAAATTTAACACAATTTTAACACAATTTTAACACTAAAGTTTTAAGTTCCACATTTCATCAAACACATTTTAAGTACGGGGTACAGTTACTATAATGCCACGTCATTTTGTTAAAAAAAATTGTAAACATTTTTTTGGTTCTTGCTCATGTATCTTGTTTATACTTTGTTGAGAGCCCATAGGGTTTCCCTCCGGTGAAGCACGCAATTAGCAGATGAAGCAAATTATTATATGTTTCAACGCATTTCTGATATCCCAAATTAGGTCTCCAAATCCCTCTATAATTATTCCACATGAATGAATTTGAATGCTCATCAAGGTATTTTGTTTACATTTTAATCCTAAGATCTGCAATTCATATATTTTGCTTCTTTTTTTATTCAAATCAATGAAATTCCATGTTTATGTAGTATGTACACGCCTAGATACCTCGCACCTTTTCAGTTGCAACCCCTTTCACCACTAGGCAACCTCTAAGTAGTTGATCCTATCTAGACTTCGCAAGTTCCTAGAACCCCGAATCCCCCATTGGACATGGAGATTCACCTGCCATGACTCCGGGCTATCCAAAAGGATAGTCGGCTTGCAATGTCAAGTCCGAACCCAGTTTAATGAAATAAAACAAAAAACAATAAATTGACTTCTCAAGATTATATCGAGAGATGCATATTATACAGTACTATTGAAGGAAAACTTGGTCTTTAATGATATTTGGACTACAGTATGCTCTATAAAACTTAACACATGTATTTGTTTTACAAGTTTGCTCCTTTTTGTGAAATTAAGTTGCCATTACGTTTGGTTTTTTATGTATTTCGTTATAAGAATCAGCCTTCAAGTATACATGATGGCATAAGATAGGGAGAGATTTAAGCCATATATTGACATAAACAAAGCTTACCCAAACTAGAAAAGAAACAACTACAAATATAGAGCTTGCTGCACTTGCATAGCAATTGTAGTGATCTTAAACGTTCGGATCATAAGATCGTATATTACTACTACTTTATAAAGAAACCCTCATTTTGTTAAAACAAGTTAACTTATACAATTTTCTAATTCATTCCCTTTTTGTTCAGTGAAGTAACATAACTCACTTCATTTTAGCTAGCTGTTTTCATTTACGACGTATCCCTACTTCTAAGTTCTAACTAATACATTTTTCTAATTCCTTCCCTTTTTTTACTTGTATAGTTCTGCATCAGGTTACAAGGAATTCAACTTGGTATCATAATATCGGGGCAACCCTTTACCCAAAAAAAACATGGTATCGTAATGCTTTGATACCAGGGGCACCCTTCATTGAAGGAGCAGATCCATGTGAACGCTTTATTAAGGGACACCAATTACAAAGAAAAGGTACAACATTAGATATGTGTTCACGAAAAAGAAAAATATCCATGTTGGAAATCAGTTTTTTTATCACTAATAATAGTATATGACGACATCAGTAAAATTTATTGTAAACTTGAGAGCTAGTAGCCTAGTGGTGTATATTTGGTTTGTAATGCTCCACAGTCGAGTGCTTGTGGGTTAAAGTCCGTCCGGGAAAATCGTGAGATATTTTTAATATATATAGTGCAAGTCTGCAAGCTGGCGTTTATAAAAAAAATATAAATTTGTAATTCTTAAGATTAAACAATTCATTTGAAAGTGAAATAATTTTCTATGTAATAATCTCGAATCAACTTTCTTTCACTTTAAAAGCAACAATCAAATATTTGAAGCGTTCTACCTACTTTCGGGTTTAACATGGGGTAGGGGTAGGATCTGTCTACATTCTACCTCCCCCATACCCGCCCCGGTGGGATTGGGTATGTTGTTGTTGTTGATTTTAAATCGAATGAAAGTTTATTCGACATTATTACATAGAAAAACCATTCGAGGTTAATGTAATATTATGTTTATTTGTTTTTACGTAACTAATTCTAAAAAAACATTAATGGAATCATTAATTGATTCTTTATAAATACCGCATTTGCAGGGTCATGTTTGCTTCAACCTGGCTACTTTCTTCTATAACGATCATCTGTAATGTTCCCCTCTTTACCTTTACGAATTTCTTTTGAGTTTTATCAATTACTATAGATTACCTCCTTGTGTTTTAACTCTTCTTATGATCACTCATTCTTGCTGATAATCTTGGTTCCTTTTTATTTCCAGTTATATCTGCTTCACCTGGTGCATTTGTTGTAAGTTGTTTATATGCCCTTAAATTATTGTTATTTTTGTTTGTCATTTATCTTTTGATTTCCAGTCACTCTGATTATGTTCCTTCATTGTTTTATTTTCCGTTCTTGTTTCCGATCTTTTGGTCTTATTAAAATTATGTTTTATATGCAAATGGGTAAATTTACATTTTGTGGTGTTCCTCATGCAGACTATGTAGTACTTAATTAGTTACACGAAGTTACTTTACAAAATACATGGTAATTAGATGACATAAACACATACTAGCATGGGGGTATAGAAAGCAGAAATGCAGAGAAAATGGGCCTAAGATAAAATATAATATTTTTTTTCTGAAGGAGCAGGTATGTGCCCAAACAAAAGGGTATTAAATGAGCCATTTGTCGTATAGACTTTACTATGCTCAAATTCGATTTAAGTTAATGTTCAAGTTGGATTTTGCGAACTGCTAAAAATGTCATTTTTCCATTTGTGGAGACTTTTGCCGGAATGGAAAGGACGTCATAATAAAGAGATTTGGAGCATACGCTCCATTGCGTGAGTCAGTCATGCTTTTCGATAATTTTGATGCTAACGTAAAAACCGGCTTTCTTTTATTAACTTTAATGTAACATAAGGAATGAACTATTTAAGCATGATACTATTGGCTTATATATGCCATCCCATTTTGTTACTAGCGTTTTCATACTGCTCTGAAGTTCTATTGGTTGCATACTGATTACCATTCTCGTTATTTGTTGTGTTTGTATTCATAACAGCTACTCAGTTTATCAACTTTTTTCATCATGGGGCGTACTGAAGGCTGTTTTTGGCGCATAATTGGAGCTCTGCTAAACTTAATTGGCGGCTCAGGAAGTAAACAACACCCTCAAGGTATTGGTTGTTTTGTGTTCACTGCATGCCTTTATGGCGATGTATTCCTAATTACATCATGATCCAGAATTTACTTTCATTAAAATAAAGTATCATAATAAACATTTTATATAAAAATATGACTAACGAGAGTCTAAAAGGAAGAGCATTCTTGTGTTTTTGCTTCTACAAGGATGTATTTTGCACTTTACTTGCCAAAATGATTTCTTTTTCGAAAAATCAATTAATTTGAATAAAAAGAAATTTAACTTTATTTTTTTTTCGAAAAATAAAATTGAACTAAAAAAGATTAAAAACATTATAGTTAAAAAAGATTAAAAACCTTTTTTTACGTTTTTCTTCGTTTTTTTAAGTTAACAAAAGTTATAATCTTTTAAATTGTTAAAACATTTTTGATCATTTTTATTTTTTCTTAAGATAAAAGTAAATTTTTTAGAAGTTAAAAAAATTTAAATTTTTTTATGTCATAAATTTTAAATTTCTTTAAAGGTTTAATAATTTACTTTTTATCTTAAGAAAAGAATCGAAGAGAAACGTAATTTAAATTTTTGGAAGAAAAACGTTCTTTTTAACTTTTTAGAAAAAAATCAAAGAAAAATGTAATTTTTTTTACCTTTTCAACTTTAAAAAAAAAAACTTTTCATCAACGTAATTTAATATTTTTTGAAAGAAAACGTTTAGTTACTTGTAACTTTTAAAAGTGTAACTTTTGAAACTACCCTTTTTTTGGAAAAAGTTTAAAGTTATTTTTTCTAAAAACATTTTAAACTTTTTTTAGGTTGGGATGATTTTTGCTTACACTCCATCTGTTGATCGCCTCCACGGGTGGTGAGTGGTGTCATTATGCCCAGCCTAAGCTCATTATTTTATCAACAGTGACTGTTTAATCTTTGACAAATAAAAGAGTAAAAGTTGTATTTTTGACAAAAAAAAAATGCCCACACATTTTTTTTCAAAATTGTTCAGTTACCCAAATTATTCCTTGTTTTAAGTTTGACCGTTTAATGAAGGTTTAAATGATTGAAATGGCATAAATACCCTTTTACGTTTAAAATTCTGATCCTTATGGTTTGTGGGATATCACATATTTAGTCCCAATTTATATTGTTTTTTAAACTCTGATTAATATGAGTGATATTTTTTTAATTGAAAATTATTCTAAATATATTTTGAATTAAGAAGATTTAGAAAAAATTCTTTTAAAAAATAATAAAAAGGTACAGTTTTTTATGTAAAAAATACTCCAAATGTAATTTGAATTAAAAAGAATTTAATTTGAAAATTAATTTTTTCCCAACAAAAAAATATATGGCAAAAAAATTTAGAATTTTTTTTGGTAAATATTGCCAAAAAAAGTTCAAAAAGTTTATGTCCAAACATATTACTTATATTTTTAACGATAAATTCTCGGTCAATGTTATGCAAAAACTTACCAAAGATTTTTCGATCAATTTTTAACCATTTTTTTATAATAATTTTTAATATTAATCATAAAGTTATAAGAATATATAAAAAAAGATTAGGGGCTAAATTTGTCACATCCCACAAACCATAGGGACTATATCTAAGAGGGTATTTAGGTCATTTTGCCCATCTTAACCTTGACTTAATGGTCAAACTAACAGAAAAACTGGTCAAAGGACCAAACCTGTTATAGTTCACAACCATGGGGGGAGAGGATCTAAGCAAAAATAATAAAAAGATCATTCTCGTTAAACTCAAACAACCACAAGAACCATTTATGCAATTAACTCTATTTTACATTTACTTTCATTAAAAAACACTGTTTTAATGACCCACCCACCTTGTTGTCTTCTTCGGTTAAAAACTTAACACAAACATACATACAGTTTTTTTTTGTACAAAATGCTCAATGGATACATTTTTCCCCCTTGGGATGATTTTTGCTTGCATTTCATCTGATGATCACCACCTATGAAGCACGGGATCGCCTCTAAGGGTGCCATGCCCGTTTGGGATCGCCTCGGGAGCGGGATCGCTGGTGATTCAGCTGAGGATCGAATCTTGACCGACTCCCAAATCATGGGATCGAATCTTGATCGATTCTGGAACGGATCTGCATGTTTAGCCCATTTATTGGCCTGTTTTTTTTGTAGGGTTTGTATGGGCTGCTAATTAGTATAAATACATAACGACAATATCATATTATTCAACATCAACGATTCACCAATCAATCGACGTCGGTAATTTGAAATTTAGAATTTACATCAATAAATATTTATTTTGAATTTTCTATAATATATTTATTTTTTTATATATTTTTATTGCCGTATCCATGCCGATCCCGTATCTTGATTTTTTTATTTTTGCCGATTCTCGTTCCCGTATCCCCGTTCCGTTCCCGTTTCGGTGCAACCTTGATCACCACCACCAAACCCTGCCTAAATTGGCACCGCCATACGTGGTGGTGGCACGGTCGTAACGGCCTATTGTGTGCGGTGGAGCACCTCCACGGGTGGTGAGTGGTGTCATTATACCCAGCCTAAGCTCATTATTTTATCAACAGTGGAGTGACAAAGTAGTGTCTGTAACCTTTGTTTTGAAAATTTTCCTTATTATAAACGCCGCCAATTTTGAAGAAATTCGTCTAAACTTCTAATGCAATTCAGAATGCTTAAGGGCTGTTTACTTCACGAATATATGGCTTAGTTTTCCATCTCTAGTTTTGTACGGAAGCTGAAGTTAATCTACGTAGAATAGTTGAAAATATAAAAAACCTGTTTGAATGGTGTTTTTGTTTGATTTGTCGGTGTTAATAAAATGAATAATCTTAGGTTCATTTTTGTTCTCCATGTTTTCACATATGTTATTTGTACGATGTCATGTTTTTCAGAGGTCATAACCGAAGCGCCATACAAAGAATTATGGCATGAATGTCACAACCGTCATGCTTATGTCCCCCAGGAAGGGGAAGATGTCGTTTACTTCCCTCAGGGTCACTTGGAACAGGTTTGTTATCTGGCTTATGCGTTACTTTCTGAAAGACTTAATGCAGAAATGAGAAAGTGTTTCCCCTCCCACTGGCAATTGCTAGTCTAATAGTATCAGTTCGTATGATATTGTTGCTATGCCTTGATTAAGCATCTAATGGAATCTGAAATAACGGTGAATTGTCTTTTTTCTTATAGGTTGAGGCCTCTGACCAGCAGCTCCCAGCTATTCTATTACCACCAAAAATCCTTTGCAAGGTGCTAAATGTTCAACTTTGGGTAAGTTTGTATTTATTACCGAGGATCTCAGTATCCCACGTCTTGTCCCTATTGAAGATATCTTTATTTGTCATTGGCTGTAACTGTAACTGTACGTGTTACTTATTATCTTAGTCACGGTTAACTTGGTTCTTGTGAAGACTATAAACTCTAAATATGACTCGAGTTTTTTTTAAGTAAAAATATAAAATTATATAGTGTCAGAGCCTCCTATTAGGAACCTCTCTGTATCATAATATATTCCATTTATCTTGATAAGATATTAAGCGAACAAATACTAGTAATTAGTGGTTTTAGTAAATGAGTTGTTTATTTGTTGAATGGAGAAATATTTGAGGTATAGGGTGAAACATTGAACTGCCATGCCTTCAGTCTATCTTGCAAATAGTAATTACTAGTTATATGGTGACACGTTTCTTTAAACAGAAGAAAAAGCGTTATCACAGTCTCTTAACTGTTAAAACTGACTAATGAATCCGCATATAATTTTTTCAGGTTGAAGAGGAGCAAGTTTATGCTCGCATAACTTTACTGCCCCATCAAAATGTGAGCACATTGAGTTATATATTTATAGAAACATGTTTGACCTTTAAAACTATACCCTCCCCCACTCTTTTGGCCTCTTACATCTACATTCTTATATAAATCAGCAAACTGAAGTAGCGATCCCTGATCTTCCGGTGTCGGAACCTTCTTGTTGCAATGTCTGCTCGTTGTACAAGCCACCTATTGCCTGTGACACTAGTGCACCTGGTGGATTAAGGAAGCACACTTGTCTTTCCGTCCTTGCCACAACTCACCATGCAATTACTTATGGAACTCTTTTCAGTGTTATCTACCGACCAAGGTATTCATTAGCTGGATTTAATTTGATAATGCGCCTTTATTAATAATAAAATAAAATGAGTTTTATATGTTCAGTTTCTTTTTCTTTTTATTAAACTTTGCACGAACTTAATGTGGTGAATTCTTAATCTGGGGGAAGAGTGAGAACACAATCGAGTTTTTTTATAAGTCTCTTTTCCTTAATTTGAACTTACACCCACAGAAAAATTGACTATGTTTAGGGGCTGTTTGACAAAACAATATGATTTAGCGCTGAATGAATAGTAACGCTGAATGAATCATAGACGCTGAATGAAACATGATCTGAGTGAAAATGATTGTTTGATTAGCATTCTGAATACGAAATTGCGCTAAGATTTACGTACGTATTACTCGCTCTGAATCAATTTGTTTTTTTAACTATCTTGATTTAAATATATTTGTATATTTTAAAAAATTGAAATTATAAGATATATAATAATGTAAGCTACGTAAATTTTGAGATAAAATATAATAAAAGTTTTTACATTCTGAAGATTACAATGGTTACATGGTATCATAATAAAAAATTACTATGAAACAAAAAAAAGGACATGCATAATGTGTACTATATCACGAATATGAAATCTTCTGGATGACAAAGCTACTTTCTTTTCATGAGTCATACAGCAATGAATTAATTTGGTCAGCGCTACTTTCTTTTTCACCAAACAATATTCTCTCTGACCGACTAGGAGTTGAACGCTGAGTATTTCATTCAGCAAATATCAAACACCCCCTTAATCTTTTTATGTTTTTTTTTTGGTCTTGAAACTAACATCATTGAACTAAATGGGTCTGGCATTATTTTTAAACAGGGCCACTCCATCAGCGTTCATTATCAGTGTCAACAGATACCTGAAAGCACAAAATCACCGGCCTTGTGTAGGAATGAAGTTCAAGATGGGCTTTGAGAGTGAAAGGGTTCCTGAA
This sequence comes from Glebionis coronaria, assembly GCA_025667525.1. Classification (NCBI taxonomy): domain Eukaryota; kingdom Viridiplantae; phylum Streptophyta; class Magnoliopsida; order Asterales; family Asteraceae; genus Glebionis; species Glebionis coronaria. The sequence continues at coordinate 171,425,096 of CM046876.1, read as the reverse complement.
GAAAGGTACTTACTGTTGATATCACATTATTAATAAACTTGGTGCTTAAGAAATGTTATATTTAGGCTATGTAACTTGTTGATGCAGGTTTAGTGGAACCATTGTTGCTGTTGGAGATGATGCATCTTCGAAGTGGCCAGAATCAGAATGGAAGTCACTGAAGGTGATTCCTTTTGTCTTATTAATCTCAATTAGCACTAGAATAATTCATACCAACGCCCTGTAGCCTAGTGGTACCTAGGTGGCTCTCTAACCAAGAGGTTGATGGTTAAACGTTGAGGGTTAATCAATTCAATATATGGAAACTGAAGTGACTAGACTACACAGTTCGTAAAAGTCTTAAATGATCGAAGTTTTTAATAAAAACAGTACTAAAGATGGTCGATGGTTTATAGAAAACAAAAAGAGGTCAGAAATACTGGGGCTATTCAAGAGTGGCTCCACGGAGAGAGCCCGATGCTTTTAAGTACACACACATGGCTTCCAAAGAATGATTAGATATACACAGTGGCGTTTGTTTCGTTATATGTTGTATGTTACCAACTTCAGTTTATATGTTCTTATTTATTTTTTTGGTAACCGTGATTTCCGACACATTGGCCGACTAATCCACGGGGTTTGAGCCCACCGCCACACAAACACAAACCAGGTAAAGCCCTCCTTTTCAGGAGGTTGGCGTGGCCACTTCAAGTTTGTTTGCACCTAGCAGGAATTGAACTTGAGACCTCACACACTTTGGAGTGATAGCCACAAATCCTTTTGCCACTAGGCCACCCTTGAGTGATTCAGTTTATATGTTCTTAATATGCTCAAACAAGTTAATCTGCCCACTCAGTGTTTAACCATACAGAGTTGTAAATCTGTTTCAGGTTCAATGGGATGAACCATCACCAATACTCCCTGATAGACTTTCGGTGTGGGAAATTGAAGTTAGACCTCCGCAGACGATTAAGTCGACATGTTGCTGCTTACAAGGACTGAAAGTAATATTCGGCGGGGGGAGGGAGGCAGGTCTTTAGGCTTCTTGCCTGCGGAATCGGTGCGGTGCTCTAGGATATGTGTTTTCCTGTTTGATATGAGTGCAATACTTTCGTTTTTATATCTATTTTGCTGTTTTCAGTACTTATTTTTACTTTCCGTATGACTCTTTTTGGTTTGGAACAAGTACATTTCCTTCTATGCACAATACATCTAGTTTTGGTATATTAGCATGTAGCTTTGAATGTGTATTGCATATTATTTCATTTCATCCTCTAGCTTATGGTTAGAGCACACTGCGTGAGAAGTTATGTGGCGCGTTATAGCCCTATAATGTGACCCTCCACATGACACCTTGACTCGCACCGTAGGCCCTCGTGCCAAACTTACTGAGTAGAAGCTATACGTTATTTATTTTGTATTTTTTTTTCCAATATTTACAACGGTCCACAGGGTTATTGGTTAAAAATATAGCAGTTAAGTTTTAAAACAATAGACATTGGGGTTGAATGAAATTAATGCTACCACTACTACTAGCGTCTAGCCAAAAGGACATCATATATCTCCTTATCTATTCTCTCGTTACGGAGGTTCTTAATCTCCTACTGATAAGACAAATTGATAATAATAGTTCCTTTCACTATCACTTCGGTTGCAGAAAGTTGAAACTATGTGTGTTTTGCTGATGATCTACTCCTATTTAATTAGTCATGGTGTCAAAATTTTTGTGGAAGTCGTTAAGGACACTAATACAGAGTTATGTAATGTTTCTGGGCTAATTCCAAACTATAACAAGAGCACTATCCTCTTTGGAAGTGTTAAGGAAGAGGATTGGAAATTTTTTAGACTGTCCGTGTCTAATTGGAAAAAGGGATTGGTGTAAAAGACTCTAAGAACTTAATTGATAATTTAGAAACAGAGTTTGTAGATAGGAAAACAAAGGCTTGTCTTATGCTAGTAGGCTGCAACTTGTGGCTTCAGTTCTGGAGTCGATTCATGTGCATTGGGCAACTGCGTTCTTACTCCCTCAGACTGTGATTGATGATATCAATAGTCTTCTAAACTGGTTCTTATGGAGTCAAAGTCCAATGAGAAAGCAAAGGTGTCTTGGAAGAACATTTGCAAGCCAAAGCATCAGGGATCAGGGTGGGCTCGGATTGAAAAACTTGAGCATTTGGAATAATGCAATGATTACTAAGCACTAAGCACTTATGGCATGTGGCTATGAATAAGAATTCCATATGGGTGAAGTGTATAAACACCTACAAGCTCAAAGGAAGAAGTGTGTGGGAAGTGAATTAAGATGCTAGTGACATTTGGGGCTGGAGGAACATTTTGAAACTAAGAAATCAGATCAGAAAACATATGCTTAGAGTGCTGGGAGTCGTCACGTAGGATTTTGGGGCTTTGACACCAGAATTTGGTTGGTACTACATTTCAGAGGTAACAGTTGGCACAAGAAAATCTGGTGCCAACGAAAATAATTAAAAAAAATTTTTTAACACAAAATAACTTAAATTAAACATTCATTATATTAAAAAAAAATACGGAAAATAAAAATAAGAAAATACATAACGGAAAGAAATAAACTAGTTCTCGAGAGGGGCATACGATGCGCGAATTGCATCTTTTTGAAATTCGATGATAGCCCGATCTGAGGCACTCATCTTGCTTGTGTCGATTTGAAAAATTGCGAATTCCTGAGCCACCTTATGCGTGTTGAATAGTTGATTTTTGTGTTTGACTCGCGCTCCATGATATCCAACTTAGCTTTTGTCTCACGCTCGTATTGTTCTTTCATCATTTGTTGATAAGCTTTCGGGTTTGAACCGAAACTAGCCGTTGAGTTGGAGGAGCGTTGACTTTTAGCAACACGATACGCCCTAGGTGGTCTTGGGACGGCGTCGGGGCCGAAGAACTCGGGACCTTCTTCGGTAACACGAAGACGGTGTCGCCTTTCTTGAGTCGAATCGGGGTTCTTCCACTTGTGTTTGTCCTTCAAAAAATTCGAAGACGACTTGTGCTTAAAAATTATCCCTCCGTTATTCGCTTATACGCTAGCTCAACCCGATCCATAAACCCCTCATCATTCTCCCCACTCATCATTTGCATCTCGTCATAAAAACTATTAAACTTCTTGACGTCACGATTCAACGAGTCCATTTTCCCGTCAACATGTTCTTGGTGCGTTTCGGGATTTTTTTTTCCCAACCACATTGTATGCCTCTTCTACCCAGAACCAAAAAGTATCTTTTTTTTTACTCACACCAATACTAAGATCCTCGGAAATTTCTATATAACATTGGGACAAAAGTAACTTCTCGTCATCGGTCCACAAATGCCGACCCGAACCGCCTCCTTCGCTGTCCGTCACGTGAACCACCTTTTTAGCCTTAGCCTTAGCCTTACTAGTCTTACGTCGAACTTTCTTTGACGTTAGTATCGGGACTTGTTCTTCATCTTCGGCGAGTAGGTAATGGGATTGTTGGTCGGATTATGGTGTAGGTTGTGGTTGTGAACCCATTTGGAATAGTTGAAATTTCGTCCATTGATCTTGTTGGAATTTAATAAATGTTTCATTTTGTTGTGGGAAAAAATGAGGAATAGTTGAATTGTGGTTGAGAAGAAGAACCCGGATTTGAAGATGAACCGGAATTGTAGTATTGGAATTGGTTTGAAGGATCGTTAAGCATGTTGTTAGTCCAATTGGGATAAAAAAAAATTTTGTAAAATTGAAAGAATTTAGAGAAAAATGAGATAAAAGTGTAAGAATTGATTGTAAAAAATTGGGTGAAAAGAGGTTTAATTTATAAAGTGATTTGGAGTTTTTTTTTTTAAATATTAGTCAAAAAAAACCCAACGGCTAGTTTTGAAATTTTTTAAAATTTTTTTTTTTGCAAAAAAGCCCCCCTCCAACGGCTATGTTTTTCAATTTTCAAAAAAAATAAAAAGGATAAACAGTGACCGGCTATGTTTTTCAATTTTCAAAAAAAATAAAAAATAAAAAGGATAAACAGTGACCACGCGGGCTGGTGAGGTTAGCACGAGAAGCCTTGGCGCGACGAGAGGAGTGGTGCGCCAATGCCAGCCTGACGCCAAAGGCTACGAGCTGAGCCAGCAGCCCACCGTTGGCGGGGAATGGGGCTCAAACTTCTGTGTTGTTTGATTACTGGTATGAGGTGGAAGTACTATGTGATATTCTGTCATATAGGGATCTTTATTATGCAGGACTTTGTGCCAATAAGTTTTTTTTTCCTCAACGTCTCTTGTCTTCAGTAATTCTTTAGGGATGGTGAACTACTGATTCATGTGTAAAGAAATGAGGAACCTGTTAGAGACTCGAGAGTAACTATAGACAAAATAGGAAGTGTAACGTTAATATGATAAATGTCCCATATTTCCTGTCAACTGCAAATTGGTTTGACAACAGTGCATACTTTCCACACTTGTGAATAATTTTGAGCGCTTACAAGTGTGAACATTGTGGCGCAAATTCTTACATTCTTCAGACTGACGTTGAAAACACTTGCAATTGCCAGTGGTAAGATCTAGATCACATTTGCTACGCAATCATAAACTCTACTTTGAGGATCTCAAGCTCGCAAGTCTAACGAGATAGATCAAGTTAATGAGGGTCGCATGATCCCAGTCAAACTCATATGAGCCCAAGTTACACATGCATGACAAGTAGTCCTAAAGGGTCAATCAAGTTAATTCTTACAAGTAGTCCTAAAATTTGAATATCAATCACTACATGCACAGCTACTTCGAGATTATTTCATACGTTTTCAGCATATCTAGCCGCTTTTAGAAAGTTATCAAAAGGGCTGGCAGGAGGTAGCCTCAAACCATTCGTTCCGGCACGGTCAGGCTCATCTTCACCCAAAATCTACATGAGAAATACGATGATTATTAGTCGTAGAATGCAAGAACTAAATTAAGCTTCATGTAAAAATAACCAAAAATAAAAACAATTTTCAAGTTTTGGTAATTGTACTTTTAATATACTACCATTATATAAAAAACAGAACATTTTTATATATAAATTTCACATTTTTGACTAAAAATCATGAGTTTTGAAAACGTTATTAAGGATTCTTGTGGTTACAATATGACATAAAGTCATCTATTAACGACTTGAGTGTACAAAAAGAAGTTCGACTAAAACAGGACAGTTTGACATTTGAAAAGGTAGGTTGGTATCTAGAGCAAATACAAAAAATAATATTATTAAAATTCACCTTCACTATATTTGGATTTTGAACATGGATACCATCCATCTCTGCTGATTTTGTTTCTCCATTTGCATGAGAGAGCCAAGTTGAGAGCCTTTTCCTTGAATCTATGCCGAGGGCTTCACACTGGCCAGCCATGGCACTGAATGGTAGGGGAGAAGTAGAGACAGATGCTCCGGCCACTTGCCCAGCTGCTTCTAGCGCCTACACCATTAAAGTTGTAGATATATTTTAGGAATACACTTACATGACGAATGACATAGTTTTAACTTAGAATGGGGTGAAAGTAAAGGCACAGATGAAAACTCATACTGGGAGTAAATACAGCTAGCTTACATCGTAATGAAGATATTGAAATCAGATAGAAAATACTGCAATGTTCATGGGGCGTATCAAAATGGAATCAGAGCAAGTATAAACTATTTTTTGTTCTGCTAAGAGACACTGTAACGTTTAATTTGACACTAATTTAAGTAAACCTGATCTCGTGTGCCCGAATATTTAATATTTCTGAAAAACCGAATATTTAAAATTTCTATGTGACAGATGGGAAATCATGTTATTAGAGACAAGAGAAAATAGAATTTACTGAGTCAAGAAGTTGACGGATGCTGATAACATGAGACATGGAGCTTGGTGTAGGAGACTTGGTAATGAAACGGGATAGATCAGAAACAGATGAATCACTGCTTGCGTCATCTTCGACTAATGAATTTATAGGAAACTCCTGCTAATAAACACAATATTTCAGCATCAGCACAACCCAAAAAGAAAAGAGAAGAGAAATCAGACAGAAATAAATATTGCACATGAATATTTAAATGGCTACCGTGTCAAAAGATAGGGATTCTTTTGAATGAGCAACTCTATGAGAATGATCCAAATGAAGCATTGATTCTGGACCGAACAGCGCATCCTCAGGGGTGAAAGTATCGAATAACTGAATACGTAATTCTTCTGCCTCCATCTAATAAAAGTAGATATAGGACACAAATAATCATCAACAGCTCATCAATAAAAAAAAGTATACAGGTGGCAATTTCTACCCATTTTCTAACGAATGTGTTGATTTGACTAATGTTTAATCTTTAACAGGTCATTTGAAAATAATCAAATTTAGTAACAGGTCAAATTCGACCTAAGCGTACTATCAATATTAATGCATGCAACTTCGTATAATGCTTCACTAAAAAAAATATTTTCTGATTGTAAATAAGGTTTTTGCTACCATAATCAACATACAAATCATTTATATATATAGCTGGGGTCAGACATAAGATGTTACGGATAAACAAAACTGGAACCTGTTTTGATACTCATACCCCCATACCGCCGCCTCTAATAATGAATAAGTATAAACCAATGGGTGATCCATCAGAAGTATACCTCAGTTATGCTAGATAACTTTTGGACTAAAATATCAATAATCATCTCGTAAGACTTGGACATCTTGCTTTGCAACTTAGCAAGTATAACCTTTGCCGCCTTATTATCATTATCAGAACAGTATTCCTTTACATCTGCCTGAGGCTTCATAAAAACTTGAAAGTCATCACTGATACTCAGGTAGTTATCAACCTAGAACGAAAATGATCATCAGCAAAACTTACAATAAAAAAATACTGATTTTCCTACAAGTAATAACCGGTTATAGTGCAAACTTACACCCGATTTAAGCATTGGCTTGAGTACATCAACAATATCATGAATTTGATACATCTTGGCTGCAAACATCAGCATTGCTGTCGATAATGTAACAAGAGATCTTTGGTGTGCCGGGCGTAACATTCCTAACCAACAGCAAAATCAAGTAAGTTCCACAATCTTTTTACGAAGTGTGCAATTTCTCAAAACTTATATGTCTCAAACACAGTTTAATATACCATTGCCATGATCCAACGCCAACTTCAAAAGGGATAGTGGAAGTTGGAAGATGCGAACTACAAGATTGTCATTGGGATTCTGCATATGCGTAAAAAAAATGGCAAAAATAAGTCAGAATGAGATATTGAATTATATAAAGCAAGTAAAATATATGTGCCATCTCACCTTAAGTCTCAAAGAAATGAGTGTTAAGCAGAAAGAATAAGCTAAAGCTTCAATATTTGGAAGAATGTTATCAGGAAGGTTCGCTTGTATCCAGAAGGCAGACAATAATTGGATTATTTGATCCTCACTAAACTTCATAACAGATGGTTCCTGTCACAACCATAGAAAAACAACAATAAATACTTGTTATGTTAAGATATGTGTTGCAGTTTTGACGGGACTGCCAAGAAAGGCATGTGTATGTGATTATTGACCCATGCATTTATGAATCGGTCGACTTGGGTTTCTTTTTAACTAAACTTGCACAAATCAGCTAAAATGAGAACATAATATATGGATTGAACCGCTCAAACGGGTTAGGAGCCCCAAAATCTGTTTGGATTTTTACTCAAAAATATAATTTACCATCAAACTAATTGAATTTTCAGCCAATATTGCGACTTTGTATACTCCATAAAGAAGACCATAGCCAAAGATGTGACTCATTCTAACCATAGCTCTTTTGACCCTGCACCCAACCAATCCAACTCGATCTGCCCAACCATCTCGTCACCTTTACTAAAATGTAAAACAAGGTGACAGGTACTTACTGCATTAGACAGTGCTATTTCTCCAGCAGTGATGGAACTTAATTTCTGAAAATTGGGGGACTTCGTTTGGCCCCACACATTCTTCTTTTCTGCCTCAGCAATTTCTTTTCCCATGAAACCATCCTGAATACAAATTTCACTTTCGACTCCTGTCCCATCTTTTTCCTTCTGAAGCTTGTTAAGCAAACAAGTTACCGAGGCGAACACAGATGCACTATCAGAACTCCATCTCCTTGTACGGTTAGAAGCATCACGTCTCAAATGGTTTGAATTTGGGATGAGAAGAACAGAAAAAATTTGATGTCCACTCAAACGTATCTCAACATCTGGATGCAACATTAATTTCAAAAGTTGAAGAAGAAGACCCTCAGGAAACACCTGGCATAACAAGTTTAGGAGAACAAGCATTAACTTTCCTATAGTTAAAGTTCCGCAACTAGTTGATATTTATTGGAAATTACCTGTTGTTTATTAAAGGAGACTGACGCTACGACAATCATGTGGGCAAGAATAATCATCGATCCAGTGATTGCCCGCGCAACGATGCCACTAGAAGGCAGATTCTCAAGCGTTGTTGACATGACATCGAACAGAGGTCGTGCATCAGCAATCTAACAAAAAAATCATAAAATGTTAAATATTCAAAAATTTAGAATCATAAACAAAAGAAAAATATCCGAGTAAATTTATTGAAGATAGCCATACCCCTTTGGCTATTTCAAGCAAGCAATCTTCTATTGATGATTGGAGCGAGGTATTTAAGCTTAATTCAAGTTCACCAACGGATTCAACTGTTGCTTGCAGGCTTTTCCTCAAATGTCTGCATAGATCACTAACATAGCCAATATCTTTGAAAGAAACTTCCGACCTAACTTGTCGCGCCAAAGCAGTAGTAGTCTGTATGACGTATGATTTCAGTTCAGGATCATGTGAAACGTTTTTGTGGTCCAAATGGTGAACAACTGAAGCCAATATCAGCTGCTGGTTATCTGAAACAAGAACAAACAGATCACTAAATGAACCATGTAAGACTAAAGACACCATTTACATAATTCAAAAATATAATAAGATACCTGGGCTCTCAACAAAGTAGGCCATATCAGAAAGAACAATCAAGCCTAAACCACTGGAAGGAACCCACTGTCTGTTCGTATCAAAATAGATAAACAGTGGGTCCAATATTCGACGCATCGTTGTACTTTCCTTGGCAAGTTCTACCATTCTCTGAATGCAAATTTGAGCCCAAACTTTTGGTGACTCGGCTTCTTCTCTGTATTGGATAGAGAAAAAAAAAATTAATAAATACTCTCTATTCACGAATGTTGCTGACATACAAGCTTTCAATATAAGGAAATGAAAGACGTTAACCTAGTCAAAAGGGTAGGGTCTCTCTTTTCTGTTTGTGATTTGACAGTCATGTAGCTAGAATCAGTTTCAATGATTGGCCCCCTTGCTTCACTCCTGACGACCTCATCTACCCAATTGTGATGTGCTTCCCCTCGTTCATCATCTTGTTCAGTATTTGTATTTCGCTCATAGTTAACCAAAATAACATTTACCATCTGCAGTTCCAAAGTTGACGATAAACTGTTATCTGTCATTTACAATCTGCAATTCCAAAGTTGAAAATAAATAAAATATGGCGTAACTAAACAAACCTCATCAAAGTCAGCAAACATATGAGAGAACTCGGCCATAAACCAAATCTGCATAAAAAGTGAGACGAAAGTTAATCTATAGCCAAAGAAAAAGCAATTTCATATTGATTTAAAACCTTTAGGTAGCAAACCATATCATGTTTAAGCCTTTTCTTTATCACTTACCATGGCTGAAAGGCATTGCAAGCTTGCTGCCCTTAAATGTTTTTTTTCATCTTCCTCAGGTTTACGGGCTAGCATACAAACCTTTTGAACTAAATTTTCAAGGTTATATGAGTAAGTACCATCCACCTGCGACAAACATGTCAAAAGTAAGAGATCATATTGTAGTAGCAAAACTCGTTACAACAAAACCTAATTTAGTCATGGGAGTGTGCATATGACCATGACCGACAGATTGTTTAACTTTCTATACCTAAGACTTTTTGGAAATCAAATAATCACAAGTTCACAACTGTGACCTGTGTTTCCACGAAGTTCAAGAAATATATCTAAAAATGGAAAATTCACCTGACTATAGATGAACTTCGTAAGCGTTTGACAGCCAATTATCTGGACCGTGTCTCTTTTAGAATCATCCAATAGTTCAACAGAAACATTTAGCAGGTTGACGGCAAAATATGCCCTGAATTTAACATAACAAATTGATTTCAGCTACAAACTAGATGTGGTAATAATATCCTGTTCCATATAATAAACTGAATGAAAAAGTACAAGGAACTTACATTTGCTCTCTGCACATACAAATCAACTTGCTATACACCTCTGTTATGACATTAACGAGATAAAGATGATCCAACCGCAATTCCTTGTAGCATCTGTCTTCAAGATACTTTGCAATCTAAATGAAATAATTACGGTCACTCACTTTGGGGATACGGTATATTTTTAGCTCTTTAATTGAGACGATAAGAAGATTATGGTCACTCACTTTGGGGATACGGAAAGGGTTTTTAGCAGCATATTCACAGAGTTTTACAATTTTCCGATCGTTTGGAGTATCATCCTGCACCAAAGGTAGAGCTTTAGTTTCTTAGATATTTAAAGTAGGATTTTTTTATAAAACCACAACTTGCATGTCTTCTATGAATCAAAAACGTGTATTCTCAAGTCACTTAGGGGCGACTTGCATCGTTGTTTTAGAAGTGCTTATCTGATTATTGTGCTTTTAAGCAATCAAGTCATAACTAATCATTTCCTGATGTTTGGGTATAGCACTTATTATGATTTATCTAACTATCTAGTGAACGAACACTCATTTCACTTTAGACTCCGTTTGCCAAATACTCATATAAATCTTCACTTTTACACGTATCAGTATCAAAGGGAATTTCTCAAACCAATTAGGGACGTTTGGCATTGCATTTTGGAACTGAGTAGACAATTATTCTGTTTAAAAGACACAATCAATCAAATTTGATTATTTAGGTATAGCTAAACTGATTACGAATCTATAACTATTCCATGGTCAAATAATCAATTAATAAGCATACACCCAAACCCGTTCCAGTTTATGTGAATAATTATGGGCCATTTTACATGTTACTTTTGAAATAATCAGGAGTTTCCAAACACTCAAACAGCTAATAATAATCAGCTAATCACTCCTCTAAACACAATACAAAACAACCCTTTAGAACATCCACACACAATGTAATAACAATATTCAAAAGAAACAAGTATGCATATAGTACTAACAGCTGATTTTGGAAAGACTTCAGCAAGTAGCTTCTTGTATCTCTTTACAGGTTGTCTAGAACGTGATCTTAAAGCAGGACAGCAAACACACATATTTACACATGCGGGAAATATCTTCCTTGACATTACACCCATTTTTCCTGCACAGTTTAACCACACACATAAAAAACGTCAAAATCAAAAGGCAATAAACACAAAATTACAAGAAACTCATAATATATCACGATAAAGCTACAAATTTGCATTAAAACAAGAAAATACAGAAACAAAGCATACGCAAGTGAGCAATCAGTACCAAACAAAATCAAGATTTACGCAATGCCAAAAAACTTTAGTCAATCATAGTCTATTTTAAAAAAAAAAAAAAGATCAAAGCAATGAACTCCCGAAAACCTAGTTATTAACTAACAAAACCCTAATACAAACAAAACTTAAAGAAACACATAACATAGACACATAGTAGACAACTTGCATCAAAACCTTAACTTTCTTGACAAGCCCGCAACTTTTTATACTAAATTTGAAAAAATATATAAATAACAACAAAAAGTAAAAAAAATCAAAGCAATCAACTTTAAAAAAACTAATTATTAACTATAACACCATAGAATAATACAAAACAGCGAAAAAAATGTAGCATAATTAAGTAAACCCTAATATTATCTTCAACACCGAAAAAATACTTTTAGACTGAATATGTAAAAAAAACAAAACTGAAGCAAACCCAGATGAGCAATTAGTACAAAAAAATCAAAATGTAGTATAATTAACGATTAGTTATACTTGATTTATACAAAAACAAGTAAAATTAACAAAATTTATAAAAAAAAAGCAAGTAAAAAAAGGACTATTAACCTTTGACACACAGGAGTGAAGCAGATCTATGTGTGTGTGTTAAATTATTGGGGTTTAGAAGGAAAAAAAAAGAATAATGTTTGAAATTGAAAGAGTGTTGTTGTTGGTCACGTGGGTGGGTATGACAGACAGAGAGAAGCTTTTGTCAGATTCCTAGGAGACCGGGAAAAATACCAATTAAGACTTTTTTTGGTTTTTCTACTTTTTATCTTTTTTTTTCAAGTTTCACCCTTTTCTGTTTGTTTTTAAAATCTCTCTCGTTTTATTCTTTTTCTTTTTGGAATTTTTTATGTTTTCTTTTTAAAAATCATTAGAAATTTATATGTGACATCAGTTTTTTCATAACTTACTCAATATGAGTATAATATAAGAGTAAGAACACAAAAACTCCTCCACCTCACTCCTACTTTATATAAAATATGTTCGGCTAAATATCCCAACACATTCACATACATATTAAAACCTATTAAAATGAATTAAATAGAAAAATTATGTGCAGATACTGAGTGGTGGAAAACTCACATGTCATGGGTTTTTAACGCCAACCCATGTGTGGCTTTATGGTGGGGATGGAACTCACCTACCACATGGGCAAGTCACTCGTGGCTTTTAAGCCCTCTTTCTCTAGCCTAACAATTTTGAAGGGTGAATAGTAAGGTTTTCACCACTCGGTTATCGTGCATAGTTTTTCTTTTTAATAATTTTTCATAATTTTTAATATATTTGTGAGTGTGTGAGGTTATTTAATGATGATGATCACCAACATGTGGAAAGGTTTTTGGAAACACCGAACCTTTACCATAGTCCAAGTGTATCAGACGATTCGGTCCGTTTGAGACTATTCGCTGTTACACTTACTAGGGTCGCGAAGAGATGGTTGGATCGCCTTTCATCTAGATCAATCCGCACTTGGGATGCATTGAAGAATGCATTTATTCAGCGATTCTGCCCACCTTCAAAGATGGTGAGATTACAGGGAGAGATTCATAGTTTCAAGTATGAGGGAGATGAATCATTGTAACAGGCTTGGGATAGGTATAATGAATTATTATATAAATGTCCAACTCACGATTTAAATATGCAACAGAAGGTGCACTTGTTCTATGATCTAGTATTTTTTAGTTGTTTACTATCTTTTAGAAAAGAAAGCAAAAACCAAAGTCGTGGTAAGTATAAGTATTAACGTTTAGGAAAAAGCGAATACCGACAATTGAGTTCGTTCTCGAGAAGGTATGGTGTTTATATGCCAAATATTTAGAAACGATTTTGGATTATTTACGTTTTTGGAAGAGAAAAAGATGTGAAAATAAAATACGGATTAGATTATTTTTTATTTTTTTTATATTATCTAAAGTATGGGAAAAATAATTAGAAGGACGACAATTATAAACTAAGGCATAGTAAATTAACCTTAAAACTACAAAGAAAGCATAATAAGGCATTGGATAACCTAAAACGTCTACGGGGACAAAGCAAAGGCAAAAACTAATTAACGATAAAACGTAAAAACGCGACATAAAAGCAAATTATTAAATTTAAAGCCTACAAAAGCAAATCTAATTTTCCTAAGTTCTACATGACAAAATAAAGTTTTAAAAAAAAGAATTACATTTTTTTACTTTTATATTTTTTTATTATGAATTAAATACGAGTTAATCAAATTAAATGATTTAAAAAAATTAAATGGTTTTTCTAAAATTTCTGAAAATTCACAGAAAGTACTTAATACTATTCTAAATATAGGAAAAATAAAAGCCCTAAAAATAAGACAAAAATAAGCAGTGAATTAAGCTCTCTAAGCTAATAAGATAAAAACGGAATAAAGGGTTAACTAAATGCTTATGAAAAGCCTAACAAGAAATCAGTCCTAGCACAGTTGTTTATGTTTGTGAGTTGTGAGGCACTCTGTTTGTCTCCGAGAGGTCTTGGGGTCGAATCCCACCAGGCCTAAATTTTTACAAACATTTTTTTTTTACTTTTTTTTTTTACTTTTTTCTTTACTTTCAACTTTACATCTCAAAACCAACTTGTACCATTTTTGTTTAAACTCAACACTATTCTATTCTTTTTTACCACAGATAACGCAAACAATTGGGCAAGCTTCACATCCCATTCGATTTTCTAAAAGTCTAGTTGGTGCAATCATAGGACCAAATACAAGCATCTTAACAATATAGATTTATTTCATGGAACAAACTCAAAATAACATTAGCACCAACTAAAACAAACATGTTATAAAACAAAAGTACACATCAACTCTACTACATCTTTTAATCACATCCAATATTTCAATCTTGTTGGTGTACTAACTAAGCAACAACCAACACCAATATTGAAGAGAAAAAAACAGTAACATCATATAATTAACATAGCAAAAGTATTTTCAGCAAAAGAAATAAACATGAACAGGAAAAGGGGTAGATAAAAACCTGGTACAATAATTAATATCACCAAAAACCATTAACCAATATCTTCGAATCAATGATTAAAAACACAAACCCTTTTCTCTTTTTTCTTGCTTCGATGAACAGTACAGATATTACCAATCTCCCTTCTTTTTTTTCTTTCCCTCGGTACTATAGCAACAAACAGTAACCAAACCAACAACACCATTCCCTTTTTTTCGTGAACAGAGGTAACAACCAACAACACATTCCTTTTTTTGTAGGCTTGGAACAATAACAATAATCAAAGTATAACCAATTTTTCACAATACCAACTTTTCAAATAAGTATGAAAAAGGAATTACAATATGAAAAAATTAACTCAAATATAAATGAAAACAATGGAACTTGATGAGACTGCTTTTATGCATAGTCTCATCGTTCAAAACGGGCTTAAAATGCATTAAATATCATGAAATATGCCAAATATATGCTTGTGTTTGTTACATGTGTATTTTAGGTACGGATATTGAGAAAATGACAAAAGATCACAAGAAACAAGCAAAAAAACGAATACGGGAAACGAAGCCGCACAATGAACCAAGCCCTAATGGTGATTTTCCAAGAATAACCCTTGAAGAATTGAAGATTATACAAGAAGGGTCCTCCAATATTGAAGAACTGACACTTTAAACCCTTTTTTATTCATAATTACAAGTTTGGTCCTTAAAGTTTGTCAAATTTACAAAAAGGGCCCTCCACTTTAAGGAATTGGCAAGAAGGGTCCCTCACAAATGAAGACTTGTCAATATTAGTCCTCCAAGAAGTCAATTATACAAATTCAAGACCATAAAGTTTGAAGAAAATGCCAAAACAGCCCTTCAAGAATCAAGAATTGGCAAGAAATACCCCTGAAATTACCTTTGCAAACTATTTGGGGCAAAAGTGTGAAAACTGAAACTTTATTAACAAAGGGTTTTCAGTTTTACACATTTAAAACAAGAATGAAGAGAAAAAGAAAGAAGGAGGGTTAAAGCTGGCCTACATACAAACTTACCTAGACTAATAGTGGGCTGCCATGTGTCCCACTCACACTATCAACCAATCAAAACCCTCCCTCATGCCACCTCATAATCCCACTCAGCCATTATTTAACTAATTAACCTGATTAGTTAAATGACGCGCTAAACATGTTTTTCAAACCTTAAACCGGATCAAACACCATGTTCATAGTGTTCTTCACAAAATTGGGCATTCACTAATCCCATGAAATTAACCCACCATATTATCCAGAATTGTGATTAAGCTATCCCTAATCACAACCCAACCCACAAAACACATGCCACATCATCACAAGAGTCACATGAATGGTGCCCTGCTCATACTTTTGGGAAGAAGCCAAAATAGTGCCAGAAATCCAACGCCCCACATTGAAGCTTACAACCTAAGCTTATTTGAGGCCTTTGATCAAAATTCCACCTAGTCAGCATCAACAAAACGCCAAGAAGAACTCACATGTTCAAGCAGATTTTCAAAATCCTCAAGGGCAATTCAGGGACTTCACAACTTAGGGTTTACATTTTTTATGCTTTCTAGTTCATCTTTGTAGCCTATATAAGGCATTAGGGTTGCAACACTTAGCCATGCTCTTGGTTTTTCCTTATTCACAAATCGGTAAATCCTCTTTTCATTTTAATGAAAAGTGTTTGATATTGCTGATGAAATCCAAGTGTCAACTTTAATCTTTGCTTGTTATTGATATATGTTTATGTTTATTGAATCTCAAAACCTGTTTTCAAAGATTGTGCAAGAAATTGCATAATTTTCCAAAACTTGATATTTTGCTAAGTTCTTGATTCAAACCCTTGGAATTTTTGGATTGCAAGTGATTATAGCACCCTGATAAGAAGCTTATCAAGGTGTTGTAAGCTTGTGGTTTAGGGATAATCAAGGAGTGGGAACAAGTTTGCATTGATCAAGCTTTTTCCATTTTTCTGTTTTATATAACTTGTGCTCTAACCTTGTTGAATCTTAGTAGGGTTGTATTGGAAGCTTGTGTCTTGTTTAGCTAGACACATCAGCTCAAAAATTCATGAGTGTGGATGTACATTCATGAGGTTTGAGCCCTTTTACCCAAAATCTGTCAAAAGTACTTGATTTTTGTGATTTTGAGTTCTACTGTTATAATTGTTGTTCTTGTGGCTTAAATCTGCTTAATATTGCATGATATTGATGATATGATGTTAAATTAGGCTTAGGTAATACTTCAACACAAATTTGCTTTGTTAAACCTTGGATTGAAAAAGTTAAGGGGTGTTTGGGTTAACCTGTTTAAGCTTGCAAATTGATTTTGAGTAGGTGTTAAGAGTTGTTTATTGCTTGTATCTGATAAATACTTGGTTGTATGCTATTGACTGCAAGTTTTTGGCTTTTGAACATCAAAATCTTTATTGTGCTATAACTTGTTGATTTTTGCCTGTTTTGACCTAAGATCTTGGTAACACATAGATTGTATGCATGCTTAGGGCTAACAAGTGATTAAATCAAGTTTATATAACCTGTTAAAGAGATTTGAGGGTTTGAATCTGGTCTTGTGGTCAAGTATATCATCAAAGTTTGAAATCTGCTTGTTCTTGTTTATTAGTGACCTTTTGTGGCTTGAGTCTTTGTCTAAACCTTGAATCATTGCATGAAACCAGTTAATTTGTGTTCACTTGAATTAATCTAAGCTGTTGTGTGCATTTGGTTCAATTTGGTTAGCTTATTCTTGCTAAAACTGCTTATTAAGTTCATAACTGCTTGTGTTCATGTCTGGTGCATATCTGGTGATGTTTTGATTAAACTGTACTAATTGGCTGTTAGGATTTGTGTTAGTGTGATTGCTATTGACTCATTATAACCTAATGGTTATAAGGGTGCCTTTTTGTGGCTTGAATCCAACAAAAATTCACAAAAGACAAAAAGTCAAAATAGTCAAGCAGTAGGAACTCCTTTCCCTTGTTGCTAGCCACTGCTAGTGTAATTTGGTCATCAGCTTATTCATAAGTTATTCTAGCTTACTGGGACTTGCAACAACTTATTTTTTGTGATCAATCTTCCTTATTTGACCCATTGAACTGAATTGGAGCATATTAGGGTTTGACTTTTAGGTTTGACTAGAAAACCAATTGACTTGACTTTTTCATAAGTGCTTATTTGCTTATTCCAGCTTATTCTTTGTGTTTATTTGAAAACTTTTTGTTGATTTTGCTTAATTAAGTCATTTAAAACCTTTTGCAACTTGAATAAGCACTTGAGGTAGCCTAGAACTCAAAAACGACTATTTTGTCATTTTGTGAAGAGAGCTTTTGCTTATTTCAGGCTTATTTCTTGGGCTTTTTCAAAATTTCTTTTCACAGATCTCTTTGGTATCCCAAAAGAAGCTTGTGTGTCAAATTAGAGCTTATTGCATTAGCTTATGGCTTAATGGGCCAAAAAGCCCATTAAGAATAAGTTGTTGACAATTAAGTTGTAATAAGCTCACTTTCAGCTTTTGGGCCTTCAGAGTTTTGTGCTTAAAATCAAATTTTGAGCCAAGTAGGTGATTTTGGGCTTATTTGGTGGACTTTTTCTTATTGGGCCTAATTTCAGCCCATTAATGGTCTGTTTTGTCATTTAGCCCATTTTAAGGCCTATTAGGGGTATTTTGGTAATTTCAAGTTCATTTCTGTGTTATTTAGGTTAAAATAAACTAGTTTGTAACTTTTTAGAATTTTTTATAAATTTGGGATTTTTATTAATATTTTATTATTAAAAAGTAAAATTTAGATTTTTGCAAGTTTTTCATTTTTCCTAGTTCAAATACATTAAGTTAGGAATTTTAGAATTTTTAGATTAATTTTAGTGTCATTGGATTAATTTTTAGAATTATTTTAAGTTTTTATAGTTTTTAATCATTTTTAAATAGTTTTAATTGATTTTAAAATTTTTAAAAATAGTTTTTAATTTAGTTAAGTCATTTTAGAGGTTTACAAGTTAAAAAAAATATCATTTTGGGCTTTTCGTTAATTAAATTGATTTTTTGAGCTTTAATTAGCATTAAAAAATTAATATTTAATTAAATAAAAGGTTTGAGTGATTTTTGATTTTTTGTAAACTCTAATTACATTTTTAAGGATTTATTGCAATTTTCTAGGAATTTTTAGGTTAATTTTTAAATTTTGTCATACTCTACGGTTTTACGTGCACGACTTTTCGTCTTAATGTTAATTCATAATCGTAACCGTCATCCTTTGCTATTCTCCTTTTTCTTTTCGTTTCTCATAAATTATAATCACAAAGTTAATATTTCTTACACAACACACTTGCCTCCTTGGGAAACGAACTTTGAACTTAACTTGGTCATTAGTGCTTGGTTTTCCTAAACCGACACTTAATACTTGCCACTTTTACGCCTTTTTCCTAACAGGTCGTATTTTACTACTATCAGAACTCAATTTTAAAAATACCAACTTTTTCATTAAAAGAAAGAAGGAATTACATTCATACAATCTTGAACGAGAAAAAAATGCTAACTGCCTATTGCTTTATATACAGTTACATGGAGTTTTCTAGAATCGTAAAACCCTAAAAGGTGATGTTCCTATCATACCCTTGAGATCCTTTGAAGATTCGCATATGCCAAGTTGATTTGTTGAAGTCTTGTGAATCTCTACCAAACACATGTGATGTAGTCAAGAGGAGATGAAATTTGAGCTGTTAAACTTGTTGTGGGCACCAAGTCATTAAATCCACACCCTATGATGGGTCTTTAAGTCAATCTCCATGGTTATCTCGTTATGGTGGGGGTCCATTTGTTGAGCTGGTGATGAAACAAAAAGAAGCCATGTGGGGTGGGTTGATTGTGATGGTCAAAAGAAGGGTTTAATTAGAGTTTGAGATTATGGTGGCTGCCATTGTTAAGATGAATCCTAATCCCTTCTCTTTTTCTTCTGTTTCATACTAAAACAAAGAAACAAACCCTTCATTTTTTTATATCGTTGTTTTACAATAAGTAACGGGCTGGTTTGATTGCGAATGGGCTTGGAGTTCACTTAAAGAAATAATAGGTGTTGGCCCATTCGAAATAAATAACAAACGTGGGCTTTGTGGCTGTTTTAATTTCGAGTTGAGGTTTAAAGGCCTACTATCCGAAAGTTGCTATACAAGTTTGGCTTTTGTTGTTATTATTATTATTACGGGCTGACCCTGCCCGTATAACGGGTACGAGTTGGTCCGTAAAATAATAATTAGGGTTTCGGGCGGTTGTGTGTACTCATTCCTTTGTCGTGTTTCGGGTTGACTTTGACTTGTAAGAACTTCAAATGTTGTCGAGTCGATCCAAAAATGCCCGTTTTTGCCCCGTTAAGTACGATCCAGCTTCGGTCTTTAGCACATCTTTGTATCCCGCGTTCGTTTTTGCTTGTTTCTTTGATCTTTTGGCTTTTTCATGATATCCGTACCTAAAATACACATTGAACAAACACAATCATACATTTGGCACTTTTAATGATATTTTAACCGTTTTAAGCCTGATTTTGATGATGAGACTATGTATAATTACGGTCTCATCACTCCCCCATACTAAACCATTGTCGTGCCCTTACACAATGCTAGAATAAAGTATTGTAGCATTTCTAAAATTCATTTTTATATGACTTTTATTATTTAAACTTATTAAACTATTACTCCGTGTGTTTTAGACATAATGTATGATTTTCATCGCAAAATAGGACTTTTAGGTTCATAGAATAAGAACATGTGAGTGCCTCATAGAGATAAGTTTGTCGTCCTCGATTTTTACCCAATTTCATGCTAAGCGTGTAACGAGATCATTGTCATTATAAGTTAGTAATGCTAACACTACTTATATACTCTAATCACGTACTTAGACTCCCTTGTTCCTAATTTGTATCTCTTATATTTTATTTTTGTCTTGAATGATCATGATGATACATTTTCGACTTATGCGTGAATAGAGATTAAGGTAAAAAAATAGAGCATTAACGGTGTAATCAAAATCATCGAATTAATAATCTCTCCTAATAGACAACGATGTCAAAAAATTAAGTCAACAAATAAGATTCGATAAACACGGTTTTATAACGGTTTTGAACATGAGACTTATACCATGAATTTTATTACCCACCTTATCATCGGTGGCTTTGATTATCATGGTTTACCTCCATCTTTTATTCAACTCCGCTTTGGAGCTTTTATTATGACTTCGGTCTTGTCCTTGTCTTTTATTTAACCTCGCTATGAGGTGTTTATTATGACTTGACGTATATCCTCACGCTAAGGCGAATTTTGGATCTTTAAAGCTTCAAGTTTTAAGACATTCACTTTCAATTTTGCATAGATTTTTCGGCCTTGTGAGCTTCAAATTTTTGCTTAATTTAGGTGAAGAGGAACTTAAAATTATTATTGGCGGAAGCTTTTGATTATTCGGGTTGCCAATACTTCAAAACCGTAACGCTGGCGATTCTCAAATGTTTTCCTAATTTAATTACATGGAAGCTATTAGAATCAATTAGAAACCAACAATATAGACTAAACCGCTAAGTCAATATTTATTAACAATTAATATATACAAGCGAGGGGAGAATAAGCAAAAAGTTAGGACACGTGAGTTTTTGAAAGAATACGAGTACTCTACTTTAGCATAGTAACTTATAATTAACGCTATCATTTCTCATATTCATTTAAGAGACTTAGCCTAAAAATAGTTAAGGAATCGAAGTTAAGTACTCAAAATACACGGTCAGTAAAAAATTACTCTTATTCTCGTCATCGAAAACCTACATTTGTGTCTTAAACTCTTATGAAAAATGAGAAAAAAAAAAAAAAATTTGGTCATGTTTAGCCTTATTTGCAACAAAACGATAACAAAAAGATGAAACTTGGAAAGCGTGAAGGTTTAGCAAGGTCGAGTATCTATTCACCCCCCCCCCCCCCTACTAAAGTTAAACATTGTCCTCAATGTTTCGAGTCTAAGGGTAGAACACCCCGCTACTAAAGACAAAAAGTCGAATGCTTAAGATCTAGCATGGAAAGGGTATAACAATTAATCTTAAGCCGTTTATGAATTGTGCAAAAAGATAATTGCTAGCACACAAAAGGATATATCATCGAATATCAAAAAATCTTCATAGCAAACGATCGAAGATCGAGTAAAACGAACACGAGAGGCTTCAATCGTGATGATAATGACCCTAGATAAACACAAGTCACAAATAACCATGAAACAAAGGTTAGAAGGGCACAAATCCCCTCACATTAGGCTAATTAAAAAGCAAAAATATTTACAAGGATAAACATGAGAACTCCCCCACGAGGCACCTTGTTTTTTATAACCGAGTCAAAAGCTCGACTCGAATCCCCATAAATGTGATCATTTAGGGATTATCTTGGTAATGGTCAAATGGGTCTTACATGAAAAACACAAAGCCCAAAGCAACCGATAATAAAGACAAAGCCTTTATACCGGGGTCAAAGATCGTATCCTCACATTTGGTGGAAAATAAAATACACAAAACCGGAGGATACGTCTTTTAAGGAAGAAAACTCCTTACAACGTATATAAAATCATCAAATCCGGGAGGGTGGTTAGGGTTACTTTGAAACAAAGGTAAAATCGAAAGAGAATTACTCAAATTACGAGTTTCAAAGTCTCCCCCAGATCGAAGGCAAAAGCCTCACTAAAATCCTCATTCTCTTCGAGAGACGGTCCATCGGTGAACCCCTCGAGAATGGAAACGTCACAATTAGAAAGAGAAGTCTCAACCTCATGAGACTTCGGGAGGGTGACTAGAAAATCCGGCTCATCGAGTTTAGGATCCTTAGAACCCTCACACTCGATGTCCTCTAACGTATCATCAAAGACAGGATTTACGTCACCGAAAATGAACGTGTCATCAAATTCAAAAGAAGGGTTCGAAAAAGATTTTAAAATCGTTAATTTGAACGACCTCGTCGATTAGTGACTCGTCATCAATAGTGGAAAAATCTTCGTCATCAAAAAGCGGGTTCGAAAAAGTCGTTCATTCTCTCCCCGAAGTGTCATTGGGAAAGACATCATCACAAGACATCGATTCACACTCACTAACGTAATTTTCCTCGTTAGAATCTTCGTGGAAAAATTCTTCGAGAGCAAAATCAGTTAACTCATCTTCGGAAACAACCGTAGGCTCACTTTAGATTGGAATAGGGATCTCAACACTAGGATTAGCGCTAAGATTCGTCTCCCCCATACTTAGAGAGGCATCAGGTTTCATAGTGAGTATAGGAGTAATGGTTTCATTATAAGGGTCGAGATTGAAAGCATCGCTATCATCGTCGTTGTCGTAATCATATGGAATCACAAGAGGCGTAGAGGTATAAGTACTTAATCTAGACGCTTGCTCTCGTAGCTCTTACATTTCTCTCTCCTCCCTAAATATTCTTAATTCTTCTCTCACGTCTTTCATTAAATCTTTAATTATTTCTTCTCAATTTTCTAGAAGGAAATCAACAAAGGAATTTCGTTGCTCGTTACTTAACTCATGAGAATCTTGATGATCGAGAGTGTATGGTGGGGCCTCAAAATTATCAAAACCGGAATCATAGCATGAACCGGGCTCAAATAATTCATCGGTTGGCAAGAAAAAGTATCGTGAGGCCCCCCACAATTATCGCAACACAGGTTTTGAGAAAAATCCGGTTCGTGGTGTGTATCACAATCCCCATTGTCACAACTGTAAGTCATATATTGTGGAGGTGATTCGTCAAAACCCGATAATTGATTGTCAAAAGACGTATTTTGATTCATCGGTTGACAATCATACCCATAGTGAGGTTCGTTTCCACAAAACTCACATAACGATGGGTATTGCGAAGATTGGTAAAAGAAATTAGGATTCAGTTCATGGTTGTGTGTAACACCCCCAAATTAATACAACTCAGTACAGCGGAAGACTAGTTGGTGTTACGGGATAGCACATTACTCACATCATAGACAACGCTTAAAAGTCGCGTCGTTTTAATAATAAAGCATTTCCATTCATAAATATCAAGGTTACATAGGTCCCAAGTCATATTATTTCATTCAAAGTTTTACAAAGTATTTGAATGAAAAATATTGTTTAAGTGCGGGCCATGAATTCTTGTCGTCTTCCCGAGAATTACCTTCAAGTACCTGAGATAAAACATGTTAAAAGAAAAGGTCAACGATAACGCCGAGTGAATTCATAGAGTTTAATAAATTCCATCAATATAACTTTGGTATAAAATTAGTACCAAAAATCATTTCGTACAAATCATTGTAATAGGCCATAAAATAGCCAAAATCATTTCATACAAATCTTTATCAAAATCATAATATAGGCGTTTGCCTTAAAAATCATTATACGAGCCAATGTCGTAAAAACATCATACAATACGTCTTATGACGTTGTATGAAAATAAAAACCGTATGAATATGGTTATGAAAACCAAAACACGAACATAATATCAATAATATGACCCTGTATTGCTAGTCAGGCAATACATCGTAATTCGGAGCGTATAGCAGTATTTCGTTAATCGGATTATTATAAGCCGCATGACATTGTTACCTTACCAAACCAACAACGGGTAGCTAACCCGATACTCAATTTGCCCATCTAAGGTAGCGTGTCGTCACAAAGGTCACGCTATGGAAATCTTCTCATACATAAATTCGCTTACCAATCAATGTGGCACGACGGGGATCAACCGTCAAGGCGCGAACTGGGGTGATCGTCCCCAAATAGTACTATTATATGCACAAGCGTCTACCAAATCCCGGTAGTTCACAATTCATGCTAATGGGACTTTTAGTGACATAACCTAACTTTAATAATCCATTTGATTTCATCTATCGGGTCCTTTAATCATTTATCGGGTCATACAATCGGGTCATACAATCATTTGGGTCCAAATCAATAAACAAACAATCGGGACAAATGGTGTCCTATTTTATAAAAATTAACATGTTATCTCCCTCGCGGGTTTATAAAACATTTCCTAAAAACATTTAAAAGAGTGCGAGGCTATGAACTCACGTTGATGTGGGAAGGCGGGTTATCGGCAATTCGGACGTACGGTACGTGCTTCAATCACGGAAACCTAGACAAATAATAATCGGTCTTAGACTCATGTCCAATGACTTTATAAAAATAACGATTATGTATACATATGATGATTTTATATATATGATGATCCAGTGGGTTTACATGTTCTCTTTTACTTATTTTAGTGTTTACGTATTGGTATCTTCGTACTAGTTTACTAGTTTTACCTATTTACGTGTTTTAAGTCCAATAAACTTATTATACGTTCTTTAACTTGTATTAATCCATGTTATACTTATATTATCAGTATCTACACTTTACAAGTTGGGCCCAAATGGGTTAAGCCCAATAAGTTCTTTTTATAAGAGTTTAACTTATTTAGTCCAATTATTAGTCCAATATGTTTACTTAGCTCGTTAATGTCTGTATGTCCTATAGTTCGGGTTTTATCGGTTTTTACTTGTATTAGTTACTTATATATCAGTATATTACTTTTAAAAACTTTACATTAGACGGGTTTGATCGTCTAAGTTTTAATTGGCGAAAAACGTTAATTTTACGGTAATAGCCGAAAAAGTCGTAAAAATCAAGTTTATAGTTTTTATTACTTATAAGTATTATTCCACTACCATTTTTATAATTTATACACTTATTTAACCTTTTACATATTTATATAAATAAAATCCATAAGTTAGTGGGTTTTTATTTCACATTTTATACAATAAAATTTTGAGTGCTTATATAATAATAATAAACATTAATTCTCAAAATCTGATTTTTATTTTCATATTCACCAAAACTGCCATATCTAGAGTTCTATATGGAGATAGAAGCTCAAATGTTTATCACATAAACTACATGATATGTGCTCCATTTAACTCTTCTATAGATACTGTTGAATCATCCTCTAAGTATTTTCTAAAAATCGTCCAAAACAGTGAACTCAGATTTGTACCTTAAACTTGTTTTGATCATATCTCACTCATTACAATGATTCCATTGCATGGCCAACTCTCACATGTGTACAAGACCCATAGCTTACTGTATATCAATCTATTCAAGTCATTTTACCAGTTTACCATTTGATTCTTTACTGTTTTATACAACCAACAAATTTAAACATGATTTTAACTTTGTTACATATAGTTTTTCATCTTTTTATCCATGTTTATCAACACCAAATCCTCACACAATACTTTTATCATCATATAATCATCATATACATATACAATAGGAAGTAAAATACATGATTACATAATCAAAATAACAAGAGGATGAGGAGGACAATCTTTATACCACCAAGTTGATGTAGGTTGTGATTTGGACATGGATTTTGATGGAGAAACTTGTGGATAACCATGACCATCTTCAAGACCATCATTCTTCATGAACACCTTGTGGAAAATCAGCCTCAAGACACCATGAAAACTCCTCCTTGGATGTTATAAGCACCACCAATCTATAGAGCTTCAAAAGGGCTTCAACTTATGTGTAAATAACATAAGATTTCATGGTAAACTTTGATCAAAAGTGGTGTTTGATGTGGAATAGTGGACGGCACATAGGGAGAACAAGAGAGAAAGTGTGTGTTGTTTGCATGTATGGAAATGGGAGTAGTGGTATTTGCTAGTTGTTTTGATGTAAGCTTGGCTTACTTTGTAAGCTAAGTAACAAGTGTAGTATGGAAGCTAGTTACTTGACACATAATGGGTTTGTGGCTTTATTTAGCCGTCCATGAGTGGGGGTGGGGCAAAAATGGTTTTGTCTCATCCCCATTTATTTACGGGTACTCCTCGATTCTAGTTTCCTCGATTTGCGTGCTCTCGGGTCGTTTTACGAAAAACGTTTTTATAAATTATGAATCAACGTCACAAAACGAATCCAATAAAAATTGTTTCATCAAAAACGGAGTTCGAAAACGTAAATACGTAATCCTAAGGTTTCCGGTTTAGTCGTAAAGGACGTTAAAATAAAATCGTAAGTCCTAATCTCTTCTCGTAAATTTGTGAGTTTATGAACCAACACAAATTTAAAACTCCAAAATAATATTCACGAATAAATTTATTTTCTGAAATGTCGGACTGTCACCAAAGACGGTGTATGTAAACGTAAGTACGTAACGTAGAATCCTCCGGTTTAGACGTAGTCGACGCTACTTCAAGACGTAAATCCAAATTACTTCCCAAAAATAAGTGAGTTCATATTGTAACATTAAAATAATGTTTTCAAATAAATATTGAGAATAAAATATCACCATAAATTGACGGATTGTCACAGCATTTACCCCTAAACAGGATCTTTGTCCTCAAAGATCATCTTACTACTCGCTTCTTATAGAGTTTAAGCCATGTGGGTATTTCCTCCACATTCGGTCTTTTCTCACAAGTGTAATTCATCACAATACGCGAGTTTTCATCAAACATAACTACGGGAATAAGATCAGGCTAAATGTTGACTTACTTTCTCTATCCATGATGTTCACGGGTTTCTGATGAATGCAACTTTTCGCCGATCTAAGCTTTATTAAGAAGAATTCAGATTTTCACCTGATAGATATTCCATCAAGTTCGATATACGAAACATAATTCACGCATCTCTTGAAGTCCTTGGGTAGATCCAGCTTATATGCCTTTCAAACCAAATCTTTTACATCATCTCAATGGTCCCATACAACGGGGACTTATATCCATGATTTGTCAGATCATTAATTCATTTTTCCAAGGTTAAAAATTTTGGCATAACTTCGCTACCCATCTGGCACTTCAAGATCTACATTTCATATTCACATAACCTCCTGCCCACTATCGGCAGTCAATAATCAGATCCTAATTTCGACCATCATTCCAGGTTTCGCGGGTCGGGTATTTTGTAAGGTTAGGTTCGCCATCATAGGAAACCTTAAACCTAAAAGACATGTCCAACTCACAGTGGGTGTATGTCGGATGTCTTCGTCTCAACTCTTGCTTACAGATGCTCTAATATTTAGATCCTAACAAGATTCGATCTCAATCCTAATACGATGATTATCAATGATAATCCTACCAAAGGAAAACGATTATATGGTCTATTACCAAAGGTCAATCATTTAAACATAGAACAACGCTCATATTATTTTGTATCGCTACTTTACCTCGTCCCTTCGATTTGGGGTGGTACATAGTACTCTCATCAAGGTTCGTTCTCAATGATTTCTGAGCAAATCTCTAGAAATTCGATGCGAAGCGAGGATCTTGATAAAGATGTTCGATACAGGCACACTATGTTTACATAACTCTTTTGCCTTTATCATTAACGGGAATGATATTAGCAGATTTGGTCAGTCTGTCGACGATGACCCAAATCGAATCAAATTCAGATGATGACCTTTGCAATAGCTAGACGTTAACTAATGTATGAGGCTATGTCTGCCTTCATAATTTGCCATTAGTACAACTTTTTCAGACACAGATACTTCTAGTCAGAAATGACATAAATAGAATACTTATACTTACAAGATTCCAATATAACTATATCTCAAAATCTCCATATTTAGGCAACCACAAGTGGTCTTTTAAAACATTTAACGCCATCGGCTTCTCAATTTTAATTCTAATGGTTCACATTAGCCGCGAACCACTTTTTTTTAATTATCTATATTATCCTTTTTACAATCATCGGCTATTTTTAAATTGTTCGACAGTTTATTTTGCAACTTCATTATTAAGGAACATGTCCTAATTGGTTCTTTATCTTTTATACATATTGTGTTAGTAATTACGTTCACTTTCCTGATGAAATAAATATCATAACCGTATTTATTCAAAATTCTTTCTTCATATCTTCTATGTTTCAGTTTCGTCTTTACTATTATCTTTATCTGTTTTACTCAATCCGACGTCTAAAGCGTCGATAATTATTACACGTAAATTAACAATAATTATTTAATTTTTATGAAATGTAAACGTAAAAATTTTAAATTTCTTAATTCGACCAATTATATAAAATGTTCAAAATAAATTTGAATTTAATTAACAAGATTTTTGTTGATTTATCGAAAATAATTAATAAAATTCGTAAATGTTCGAAAAACCTTTGTTTATACTTTGGTCAAAGTTTTCTTAGTTGAAAAGTAAAGATTATCGTTTCAGATTTTAAGTCATGGTTTAAATGGTTTTCTCATTCCTTTTTAGGTTGTCGTAAGGTATGCAAAAACATTTACCCCTAAACAAGAGTTTAGTTAAATATTTTGGTTACAAGGGAATGATCCCTAAAAATCCTTTGTTAAAACATTTGTCAAAACATTTCTCCATTTCTTTTTGGTAAAATCCAAAGTCTTAAAAGGGCTCTTAATTTTTAAAGAGTCAATATATTCCATTATCTATTAATCACATGGTTAAATCATGTAAAGTATTAAGTCTTAAGTCTTATGTTAAATATTCAAGGTACAATTTTTAATTGTTCAGCCAATTCAAGGCAATCTACAATTAATTATTAACTTCATTCTTATTCTTGTAAACAAAAAAATGGTCCTTAATGATCACGAGCATGAATTTATCAAATTACAGCCTACACACGAGATTCACCAAATTTATGAATGCTACATGTGTATTAGTCAATCCAACGACATCACGTGAAACTCATAACGTTCATTACAAGTACCGGATGTAGTGATTGGAATAGATAATCTTTTTCGCAGATGTGAAGTTGATGATAACCATGCTGTGGATCAAATCTTAAAAACAAACGCTAGAACCTTGTAAATGATCGAACAAATCTTCCATTTCGAGTTATGGATATCGTTTTCGATTGTCAATTTACTCAATTCACAGTAATATATAAATATAAGGAATGATAACACCATAGCTCTTCATGATGACGAGCTCGGTAGAATAAAAGCTTTCTCCGACAACTCTCTCAGTTGTACGGTAATTCCTTTAATTCAGATGGTGCTGACGTACACTGCACATGCCACAGGTGCAACACCGATTATATAATCAATACCAAATTCAAATTGCCTTAATGGCGAAAGTCTAGGTAATTCATCAACAAATACTTACTAAAGTTTCAAATAACAGAAACATCTTTTAATAAATTCATATTAGGTTCTTTCTAGATTATAATATCTATGACTAATTCACAATCATTCACGGTATAATTTTAAGTCTAAATACAGGATATCGTCATCCACCAAGAATTATTTATATCACTTTTGATAATCAACATCTTATCTTTTAGGGGAATTCTACTCGAGTTCCCATCAATTAAGACAATGTCGTCATGTCATAATCAATCAATCCATTCTACTGGCACTATCAACCTTCCAGTTTCATTGTCGTCGATAAGATGTGAACTTCTCAAAAGACTAATAATAACTCATAATCCTTCACAATTCAAGGATATCTAGAGACATAACTAACCTTAAAAGAGTAAGGTCAACGCATAATCTACACGAGAGAATTTCAAATCAGATACAGACGAAAACATTTAACGAATATAAATATATCCCATGTTTTCATTAATTTGAGTACGCATTCGAAAGCTCCTCGGATCGTTACCCAGGTCATTCAAATGAAATCAAATCATAAGAAATGATAAGAACGTCAATACATCCAGTCGGGTATCAACACTCGGTAATCGGATACTTTTCCTAAGAATCTCAATACGGAAGAATTGGACAAGAACGGAATATCAATTGTCAAATAAGACAAATTCCATAGATGAGTAAATTCAACTCAGAAGGATAGATGCTATAGGCACATATGTAGGTGTCCCTAACACTATGTCCCTATTTTTCACTTCTTGCAGATCTCATAAAATTTAATCTTTCACGATCTTCAAAGAAAATGTAGTGTTTATTCATTAGTTTTATGGTGACTACTAATCAGTCTTGCATGGTCCATTCCAAATTGTACGTAGGCGCGCAACTATATACAATTTCAAGATTAACGATGCAATACTCAGTTCGTCAAAATCTTATCATCATGTTTATAATAAAAACATTTTCATGCTTAATTCTTAAATAAGAATCAAAATATATTTACAAAGATTTTCTTTGTTATGGAAATAATTAAGTTTCCAAAGCGTTTCATAAACAACTTCATTTTGATATCAATCACTTATAAATCTCACTTTGAATAATCCTTATTGTGATGAAAATTAAGTTTTCTCAAAGGATACCGTTTTATCTTTATAAAAACAATGTGTGATCTGCAAAAGAGTGATGAAGAGTTGTTCACCAAGAACTAACTACAATATAATAGGAAATGAGCTTAGCCAAATAATCATGAGGTTTATGACCTTGATGACACTCAAAGAGAATTATTCACAACGCAACTCAAATCGAGATGAGTACTTGTTCAACGGTTGCATCACTAATGCGAACATTAGGATGAAGCAACAAAAGATAGATAACATTGATACATGTAAGATTTAGCAATCAAATGTAGTCTTTTTCATTAATCACAAACAAGTCAAAATTGTACCGTAACACATTACGTGTCACTATGTCATACAATTCTCAGAACTCATCCTACCAACTGATATCTCAGTTAAGTTAGGGATTTTTAAAAGATACCACAATGAATACTGACCTACAAGAGTCATTAGGTGTTCCATATGTCCCAGAAGATCCATCGGTCTCAATTCAGAAGGAGATTTCTTCAATTTATTTCTTGGACACTGGGCATCCTCGTTAGTGGACAATGGCCTAGGAACAACACTTATCACAAACTAACAATCGATTGATACCTTATAATTCCATCACATAACTTAACGACTTCCTCTTAACAACCTCATATTCCATACAGGTTAAATTTTACTTTATTCAAGTTTCAGTCAACTTATACTCAATGCGACATCCTACCTCATTTTCCAATACTTTCAGCCTTATTTATAAACCTTAAGAGGGCAATAAAAGCTCGATATGATCAACACTTAATTTCCAATCCTATAGCTCCTTCATCAACAATTATCAAATGAGTCACTAGTATGAAATGACTCACACATTCAATTAGACTTCTCGGAAAGGTACTAGTGGCATGAGGCTTTTGGGTAATGGTTCCAATGACAGCCTCAAGTGCAACATTCACCCTTTCGATTTCTATTTAAGAATTGGATGACAACGAATCAGATGACATCTTTCTAGGTGGTAACGTTTTGTCAAACTTCACTCTATAAGGAAAGATCGTCATGACATCGATATCAGTTTTAATCTCGCCAATTCTTTTTCAAAATCATAGTCAACTACTATTAACATTTCTACGAATATCAACCATTTGTTGGGATCATAAATATCCACAACTTGGTTTAGATCTAGGATAGCTAGAATTCCTACGAGAATAGCTTCGATTAATTTACTAGGGGATTTAGGGTTCCTTGTGACAATCTACGTCGTATAAATACCTCGTATAAATATTAAAATAATCATCAAACAATCATGTAATAAAATTACATCATATATATATAATCCAAGTTATATATATACTAAAATAACACTTCTCAGTCTGGCCTTGTCGGTAACTCGGGAATTCTTCGGCACCGTTATAGTCAAAAGATTTTTAGACATTTTGTGTAAAATGTTTATAGTTAAAAGATGTTGAAATGTTTTATTCAAAACCTTGGTTTTAAAAATCTTTCGTTCTCTATAACGAGAGCTCTGGTACCAAACTGTAACACCCCAAAATTTATACAACTCAGTACAGCGGAAGACTAGTTGGTGTTACGGGATAGCACATTACTCACATCATAGACAACGCTTAAAAGTCGCGCCGTTTTAATAATAAAGCATTTCCATTCATAAATATCAAGGTTACATAGGTCCCAAGTCATATTATTTCATACAAAGTTTTACAAAGTATTTGAATGGAAAATATTGTTTATGTGCGGGCCATGAATTCTTGTCGTCTTCCCGAGAATTACCTTCAAGTACCTGAGATAAAACATGCTAAAAGAAAAGGTCAGCGATAACGCCGAGTGAATTCATAGAGTTTAATAAATTCCATCAATATAACTTTGGTATAAAATTAGTACCAAAAATCATTTCATACAAATCATTGTAATAGGCCATAAAATAGCCAAAATCATTTCATACAAATCTTTATCAAAATCATAATATAGGCGTTTGCCTTAAAAATCATTACACGAGCCAATGTCGTAAAAACATCATACAATACGTCTTATGACGTTGTATGAAAATAAAAACCGTTATATGAATATGGTTATGAAAACCAAAACACGAACATAATATCAATAATATGACCCTGTATTGCTAGTCAGGCAATACATCGTAATTCGGAGCGTATAGCAGTATTTCGTTAATCGGATTATTATAAGCCGCATGACATTGTTACCTTACTAAACCAACAACGAGTAGCTAACCCGATACTCAATTTGCCCATCTAAGGTAGCGTGTCGTCACAAAGGTCACGCTATGGAAATCTTCTCATACATAAATTCGCTTACC
This sequence comes from Glebionis coronaria, assembly GCA_025667525.1. NCBI lineage: Eukaryota > Viridiplantae > Streptophyta > Magnoliopsida > Asterales > Asteraceae > Glebionis > Glebionis coronaria. The sequence continues at coordinate 171,392,121 of CM046876.1, read as the reverse complement.
AATCAATGTGGCACGACGGGGATCAACCGTCAAGGCGCGAACTGGGGTGATCGTCCCCAAATAGTACTATTATATGCACAAGCGTCTACCAAATCCCGGTAGTTCACAATTCATTCTAATGGGACTTTTAGTGACATAAGCTAACTTTAATAATCCATTTGATTTCATCTATCGGGTCCTTTAATCATTTATCGGGTCATACAATCGGGTCATACAATCATTCGGGTCCAAATCAATAAACAAACAATCGGGACAAATGGGGTCCTATTTTATAAAAATTAACATGTTATCTCCCTCGCGGGTTTATAAAACATTTCCTAAAAACATTTAAAAGAGTGCGAGGCTATGAACTCACGTTGATGTGGGAAGGCGGGTTATCGGCAATTCGGACGTACGGTACGTGCTTCAATCACGGAAACTTAGACAAATAATAATCGGTCTTAGACTCATGTCCAATGACTTTATAAAAATAACGATTATGTATACATATGATGATTTTATATATATGATGATCCTGTGGGTTTACATGTTCTCTTTTACTCATTTTAGTGTTTACGTATTGGTATCTTCTTACTAGTTTACTAGTTTTACCTATTTACGTGTTTTAAGTCCAATAAACTTATTATACGTTCTTTAACTTGTATTAATCCATGTTATACTTATATTATCAGTATCTACACTTTACAAGTTGGGCCCAAATGGGTTAAGCCCAATAAGTTCTTTTTATAAGAGTTTAACTTATTTAGTCCAATTATTAGTCCAATATGTTTACTTAGCTCGTTAATGTCCGTATGTCCTATAGTTCGGGTTTTATAGGTTTTTACTTGTATTAGTTACTTATATATCAGTATATGACTTTTAAAAACTTTACATTAGACGGGTTTGATCGTCTAAGTTTTAATTGGCGAAAAACGTTAATTTTACGGTAATAGCCGAAAAAGTCGTAAAAATCAAGTTTATAGTTTTTATTACTTATAAGTATTATTCCACTACCATTTTTATAATTTATACACTTATTTAACCTTTACATATTTATATAAATAAAATCCATAAGTTAGTGCGTTTTTATTTCACATTTTATACAATAAAATTTTGAGTGCTTATATAATAATAATAAACATTAATTCTTAAAATCTGATTTTTATTTTCATATTCACCAAAACTGCCATATCTAGAGTTCTATATGGAGATAGAAGCTCAAATTTTTATCACATAGACTACATGATATGTGCTCCATTTAACTCTTCTATAGCTACTGTTGAATCATTCTCTAAGTATTTTCTAAAAATCGTCCAAAACAGTGAACTCAGATTTTTACCTTAAACTTGTTTTGATCATATCTCACTCATTACAATGATTCCATTGCATGGCCAACTCTCACATGTGTACAAGACCCATAGCTTACTGTATATCAATCTATTCAAGTCATTTTACCAGTTTACCATTTGATTCTTTACTGGTTTATACAACCAACAAATTTAAACATGATTTTACCTTGTTACATATAGTTTTTCATCTTTTTATCCATGTTTATCAACACCAAATCCCCACACAATACTTTTATCATCATATAATCATCATATACATATACAATAGGAAGTAAAATACGTGATTACATAATCAAAATAACAAGAGGATGAGGAGGACAATCTTATACCACCAAGTTGATGTAGGTTGTGATTTGGACATGGATTTTGATGGAGAAACTTGTGGATAACCATGACCATCTTCAAGACCATCATTATTCATGAAAACCTTGTGGAAAATCAGCCTCAAGACACCATGAAAACTCCTCCTTGGATGTTATAAGCACCACCAATCTATAGAGCTTTAAAAGGGCTTCAACTTATGTGTAAATAACATAAGATTTCATGGTAAACTTTGATCAAAAGTGGTGTTTGATGTGGAATAGTGGACGACACATAGGGAGAACAAGAGATAAAGTGTGTGTTGTTTGCATGTATGGAAATGGGAGTAGTGGTATTTGCTAGTTGTTTTGATGTAAGCTTGGCTTACTTTGTAAGCTAAGTAACAAGTGTAGTATGGAAGCTAGTTACTTGACACATAATGGGTTTGTGGCTTTATTTTAGCCGTCCATGAGTGGGGGTGGGGCAAAAATGGTTTTGTCTCATCCCCATTTATTTACGGGTACTCCTCGATTCTAGTTTCCTCGATTTGCGTGCCCTCGGGTCGTTTTACGAAAAACGTTTTTATAAATTATGAATCAACGTCATAAAACGAATCCAATAAAAATTGTTTCATCAAAAACGGAGTTCGAAAACGTAAATACGTAATCCTAAGGTTTCCGGTTTAGTCGTAAAGGACGTTAAAATAAATCCGTAAGTCCTAATCTCTTCTCGTAAATTTGTGAGTTTATGAACCAACACAAATTTAAAACTCCAAAATAATATTCACGAATAAATTTATTTTCTGAAATGTCGGACTGTCACCAAAGACGGTGTATGTAAACGTAAGTACGTAACGTAGAATCCTCCGGTTTAGACGTAGTCGACGCTACTTCAAGACGTAAATCCAAATTAATTCCCAAAAATAAGTGAGTTCATATTGTAACATTAAAATAATGTTTTCAAATAAATATTGAGAATAAAATATCAACCATAAATTGACGGATTGTCACATTGTGACCATTTGGGTATTGAATTGGACATGAAATATGCCAATGGGAAGTGCTTCCACAATATATGCAATAGGAGAGACAATCTCATTAGAGGTGAAGTACGAATTGACCGAATTACAAGATGGACAATGTCCATATTGTGAATTGTGTAGATCTATTCCGCACCGCTCACATGAACACCATTGACTTGATTGAAAACAATTCAACGATCTCCCACACACTACGCAATTATCGTAAAAATCCATAAAGAAGTAAAGTAAGAGGGTTAAAGAAGAGAATTATGAAAATAGAGGGAAAAGTAGAAGATTATTTTTGTGTTTTTGGTTTTTCAATTTTTTTGAAATTTTTGTGTATTACTTAAAAATTAATCTACAAAAATTATCCACTAATCAAAGGTCTCGATTAATGAATCCAAGAGGAGTGAAAGCAATTACGTGAAGTAAAAACCTTCCTTCGACTTTGAAACATTGGCGGAACGCCAAAATGTTTTGAGGGTTCAATAATATAAACTCATAAAAATAGATTAATTGTAACACCCCACTTTGATAAGTGGACCGTTACATGATAATTATGGCTTGTCATCAAAGCATGCAAGGTAAATGTCTTAAAACATAAATGACCATAAAGGAAAACCGAAATCAAACATCGGCTCCCAAACATAAACTCAAAATATGCGTAAAGTAAATGAAGTGAAAAAAGGAAAGGAAGTATATGGTAGCTCCCATCCAATGCACGTCCTCTAAATGCTCAAGTCAGTCCTTGGATACCTGCCGTTTGGGTCATGGAAAGAAAATACGGTTGAGCAATACGCTCAGTGAGCGGATACAATGACATGATAAGAATAACTAAAACATAAATAAAAGATCTGAAATGTAGTGGAATATGTGTATTAATAACTAAGTTTTCACTCAGTTAAAAATATCGTTGAACCAGTCTCTTCGAATTGATAATAGTTAACCGTGCGACTCAGTCGTATTTTGGTGAGAACAAATAGATTGGTCGTTGTAGTATAGTAAATGTGCAAGACGTTAAAGTAAATGACGGGTAATTAAAGCTAAAACTAATTAAAAAGTAAATGGCGAAAATTAAAACTTTAAAAGTAAGTTAATTAAATGACGAGAAATTAAAACTTGATGAAAAGAAAATGCGAAAATTAAATAAGATAAAACAAGTAAAAATAAATCTAAGTGAAAATAAGACGAAACAATTAAAATAAAGCTAATTAAAAATGGCGGGAAAAATAAGTTTAAAAATTGAATTTGAATAAAAATGAATTAATTTCGCAATTGCTAAAAAAATTGAATTAAATTCGCAACTTTAAATAACACAAATCCGCAATTCAAAAATCTTGAAATAATTTCGCAAAAAACGAATTAATTTTGCAATATCCAAATTTTGGAATAAATCCGCAATAAAATCACAATTCCGCAATTAGCAATGCAATAAATCCGCAATCAAAAGATGAAGAATTCGCAATTGGGAGAAGGTTCAAATTCGCAATTCAGAAACAAAGATTTCGCAATAGTTGCGAAATCAATGAAAATGCACAACTAGGAACAATTCCGCAATTGGTAAATGAGGCAAGATTTCACAATGATGGACAGAAAGAAGATTTCGCAATGGGATAAAGGGACAAGATTTCGTAATTCTTAAAGGGATTCAAATTCGCAATACACAAGGTATTGCGAAATCGAATCAGATATTCCTAAAAACTAGGAACACGAAAAAGTACGAAAATAAGCACTTAAATCTTAACTTTTAAAGGACAATAAGCTAAACAAAACTCCAATAAGCTAACTAAAAAGCCTAGATCAATTATAAAACTTATAAAAACTTTAAAAACAAACAAAGAAATGTAAAAAGACGCAAACTTTATGTAAAAAGTAGATGAAAAGGATTAAGATTAAGAACACGAAATCAAAACAAATGAAGATGATTAAAAAGATTTAGATTAAAACAAGAAAGGTAGAAGGAGATTAATAAAAAGCTTAAAGATAAAAGATTAAACAACAAAAAATTAAAACTTACTTGAAAATTAAAGACAATAATTTAAAGTGACAATCAAGTAAATGACATGAAATTTAAATGTGCAAGTAATTAAAGGTGGAGAGCTAAGTTGTCAAATTAGCTAACAAAATGAAAATGAGGTGATTAAGTCTCTATTTATAGGGAAGGAGGGGAGGTGTGGAAGCTTCCTCTATCTTTCTTTCTTTCTTTTTAGTCCTTAGTCTTTAGTCTTCTAAATTCTTCGACTTTTTAGACTTTGTCTCGGGATTAATTAAACTCGTCTTGTAATTTATTCATAAATTAGACTTGAGTTCCTCGGCTTTATTAAACTTCCGTCTTTGGACTTGTTCGTCGATAAATCTTCAGAATAGGCCTTGGACTTCCGTTCTTTTTGCATTCTTGATCTCTTGACTTCGTCTTTTGTATTTTTCTTCGATAAAAGCCCGCGAAAGCCCGTGTTTTCCTCCCTTTTCACATTTTAGTCCTAAATCACAACAAAAACACAAACCACGCATAATTCCGACATTTACGACATAAAATACACGTTTTGGCTTGGTTATTATTATAATTAAGTGGTAAAAGGATAAGTGTTTTCACACTAATTAAATCCCCTACACTTGACCATTGCAATGACCTCATGCAATGCTTAGTGACAAAGCAAGATTTACATTCTCCATCATAATCAACCTACATTGGCCTTTATTAAACAATAGAAACTAAGGAAAATTTAAAAGATAGAAAATAACATAATGCTAGAAGGAAGAAACTTGTAAAGAAATCTGAGACTTACATTAGGGCTTTGGTGTCATGAATGTTTATCACCCTCAAGTTTCACGTTCCTCATGCCAAGCTTAAAAACGAGATCATTGTTAGTACAAGTTAGCACAACTAACACTTACTCATGCGGTTCAGTTAATCACTTAGACTCCCTTATTCCTATGGGTAACTCTTATATTTTATTGATGTCTTGAATGATCACGAGGATGCATTGTTGACTTATTTCGATAGTTTATTAAGGCTGAAAATAAAGTAGGACGATCTAATCCATAGTTAGCTAAAGGACAAAATCTTTTAAAACTGCTTCTCGAAACCTTATAAAGTTCATATCTTGGCATAACTCGTTTCACGATTTAAGACCTTTCTCGGACCGATATTTCGCATTTACTTCATACTTCAAATCTTGAGAAGACGATCTTGAAATTATGGTCTTCTCTTCATATATAGTGTATATCTTCACTTGGGGTAGTTGAGATATTTTCTTCAAATGTTGACCACGACTTCTTCATTATTTCTTCAATCCTTATTTGGGATTTCGATATACAACGATCCACCTCCTTTTCAGACTTGGATCTATTTATCCTCATACCTTGTTAGGGTCTTTTCGGATAGATTTCTCCATGATCTTTATGGGAGTAATTGCTTTTCGTCGTGTCTTGATCCTTCATATTGATTTTGGAATAATGCTTATCACATCATCTTGGATCTTTAGCAACAAAATGGAATCCTCATGCCTTGTTAGGGCCTTTTTGGACTCACCAATCTTCGCGTCCCGTTTCAATAAGTTATGCCTTGGCTATGAACTCTAATCAATACCGAGCAACTTTTAGACGATCTTGGGCTAGAAGCTAAGTAATTTTTCAGACCGTACGACCTTACTTATTGCATTTATTTATTTACAAGCGATAGGAGAAAAAGATCATAATTAACTCACATAAGTTAATGAAAGAATACCAAACTTATAACTAACTCTATCATTTCTCGTTCTTCACAATTTAAAATCTCAAGGAATGAGACTCGTGGATGCTTAGCCTAATAAACCAATTAAGGTCTACATGGTTAAGGATACTAGCTAGAGTAAACTTGGATAAGTAAACTCGGGTTGAGTCAAAATATTCACGACGGGCCTAATATATCTAAGATATATAAACTCGCTAAAACCATTTTGTTTTAATAAGAGGAAATAACAAAAAATAAAGGAAATTACAACTAGGCCAAAATAGATTAAAAAATTTGAAAAATGTCGAAAAATCGAATTTCCGGTTAAAATGAGGTCAAATTCATGGAAAATTCCACTTAACTTTGATAGAAGTCCCCTACACTTGATATAAGCATTGTCCTCAATGTTTAAGCATGTGGGATTAAACTCCCCTACACTTAGGACATTGTGCACGTTATTTAAATCTTGCTAAGGAAAAGACAACTAACGAGATTCCTTTTTCAATATTGGAAAATATAAAATAGTGAATCGAAAAGAGTTTAGGATAGAACCGGGAAGACGGGAATACGGAATCACGGGTCGTCAAAAGTCATCAAGAATGGATCTTTGAAAGCTCGAATCCCTGAGTATGAGAAGAGAGAAAATAGCAAACACCAACGGGTCTCCCCTACACTTAGGATAGAAATAGCTAAAAGATAGATACTTGGGTTGCCTCCCAAGAAGCGCTTGTTTTTTTATCAACGAGTCGTGAGCCTGACTCGACCTTGATTAGCATGGTAAGAACCTTGAAGAGTATCCACCGGGATCAAACACATGGTTTTCGTCCATCAAGTAACACAAGCTTAAGGCGAACAAGGCAAGCCAAAGAAGAGTAGGCAAGGTTCCCTTAAGCAAAGATAGAGCACGGTGGTGGGAGGTATGGTGAAGGGATAGCATGGCTCCAACAGTTCCAAAAGTCTTTCCTTTTATTACATCAGATGGATACTGAGATGGCTGAAAAATTTCGATACCGGGGTCGAACACCTTTTCCTTTAGGGGAAAATAGCACTCAGGCTCAGCAGAATTTGAAGAAGATCCGCTAAGAAATTTCACAACCTCGTTCTCAGAAGGTGGATAGAGAGGTGTTAAAACATACGTGCTAAGGATGTTGGTGTCTTCCGGCGTCTTCTACTTTGAAAGAAATTTCTTCAAATCCGTAGAAGGATAAAGACCATAATCATCAAAGTCCAAAGGAGGAGCATCACTCTCATTTGGGAAGTATGTGTTGAGAAAAGTAGCAAAGTCTTCCTCAAATGAGTAGTCATCCAAAGTAGGATCAATCATGGTTGGCGGAGGATCTTCATCATGTGAAGAATCACTCGAGAGAGTATCAGCCTCATCAAAATCATCATAAGTGGGCATGTTTGGATACTCAGAAGTAAAATCATCATAATCATCTCCATCGGAACTAGAATCGTCATCATAAGCATCAAAGATCGGTGGAGAATCGTAAATTGGTGGAGGATCAGAATTGGAGAGAGAATCATCCACATCATCTTGGAACGGTGGATTATCATAGCAAGAATCGAATAGAGGATTGTTGTAGACGACAAAATCATCAAGCACATTAATCATATTCGCGGATTCTCTTCCATTTGATTTGGTTGTGATCTTCCCCATTTTAAACACTTGTGCATCATTCCCGACCCTTAAGATTAACTCACCTTCGGCAACATCGACTAGAGCTTTTCCGGTTCTCAAGAATGGCTGACCAAGTATTAAAGGAATACGAGGGTCCATTTCATAATCAACAACAACAAAGTCGACCGGAAAAGTGAAGGTGCCCACTTTAATAAACACATCTTCGGAAATACCAAGAGGGTAAGCGAGAGAGCGATTTGCAAGATCAAGAGTCATCTTCGTTGGTGTAAGGTCGGGTAATGATAACTTTTTCCAAACACTTAAAGGCATAAGATTTATACTTGCCCCGAGATCGGCTAAGGCAGTAAATTCTTCGGTTTGGTGAAAAGTATATGGTAACACAAAACGATCGGGATCTCCAAGTTTCTCAGGAAGTTCTTTAAGAAGGACGGCAGAACAATTTTCATTCAATCGAGTATTAACAAACTCGGTCATCTTCTCCTTCTTGCTAAGCAATTCCTTAAACATCTTAACAAATTTAGGCATTTGTGCTAGAGCTTCAACAAGGCTAAAAGTGATGGTCATTTCTGAAACTTTCTTCAAATAGTTTGACACTTGAATGTCATCCTTGGTTTGCAGTTTGGCCTTGTCTAAGCGAGATGGATAAGGAATATTGGGTTTATAAGTGGAAGGTGTAGGTGTAGCAGGTAAAGGTTGAGATATTGAGGGTTTAGAGGTAGAAGGTGGGGTTGGTGAAGGGTTCTTCTTGGGTACTTCTTCATGACGAGGCGGAGACGGTAATGGTGAACTAATACTAGGTGTGGGAGTAGTAGGGATAAATGGTGGTGGAGGAGGTGTAGATGGTGTAACTGGGGATGGGATAGATGGTCCTACTAAAGTTGTTCCACTACAGGTAGTAATAGCACTTACATTCGCTCTCGGGTTGGTAACAGTATTTGAAGGAAGTGAGTCCGAAGTAGAAGGTTGATTACCTTGAAAGAAACTAGCGAACATATTCTTTAAATCATTCGTCTGAGTGCTGATAGAAGTTTGCATATCTTGACGAAGCTCGGTTCTAATATCATTTCCTTGTTTAGTGATGTCACTTTTCAAGGTGATGATTTGGCTTTGAAGATTGTTAACTAGCTCTCGTTGGGTTTTCATGAAAGTTTCAACATCATGATTGATGGGTGGAGGTTGGGGGGCGGGTGGGTGATATGGAGTAGAAGCTCGAGGTGGGTTTGGAGTGCTTCTATTGTAGTTGTTGGGGTTGTGGTTTTGAGGAGAAAAACCGGGTGAAAGATAGTTGTTCGATCTGTAACTTAGCAAATTTCGATCCCCTTGAGGTCGGGCTTGGTAATTTTCCGGTGAATAGTTACCATAAGCCGCATACACGTTTTCCGGATTGCCTTGAGTAGAAGGACAATCGATGTATGAATGAGGACCACCGCAAGTCTCGCAAGAAATTGCTACAGCTTTAACTTGTTGTTGTTGGTTTGTAGCGATGAGCAAGATATTTTTGTTCATTTCGGCCATCATGCGGGTGAATTCGGTCATATCGGAGTTTGCTGAAGTAGAAGAAACATTGACTCTCGGGTTATTCCTTGAAGATGCCGAGGAATCCCAATTTTTGTTATGAGTAGTCATGTTCTCAATAAGCTCTCCACTCCTCGGGTCTTCTTTTCATAAATGTGCCACCGGCAGCTGCATTAATAGTATCACGGTCACGAAAAGTTAAACCATTATAGAAAGTATCAATCAACGTAACGGGGAGCATGTTGTGGTTTGGACATCGATCGATCAAAACATTATATCTTTCCCAAGCATCAAAGAGAGATTCATCAGGTTCTTGCATGAAACCGCTGATTTGATTTCGAAGGCCCGTGACCATGGATGGTGGAAAGTAGCGCGACAAAAATCGTTGAGTCATGTCGTCCCAAGTATGAATGGAATTCTTCGGGAGACGATCAAACCATTTTTTGGCGTGGTGGGATAAAGTATGTGGAAAACGCTGTAGGCGAAGGACATCCATAGTAACACCGGGCAACTTCATGCTTTGAGTAATAGTAATGAATTTGTCGAGGTGCTTGTTGGCATCATCATCCGGCAATCCGCAAAATGGATTAGTTTGCACTTGTTGGATCATGTGATGCTTCAACGAAAACTCCGGAGCCGTGATTTGCATCAGCGCAATCGGTCCTCCTCGTCCATACATTGTGGGTTGACAAAGCTCCTCCATTGTTCTAAGGTCGGGTGGGGGAACATTGTTGTTATTGATGTTGGGAGGTACACCAGCCATATCCAAATCTTCACGAGTCTCGGGCTCTGAATAAGTTGAAGATCTAGTACGCATGCACCTGCAAAAGCAAAAGAAAAAGATACCAAATATATAGAGGATATATGTACACTTATAAAAAGAAAATCTTTTTGGTGCAAAACTTTGAAAAAACAATGCTTTTTATGATTTTTAGATGTTTTTGTATTTTTGATTTTTTTTATTTTTTATGGATTTTTGAAAATTTTTGACACGAAAAATAACGCTCACGAATGAACGGATCCCAAAAAGCAACGCGTCTCTAACAAAAAACCGTTAATCTTCACGAAAAGAGCCGGCAGCGGCGCCATTTAATAACTAGGTTTTCACTCAGTTAAAAATATCGTTGAACCAGTCCCTTCGAATTGATAATAGTTAACCGTGCGACTCAGTTTTGGTGAGAACAAATAGATTGGTCGTTGTAGTATAGTAAATATGCAAGACGTTAAAGTAAATGACGGGTAATTAAAGCTAAAACTAATTAAAAAGTAAATGGCGAAAATTAAAACTTTAAAAGTAAGTTAATTAAATGATGAGAAATTGAAACTTGACGAAAAGTAAATGCGAAAATTAAATAAGATAAAACAAGTAAAAATAAATCTAAGTGAAAATAAGACGAAACAATTAAAATAAAGCTAATTAAAAATGGCGGAAAAAATAAGTTTAAAAATTGAATTTGAATAAAAAGTAATTAATTTCGCAATTGCTAAAAAAATTGAATTAAATTCGTAACTTTAAATAACACAAATCCGCAATTCAAAAATCTTGAAATAATTTCGCAAAAAACGAATTAATTTCGCAATATCCAAATTTTGGAAAAAATCCGCAATAAAGTCACAATCCCGCAATTAGCAATGCAATAAATCCGCAATCAAAAGATGAAGAATTCGTAATTGGGAGAAGGTTCAAATTCGCAATTCAGAAACAAAGATTTCGCAATAGTTGCGAAATCAATGATTTCGCAATGCACAACTAGGAACAATTCCGCAATTGGTAAATGAGGCAAGATTTCGCAATGATGGACAGAAAGAAGATTTCGCAATGGGATAAAGGGACAAGATTTCGCAATTCTTAAAGGGATTCAAATTCGCAATACACAAGGTATTGCGAAATCGAATCAGATATTCCTAAAAACTAGGAACACGAAAAAGTACGAAAATAAGCACTTAAATCTTAACTTTTAAAGGACAATAAGCTAAACAAAACTCCAATAAGCTAACTAAAAAGCCTAGATCAATTATAAAACTTATAAAAACTTTAAAAACAAACAAAGAAATGTAAAAAGACGCAAACTTTATGTAAAAAGTAGATGAAAAGGATTAAGATTAAGAACACGAAATAAAAACAAATGAAGTTGATTAAAAAGATTAAGATTAAAACAAGAAAGGTAGAAGGAGATTAATAAAAAGCTTAAAGATAAAAGATTAAACAACAAAAAATTAAAACTTACTTGAAAATTAAAGACAAGAATTTAAAGTGACAATTAAGTAAATGACATAAAATTTAAATGTGCAAGTAATTAAAGGTGGAGAGCTAAGTTGTCAAATTAGCTAACAAAATGAAAATTAGACTCTATTTATAGGGAAGGAGGGGAGGTGTGGAAGCTTCCTCTATCTTTCTTTCTTTCTTTTTAGTCCTTAGTCTTTAGTCTTCTAAATTCTTCGACTTTTTAGACTTTGTCTCGGGATTAATTAAACTCGTCTTGTAATTTATTCATAAATTAGACTTGAGTTCCTCGGCTTTATTAAACTTCCGTCTTTGGACTTGTTCATCGATAAATCTTCAGAATAGGCCTTGGACTTCCGTTCTTTTTGCATTCTTGATCTCTTGACTTCGTCTTTTGTCTTTTTCTTCGATAAAAGCCCGTGAAAGCCCGTGTTTTCCTCCCTTTTCACATTTTAGTCCTAAATCACAACAAAAACATAAACCACGCATAATTCCGACATTTATGACATAAAATACACGTTTTGGCTTGATTATTATTATAATTAAGTGGTAAAAGGATAAGTGTTTTCACACTTATTATGTATGTCCTGGAAAACCTGGAAGTTGTTTTAAAAACTTATTTATATTGAAAATTCTTATGATCATGTATTTATACTGAAAAGTCTTATGTTCATATTTATACTGAAAAGTCTTAAGTTCATACATGCAAAGTAATTTAAATGCCAAGAGCTCAAATAGGTTATGATATATATCAACGCGCATGAATACATAGAGGGGTAACCTCGTCATGCAATTAGAGGGGTGACCTCTAATTATATTAGTCTGGGTGGAGGGATCATCTCCAATGTGACGGATGTAGAGCACACATCTCAGTTACCTTGTAAATCTGTAAAACATGTACTAGGATGCACCCATATGCCACACGTGATAATAATAATGGCCAAATAACTGAAAGGGACGCCACGAGTAATCACTCTCGTCGCGGAATAGTCATAACACTGGTGCCTCAAGTGTTATGGTTATGGTACCTCCATAACTAGGTGGACATGGTCATGCATGTATATAGCTCAGGCAGTTTAAAATGATGATATAGTAATTACTGGAAAGTTTTATGACATGTACACTACTAGAGGAAAACATATGGCAGCAAATGGGGAATCCTAATCATACATAGAAAGAGAATGTCCTTATTGAAGGACGGAATATCCGTACCTTATGTCCAGTAAACGATGACAGATGAAAAGATGGAAAGTCCTACTCTGACTTCACGTAAGCTACATAATAAGTGACGTGAATGAGTTGTATGTTCATGTATAAATTACTGATTCTTAATTTAGTTTACTTCTTCTTGACTTGTTTTACTTGTTCTGGACTTGTTTTACATGTTCTTGTCTTGTTTTATTGTTTCATGTTTTATCATGTATTTCTTAGTGTTTCATGTGTTCTTGATTAACGTATTTCATGTTTCATGTGTTATTATACTTGATGTTTAATAATGAGTAACTTTCTAAAAATAACAGGTTTCTATATATAGTAACTTTTCAAAATTAGCAGGTTTCCATATATAGCAACTTTCCAAAATAGTAAGTTTCCATAAATATTAACTTTCCAAAAATAGAAAGTTTTCATAATTAGTAAGTTTTCAAAAATAAAAAGTTTTCATAAATAGTATGTTTCCATAAATAGTACTCATTCCGTCCCTAGTTAAATGTCCAACTTTGACTTTTAAAGTCTTTTGATGGAAAGTATAATACATATATATAATAATATATCGTATGTAAGCGAATCGACAAATAATTCCTATAGGAAAAAGAATTAGAAGTCAAAACTCACAAAATAATATATAATATATATATATATACCGGGCAAGTGATCACCCGAGTCGTTTCCCAAAGAAGTGTGAAATTGACGATTACGTTATTGGTTTGACTTTTGGATGCTTGAATAAAAAAAAGATTTGGATTTGTTTTCTAAACTACTAAAGAACATATAAAAAACGAGAATTTAAAATAAAGAACGGGAAATAAAACTAAGGCATACTAAATTAAACTTAAAACTAAGGGAAAGCATGATAAGGCATCGAAATAAATCCTAAGTCTACGGGAACAATAATTAAGGCAAAAGGAAATTAAACTAAGCAAAGTAAACCAAATAACTAACACAAACGCAAATGCTATCGAAAGTAAAAATGCGACATAAAAGCAAATAATAAAATTAATAAAATTTATTTTTCCTAAGTACTAAATGATAAAAGAAGATTTTCAAAAAAAGAATTACATTTTTTTTGCTTTTAAAATTTTTTTTATGAATTAAAAACGATTTTAAGCTAATTAAATGATTTAAAAATATTAAATAAATTTTCTAAAAATCCAAAAACTTACCGAATATTCTAAATTCTAGTTAAAAGCTAGGAAAAATAAATGTCCCAAACTAAGCTACTTATAAGCTGGGAATTAAACTAAATAAGTTAATAAGCTAAAGATGGTAACAAAATCAATAAGGGTTAAATAGATGTTTTGGCAAAGCATGTCAAGAACATAGTGCTGGAGTAGTTGGTATTGGCCTGGTGTTGTAAGGCATTTGTTTCCCTCGTTGAAGGTCCAGTGTTCGAACCCCATTGCTTTCTGTTCTAAAACATTTTTTTACTACTCTTTTTGAACCTCAGTTTCAACCCATGACACCACATATTCTTATGCATCAATAACTAACATGATTGTAACACGATAAATCAAACTATTTGCACATATCATACAACAACTAATTACAAACGTAACTAACCATACTGATTCATTTTTACTACTACTGCTTTTTTTATAACAACATTCAACCACAACATAATAAGTAAACACTTGCAACAACAGATTCAGTAAAAAAAATAAAACATCAATAACATTAAAAAAAATCACGAGCAAATTCATTAATAAAAAGTAAAAAATTACAAAAAGAAACAAAAAGTAAAAAATTACATAATAATATTATAATAAAAAAGAATAAGCATAATTAAGAAACCAAGAAAGTAACCTGCAAGAAAATAAGCTCAAGCGCCGAGATCGAAATCAACACGGACCCTTGGTCATCATTTATTTTTTCGAATCATGAACATTCATAACATCAAGAATCACCTCAATCAACTATATTATTTCTACATGATCAGTGACCAAATTCTCTTCACCCTATTTTATTCAATGAGCAGCAAACATAATAACTCTTTTTTTTTCTTAGAGCCGAGCACTAAACCAACAAGAATAATAACTTTTTTTTCTTCAATCAAAGATTAACACAAGTTTATTTAAAAATAAACAACATTCAACTTTAATAATTATAAAATTGATTCCAACATAAACATACAAAATATTTTCGGACTGAAATTAAAAAACACAAACTTGAACAAATAATTTTTCGAATTAAAAATTTAAAAACTAGAAAAAAACACTAAATTAAACCTACACTAAAAAAAATTAAAGGCATCTTTTTTTTTTCTTTTTTCTTTTTTTTACCAGCACAGTAGGTACAACTCAAACACTTCTCTTATAAAAATTTGAAAAAAAAAACTCAAGAATAACAGTAAAAAAATAGGAATAATTTAAGAAGAAGAATTACTTTTTAATTAAGACTTTCTGAAATTAAAAACAAGAATTTAAAGAGTACAATTTAAAAATTACATAAATTTAAAACCTACACTAGGAAAAATTAAAAGCATGTCCCTTCAATCTTGGTTCTTCTTCCTTTTATAGCCAAATCTTGATCCTAAAACGTCATTGGTGACGTTTTGATTTTGGCCTCTTCTATTCACGTGGGTCTTGATACATCTTTGTCTTGAGTCTTGTACACGAAAAATACATCACCTTTTTTGTTTCTATTCGATTTGTATTTGAATCAACTGTGGGGTTGGGTTTTTGGTTTGTAGCAGAAAGAGGAAAAGAGAGCGGGAAGGATTTGGCACTTAGGGTTTCGTAGGTATGATCTATGGAGTGGAGAAATGGTGGCTGACGGAATTGTGTCTAAACCTAATTTTATGTTGTAAATAACGAATGAAGGGCTGGTGGTAAGTTTGGGCCCAAATGAGAGTTATGTAACAACATTATAGGCTGTGATGGTTTTATTCGGGCTTTGTTAAGCTAAGGTCTTATACACGAAAATAATAACCCAAAAGAATGAACATGTATATTTATTTAAAGTGTTTCGATAATAAAATGATACGGGCCGACTCGGCCCGATAAACGGGTGCGGGTGGCCCGTAAAATTATATTTTAGGTTTCGGGTTTCGGTTTTTTCGTGCTCATTCCATTGTCGTATCCCGTGGTTGACTTTGACTTCATCTTGACTTGTAAAAATCACGAACGTTGCCGAGTCGATCCGAAATTGTCCGTCTTTGCTCCGTTTTCAATCTTTTGTACCTAAAAGACATAAAACACAAAACAAACATATTTGCAATACAATTAAGCCTATTTTAGTGTTTTTGGTCATTTTACCGGGCTTTATGGGTATAAAATGATGAGTAAATGGACCCTCATCATCCCCCACACTATCAATTGCTAGTCCCTAGCAATCCGATCATATAAAGTAATGAAAGGATCAAAAGTATACCCCGTTTCGACTCTTATTCAGAATTTAAAAGGACAAGACAAAAAAAATTTAAACTACTAAGGTTCATTCATCGTCCCCGATTTTCACTCGCCCCAAACTAAGCGTGAAACGAGATCATTGTCTTTTACAAGTTAGTAATGCTAACACTACACATATGCGTTAATCATGATACTTAAACTCCCTTATTCCTAATTGGTATCTCTAAATTTTATTTTTGTCATGATGATCACGAGGATTTATATTTGACTTGTTTTGATAAGAGATTAGGTCCAAAAATAGAGTTATAACGATGCAACTAAAACCATCAATTAGTAACCTTTCCTAATAGTAACGGTGTCAAAAAATTAAGTTAACAAGAAAGATCGATAAACACGGTTTTATAACGGATTTGAATATTTGACTTATTGACCATGACTTTTATTATCCTCCTCATCATCGGAAGTTTTATTATCATGGATTACCTTAGCCTTTTATTATCCGCCTCATTATCGGGTTTATCAGCTTCGGTCTTGCCTTGCCTTTTATTATCCGCCTCATTATCGGTGGTTTTATTAGCAAGACGATATGTCCAAAATTGGATTTATTAAGAGCTTATGGATAATTTTTTAAGCCATTCACTTATATTTCGCATCGATTTTAGCCTTTTGAGCTTAGAATTTTTGCTATTTTTTGTGAATGACTAAAAAGATTATTTAAGCTTTATTGGGGTGCCAATATTTTAAATCCGTAACGCTGGCGAACCTTAAATGTCTTCCCAATTTAATTACATGGAAACTACTAGAATTAGTTAAAAATCAATAATAATGATCAAACCGCTAAAACAATATTTATTAACAATTTATTTTTATACAAGCGTTGGGAGAAAAAGCACACAACTAAAACACATGAGTTTTTGAAAGAATACGAATACTCTACGTTTAGCATAGTAACTTATAATCGACTCTATCATTTCTCGTCCTCAATAAAGAGACTTAGCCTAATATAGTTAAGGAACAAAGCTAAGGGCTCAACACGCCCGGTCGGGTTAAAATTAAACCTAGACACAAAAATACTAACAAAATGTACAAAGGACTTCTTTTTATTTAATAATAATAATAATAATAAAAATTGGTCAAAACGGGGGTGCTAGGGTACTAGTAGGTACAAATGTGATCAAATTCGGCTAGAATTTCCCCCCACACTTAGAATTGAATATTGCCCTCAATATTCAAAGTACCGGCAGGAGCCGACACTATAGAACGTAAAAGGGTAATACTACTAGCCAAGTGTGGGAAATAAAAGCTTTTTTCACAAAAAATAGATTATAAGATATCCCTAGATAAACGTTAGTAACAAGATCGGATATTGGGCGGCCAGATTGAAAACGGGCGCTTCAATCATCACGATCATGGGAATCCTGAAAACATAGAGCAAACACATGGCAACAAACAATGGAAGAGGCATCTCCCCCACACTTAGTGTTAACAAAAATAAAGAAGAAAGACCATAAAAGACCATCGGGTTGCCTCCCGAGAAGCGCTTGTTTATTTACGAGTCGTTAGCTTGACTCGCCCCGAATTCAATGGTCATGAGGGAGCAAGTGGAAAACAAATCTCCATCGGACTTTCATTCAAGAAGTTTGGATAAACATTGAATTTCACGAAAGTTCCACACCGATGAGATACACCCGGCTCAAGAGAATAAAAACGATACATGGAGATGCCGGGGTCAAAAATGGTATCCTCATTCCCGGAGGAGAGAAGATATAGAGGAGAATAAGTAATAAATAGAAGAAAGGTTCGGATGATGAGTTTGTAAAAGTCATCATTCTCTTCGAAAGGCGGTTCATCGGTGAAACCCTTGAGAATGGAAACTAAACTCATCACGGGAGAAGATGGATGATCACTATTCTCAACGGGTGGGAGGGTGGGAATAGCAATATCATTAATGATCACCGACTCGACGAAAAAAATATCAAAAGTGAATTTATCGAGCTCGGGATCAAGAATGGTCATACCACAATTCTTAAGAGGATCCTGATCAAATGTGAATTGATCATAATCGGGATCATTAAGATGGTAATCAACATCTCCCGGTGGAGATGGAACAAACGGAGTAGATTCAAAAGTGAATCTCTCAAATGTGGTATCAAAATCAATCTCATTTCCCGGTGGAAATGGATGAATAAGAGTAAGTTCATCCGAGAACTTCTCATAGACGGGCTCATGAAAATCAGCATTTAATGCCTCAATTTTAGAAATGAGAACATTGAATTTCGATAATTTTTCACGAAGCCCAACATCCTCGATTTCTTCCTCTTTCGGGTCAAAATCTTTCACCTCCTCTAAGCTTATGGGCTCGGAATTGGGAGGTGATGCCTCAACATAATCGATGTCCTCAATAGAGAAAGAACCATCATCACTCGAAGTAGAAACATCTTTAGAATCGGATAAAATCTCAAATTGATCTTTTGAAATGTTAAGAGGCGAAGGATGATCACAAATAGGCACATCACACAAATTGTCGAGAATACCCTTAGGCTCACTTGGGATTAGGACAAGGTCCTCAACACTAGACTTTATGAATTCGTTCGATTCCGTTGCCGGAATAGTGTCAAGATGCTCATCCTCCATTATCAGAGAGTCAACGGGATCCTCGGGTGTGATTGCAATGGTATAATCCTCGTCATCATCATCATGGTATAAGGTAGGATGGTTGAAATTCGGAGCATTAATATATTCTGCCAACTCCTCTTTAACATTTTCTACATCCTCGAGAAGTTTTTGAAGCAACTCTTGTTGTTGCTTTTCTCCACATGTATGCTTAATCTCATAAAATCTATCCCATGCTATCAATAAAACCTTTGGCTTTCTAAAAGAAAAACGATTAAACTTCTTTAAAAATGTTTCCGTAGAGGTCATAACGTTATCTCTATCTAGCAAAGCTTCATTACTTGTTTTATTATATTTTTTCATTTTTTGTTGAACTAATTCGTGAATGAATAGCTCATGTTCATTAAGCTCATTTTCAGAAGCAAGGGATTGATGATGAATGACAAGATGATGTGGAGGCTCAAAATGGTCATAACTGGAATCATAGCAAGGACTTGCCTCATAAAAATTCGTCGATTGACATAAATAAGTATTACGAGGCCCCCCATACTTTACACAACAAGGATATTATTGTGAAAAACTCGGTGAATTTTGTGGATAATTATGTCCATTGTAGTCATAATTGCACCCCGACTCTTGCTCGTTGTTAAACGAGGGATGAGATGGACAATCGATACTAAAATGGTAATCGTTTCCACAATTGGCACACGAGTATGGCAAACGAGTGGCCTATGGAGGTTGATAAGAATAATCGTGAGGATTGTCAAATGAATCTTCGTTTCTCGATTTGCAAAGAAAACAATATCCACCACAAAGATCTTTACCGCAACGTTCACAAGTACATTGTCGACAAGGTGATAAATCATATAACGGTTCTCCACACCCAACGCATCGGACAAACGTCGACATAAGAATTAAACGATAAGATGGTTAAGAAAAAGAATTAAATGGATAGAGGATAAAGAAGAATATCTTTTATTTTTTATTTTTCTATTTTTTTTTGTCTTATATATATAACAAAAAGAAAAGAAAAATATTTTTGTATTTTTTTTTAAATATTCCCAAACACAATAATAACTTCACGAGGAAGGATCTCCAAGTCACTAATCGTCAAACCGTAACGATATTGTCGCAACACACTTCCCCGGCCAGCGGCGCCAAAAATTTGATGTAAAGTATAATACATATATATAATAATATATCGTATGTAAGCGAATCGACAAATAATTCCTATAGGAAAAAGAATTAAAAGTCAAAACTCACAAAATAATATATAATATATATATATATACCGGGCAAGTGATCACCCGAGTCGTTTCCCAACGATGTGTGAAATTGACGATTACGTTATTGGTTTGACTTTTGGATGCTTGAATAAAAAAAAGATTTGGATTTGTTTTCTAAACTACTAAAAAACATATAAAGAACAAGAATTTAAAATAAAGAACGGGAAATATAACTAAGGCATACTAAATTAAACTTAAAACTAAGGGAAAGCATGATAAGGCATCGAAATAAATCCTAAGTCTACAGGAACAATAATTAAGGCAAAAGGAAATTAAACTAAGCAAAGTAAACCAAATAACTAACACAAACGCAAATGCAATCGAAAATAAAAACGCGACATAAAAGCAAATAATAAAATTAATAAAATTTATTTTTCCTAAGTACTAAATGATAAAAGATTATTTTCAAAAAAACAATTACATTTTTTTTTGCTTTTAAATAAATTTTTATGAATTAAAAACGATTTTAAACTAATTAAACGATTTAAAAATATTAAATAACTTTTCTAAAAATCCAAAAACTTACCGAATATTCTAGTTACTAGTTAAAAGCTAGGAAAAATAAATGTCCCAAACTAAGCTACTTATAAGCTAGGAATTAAACTAAATAAGTTAATAAGCTAAAGATGGTAACAAAATCAATAAGGGTTAAATAGATGTTTTGGCAAAGCATGTCAAGAACATAGTGCTAGAGTAGTTGGTATTGGCCTGGTGTTGTAAGGCATTCGTTTCCCTCGTTGAAGGTCCAGTGTTCGAACCCCATTGCTTTCTTTTCTAAAACATTTTTTTACTACTCTTTTTGAACCTCAGTTTCAACCCATGACACCAAATATTCTTATGCATCAATAACTAACATGATTGTAACACGATAAATCAAACTATTTGCACATATCATACAGCAACTAATTACAAACGTAACTAACCATACCGATTCATTTTTACTACTACTGCTTTTTTTATAACAACATTCAACCACAACATAATAAGTAAACACTTGCAACAACAGATTCTATAAAAAAAATAAAACATCAATAACATTAAAAAAAATCACGAGCAGATTCATTAATAAAAAGTAAAAAATTACAAAAAGAAACAAAAAGTAAAAAATTACATAAGCATATTACAATAAAAAAGAATAAGCATAATTAAGAAACCAAGAAAGTAACATGCAAGAAAATAAGCTCAAGCACCGAGATCGAAATCAACACGGACCCTTGGTCATCATTTATTTTTTCGAATCATGAACATTCATAACATCAAGAATCACCTCAATCAACTATATTATTTCTACATGATCAGTGACCAAATTCTCTTCACCCCATTTTATTCAATGAGCAGCAAACATAGTAACTCTTTTTTTTTTCTTAGAGCCGAGCACTAAACCAACAAGAATAATAACTTTTTTTTCTTCAATCAAAGATTAACACAAGTTTATTTAAAAATAAACAACATTCAACTTTAATAATTATAAAATTGATTCCAACATAAACATACAAAATATTTTCGGACTGAAATTAAAAAACACAAACTTGAACAAATAATTTTTCGAATTAAAAATTTAAAAACTAGAAAAAAAACACTAAATTAAACCTACACTAAAAAAAATTAAAGGCATCTTTTTTTTTTCTTTTTTCTTTTTTTTACCAGCACAGTAGGAACAACTCAAACACTTCTCTTATAAAAATTTGAAATAAACAAAAAACTCAAGAATAACAGTAAAAAAATAGGAATAATTTAAGAAGAAGAATTACTTTTTAATTAAGACTTTCTGAAATTAAAAACAAGAATTTAAAGAGTACAATTTAAAAATTACATAAATTTAAAACCTACACTAGGAAAAATTAAAAGCATGTCCCTTCAATCTTGGTTCTTCTTCCTTTTATAGCCAAATCTTGATCCTAAAACGTCATTGGTGACGTTTTGATTTTGGCCTCTTCTATTCACGTGGGTCTTGATACATCTTTGTCTTGAGTCTTGTACACGAAAAATACATCACCTTTTTTGTTTCTATTCGATTTGTATTTGAATCAAGTGTGGGGTAGGGTTTTTGGTTTGTAGCAGAAAGAGGAAAAGAGAGCGGGAAGGATTTGGCACTTAGGGTTTCGTAGGTATGATCTATGGAGTGGAGAAATGGTGGCTGATGGAATTGTGTCTAAACCTAATTTTATGTTGTAAATAACGAATGAAGGGCTGGTGGTAAGTTTGGGCCCAAATGAGAGTTATGTAACAACATTATGGGCTGTGATGGTTTTATTCGGGCTTTGTTAAGCTAAGGCCTTATACACGAAAATAATAACCCAAAAGAATGAACATGTATATTTATTTAAAGTGTTTCGATAATAAAATGATACGGGCCGACTCGGCCCGATAAACGGGTGCGGGTGGCCCGTAAAATTATATTTTAGGTTTCGGGTTTCGGTTTTTTCGTGCTCATTCCATTGTCGTATCCCGTGGTTGACTTTGACTTCATCTTGACTTGTAAAAATCACGAACGTTGCCGAGTCGATCCGAAATTGTCCGTCTTTGCTCCATTTTCAATCTTTTGTACCTAAAAGACATAAAACACAAAACAAACATATTTGCAATACAATTAAGCCTACTTTAGTGTTTTTGGTCATTTTACCGGGCTTTATGGGTATAAAATGATGAGTAGATGGACCCTCATCATCTTTCGTCGACAATTTTGACTTCAAATTATTTTGTTTGTGTTATATAATATATGATGTGGAATATATGAATGTATTGAGTTTGAAATGTGTTTTTATTAATATAAATTTTATCAAAAATTATAAAAACACAAATAAAGTAATTTAAGCTCAAAGTTGACAAAGAAAGACTTTAAAAGTTAACAATGGACACTTATTTAGGGATGGAGGGAGTAATAAACTTGTTTAATAAGTATAAAATATAAGTTAAAGCTTAATGAATATATTTTATAAGTCATGATTAATTAAATGTCTTATAGTAAAGTTTATTAAATAAATACTATAACATGTCATAATCTTATAGTTAATATTAATTAATAATAGAACATGATTTTCTATAGTAATTATTAATTAATAATCAAGCATGGTTTATATCTTAATAAAACTTTACTATAACTTGGTAATTGTATAATTAAATTAAAGTGAGTAATTAATTAAATTAAACTGTGATTAAAATGTAATTAAATGACTAAGCTAAGTCCTTAATTAAATTAATTAAATGTGCCATGTTTTATATCATGAATAATTATATAAATTAATTATTATAAGTCAAATATTAATTTATTACATGTACCGTGTTTAATTTCATGATTAATTATATAGCATAATTATAATAAGCCCGTGATTAATTTAATTAGTTATAACATGATTTAATTTAATATAAATAATTAAACTAATACTCCATCAATTATCCCCAAAAACAATTAACCGGTTCATGATAATTTCCCAAAGGTTAAACAATCGGTTCAAAGTGTTTCATGATTTAATCAAGCCGATAAAATAATATTCCAACCACCCCGTGGCGTCTCGGTTTAACCGAGCTAAACTTCAATGTCAACCGAGACCAAAAGGTCTCCGCTGTGAGACCCCCAGAATCAGGCAAGGGAACAACTAGGCAGTAAGGGGGTAACACGTCATGGTACAAGTAACAATAAATTATAAAATGACTTGAAAATGACGTAATAAAATACATATACATTACATCATAAAAGATCAGAGTTTTAAACATAGGTCCCAGAGTTTTATATGTGAAATTTTTTTATTATTTCATCATGATTTAACATATAGTTACCAAAAATACAGAATAATCTTCTGACAGTTTTTAGATAAAATTAAAGTTTAATATACACACAGAAATCTCTAAGCTGCGATACTATCCCGCGGGCTCCCATCGAAGCAAAGCTAAGTATTAATACCTGAGATTAAACATGTAAAATCGTCAACATAAAGTTGAGTGATATTCATAGGTTTAGCAGTATAGATATGAAACACAAGCATTTATTTGTAAACAAGAAATAGGAGAAATGGTTATGTATATTAACCATAGTCTGAAACATAATTATTGCTGTTTAGTTCATGAACCGAAGCTTAACTCAGTGTAAGTTCCTCTATTGAGTATTCAACCTAAATACTCAAGTAACAAATCAAATGTTAAATGCGTCAAGGTAATCGGGACATGGATTGTCAATCCCGATGGATCCACCCACAACATTTGCGCTTAGCAACACAAGTAAACTAACGGTTCATGATCAAGAGAGGAAACTTAAGGCTATAACTAAAAGCAATAATATCAATGAAAACTGTTTGAAAAGCATACAAGTCTGGATAGCATACAAGTTCTGGATAGCATACAGTTTTTTAAATGGATGTGTTCCACCATGTAAAATCTCACCCCACGTTTAAAAACAACGTGCAAGGAAAAGGGGATATGAACTCACCTTAGCCACAAGGTATGTGAATCACGGTACTCAGAAGCTGAGTAGAAACAGTAGTAGCAAGACGATCACTGACGATATGGATGCCCGGTAAATCCGAAAGCCGCAACCTACCAAATAAGGCGCGCTCGTTAATAAATGACTCAAGTAATAACCATACTTAATAACATAAACTCAGAATTACAAGACAACGAAAAACCCGAAAGAACAACAATGCAAGTGGTACTACAATACCCTTCGATATGTTCACTTATTAAACTATTATTTCTATAAAAATCTGTCGGTACATACCAAATGTACAAGCTCGTTTCCCTTACTTAGACAACTCGGATTTTTATAAAACTTGGTGAAAAATTCAATCATAACCTGAATAAAACTCAGTTTAAATTTCATTCATTTATTTACATTTTAGAACCACCTGCTCGACACATCTCTAAACTTGAAAAACCGGACAGATTTGAGTACTCGACTCGTGAAACCATTTTGATCATCCTAACCTTTACCATTAGCAAAACCGACACTTGACTTTGAAAATAGACTCAAAGTGCTAAGTTTAGGGCATGAGAACAGCCCTTGAACATTTGTAAAACTTATTTTATAGTCCCTGAGATTCGATCCAAATATCGACAACAAATTCGGATTGTGCCGATACTCGTCTCCCGGTACACGAATAATCAAACTAGCGTAACTTCTTCATCGTTTTGAGTTAGAAGCTCTAATTTATACCAAATCGAAGATTACAAAAATCTCTACGACACTATCTTATTAGTTTAACAAGAATCCAGGTTTAAGATACCCAAAATCAGCCTCAAAGCTACTGCCCAAAATCACCACTCTAAAAATCATATCAAACCACTTTTTCAACACAAATCTCTCATTTTTCTACCAATAATAACACCTTAATATCAATCCTTATCAACCTTAACCCTTGCATGCATCAAAAACAAAAATCAAAATCAATAACTTTATCTTTTTAACATCAAAACATGAAAATCTAACCATGATCATCACATATATGATGATCAAGAATCGTCCCAACCATAAAATCATAAAAACATGAAAACTTGTTGCATGTGAAAGATTTTTGTATCATTAGAATTACCTTTAAGTTCTAAGAGGTGGTCTTAATTTAGTTTTGTGTAAAACAAGTTGAAAGTTGATGATCAAGGGGTGTTTTGGGGTTGAAGGTTCACGACAAGGAGGAGGGTGGGAGAGAGAGAGTTGTATTTTGATTTGTATAAATTGTGTTAGTGTGTGTTTTTGGTTAAGAAAAATGTATATATATGGTGTTTGGTGTAGGGGTATAACTTGCCAGTTTTGAAACCATTGGACCTAAAAGCAATTAGATAGTTTAAAAAGATAGGAAATGAATATTAGTAAATCTTGAAAATATTTACGGGGCTCGGGTTTCGTAAAAATACTTTTCAAAAGTTAAAATGCCTCATAATTATGATAATATGGTTTCCCAACACGACTTAACACGTAATTAAAACGAAATCGTCGAAAATATTAATTATCGAAACAATCAATAATAAAATATAAAATTTTGGGCATCCGTCGGCATCACGATCATTAGTAGTTCTCGTTATTCATTGATTTTGAGTAAACTCATTGTAAAATGCACACGGGTGTTTTTAAATCAAAAACTTTGATTTAAATAAATATGGAAAAATAAAATATGAAATTTTATAATTCCAGATAAAGTATTACCAATTATCAGAAAATACTTAAAAAGTATAATTTATTAAATTTATCATGATCTTAGGATTTACATATAAGAATACAAGAAAATATAATACGTTGAACAATTCAATAAGCACGAATAAAAGAATAAAATAATACGAGGATAAATACGAGTTCTTATAGTCTACCCCCCTAAAGGAACTCTGGTCCATCAGAGTTCTAGTGGAGATAGAAGAAGATGCAAACAAAAGGGGAAACATAGTTTAGAACTGATTCATTGCTTCGCAGGTAATTTCTGCACTACGGTGAACCTTAACAATTAGAATTTACTACGCTTCAGTTTCTTAATTCCTTCGAATAAATTTTCAAACTTGGATTAGAATACTGACCTTTCAGTACGGAGAAATATCAAGAGATAGAATGAACACAAGATTTTCTTAAATGGACAAGGTGCGATAAAATGAATCAAGGTTGTAATCAACAAGGATTCGTAAATCGTGCAAACTGTAAAACATGACAATCTTAAAACATAACAATCTAGTTATAAGGGAAATAGAAGGGAAAAATTAATTACATATGAACATTTAAAATACAAGTTGTCACAATTATCTGTCTAAGATTTGGTATTACTTTCAAATTTATCTCAAGTATTTTCTTGATTAAAAGAAAATTTTACGAGGTTTAGTGATTTGAAATCAAACTCTATATATTTAGTGAGTAAGCAGTTGCTAAATAGTTTTTTTTATCAGGACTTCAAAGCCGAAAAGTAGAACAGTTCAAAATAGTTATCTTGATCGGCTTAAGAACTTTTGGTTGACTGTAGTAAATTATTGTTAAAAACTCAGGTTTATCGTTACCATTAGTGAAAATCAAGTTTCCAGATTATTTAGAATCATTGTTAGAAATTATAAATTAAATTGATAATTTCATTAGGTTGAAAGTAAAGTATAATATAATCAAATACTTTTAAAAGATACATCTTGACGTCCTTTTAAACACTAGTTATAAGCATACAAAAGAGGAGGTATAGATCCGACCTTTAACTTGAAACAGTTATTTTGGTAACTTAAACATTTGATAAAATGTTTAAAACGCTCTTAAAAATTTGTAACAATTTTTAGAAATCCTATAAGGTGTTTAATGTCTCAAATGGTAAACATGTGACATATCCGAGTTTTTCAAAATGTGAAAAAATAGCAAACGAGTATGAAACAAATAATAATAAATAATTAGTATACGAGCAATAGCACGAGGGAATAAAACGAAATTCGTATCAACATCTTAACGGACATGATAGAGTAGATGCATTAATGATAAGGACAATAGAAAACAAAAGATTTAACAAGATTAATTCACGAGTGTGGTTAGCGTCACCAACAATGGCTTATTAAGTTCTCGGTGGTCGATACACGATCGAAAGAGAATAGCCACACAATAAATTTTCGAATCAAAGAAAATCTTAAGAATTCACTTGGGAGTAAATCCAGTAATATGAACAACATTAGTAATGAGAGAGTGAAGTCAACATGTGGTTCACACGAATGAACCTCGAGACAATAGAATGTGACACATATCGTGACAAGTACACGAAATTATCGTTCACGTCCAGTCATAAATCATTATACACGTCCAGAGACGTTTCGAAGGTCTACCAAAATAGATAGAGAAGGTTGGTCGATGTAAAAGCATATCAATGTTGAAACTTTCAAGTCTGGTATCAATGGTAAGAAATTAGACAAGTGGTAACGAGAATCATATCACGAAGGAAAATGAGGTAACAAGTAATACAAAGATCGTTGAGTAAGGAAATATGTGCTTGAGGCATGTACTTTTTTCAAGAAAAGATAAGGAATTATATGTGTATGTCACGAACTGGTGCTACTCGCATAAGATGTATAAGGTTTTAAAACTTTATTTTATCTATCTTTTTAAAGAACATAAGTAAAAAGTTGGTTCTTTGACAAGATATTTAAGGTGACTACTATTCGGTCTCGCATGGCTCCTTTTAAATTAAGCATAGGTGATCAGGCCATGAACAATTTAGGACTAGCAATGCGATATCCAACTTCGTCAAACCAGTATTACATGTCATATGATTGAATATATGTGTATAATGTCATTTGTAAAAAAAGGATTTAAATTATGCATATAATGTCATTTGTAAAAACGGAATCAAAATAACTTATGAAACTTTTTGCCAGTAACTAATTGGCTAGATGTTTAAATCAACCATTTTATTGTTACAATAATTCTTTATAGAACCATGGTAGAACAATTTGCGAAAATACATTGTAAAAGTAATATAAATTAATTTTATAAGATAACATTCAAGTATTTTAATAAGGTTCAAGTGGAACATTTTGTAAAATGATTCGCAAAAAATACTAGTTTGAGTTTATATGGTAACTTATAAAACAGCGAGTGAGTTACATGAGGGTAATTAAAAAGTAGTTCAAGACAATCAATGAAATGGTTACAAGTTGATAAAGTTTCAAAAGGTTTAGTCGGAATCGTCATGAGACACGTGTCAAGATAATAACAAACAATGTGAAAACAAGAATTTCAAACCTTGGCCCAAATCAGTGTTACGATAGAAGCAAAGAAAGACAATATATAATGACAAATAGGTCATGTATAAAAGAAGGATAAATGAATCCATATGTGTTCACATCGAAATTTATTTGACATAAATATGCTTTTAAGAAAGTAGATCATCATTTCCCAAATAGTACAACTACTCCGAAAAGTTTATATTTTAGGAAAGTTTAGGAATTTAGCACGTAAATAGTGACGCATAAAAATGTACACACTTTTCGAAAAATATAGTTCATCATTGGTTTATCAAATCACTTGGTTCCAAATGTTCAAGATGTATATATCTATATATATATATATATATATATATATATATATATATATATATATATATATATATATATATATATATATATATATATATATATATATATATATATATATATATATATATATATATATATATATATATATATATATATATATATATATATATATATATATATATATATATATATATATATATATATATATATATATATATATATATATATATATATATATATATATATATATATATATATATAGATTTGCATTTATGTAGATACCGACCTTAAAATAAAAACAATAAGAACCAGTGAGAAACTGACATGTGTCATATGTGAATTTAATATACATTTTTAAGCATAAAATTAAAAAGAGGGCAATTTAGGAAAATTATATTATCACATTCTTTCTATTTTTATTTTTTCACATTTAACCACTCTTTCTTTTAAAAGCTCATTTAATCTACTTTAATCTTTCATTTAAAGTATTAATTTGCCTACTCATTTAGTGACTCATTTTAGCAAATTCACGTATGAAACTTTTAATGGTTCTCTTTCTACATATTTATAAACATCTACTAGTTTGTTGTTCCATTGCACACTCAAAGAAATATTCTTATTTTATAATTAAGTTATATGTTGATCCCAAACTTAGATCGATTAGCTTTGTGTATACGAGATTAGATCAAGTATAACACGTAGAGAAACCTTTGTTGTATGCTTTGTGAATCTAAGTATTATGCGGAATTTAATACTTAAACAAGAACACAAGATGTAAACAAAATTTTCACTTTGATTATCAATGTCGAACTTGCTTACAATGAAAGATGTTTACGAATGAAAAACTTAATGAAAACTTGATATCAAACATTAACCTAAAGGCCTTCTTTTATAGACTAAGAAGCCTTGTACAATAAGCTACGTATCAACTATTCTAGGTAAAGATAAACATAGAAAATACATTGTCGTTTCTATCCTTACTAGAAGTATTCTAGAACATAATAAACGTGTAGCTCACATCTTCCATCAGTGCTTGTCTTCAATCTGTCAACGCTTGACTTTAACTTGTCAACGCTTAAGCTGTCAGCGCTCACTTTGCTCTTGTCAACGCTTGAGTTGTTCTTGTCAGCGTTCAAGTGATCTGGCCTTAATTTATTCCCAACAATCCTCCCCTAAACTTGATATCCACTCTTATGACAAGTTTCTGAATAAACATTAAGAACTTGGAGGAGTCTGACAAACCTTATCATATTGGTAATAAATAAATCTGATCAAATTCTTTGCCACGTCACTTGTATAGTCTATCTCCAACTGGGTGTCCTTCATCTTTTCCAAAACAGCCTTGGATATGAAATACTGAGCATCTACAAGTAAATACTCAGCAAACTTTGTAGAACTCAAATGATATACACCTGCAGCTGAATATAACCTCCATTGAAGACCACTGAGGTCATCTTCAAGATCCTTCCATATTTCAGGATCTTCTTCATTTGTCCCACACATTCTTTTGAATGTGGTCCAAAGTTTTATTCCATTGGCTGAAGTTGGTGCTTCAGCCTCATACTTGGTCTCTAGCAACCTCCAAAGGTCCACCAAGTCTTCTCTATCACAACTTGCAAATAAAGATATGAGAGTGGTAAAAGTGTGTACCTCCTTGCCAAATCTTCCAATCTTCTAGAATCCACATTCATCTTCATCACAACTCACAATTGGATTCCTGGAATCTAGTGGTAACACATGCACCATATCTGAAGCTTCTAATGGGGAGAGCTTGAGGCTCTTTCTAATAATTGCTTCACTTGGATATAGTTGATTCATATCTTTTGGAAACTCAAGTGAAAATCCCTTCTTTACTGGTCTGGGAACTATCATAGCTTTCTTAATTGCCATCTCTTCTGCAAGTTGCTCCTTTCTTTCATCTGAAAGAAGTCTGAAAGTGTTTTCTTCCTGCACTTTCACCCAAATAGGATAAGCCCTATGTTCCAACTCATCAAATGTCAAAGCCTTCAGCTTCTGATGTGTCCATCCAACTCCATGACATTTGAGCAACATAAAGTAGAGCTTCCTTCTATCCCTTTTCAACTCTGAAAGAATGTTGCTTGCCTTGTGCTTCAAAATCACCTTACAATCCTTCTGAACTCTAAGAAGAATCTCCAAACCCCATATCTGATCTGAAATGGTCAAGTCTGGATTATCCATACAGCTTTCTTCCCAAGAATTGTACATCTGAACCACCTCTGGCATATCAAAATCAATCTGCAACTTTAAATCTCTCAGCTTTTCCCTAGCAAGCTCATCACCATACTCAAGTCTTTCTGGTTCAATAATCATCACACTTGAATCTGAGCTTGCTCCATCACTTTCTTCTTCAGAAGTCACAACAAATGGTGACTTTTCCTTTTCACCTTGTTCCATCATTTGCTCAGCCAATCTTCTATCAAATTCAACCTGAGCTGCATTCTTTGGAACAATTTCTTCTACCAACTTACCCTTACCCTTATCTGATGGTGCAATGGTTGGTAAGGTAGATGGTAATACCTGAGTAGGAACATCCTTGATGATAGATGATGACTGGAATACACCACCTCCATATGCAGATCTGTCAACGCCCAAATTTCCTCTATCAGCGCCCAAAATACTTCTATCAGCGTCCAAACTTGTCTTGTCAACGCTCAAATATTTTCCCTCAGCGCCTTGTGTAACCTCTCTCAACATATCTGTAAATGATAAATTTAAATTGGTTGGAGAGATCAAGGACGTATCAAAACCTGTTTGTTCCTTCAAAGTAGTAAGAGCTTCAGCAACATCCAATGATTGACCATCTTGACTGCTCTTATCACTCAGATTTCTTTGATCTTCCTCCCCTTTGGAAGACTCCTCCATACCTCCCTTTGCATGAGCACGCTCCAAAACAACAATCCTCTCCCTCAATTCCTTGAGTTCAAGGCCTTGGTTGCTGACAATTTGTACTAAGTCTGCATTCTGCTTTTGCAAGCTAATGCAGACAGCCGTCAATTCCAAAAGAGTCATTGGTTCCAGTCTGCCCTCTTCCAAAATGGGAATTTGACCTCCCAAGTCAGGTTCATTGGGCATGGATGAGGACTTAATTATGGTGGGACTGCCTTGGCCAGCTTCTAAGCCAGAACCAATAGTCCCAGCCTCATCCAGGTCACCAACCACACTTGTGGTGGTGGTTCTCTCTGCTTCATGGCTAGGACCACCAGAGGAGAACACTCCAGCAGTCCTTTGGCGTTTAATCAACCTATATTCAGGTGGTGTGGAAGATGGTGTGGAAGAAGGGGTAGATGTGGGTTGGTTAAAGGGTGTTTGGGATTGTGATGGATGGGTGTCAGCGTTGGAAATAGGCACATCAACGCCCACATTAGATGTGTCAGCGTCAAAGGGATCTTGGTCTATTTGTATTTGGTCAGGTGAGGGTAAAGGTTCAGGGATAGGTTCAAGTTGTGGGTGAGGGTCAATATGAGGTTGGGGGTCTGGTTGAGGTTGTGCTGCTGCAATAACAGCAAGCATGGCTGGGGTTAAAGGTAAATCCCTATGAGGTGGTGAATTCATCTTGGTAAAAATAGCTTTCTTTTGTTCAGGGATTTTATAAAAATCATTGTGATCCCTTGAACAATATCTTTGATCATCAAAAATCATTTGCAGAAAACGGGGATAAGCTAAAGTCATTTTTGTCCCCTTGTTTTTACACATTCCTTCAAAAATCATTTTAGACCAGTTATACTTTTGCCCTGTTGCAATACACACAATAGCAGTTGCAATGGATCTATTGATCTCATTGTGTGCAGTACATTTGGGACTCAAACATTGAAGGAGAATGTGAATGAGGTACTTCCAGGCTGGGGGAAATTCCTGCTTATGGTACTTATTAAGAGTACCTTCATCAGGAATAGGGTATCCCAAAGCCCTAAGCCCTTGTTCTATTTCAGTTATGGGAAGAATGGTTATACCATCAGCATCATCAAGATGCAAGGCCTGGCGTACCAAGGCCTCAGTAACCACCCAAGATCTCCCATGAACAATAGAAGTTAATGTGGTCACTCCATTAACTGTTGAGGAACTTACAGTGTTCCAAAACTGTTTAATGTGTGTGACTGGAATGAGTGGTGCATGAGAAAGAGCATACCTTAATGGGGATGCGTTCAAATACGCCACCATTTGTGTGTATTGAGGGAACAAAGTATTATCAGCAACAAGATAAGCAATCATGTTGTGTTGAGACTTGAACCCCAAATCCAATTCTGCTGAGTTAAATCTTGGTGCCATTGATGAAAGCTGTTAATTTGAAGTATAGAAGATGAAGGTTGATAAGAGAAAAGTGTTAGACAAGAATTATAGATACCCTGTTTAAAAATAGGAGCCAAATTTATAGGAGTGGATGAATGCATGTGATTGGCCCAAAAATAGGCAAAGATTTTCAAAAACTAATCATGAAAATATTGAAAAAGTTATAAGTTATCTCATGCATTTAATGAAAGTAACAACTCCTAAAATTACGGCTTGAAAATATGTCAAAAAGTAACAACTGGATAGGTCCCATTGATTGTCAACGGTAAAAAATAACCTATCAACGCCCAACGACTATAATCTTGTCAACGTTCGCCTAAAGCCATGTCAGCATCCAATTTGGTCACAACAACACTTGGAAAAATCTTGTCAGCGTCCAAAAATAAAATTGTTTTAAAAAGTGAAAAATGACCTTAACAAGTAATTTATCCTAGAGAAAATAACTAAAAGCTGATAATTATTATAGGGCGGCAAGCACTGTCCAGTTATGCACACTTGCATAAACAAGATAGACATAACAGTCCTCTAGTGTCCCTTGCTAACCAAAATTCTTAATAACCAAGTTACCTTATAAAATCCTTGTTACTCCCAGGTAAATCCCATAACAAAGTGATTCCCAAGTCTCCCAACAGACCACAACCAATTCTAGGCCAAAAATGTCTTGGCAGCATGCAAAGTTGATATACTATGCATGCTACAGTGCCTCATGGTTTAGCAAAACTAACCCATACTCACCTGTGGACACAATCTAGAATTGTGATAAGAGTATCATATGGATACCCAAAAATCCTAAAGGTTCCTAAAACCTCCCCTTAAACAAAGATACAAAGAGTTTGCCAAAAATATGCATGAACATAAAAAATTTATGTCAAGATAGGAATGAAACATTCCAACCATCATCCATAAACAAAAACATGTCCAAATGCTTCTCCTTTGATCCATAAGCAACTCTGTATCCAATGGTGTACTGCTAACACCATCTGCACATTTAGATTGAAAACCACAAAACTAACATTGTTGCTGACAACGCCCCGATAACACATAACAGCGTTGAAGGAAGCTTTGTCAGCGTTAGACAATTATATTGCTGACAACGTTGCAAAAACACTTATCAGTGTTCAAACAACCTTTGTCAGTGTTAGAAAAATATAGTGGAAAATCTAAATTATCAATAAGACCAATAATAATAATGCATCATCCTGTACATACTTTTACAAAAAGAATCCAAAACACATACTTAAGTGAGATTAACCATTCTAATACTTGTTACCAAGTACTGAAATCTTCCAGTATCAAAAGGTTTAGTTAATAAATCTGACACATTTTCCTCAGTGTCAACCCTATCTGGTTGTATTAAACCTTTCTCAAAGCAATCTCTTATAAAATGGTGTCTAATTTCTATGTGTTTAGTTTTAGAATGATGCACAGGATTCTTAATGATGCATAAAGTACTATTATTGTCAACAAATATCTTAGTATGCATGAAGTTATACCCATAATCCAACAGCTGGTTCTGAATCCACAACACTTGACCACAACATGCTGCTGCAGCCACATATTCTGCTTCAGTTGTAGAGTTAGCCACCACTGTTTGTTTCTTGCATTGCCAAGATATTAATCTGCTCCCAAGAAATTGACATCCACCAGTTGTGGATTTCCTATCAAACTTGTCACCACCATAATCACTATCTGAATATGCAATCAGCTCCAATGGTGAATCCTTTGGGTACCACAAACCAAGAGTAGGAAAACATCTTAGGTACCTAAAGATCCTCTTCACAGCATAAAGGTGACATTCTTTGGGAGTCACTTGATGGCGTGCACATGCACACACAGCAAACATGATATCAGGTCTGGAAGCAGTAAGATACATCAAGGATCCAATCATGGATCTATAATGCCTGATGATGAGACTGCAATTATACATAGTCTCATCGTCCAAATCGGGCTTAAAACGCTTAAAATATCATCAAAATACCCCTATATATGCTTGTATTTGTGTCTTGTGTATTTTAGGTGCGGATATCGTGTAATCAACAAATGATCACAAGAATGAAGCAATAACGAACACGGGAAACGAAGCCGCACAAAGAACCGGGCCCAAAAATGGAATTTACAAAATTGCCCTTGAAGTTTTGAAGATTGGCAAGAATAGTCCCTCAACTTTAGAAGACTTGACAATTTATACCCTTGTAAAACTCATAAATTACATTGGGGTCCCTAAATTGCCAAGAGTATACAAGAAAAACCCTTGAAGATTGCAATTATTGCACTTTTGGTCCTTATTCAAAGTTTAAAAACTACTTGTGCCAAATTTGACAACTATGGCAAAGTTGTTGTGAAGGATTTTAGAGTTGTTAGCTGATAAATACCAAGTGAACAAACAAGAGAAGTCTAGGGGCCATTTGGGGCAGACAAGGAAACTTCCACCCTCCACTCACATCCTGCCACGTCACCCCACCCAAACAATTATCCAATCACCTTTCACCCTCCTCCCACGTCATCTATCCACTATCTGAGTAAATAAATCACATTTGAAAAATTGTTTTTTATTTACTTTCCCACTAAACATCTTAATTAAACCCAAACCGGATTGAAAACTACCCCTAATCCCCCAAGAACCCTAATTTTTCCCAGGATTAATTACCCCTAAATCAAGGGGTTTTCGTCCAATCTTTTCCAGATCCTTGATTTAACCTAACTTAATCCAAACCCAACTCCCAAAACGTCACCCTCAACCCCATAGACCCCACCCACGAGGTCCCCTGCACCCCTTTGGCTACAAGACAAATTGAAGACAGAAGGATGAACGGCTGGATTGCATTACTTGGTCCCAAAGGATTGTCCAACAACTTAGATCACTCCACAACAGCTGTGCAACAGCAGGCAATCACATGTTGCGATATTGACCAAGAATCAAGACAAATTTCAGGGGCATTTTTGGATTTTTGATGTATTAGGGTTTACACATTAGCTTAGTACTAGAATCTTCTATCCTCATGTATAAAAGGGGTGCTTGTACCCCTTTCTAAGTTGTTCCAGAAATGTTTGTAAAATATTAAGTTTAGTAATGACAATGAAATATTTAATTCTTTTGCAAGAACTCTGAGTTCCATCCTTATTGATTATTTACAATTGTGGGTTACTTTATATTGCAAGGGTAGTACAAGGTTCCCAAATACAATTCGTGTTCAAAGTTTGGTTTTAAAGGTTTTCAAAAATTTCAGTTTTAAAAAGAATCATTAATTTCATCAAGCCATAAGTGATAAGCTGGCTTAAGTGATAAGCCAAGCTTATACTCTTTGGCTGGTTAACCAGGTCACAACTTCTCTTCCTTGTTGGTCTTAACAGGTACACTTATAAGGTATATTGGATGATGAGAGGACTTTGCTAGTTCATCACCATCATTTCCTTCTCATCACAACAGCTTCTTCTCTTAGATTGACCAGCTCAAGCCCGAGCTTGATGGAGAAGGCTTAAGCTAAGCCTTTGTGAAGCTTGGATGTAAGCTCACAAGGTAAACTTCTTAACTCCTCTATACTTGTTTGAAAAAAATGTGTTTTGGTGATTTAGAGAATAAGACTGATTGATGATAGGACAAATGCTTTATATTGTTTAGTTTTTGACTTGAAACATGTTAGGAATGGGTAGAATGACTTTGGTGCAAGATGGGATATAATTTCTTTGTTAAACTGCCCCTTTTCTGTTTTTAGGGGGTGTTTGGAATAGGGTTTAAAAGCTAAGTGGTGACAACTTATGGTATGAAAACAGGACTAACATACCATAATGGAAGTTATAGTAGGTGTTTGATAGTTTGTTTTGAGTATTAACAGGTTTTAAAACAAGTGCATGCTAAAATTTGCTTAAAAATTTGTGATTGCTCATAACAGCTTTGTTTTACTTAATGTTGACCTTCATTTTTTGTAATCTGCTAGTGTAGGGTTGTATCTAGGGCTAGGACTAGTTTAATTATGACTGGTTGTTGGATTGAGTAAGTTTTGGTGAGCCTAAATTCACTTTTTTGCCCATTAGTTCAGCTTTCTGTTCATCAGATCTACATAAGCCTTAACAGTCCCCTATTTGGTGCCTATTTGTGTGATTTTTGTATTGATCTGTGTGTTTTTATTGTTCCATTGACTCCCCACAACCCAAATGGTTGTGGGGGTGCCCTTGCATCCAAGAAAAACCAACAGTCCATTAAGTTGCAATCAAAAAAGTGCCCAGACCCGTTTTTTGTGAAAGCAGTGGGAACTCACTTCCCACTGCTAGTGTAAAAGTTTCCCCTGCTTAGCAAAAAGACAAAAGGGGTCACATGTCATTGTCAGTTTTCTTAATTTTTTGTCTTTAGTGACCTAAAATGGGAATTAGACTTTGAAACCAGTTTTGTTATTTTTCTTATTTTATTTATGATTTTTCTGTTTAACTAGATTTTTATTTACTGTTCATTTTATATTTTTTCGATTAATTAGCTTTTTTAATTAACTTTTATTATTTCTGTTTTTGGCATTTAGTGCCAAAAATACTTGTTTTTCAGTTTAAACATTTTTCTTAGATTAGGAAAATCATTTTAAGATTTTTGGTTAAAAAAAGTTTTTACTGTTCACCTTTTATTTAATTTTTAGAATTAATTTAAGTAAATTAGGGTTTAAATTGTATACTGTTTTGTCTTTTAGTGAAAAATATTTGATTTTTCAAACTTTTTCATTTTTCTACTATTCATTAGAGTAAATTAGGATTTTTAAAATTGTTCAATTATTTTTAGCATTATTTTATTATTTTTTATAATTATTTTAGTTTTAAAATAGTTTTTAGTAATTTAAAAATAGAAAAATAGTATTTAAAATTTAGGAAAAATACTTTTTAATTTATAAATAATATAAGTGAGTTATTTGTCCAATAAAATAATATTTTGGGCTTTTTCTTGATTATTTTTAATTTTTGGGCTTTAATTAGCATTAAAAATTGAATATTTAATTAATAAAAGGTTTTAAAATATTTTTATTGGATTTTTATCCTTATTTATATTATTTTGAACTACTTTTTTCATTTTTAATTTGTTTTTAGCTTAAAATTTTTAATTTTCACGTTTTACATACTTACGTTCACGTTTTACGTTTTTCGTCGTAGTTTAATTGTAATCGTAGTTCGTCTTAGTTTTCTTTCTTTTCTCATCTAAAAACGACACCACCCTAAACTTTTGATTATATATTTTGACACATTAATCCACACACCTCCTCGAGAACGAACCCGCATTTATTCAACTTGTCGGTTTTCCTAAATCGTCGAGTTTAATACTTGCCTCCATTATACGTTGTTTTCCTAAACACGTATTTCTACGACTATCAAAATGGCGCCGCTGCCGGGGAGGTGTTTTTAGTGTGCCATTATTAGTATCGTGTTTTTGTGAGTGGTGCGTTTTTGCTTTTCACGTTTTGAAAAGCGTGAATATCGTACATACTCATTTTTGTTATTTTTCCTTATTATATTATAGTATCCAAATAAATTGTGTTTAGTTTTCCTAAATTAAACACACTACATCATTTTACTATATTGTAGATATATTGGTTTTTCGTTTTTATTGTGAATATTATTAATATATTGTATTTACGTAGAACAATAAAAATACAAGTACTCCAAATATGTGAGAAATCACAACCTTGATTCGGGATTTCATCACTCGATCATTGTATTCGAATCCAAAGCAAAAGTAAAAGGCAAAATAGATAAATACTTTCGTGAGGCTCGATTTCACTTAACACAAACTATAAGGTGGGTATAAGGCGGTTGTATTTCACGACCTAAAGGAAAAAGGCTCTTAAGTGCTTAGCGCCGCCTTGTTTCCTCCGCTTGCTTGTGCGTGTTTTGAGAAAAAAAGGCTAATCGAGGGTTTGCCAACCAAAGTATTATCTACGTATATATATTTGCTTGTTTTCAAGATTAAACCCTCTTGAACGTTTTGGTGTTCCACCAACGTTCTAAAGTCATCGAAGGCGTTCACTCCACGTGATCGTTTTCGTTCCTTGAGGCTCTTTTAATCGAGAAAATCGTTTCGAGGAGAGATTTGTAGATTTTTGTCTACTTAATACATTCAAAATACCAAAAAAATTAAAAAACAATCAAAAGCACAAAAATAATCTTCTACATTCCCTCTAATTTCATAATTCTCTTCTTTCACCCTCTATAACGTTTAATTCTTGTAACACCGTTCTCGTTGCATCATGTCGAATCATGGTGGTTATTATTCGTGTCCAAATTGTGGAGGCCCGCCCGATGGTGCCAATTGTTTTTATTGTGAGGTTATTGGAGGTCGAGGAGGTTATCTTTATAACTCCGCTCCACGTGATCATGGTCCTAATTTTCAATCTTACGACCAAGGTCACCCATCGTCTTCGTTTTATTCGTCGTATGATCCGTCTTTTAATTGCAATAATGAGTCTTTTCATAATGCCTTTAATGATTTAGTGAGACGAAATAATGAGAAATTAACGATGGTGAAGAACAATTATCTAGCCTTAAGGAAACTTGTAATAAACGAATGGCAACCCAAAGGGACACTTTCAAAAAAATGGAAAACGATTATGACACCTTTATTGAAGGGCAACAACGTTTGTATGATCAAAATGAAGAGATGTGGAAAGGATATGTGGATAGCATTAAGGAAAATCATGCTCTTGAAAGAGAAAATTATGATAGAGAGAGAGATAAAATTCTTTTAATGTTCGAGGGCTTAGTGGAAAAATTTAATTCTTTATCTAACAACACCAATCCTAATTCCGAGGGAGAGGCTAAAGCCGTATAGACTCCTAAGACTCGTACGTCTCACATTGATCCATATCTCTCGAATTTTAGAGTCGTGCAACCTTCGTCGTCTTGCAAAACCGTAGAGGAAACGAAAAAGTCATCCAACGAAGTTTTGAAAAACGTTTGTGAAAATAAACCAAAGGAAAAACTCGTAGGATACTTGGGAGTTTTAAATCTAATACCTTGTGAACCAAATTTTTCTAATGAGGATGAAATTATTGAGGATTTTCTAAATCAATATACACTTGATTTTGACAAAGAAATTCCATTAAGTGATTTTAAAAAAGAAAAATGTGAAAAGGTTTTTAAGGAAAGCATTGAACCCTCGTTTTTACAAGATGAACGAAAATTAATTCCGAAGGGACGTGTTAATAGTTTTGCTAAAATGTTTGAAAACCCATGTTCGATCCCTTCGAAGGACAAAGTTGAAACCGTCAAGGCAAAATCGTCACGAGACGAGCCTTTTACTCCTAATCCCACATCGAGTGAGATTTTGGATTTATCATGTGAGAAGTCCGCCGATGGCCTTGCTCACATCGATACGTTTTTCGATATCGAGGTCGAAACGACAAAGGCAAAATCTTCAATCGAAGAGCCTTCTTTTCCTAGTTTCACGACGGTTGAAGCTAGCGACTCGATTATCGACGACTTTATTGCTCGACCTCTTCCACGAGGAAGAGAAGACGTTTTTGATCCCGATGGAGATTTTTGCGAGATCAAACGTATTCTTGATAACCCGCTTTCGATTTTCGAGTTTGATGAGGACCGTTGCGTTAGCCTCGAGGGGGATGTTTTGTTAATCGATTCACGTTTTAAAAATTCAAATCCTCCTCCCGCCTTCAAGATAAATGTGGAAATTTTAAGTGTGCCTAGAATTGTTTTAGAAACACCAAATATTTTCAATTTAATCAACTTGGGTTTTCGTAACAATGAGTTAAAAAATGAAAAAGGGAATGATTTTAAAATCAATTTTAAAGATTTTCCAATGTTAACTCCGTCATCACCTCGCTTAATTGAGCTTGCTACAAACGCGTCTACTTCTTTTGACGACGTTTTGTGTGGACCTAGTGTGGGGGAAGCCCCATTTGTTTCCTCACACTTCTCCACCGAGGACGAGATTTTTGACCCCGGTATCACGTTTAAGATCAAATCTCGGTCTTTTACCGAAGTAGTCACTAGAAGATCCTTCTACACTTACGGTATGAGTTTACCTCGAGTGACTCGATTTTTATGCCCAACCAATGTCCCACCCTTCTCTTCTTATGCTATTTTCTTATGTCCCTTTGGGACGTTGTTACTCAA
The DNA here is from genome assembly GCA_025667525.1 of Glebionis coronaria. Classification (NCBI taxonomy): domain Eukaryota; kingdom Viridiplantae; phylum Streptophyta; class Magnoliopsida; order Asterales; family Asteraceae; genus Glebionis; species Glebionis coronaria. The sequence goes on along the minus strand of CM046876.1, from coordinate 171,350,540 downwards.
AGTCGTGTTGTTTCGTTTATCATCCGAAAACGAAGACACGATCTTTGATCCCGGTATAGAGGTTTTGCCTTTATACACGGTTGCTTTTGGGCCTTGAATACATGTAAGTCCCACCAAAAAAAATGACCGAACCATGATTATCCCTAAATGATCACATTTATGGGGATTTGAGTCGAGCTTTTGACTCGGTTATCAAAAACAAGGTGCCTCGTGGGGGAGACCCATGCTTATCCATGTACATATTATTGCTTTCTAATTAGTTAATGTGAGGGGATTTGTGCCCTTCCAACCTTTGTTCCGTGGTTGTTCGTGATTGTGATTCATTAGGTACATCGTCATCATTGAAGCCTCTCGTGTTCGTTTTACGTAGCACTCGAGCTTCGATCGTTGCCTTTGGAGATTCCGATATCCAATATATCCTTTTATGTTCTAACCTTAGGTTTTTAGCACACTTCATAAACGGCTATTAATTTAATGGTTACACCCTTTCCATGCTAGATTAGGCATTCGACTACGTCTCTAGTATGGGGGTGTTTACACCCCTAGACTCGAAACATTGAGGACAATGTTTAGTTTTAGTATGGGGGGGGGGTGAGTAGATACTTCACCTTGCTTACGTCAACACGCTATCCAATTTCATCTTTTTGCTATCATTTTGTTGCAAATAAGGCTAAAAATGGCCAAATTTTAAAATTTTTCTTGTTTTTCATAAGTGTTTAAGGCACGAATGTAGGTTTTCCGATGGTGAGAATAAGAGTAATTTTTGACTCGACCGTGCGTGTTGAGCACTTAGCTTCGATTCCTTAACTTTTTAGGCTAAGTCTCTTAAATGAGGACGAGAAATGATAGAGTTAATTATAAGTTACTATGCTAAACGTAGAGTACTCGTATTCTTTCAAAAACTCATGTGTTCTCGTTGTTTGCTTATTCTCCCTTCGCTTGTAAATATTTTTTGCTTAGTAAATATTTTTTGCTTAATAAATATTGATTTAGCGGTTTAGTTTTGATTGTTGGGTTTCTAGTCTTTTCTAGTAGCTTCTGTGTAATTAAATTGGGAAGACATTAAGGTATCGCCAGCGTCACGGTTTTGAAGTATTGGCACCCGAATAATCAAAAGCTTCACCCAATAATAAGATTTCAAGTGCTCACCTAAATCTAGCAAACAATTTGAAGCCCCACAAGGCCTAAAATCTATGCAAAATTGAAAGTGAATCAAGCCTTAATCTTCGAAGCTTTAAAGATCCAAAATTCGCTTTAGCGTGAGGATATACGTCTTTGGCTAATAAAACCACCGATGAGGCGGATAATAAAAGGCAAGGCAAGACCGAAGTCATAATAAAAGCTTCATGGCGAAGTTGAATAAAAGATGGAGGTAAACCAAAGATAATAAGGCCCTTCCGTTAGGGGGCGTATAAAAGTCTTGGTAATAAGTCTCATGTTCAAAACCGTGTTTATCGATTCTTCTTGTCAACTTAATTTTTTGACATCGTCGTCTATTAGGATGAATTATTGATTTAATGATTATGGTTACACCGTTAAGTTTCTATTTTTAGACTTAATCTCTATTCACGCATAAGTCAATGATGTATCCTCGTGATCATTAAGACATAATAAAATATAAGAGATACCAATTAGGAATAAGGGAGTTTAGGTTCGTAATTAACACTCATGAGATGTGTTCGTGTTGCTAACTTATAATAACAATGATCTCGTCACACGCTTAGCATGGAATTGAGTGAAAATCGAGGATGACGAAATTATTTCTAATGAAGCATTCACGTGTTCTTGTTCTATGATCCCAAAAGTCACATTCTCGTGATGAAAACAATACATTATGTCTAAAACGCGTGTAGTAGTTTATTTAAATTTATGTCTTCAATAAAAGTCATCATAAAATGAATTTTGGAAGTGCTATGATACTTAATTCTAGCATTGCGTGGGGACACGACAATGGTTTAGTATGGGGGAGTGATGAGACTGCAATTATACATAGTCTCATCGTCCAAATCGGGCTTAAAACGCTTAAAATATCATCAAAATACCCCTATATATGCTTGTATTTGTGTCTTGTGTATTTTAGGTGCGGATATCGTGTAATCAACAAATGATCACAAGAATGAAGCAATAACGAACACGGGAAACGAAGCCGCACAAAGAACCGGGCCCAAAAATGGAATTTACAAAATTGCCCTTGAAGTTTTGAAGATTGGCAAGAATAGTCCCTCAACTTTAGAAGACTTGACAATTTATACCCTTGTAAAACTCATAAATTACATTGGGGTCCCTAAATTGCCAAGAGTATACAAGAAAAACCCTTGAAGATTGCAATTATTGCACTTTTGGTCCTTATTCAAAGTTTAAAAACTACTTGTGCCAAATTTACAAACAAGAGAAGTCTAGGGGCCATTTGGGGCAGACAAGGAACCTTCCACCCTCCACTCACATCCTGCCACGTCACCCCACCCAAACAATTATCCAATCACCTTTCACCCTCCTCCCACGTCATCTATCCACTATCTGAGTAAATAAATCACATTTGAAAAATTGTTTTTTATTTAATTTCCCACTAAACATCTTAATTAAACCCAAACCGGATTGAAAACTACCCCTAATCCCCCAAGAACCCTAATTTTTCCCAGGATTAATTACCCCTAAATCAAGGGGTTTTCGTCCAATCTTTTCCAGATCCTTGATTTAACCTAACTTAATCCAAACCCAACTCCCAAAACGTCACCCTCAACCCCATAGACCCCACCCACGAGGTCCCCTGCACCCCTTTGGCTACAAGACAAATTGAAGACAGAAGGATGAACGACTGGATTGCATTACTTGGTCCCAAAGGATTGTCCAACAACTTAGATCACTCCACAACAGCTGTGCAACAGCAGGCAATCACATGTTGCGATATTGACCAAGAATCAAGACAAATTTCAGGGGCATTTTTGGATTTTTGATGTATTAGGGTTTACACATTAGCTTAGTACTAGAATCTTCTATCCTCATGTATAAAAGGGGTGCTTGTACCCCTTTCTAAGTTGTTCCAGAAATTTTTGTAAAATATTAAGTTTAGTAATGACAATGAAATATTTAATTCTTTTGCAAAAACTCTGAGTTCCATCCTTACTGATTATTTAGAATTGTGGGTTACTTTATATTGCAAGGGTAGTACAAGGTTCCCAAATACAATTCGTGTTCAAAGTTTGGTTTTAAAGGTTTTCAAAAATTTCAGTTTTAAAAAGAATCATTAATTTCATCAAGCCATAAGTGATAAGCTGGCTTAAGTGATAAGCCAAGCTTATACTCTTTGGCTGGTTAACCAGGTCACAACTTCTCTTCCTTGTTGGTCTTAACAGGTACACTTATAAGGTATATTGGATGATGAGAGGACTTTGCTAGTTCATCACCATCATTTCCTTCTCATCACAACAGCTTCTTCTCTTAGATTGACCAGCTCAAGCCCGAGCTTGATGGAGAAGGCTTAAGCTAAGCCTTTGTGAAGCTTGGATGTAAGCTCACAAGGTAAACTTCTTAACTCCTCTATACTTGTTTGAAAAAAATGTGTTTTGGTGATTTAGAGAATAAGACTGATTGATGATAGGACAAATGCTTTATATTGTTTAGTTTTTGACTTGAAACATGTTAGGAATGGGTAGAATGACTTTGGTGCAAGATGGGATATAATTTCTTTGTTAAACTGCCCTTTTTCTGTTTTTAGGGGGTGTTTGGAATAGGGTTTAAAAGCTAAGTGGTGACAACTTATGGTATGAAAACAGGACTAACATACCATAATGGAAGTTATAGTAGGTGTTTGATAGTTTGTTTTGAGTATTAACAGGTTTTAAAACAAGTGCATGCTAAAATTTGCTTAAAAATTTGTGATTGCTCATAACAGCTTTGTTTTACTTAATGTTGACCTTCATTTTTTGTAATCTGCTAGTGTAGGGTTGTATCTAGGGCTAGGACTAGTTTAATTATGACTGGTTGTTGGATTGAGTAAGTTTTGGTGAGCCTAAATTCACTTTTTTGCCCATTAGTTCAGCTCTCTGTTCATCAGATCTACATAAGCCTTAACAGTCCCCTATTTGGTGCCTATTTGTGTGATTTTTGTATTGATCTGTGTGTTTTTATTGTTCCATTGACTCCCCACAACCCAAATGGTTGTGGGGGTGCCCTTGCATCCAAGAAAAACCAACAGTCCATTAAGTTGCAATCAAAAAAGTGCCCAGACCCGTTTTTTGTGAAAGCAGTGGGAACTCACTTCCCACCGCTAGTGTAAAAGTTTCCCCTGCTTAGCAAAAAGACAAAAGGGGTCACATGTCATTGTCAGTTTTCTTAATTTTTTGTCTTTAGTGACCTAAAATGGGAATTAGACTTTGAAACCAGTTTTGTTATTTTTCTTATTTTATTTTATGATTTTTCTGTTTAACTAGATTTTTATTTACTGTTCATTTTATATTTTTTCGATTAATTAGCTTTTTTAATTAACTTTTATTATTTCTGTTTTTGGCATTTAGTGCCAAAAATACTTGTTTTTCAGTTTAAACATTTTTCTTAGATTAGGAAAATCATTTTAAGATTTTTGGTTAAAAAAAGTTTTTACTGTTCACCTTTTATTTAATTTTTAGAATTAATTTAAGTAAATTAGGGTTTAAATTGTATACTGTTTTGTCTTTTAGTGAAAAATATTTGATTTTTCAAACTTTTTCATTTTTTACTATTCATTAGAGTAAATTAGGATTTTTAAAATTGTTCAATTATTTTTAGCATTATTTTATTATTTTTTATAATTATTTTAGTTTTAAAATAGTTTTTAGTAATTTAAAAATAGAAAAATAGTATTTAAAATTTAGGAAAAATACTTTTTAGTTTATAAATAATATAAGTGAGTTATTTGTCCAATAAAATAATATTTTGGGCTTTTTCTTGATTATATTTAATTTTTGGGCTTTAATTAGCATTAAAAATTGAATATTTAATTAATAAAAGTTTTTAAAATATTTTTATTGGATTTTTATCCTTATTTATATTATTTTGAACTACTTTTTTCATTTTTAATTTGTTTTTAGCTTAAAATTTTTAATTTTCACGTTTTACATACTTACCTTCACGTTTTACGTTTTTCGTCGTAGTTTAATTGTAATCGTAGTTCGTCTTAGTTTTCTTTCTTTTCTCATCTAAAAACGACACCACCCTAAACTTTTGATTATATATTTTGACACATTAATCCACACACCTCCTCGAGAACGAACCCGCATTTATTCAACTTGTCGGTTTTCCTAAATCGTCGAGTTTAATACTTGCCCCCATTATACGTTGTTTTCCTAAACACATATTTCTACGACTATCACCTGACATCAACATCTTTCCCATCTCCAATCTTTCCCCAAGGGTGTTCTCTATCCATAGGAGTAGAAGCCCTCTTTTCATGTGGAGAAAAGCCAAACTTCTTCAAGATTTCAGCAACATATTTTGTTAGGACCATTGTAATAGTTATATGTAATAGGTAGACTAGGAGGTATGTAGTTCCTCCTGGTCCTAGTCGTAGTAGGAGCAAGTCCTGCTCCTGGTCCTAGTCAAAGTCAAACATTGTTATTTACTTAATATTCTGTTAGGATATGCATGAGTTATATTAGGAGAAGATATGCATATCAGTTTTACACGTTTTCTTGTAAGCTGTATTAGGGTTTCCTTGTAGTATAAAAGGAACCTTAGGCAGAAGGGTTATATACATCTTCACAAAACGTAGTTCTAGTCTTTATTAATATTAGAAATCCTTAGAAAGGATCAAGTCTTCATAGTTATTCTGTTTCTCTTGTTTATATTTATATTCTACATTCATATTGTGTATAGAGTCTCTTTGTGATTTGACTTGTGATTACAGAAGTCATTCACCGGTCCTGACAGGCTGCAAGATCTATATCTAATAGACCCAACAAGTGGTATCAGAGCCTGGGAGGGTCTCTATACAACAAGAATCAAGTTCTCTTATTTCTAACAATCTGTTTATCATGTCTGCCTCAACTTCTACTCAAACAGGAGAAGAAGGCACTCCTAAAATTGTGCAACCTCAGCAGATCCTGGCTACGGTTTCCAACACAAATGGAAAATTCCCTCTTCTGAAGAAAGGTGAATATGATAACTGGGCAATGAAGATGGAATGGTGGATCACTAACACTGATCAAGATCTTTGGAAGATCATTCTAAATGGAAACAGCAGAAAGCTTACTGGACGAGACAAGAACGGAAATATTACTCTTCTTGACCCTAAAACTCATGAGGAAATCATCGCTATTCAGAAGGAGGTAAAAGCAAAAACAATTTTGCTTCAATCTCTTCCTGAAGATCACATGGGTGACTTCTACCATTTGGATGATGCCAGAGAAATCTGGAATGGCATAAAAGCAAGGTTTGGCGGGAATGAGGAGTCAAAGAAAATGCGAAGGTCCATGCTGAGAGATGAATTCACAGAGTTCAAAATCTCAGAAACTGAAGGCCTGAATCAAGGGTATGATAGGTTCCAAAAGATATTGAGCCAGTTGAATCAACTTCGGTCCAAGCCTGATGATGGTGATGTTAATGCAAGGTTTCTTAAAGCCCTACCCTACTCTTGGAACCAGGTGGTAATCTCTCTTAAAGCCAAAGGTGGGCTTGATTATCTCAGTTTTGATGATTTGTTTCATAGGCTCAGAACATTCGAACCTCATGTGAGAGGATATACGAGTGACTCTTTTCCCACTCCTGCTAATTCAGCCTTTGTGAGCTCTATGGCATCTAGTCCCATGTCATATGCAAGTAGCCAGAGCAATAATGTGTCTCCCCAGCATACTATTCAGCATTCTGGTCCCATGTCATATGCATCTAGTCCCATGTCTTCTGCTTCTGATCCTCCTGCCAAGTCTGGTAGTATGGTAGAAGCTATTCTTCATTCTTTTGTTGCTGATGTTACTGCTGAACAACAACTTGCGTTTGATGACTTCAAACAGATCGATAAGCTGGATCTGGATGAGATAGATCTTAAATGGCAGATGGCCATGCTTACTCTGAGGGTTCACAAGTTTGAGAAGAAAGCAGGAAGGAAGTTTAATTACAACCCTCGGGAGCCAGCAAGATTCGATAGAAGCAAGGTACGGTGCTATAACTGCCAGCAACAGGGTCACTTTGCAAGAGAGTGCCCTAGCAAGAATGATCAGGAAAAGAGCAGGCACTCCGCTTTCAAGGTTCAGGAGGTTAAAGATGACAAGAAGGCATTGGTGTCGGTTGACTCTATGGTCAACTGGAATGATCATCAGGCTTCCACTCTGGAATCAGCGGAATCCACAACTGATGTGTTGGCAATGATTGCTGGGAATCTCTCTGATGCAGAAGAAGCAGAAGAGTTTGCTCTTATGGGCATCTCACCTCAGGTACAACATTGTCCTCTTGGTTGTCATGATAAATACACAGAACTGCTGTCCCAATTTAATGAAGTAAATGAACAAAATGATAAGTATTACTTAGAGGTACAAGCCTATAAAGCTTCATTAAACACATTGGAACAACAAAAAAAGTGGTTACAAGATACACAACGTGCATATGAGGATAAAATCAGGATACTAAGCATTGATTTAGAAAACACTTCAAATATGCTTAAATATACAGAAACTGAAAGAGATGCTAGTATCAAAGAAAAAGAGGAGATGCAAGCTAAATTAGATGCTACAATGTTAAGATTTGACAAATGGCAAAAGGCACCTAAAAATCTTTCAAAATTAATTGATAGTAGCATGTCTGGCAGAACTAAAAGAGGCTTAGGATTTGAAAAATATATTGATTCTGAAGATGTATTTGATTTATCTTTCTCAAGCGTCTTTGATGCCGACAAAGAGGATGAGGGCAAACCTTGTTACAATAGGTTTAAACCAGCAGCAGAAATGCATGCTGTTCCTCCTCCTATTACTGGAACTTTCATGCCTACCTCATGGAATAATGACTCGGATGGATCACAGATGCTTGAGTCCCCAACAAGTTCTACTAATACTAACGACTTTGTCTCATGTACTTTCAGTGACAAAGCCGGTGACTCTGCATCTAATGGTTCAAGTGAAGAGTCAAGACCTACGAGTTCCAAGTCGAATGAACATGCTGCTACTGGTGCTAGGAAGTGTGAAGAAAAAGTCGCTGTCAAGTGTGTCTGGTCCTTGTTTATTGAGTCCTAGGAAGAATGTTTTTTCTAGAACTGTGTGTAATAAAGTAGGCAGTATGAAACAGTCTCATTCTAATAAAAGGTCTTTCAAAACATGTTTTGTTTGTGGCAGTCCCTTTCATTTAATTAAAGATTGTGATTATTATGACACACATGCATCTGTTAATCATGCTTTACTTGCTCCTGGATCACCAGGAGCTGCTCCATATGCTACTAGAAGACTTAATCCTAGTGCTCCAATGTTTCATACTTCTAGATTATCCTCTCCTTTCATGTCTGATTATTGGAGAGAAAATGGATTCCAGACAACTAGTAATTATTTTCCAAATTATAATCCAAACTATGCGCATCATTTTGACCACACGTATTTTGGTTTGGGAAATTTGGAACTGCTGTTAAGCCCTTAGCAGGTTGTTCCTGGTCAAATAATAATACCCTTATGATGAATAGGCAACCAAGGAACAATGGTGGATCTCATCAATCTTCTTGGCATTCTTCTAATGATCCACAAGGCAGGCTCAAACCTGAAAAGGTTTGGGTCCCCTTAAGACACTAACTTTTGCATTGTGATTAATCTTGTTGTTGTAGGTTACTCCATACCAGGATCCTAGTCTAGGCATTGTTGATAGTGGATGCTCCAGGAGCATGACTGGCAATAAAGGCCTTCTCTCTAACTTTGTACCATTTTATGGGGGCAAGGTCTACTTTGGTGGAGGTGAAGGCAGAATCACTGGCAAGGGAACGATAAAGACTCCAAATCTCAATTTTGAGCAGGTCTACTATGTGGAAGCACTTCAACACTTCAACTTGATATCGGTCTCTCAGATTTGTGACAAGAAGCAGTTTGTACTCTTCACCGATACTGATGCACTTGTGCTCTCCAAAGATTTTAAGCTTCCGGATGACTCACAAGTTTTACTCAGAATCCCTAGAAGACACAATCTCTATAGCATCAAGTTGAATGAAGTCAACCCTACTGGTCAACTAGCATGTCTGGTTGCAAAAGCCTCGGAAGATGAAGCCACAAAATGGCACCGAAGAATGGGACATGTGAACTTCAAGACCATTCACAAACTTGCCAATTTGAATCTGGTCTCTGGTTTACCTCCCAAGACGTTTAGAAATGACATAAATTGTGTTGCCTGCAGCAAAGGCAAACAACACAAAGCATCCTTCAAGGCCATTACTGCTTTAAGTCTCATTACTGAACCATTGCAGCTTCTACATATGGACTTATTTGGTCCTACTTCCATCAGAAGCATAGACCACAAGCAATTCTGTTTGGTGGTGACTGATGGTTATAGCAGGTTTGCGTGGGTGTTTTTCATGGCTACCAAAAGTGAGACCTACTCAATTCTTCGAGATTTTCTTACCTTAATAGAGAATCAGTTGTCCAAGAAAGTTAAAGGTATTCGATGCGACAATGGAACCGAGTTTAAAAATAGAGACCTCGTCGCACTTTGCAATGCTAAGGGCATCAAAAGAGATTATAGTGCTGCTCGGACTCCTCAACAGAATGGTGTGGCAGAAAGAAAGAACCGGACACTAATAGAAGCAGCAAGGACTATGCTTGCCGATTCCAAGCTTCCGACCATGTTCTGGACAGAAGCTGTTAATACGGCCAGTTATGTTTTGAATAGGGTGTCTATTACCAATCCACACAAGAAAACACCTTATGAGCTGCTCACGGGCAAAGTTCCCAATATTGCTCATTTGAAGCCGTTTGGGTGTCCAGTCACCATTCTGAATACTAGTGACTATTTGGGGAAGTTTGATGGCAAGGCTGATGAAGGATATATTGTGGGGTATTCAGCTCATTCTCGGGCGTATCGTGTCTACAATCTTCAAGCCAAACGGATAGTTGAAACTATTAATCTCAGGTATTTTGAGGAGAAGACAAACATACAAGGAACAGGTCCAGAATGGTATTTTGATCTTGATTATCTTAGTGATTCGTTAGGATATTTTCGTTTCAAAACTAACCATGATGCAGGACCACAAGTGTTTGCAACTTCTAGTACTGGTGTTCCTTCTAGTCTTTCTGATTCAGATGATGAGGATGACATTTTTGTGGTTCCATCCTATTCCACCACGGTTTCTCCTACTCCTCCTAGTGATGCAACTCCATTGGAAGTACAGGATTCCCAAGCAGCTCTTGATACTCTTCTACAGCAACAACAAGAAGCTACTAAAGCGGCGGCTCAAGGTAGTTTTGAGTTTCCCTTGGTTGAGCCTACTGACAAAGCTGCTCCTAGTACTCCAGCTTCTGCTCCTAGTGCTAGTCACTCACCTACTGGTACTCCGGCTAGTGAGTCTGCTTCAAATACACGTTTCTCCAGTCCTTCTGATTTGGGGAATCATGAAAAGAAGTCTTCTACCAAGCTGGATGATATTCATAAACAACCAGTAGACGGGATTTTCCAACATGCTTCATATGATGCTGATTTCGTTGGAGATCTCGGTAACATGGCACCAGAAGTGGAGGTTACCTCCAATCCAGTCTTGCAATCACATAAAGATCATCCCACCACTCAAATTATTGGAGATCCTGGTTCTACCGTCAAGACACGCAGAATGCAGCAGAAGGCCTCGTCTGATCATCATGCTCTTGTGGGCTATATTGAGGATCAAAAGCGTAATAATCATACGGACTTTCAACACTGTTTGTTTGCTTGTTTTCTTTCACAGGTGGAACCTAGGTCTGTTTCTCATGCTCTTGAGGATCAAAGTTGGGTGGAGGCTATGCAGGAGGAAATGCAGCAATTCTTGTTTCAGAATGTTTGGGTTCTGGTTGACTTACCGGATGGGAAGACAGCTATCAATACCAAATGGATTCTCAAAAACAAGAAGGATGCACGGGGAATTGTGGTCAGGAATAAAGCTAGGCTTGTCGCACAAGGACACACTCAAATTGAGGGCATTGATTATACTGAAGTCTTTGCGCCTGTTGCAAGGATTGAGGCCATTCGTCTGTTTTTGGCTTTTGCTTCGTATGTTGGCTTTACGGTGTTCCAGATGGATGTCAAGAGTGCATTTCTCTATGGAAAAATTGACGAAGAAGTGTATGTTACTCAACCTAAGGGGTTTGTTGATCCACTTCATCCAAAGAAAGTCTACAAGGTGGTCAAGGCTCTTTATGGTTTACATCAGGCTCCTAGAGCTTGGTATGAGCGTCTCTCCACTTTCTTGTTAAAGAATGGCTATAGAAGAGGTACTATTGACAAAACACTATTTCTTCGGCGGAATTCCAAGGATATTATCCTTGTTCAGGTTTATGTGGACGACATTATCTTTGGTTCTACTAGGAAGGAGTGGTGTGATGAGTTTGAACACTTGATGAAAGGCGAATTTCAGATGAGTGCCATGGGAGAACTGTCATTTTTCCTTGGTCTTCAGGTCAAGCAACAATCGGATGGGATTTTCATCAGTCAAGATAAGTATGTTCATGAGATTCTTCAAAAGTTTGACATGGATCCTCTTCGACCAGCAGCAACTCCTTATGAAGTTGCTAAAATCAAACTTAAGAATGAGCCAGATCCACCCGTAAATGTTCATATGTACAGGTCTATGATTGGCTCCCTCATGTACTTGACTGCATCACATCCGGATATTATGTTTGCAGTAAGTGCTTGTTCTAGACACCAGGTGACTCCAACGGTTTCGAACTTAAATGCAGTTAAGAAGATTTTCAAGTATATCAAGGCTCAACCTAAATTGGGTGTATCCTAGAGAATCCCCATTTGTACTTGAAGCATACAGTGATAGTGATTATGCTGGTGCTAATAATGATAGGAAGTCAACTACTGGTGGTTGTCAATTTTTGGGTCGTCGGCTTATTTCATGGCAATGTAAGAAATAGACAATAGTAGCTACTTCTTCAACAGAAGCTGAATATGTGGCTGCTGCTAGTTGCTGTGGTCAAGTGTTATGGATCCAAAATCAGATGTTGGACTATGGGTTCAATTTTATGAATACCAAAATTTTTATTGACAATCAAAGCACTATTTGTATTGTGAAGAATCCTGTATTTCATCAGCGGACGAAACATATTGAGATTCGGCATCATTTTATACGCGATGCCAATGAGAAGAAGCTGATACAGGTTCTTAAAGTTCATACGGATGACAATGTTGCTGATCTGCTGACTAAAGCTTTTGATGGTCCTCGGTTTAACCACTTGGTGGTTCATATTGGGATGGTCAATCCTTGAAGTCTAGGATTGAGGGGAGGCAAAGCCTAAGGGGAGGCTTTGTGTACATATTAGGTCCGTCTAACGTATTCATAGTATTTAACAACATACTTTCTTGGTTCTGGTGGTGTGTGGTGTTTCTGATGAAGGATTTTTGCTCTCTTCTGATGGATATGGCCTTACATGACTGGCTTCTGGTCCTATTTGGTCAGCTTCTAGTTATGATTGGATGCCTTCTGGTGGTCTCAAATCCTTCCCAGTCAAGTGGTGTTTGGCTATGGGTGCTGGTACTGGTCTGGCTACTATTCATTCCTTTTGTCCTTTACTAATCACGTTTTGCTCCTGGTCCGACTATTGTGCACTTTGACTTTTGGTCAACGCTTCCAATTCTGATATTTACAAGTTTGAATTCATCAAATAAATTGGGGGTAAGTTATTATGTTAAAAAGGGCAAGTGGTTAGTATGCCATTATGGCTTAATTTGAAAGGGCAACCCCCCATTAATAGGGGTCAATGAACAGTTACTATTTTCTTCCTATATGGTCAACATACACTCATTACAATTAAAACACACACAAAAACCGCTTCTACTCCTCTCATCCCAATCTAAATCCTTCTTCAATCCATTCATCAAGATCCATGGCTGCTCTTGCTTATCAACCTGCTCATAATCGTGTTGCTTATCTGGGTGATGGTCCTAATAGTGAACATTTTGCTGATATCTTGGAGTTTATTGAAGCTTCAAACTTAAGGTTTGCATTTACTGTTTGTCCTACCATATATGATAGTGTGGTACGTCAGTTTTGGGCGTCTGCTGAACTTGTGAATGTGGCTGGTTGTCCACGGGCACTCCATGCTACCATAGATGGACGTGCTTATGTGGTCACTGAAGCATCTATTCGCTCTTCTCTTCATCTTCAGGATGAGGGGGGTGTTGTATCACTTCCCAATTCGGAAGTTTTAGAGGGTATGGCTGCCATAGGTTATGAACATGGGGGGAAGTTTAACTTCCAAAAGAATAGGTTTTCCCCTCAGTGGAAGCTTCTGGTTCACTATTTAATCCATTGTCTGAGTCCCAAGTCGGGGAGTTGGGATGCGTTCCCTACTCCTTTGGCTACTGGTCTTATATGTTTAGCCCAGGGTAGAGTGTTTAACTTTTCACATTATATCTTTGAGGGGATGGCTAGTAATTTGTCAACTGCTGGTTCTAGGAAAAAGTTCCTTATGTACCCTAGGTTTATTCAAGAAATGCTTGTTTGCATTCCACGTGATAGGGCTGAGCATGTACCATCTAAACTGACAGCGAAAGTGTATTACAACATGATGCATGGGTTTACTGGGTATTGGAGGCCCCTGACTGAAGCCATGATGGGCTTGGCTCAGGGTCCTATAGGTCAGGAGGAGGAGGCTCCTGAGTTAGTTGTGTTAGATGATGATCCCATGGAGGAGGAGGAGGCTCCTGCTGGTGATGCCACTCCTGTGGTAGAGGAGGAGCTAGTTGAGGAAGTGGTGGTTGAACAACCATCCCCTCCCAAGGCTGGTCCTTCCTCGGCTCCACAAAGGTCTCCATTTGTGGAGACTCCACCTCCTAGTCCTGCCCCACACTCGACTGATATCCCCTTTGCTGCTAGTTCTCCACACGTTGACCCCAATGTTGCTTCGGGCTCCCGTGATGCTTTCCCTGATCCAAGTTCTCTTGGTGGGCAGGCAGAGGAGCCTACTACTCTGACATCTTTGCTAGATCTTATGCACAGGTATCATGAGAGGATGATTTGCTTGGAAGCTGACTTGAACCAACATCGGAAGCTCACACGGGAATTTGTTCTTCCCCTGGCCGATCGTATTAAGGTATTGGAGAATCAACAGCGTCGTCGAAAGAAGCATGTGGTTCTTTCCGAGTCTGAGGATGAGGGTTCGGAGAATGTTGAGGATGGCCTGACATTGCTGGCAAAGGCTGCCTTTGCTGATAAAGTTTATGATGATCTCCCTGGTCCTCCAATGTCCTCCAATGCTCCTTCTTCCAGTATTGTTCCCCCTTCTATGGGTGGTGCTTCTGATGCTGCTGCTGGTTCTCATGCTGATCCCTCTCATGATCCAAAGGGCAAAGCTCCAATGACTGATCCTCCATCTCCAACCCGCAAGCGCTCTCGTCGCCAACTTGAAGAAGACAGACTTGGTGAAGAGGCTGCTCGTCGAGTTCAGGCTGAGCTTGATGCGGAGGACATTGCTGCTGAGGAAGAGCTCCGTGAGCGAAGGCGTGCGCAAATTCAGCATGATGCTATGCACTGGACTGATGGCGAATGGATGCAAGTGTTAACTGTTCTCACTCGGGATTATGCTCAGTTTAAAGATTTGTTGGGTGATGATGTTGATGAACACAACTGCATTCCGCGTGCTATGGTAATGATGCGTAAGCATCAGTTGACTCTTGCTGAGGAACTCAAGAAACATCGTAGGAACAGACCTCTTTCTCAGGCTGAGCAGCGCCAGCAGATGCAACGTTATGTCAAATTTCAATCTGCTGCTCATTTCAATGCTCCTTGGACTTGGGCTCGGGTACGGGCTTTGACTTTTGATGAGCTCAAGAAACTTTATGAGAATATGGTGAGGCGTGCGAGTCAACCTATACCGGAAAAATTTGTTTACCATCCTCGTGGTGTGACAGCTTCGATGCCTGCTACTTCTACTGTTTCTTCATCCATGCCCATTCCTGGTTCCAATGGTAGTTCTTCTGGTTCTGGTGCTGTTTCTGTTGGTCCTTCTACTACACCCTTGGTTGCGCCTATTGGTTCTACTACTGGTCCTGCTACTACTATCTTTGTGACAACCACCACCACTCATGTTTCCCCCACCACACCTGGTCCTTCCACCACTCCTGTTCCTACAGGCACTTTTGTTGATTCCACCATACCTGTTGCTGCTCCATCTGATGTGCCATCTTCATCACCACAAGTTTCTGCAACACAACCTACTCCCACTTCTGATGCAGCTCCTAGTGGTTCTTTGGGTGGACATGTTCCTGAGTCTACTCCTACTGCTTCTCCTGCTGTTGCTGAAGTTCAGGTGAAGGTTGAATCCACTCCTTCGGCTCCCACGCCTCGCCGTTCCACTCGCCAGAAACTTACTCGTCGTGTTCGCCGCGGTAAATCAGTTCCTTTTGAGAAGCGTGATCCTGAAAACTTAATTGATGCAGCTTCGGATAGTGATTCTGACTTACCTTTAGGCAATGGAAGTATTACGGGTTATACGGTTGAGAGGTCTACAACACTTCCTGGTGGCGTCTCTCATCGGATTACTTTGAGTGATGGGACTGTGCGATTGGTCACGAGTTTGCAGGGTGTGTTATCATGGGCTGACCGGATGGATCTTATGGCATTGTTTGGGCTTGTTGATTCTAGTATGCCATTTGACCCAATGGCGGTGTCTTCCTGGCCTGGTATTCGTCTTTGGGCTGATCTCAAGCTTATGTTGGATCCTCCTCCATCTGCTACTCCTTTGGGTGTATGGCAAGATCAAATGCAATGGGAGATTGTTCGCTGGAAGCTCTATGCTGGTTGTGGAGTACATGTGTTGGAGTTAGGTTCTGGTCATGTGGCGTTTATGTTGACGGATGTTGTGTATCCTTTGACTATTTCTTCCATGGAAGCAATGTTGGCATGTCATTTGCAGATTTCTACTGCTCCTTCTGGGAATGAGTCGAGTATGGCCACATCTTTGGTCGAGGGTATTCAAGCACGGTTGTTGGCGGATAAGAAGGCAGCTTCTGGTATGTAAGGTGAATGGGTTGTAAGTTGTTATACTTTGATTTTTGTTTTTATTTTGATTCTTTTCACCAATATGTATAGTGATTGGTGACTTTTATTCCTCATAGTTAAAAAAAAAAAAAAAAACATCTTAAAAAAAAAAAAAAAAAAAAAAAAAAAACACAACTTTTTATATAATATCTGCTTATACTTTAACACAGTTTAGCTTTTATACTTGTACATAATATCCCTTGGTTGGTTTGAAATGTGGTTCTTGGTTTGAGATTGTTCTGATACTTGGTTTCACTTGGTGTTGGACGTGGTCCACACAACAAATGGTTCTCAACTTACCATGTCTCATCGACAAGAAAAAGTTGATTCACCTTGAGGGTACGGCTCCTGGTGCGATTATCAAATCCGTTGATGGTTGCCAGGTTACCTAAAACTGGATGGTTTTCACTTGCCATAGTATTGGACTGAAAAGTGGCTAATCTAAGGGGGTACGGCTCTTGGTAAAGATCTTATCAAATCCGTTGACAGCTGTAATAGCTTGCTTAAAGCTATAGGGTGTTCAACTCACCGATGCTTAATTGCTAAGAGTTGGCGAGTCCAGAGGGGTACGGCTTCTGGTAAAGACGCATCAAATCCGTTGACGGCTGTGATGGTTTGCCTAAAATCATCAGGGTACTCCCACTCACCATTGATTCACGTTCTAAGAGTTGGGCTGGGTTCTAGTCTCCCAGGGTGATGCTTATTCCACCAGAATGACTAGCTAGCCCAAGAGCGAGCAGCTACTTGGTAAAGGCTCCTCAAATCTGCTCATGTTGCTGAAAAGATTCAACACGATGCTGATTTGTTACAAGCTTTGGAGAAGCTTCTAGTGGTTTGTGCGGATGTTCTTCTGATTCTTATCTTATTGATGTTGCTGTTTGTTTTGCTGCTACAATCCTCGGGCTTTATTTGCACGTTTTCCAGGAAACTTGAACTCAACAGGTCAAATTCAAGTTTAGGGGAGGATTGTTAGGACCATTGTAATAGTTATATGTAATAGGTAGACTAGGAGGTATGTAGTTCCTCCTGGTCCTAGTCGTAGTAGGAGCAAGTCCTGCTCCTGGTCATAGTCAAAGTCAAACATTGTTATTTACTTAATATTCTGTTAGGATATGCATGAGTTATATTAGGAGAAGATATGCATATCAGTTTTACACGTTTTCTTGTAAGCTGTATTAGGGTTTCCTTGTAGTATAAAAGGAACCTTAGGCAGAAGGGTTATATACATCTTCACAAAACGTAGTTCTAGTCTTTATTAATATTAGAAATCCTTAGAAAGGATCAAGTCTTCATAGTTATTCTGTTTCTCTTGTTTATATTTATATTCTACATTCATATTGTGTATAGAGTCTCTTTGTGATTTGACTTGTGATTACAGAAGTCATTCACCGGTCCTGACAGGCTGCAAGATCTATATCTAATAGACCCAACATATTTGTCTTGGGAGATGAAGATACCCTCTTCTTTCTGCTGAACTTGCAAACCAAGAAAGAAGTTCATCTCCCCCATAGCACTCATCTTGAATTTGTCTGTCATGAGCTTGGAGAAATCCTCACTCATCTTTGGATTAGTAGACCCAAAAATGATATCATCAACATAGACCTGGACAAGCAACACATCTTTGCCTTTCTTCTTTGTAAATAGTGTCTGATCTATGGTGCCCCTTTTGAATCCATTGTCCACCAAATAGGTAGACAAAGTACCATACCATGCTCTAGGGGCTTGATGAAGGCCATACATAGCCTTTTTGACTCTATACACTTTGTCTGGATGTTCAGGATCCTCAAAACCAGGAGGTTGCATGACATAAACTTCTTCAACAATGGTGCCATACAAGAATGCACTCTTTACATCCATTTGATAGACTGTAAAGCCCATGCAAGATGCATAGGCTAGAAAAATCCTAATAGCTTCAATTCTTGCAACTAGTGCAAAGACTTCTTCATAGTCTATCCCCTCCTCTTGTGTATAACCTTGAGCCACTAACCTTGCCTTGTTTCTGACCACAATACCTCTTTCATCTCTTTTGTTCCTGAGAACCCATCTTGTCCCAATTGGTCTGACATATCTAGGACAATCAACCAGCTCCCAAACATCCTGAATAGCAAATTGGTGAAGCTCATCCTGCATTGCTTCCACCCAACTTGGTTCTTTGAGAGCATCAAATATCTTCTTGGGTTCTTCTTGTGACAGAAAACATGCAAACAAACATGCTTGTACAAGAGGGGTATCAACCTTCTTGTGTATATTGGCAATAAATCCACCAAGACTTTGATGGGATCTTCTTGTCTGAACTGGAGTCATAACATCACCAATGATCTGAGATGGGGGGTGATTCTTCATTGTGGAAGTGAGAACTCCTCCTTCAAAAAGTCTGGTGTCCTCAACTTCACGCTCCATGTTGCCAATATCTTCTTCATCAGACTCTCTTTGAGTAACAGGAATCTCTTCATGGACATTGGAAGGTCCACCTTGTTCAAAATTGGAAGAGAAAAGATGTGCAAAGGTGTTGTCAACGTCTGAACCTTGTTTGTCAGCGCTTGGGCTAACAACGCTTGAACTGTTGTTGTCAACGTCTGAGCCATCAACGTCTGAATTACTCTTGTCAGCGCCTGAAGAACCATGCATGTTTGTATCTGGTGGTATTTGGAAACCACCATTATCTTGTCCAGCAGCAGCAGCAGCAGCAAAAGCATCAGTCCAAATGGGAATTGTGACATATTCAAATGTAGGAGATGCCTTTTCTGCTTGTGATCCAACCCTTTCATCAACCTGTGTACCTGAAACATGAACAACTTGTTCCTCCACAACATTTGAAGTTACCTTCATAATGTCTGGATTAGTGACAGGCATATAATTTAAAGTTCTAGATAAGGGTTCCAAATCAAACAACCAATTAGGACCACTTTCAGGATCACTAGGTTTATTCTCTAAGAACCTAACATGTACTCTTTCAACAATACGTTTGTCCTCCTTAAGATAAACCCTATAACCCTTGCTCTGCACTGAATACCCCATGAAGTAACCTTCATCACCTTTTGCACTAAATTTCCCTAAGGCATCACTAGTGTCTAAGACTACTACATGACATCCAAAAGGTCTGAGAAAACCAATATTAGGTTTTCTTCCCCAAAGTAACTCATAAGGTGTCTTGTTCTGAATTTTGTTAACCAATGCTCTATTTTGCACATAACATGCTGTATTAACAGCCTCATCCCAATAGGCTATGGGAAAGTGAGCATCAGCCAACATTGTTCTGGCTGCTTCAATTAGGGTTCTATTCTTCCTTTCAGCAACCCCATTTTGTTGTGGGGTTCTAGCAATACTAAACTGCCTAGTAATTCCCTTCCTGGCACAAAAATCATCTAGCTTCTTGTTCCTAAATTCTCCACCATTATCACTCCTAAGCATCTTAACCTCATTGCCAGACCTTTTCTCAATTTGAGTGATAAATTCAATAAGAACATCAGCTGTGTCACTCTTCATAGCTAGAAAGAATGTCCAAGTAAACCTAGAAAAGTCATCAGTGACAACAAAACAATATGACTTGCCATTCAAACTTTCTATATTTGTTGGACCAAAGAGGTCCATGTGAAGCATATGAAGAGGTCTGGAACTAGTATGCACCTGCTTGGACTTGAATGAGACCTTGTGGTGCTTGCCTTTAAGACATGCAACACAAGAGTGGTCATTGTGGAAGGCCTTCTCAGGCAAACCATCAACTAAACCAAGCCTCACAAGTCTATTTATATTTTTAAAGTTTATGTGCCCTAGTCTCCTGTGCCACAAATTACTTTCATCTACTGAGGCCTTAGCATAAAAACAAGACATATTAGCATTCACTTTAATCCCATTTAAATTCACATTGTATATGTCCTTATGCCTAGGTGTTCTATACTCAATATACTTCTCATCAGGGATCTTAAAATCCTTGCTTAACACCAAACACTCAGTATCAGTGAAAAGAACCTTATTTTTGTTATCACACACTTGTGATACACTAAACAGATTATAGTCCAGTTCTTTTACCAGGAAGACATTCTCAAAACGTAGATTATTGGTGAGAAGAGTTCCTTTGCCTGTGATGGTGCCGTAGCCCCCTCCAAAGTATACCTTATCACCATCTTGAATAGGAGTGAAGTTTGTCAGATAGTCTTCCTTTCCTGTCATGTGCCTTGAGCATCCACTATCCCAATATCCATAGTCATTGATCTGCTTTTGAATGCCCTGCACATAAAGAAAACAAATTAGTTTTCTTTGGGAACCCAAGTCTCAGAAGACTTGGATTCAGCTGGTTGTTCAATAAGAACATACTTAGTTCTCACAACAACCCCATTCTCATCCCTTTTAGGATGAAATACCCAGTTAACCCCAATTGGTTTTGTAATGACTTTTGAAATATAGTTAAACCTGTTGCAAGTCATTGAAATTCCATCATTATTAGGGTTTTGATCTTTCTTGGGTCTCCATGTTAAGCTTAAAGAAGCTTTAGACCCCTTACCTTGTGGCTGCAAATACTTAGGTCTGGTCACGTTTCTGTCAGCGTTGGATTTTGTCCTGTCAACGCTGAATTTACCCTTATTAGCGTTGAACCTAGGGTTTGCTACAGGAACCCATTGCCTATTTGACCAGGTATTTGTCTTTTGAAAAGGTCTTTGTTCATGAGTGTTAGACCTTCTAGTAAAGAATGGGGCTGGTCTAATCACTTGTGAACTTTGCTGCACACAAGTTCTGGGTCTGACAACGTTTGACTTCCTAACAACGTTGACTTTCTTCCTATCAGCGCTAAAATTGTTCCTATCAGCGCTGGCTTTGGGAGCGTTGACACACCTGTATGCCAAATGTGAAAAGCTACCACAAGTATAACAGGCTTTCTTAGACACATTCTTAGGTCTATTAGCAAAGAAACCTGTTCCATGATTGTTAACTTGGCTCTTGGGTGACCTATTATTTCTATACATCTCTGCATATTTAATGGAAGGTCTTCTAACAGTGTTGGAGCCTAGGTCAACAGCTTCACCAGTAACTAGGTGAGTAACCTTAATGGGTGGGGATTCAATGGGACTTTCACACAGCAAACCTCCCTTAACAAATAAAGTAGGGTTAGCTTTCTTCCACTCATTTAGGTCAGTCAGTTTTTGTTGATACTCTTCTACTGGGGTGACAACTCTTGGTGGAGGAATAAATTCCTCTTCTTGGCATTCTGGAATACCAGTCCAAGATAAATCCTTTCTAAGGACACCATAGAAGTCACCAGCTGGTGGTGGAACCAGAGAGTAATCATTCTCATTCATCCCAAGCCCAGTCATATCCTTAGGATCTCTTTGTTTAGCTACACAGTCTCCTAGGGCTTGGGTGGCTCTATCAAATCTTTGAATCTTGAGGTCAACATTATCTTTATTCTTAATGGCCGCATCTAACTTAGCCTGTAGGTCTTTATTGACTTTTGACATGATATTTCTAATATCCATACTACCCTCTAGCTCATGTTTTAAGATATTTATCTTATCTTTTAAATCAAATTCCATTTTCTTGTATTCAGAAACGGTTTTCTCAGTTTCAGAAAGAGCTAGTTGGTAATTGGATAATTTACACCTTTCAGTGCTCATATCCTCTTTTAGTTTTAACACTTCTTTGTTAAGTCTGTCAGTGTTTAACCTACAACCTTTGCTACAAAAAGCATCATCATATACCTAATTATCAGATGAAGAGGAGGAGTGTGCCATGAGAGCATATTCAACATGCTCTTCTTCTTCAATGTCAGCAATCAAAGCTTTGTCCTCTTCAGCATCCTTGGCCAGATAGCTCCAATCCCATCCAGTACCATCAATTCCTTGAACTGCAACCATGGCTTTGGAGTCTTGAGCTTTAACAACCTGACTTGAGGGTTTGCCAGCATCAGATCTTCTAGGAGATCTGCATTCCCTCATGAAGTGCCCCATGCGATGCAGTTGTAGCACTCCACTTTGGATTTATCAAATCCAGCAGTGTCTTTAGCATTGAAGGTCATCTTCTTCTTGAACCTCCTATTCCACCTATTTGCTCTTATACTAGCAAGAGCCATGTTCCACTTGATGTCCATCTCTTCCAAGTGTTCATCACTTATCTGCTCAAGGTCCTCATATGTAATCACTGAACCATTGGGCAAAGAAGCAATGTAAGCACAAACAGTATCCAAATCCAAACCAGCAGGTTTAACTCTTGGTGAGTCATTCATGAATGTGTCAGCGTCTGAAAAGGAGACGTTGACAGGACTTGTTCCAGCGCTGACAAATGGTGATCCAGTAACTGGATGCATAAAAGAGTCCTGCTGATTGAATTGACCTTCACTATGAGAAAAGAAGGCCATGTTGCTGGTGCTAGCTTTGCTTGAAAGAGTTTCATCTTCCAACAGTCTTAGTTTGTTGTAGATGTCATCAAACGAAGAGCTCTTGTGAGTATTATTGGCAAGAATAGATCTTGCCTCAATCTTCCATGTCTCACCAAGACTTTTCAGAAAAGTAGCATTGATGTCAATATCACCAACTTGTGTCCCCATGAAGGACAATTTGCTTGTGATGTCAAGCAATCTGCTTCTCACACTGCTCAGTTTCTCATTAGGCTGAGCTTTGAAGACAGCATAATCATGCAGAAGTTGCTTCTTCTTTTCTTCCTTAGTTTCTGCATTACCACCATATGCAACTTCAATTGCTTCCCAAAGATCCTTAGCAGATTCATAGCTTCTATATTTGTGCTGATTTTCTTGTCCCAGAGACACTTTCAGAATATTTAGGGCTTTCATGTCAGCCCTTTTCTTTGCAATATCTTCAGCACTTACAGCTCTACCATCTCCAGGTTTTTCTTTCTTATCTTCATCAGGACATCCTTCAACAGCTGTTCTTGTTACAATGGCATTCAAAATCTTTTGAGCTTTATTGAATGAGTTTCCATATTCAATAATGTCCCAGAGTGTGTAGTCAAAGATCCCCAGATATTGTTCAAAGTTGAACCTCCATAAGTCAAAGTTGGTTGCATCAAGCATGGGAATCTTGATGTTTGGTAAGGATGAAGAGGAGGACATGATGTTTGCTTCAGACATGATGTTTTTAGGGTTTTGAGAAAATTAGGGTTTTGGTGTTCGTATATCGTTCTGGTGTTCTTCAAAGATCAAAAGTTCCTCAACAAGCTCTGATACCACTTGTTGATCCCAAACTTAGATCGATTAGCTTTGTGTATACGAGATTAGATCAAGTATAACACGTAGAGAAACCTTTGTTGTATGCTTTGTGAATCTAAGTATTATGCGGAATTTAATACTTAAACAAGAACACAAGATGTAAACAAAACTTTCACTTTGATTATCAATGTCGAACTTGCTTACAATGAAAGATGTTTACGAATGAAAAACTTAATGAAAACTTGATATCAAACATTAACCTAAAGGCCTTCTTTTATAGACTAAGAAGCCTTGTACAATAAGCTACGTATCAACTATTCTAGGTAAAGATAAACATAGAAAATACATTGTCGTTTCTATCCTTACTAGAAGTATTCTAGAACATAATAAACGTGTAGCTCACATCTTCCATCAGTGCTTGTCTTCAATCTGTCAACGCTTGACTTTAACTTGTCAACGCTTAAGCTGTCAGCGCTCACTTTGCTCTTGTCAACGCTTGAGTTGTTCTTGTCAGCGTTCAAGTGATCTGGCCTTAATTTATTCCCAACATTATATTGATTTAATAAACCATATAACCATTTTCTTAAACAAAAATTGTCAATTGTGTTTAAGCGGTTTACAAAATTAACGTGTCACTACGATAATGCATTCTCGTTGATATGAGCCACAAATTGAGTTGTAATAAAAGTTTGTAATAAGTTTGTGTCAAAAAATATGAGCCACAAGATAATGTCTGACGTACTACATATAAACTTAATGTGCCAAAATGCTTAGTTATTTGCTAAGAATGTGTTACGAAAATTAGTATATGTGTATCAAAAAATGAATGTCGTAATCATAATTTGTTAGTATAAAAATACTAAATTTGAATTTAAGTCATAAGATGAGTTTAAATAAAAGTGTGTTAAAAAAATCAATGTGCCACTACAAATGTATTTAAATAATAAATGTGTCACAAATATGTGTCCAAAATATAGTGTGTCACTACATATGAAACTATATGTGTCAAAAAGCTTAGTTTGTTACTTATAATGTGACAAAAATTAGTGTATCTTTACAAATGTATCAAAAAATCCAACGTGTCATTATATATGTATAAAAAAATTAAAGTAAAACCTAATGTATCACTACAAATATACTAGAATTTTTTAATGTGTCATCAAATATATGAAACATATTGTGTCACTATATGCATATTAAGATTGAGTCTAACAATACATGTCAAAAGAACTTTATGTCGTTATATATATTTATTAAAAAATCATGAAAAATGTTAGTGTGTAGTTTACAACACTAATGTGTGACAATAAAAGTAAAAAAAAAACGTCTAACATTGATAAGATATTCAGAAGCTACTAACGTCTATGGAATCTTGTAAATTGGTAATTATGAAACTTGTCATATATTTTAAAGTATTTACGAAAATGCCATCCATTTAATCTTGATCAAGTGAAATCATGTTTAGTACATCTAACGGTCCACATTGATTCTTATTGTTTTTATTTTTAGAGTGGTCACTACAATAACGTCACTCTCTCTCTCTCTCTCTATATATATATATATATATATATATATATATATATATATATATATATATATATGATTGGTCGCAAAGTTACTATTTTTAAACGTTTTCAAACGCAATCAATATTTGATAGTTGTAAAATCTCATTCATTAAAGTTTTACGAGTTCAAACGAACTAAAAAACGCCTAAAAAAACCATATTTCAAAATTTCTACCAGCTTTGACTTTTTAGTCAACTTAGACTTTTGGGTTTGACCAGACCAAATGACTCACTAAATGACATTGTCAAGATTCGAAGTCTAAAGCAGTTTGGTGTAAAACGATGTTTCAAACAACTTTCTAGTTTTAGTCGAGACTTGAAACGGATAAAAAATGGACGAAAATGCCCTTGCATTAAATCTGTCAACAACATGACATTTTAGAATTACGTAGAAATAAGTTCTTAAACTTTACTATTTCGAATGAGCGTAGCTTGCTCGTTTTTAAGATTTATTGGTCGAATTTTATGTGCTAAACGAACGTCTTCAACAAGTAGAAATATAATTTTATGTCTAAAGTTTATAAAATATTTTCTCGACATCGTTAAATTACCTGTATATTTTCTGCAGAAAGTATATATATTTTTTTCGTCACACCTTGAAATTAAATCAAACTTCATAACGACCTGAATTTATGTACACACTTGACTTATGGATTCCATAAGACGAAAGAGAATAGATTGTATAATTAAGCATGTAAAGAAAAACATAGCATAAAAATGGTTCAAGAATACCAACAATAATCTAAGGATTAAAAAACGGCGCATGACATCCGTGTCTTCGATTTCAAGATGCAATGCAGGAAGGTCTCTTGGATACGTGATTTTCCAAAAACACAAAACATATCAAGAAATAAACGGAACATTAACAAGTCTCACTCCTGGAGCGAGGAGGCCTAATGAAAGGGGAGGGTACAAGTTCATAGAAATAGAATCTTATTCCAAACAATCGCCATATAATAGAGGATGATTTACAAGATGACGATGGTGTTTCCAAGGTACAAAAGAGCATTGTAATTCAAAGTTGAAACGTAGAATGGTCAATGAGGTAATATTTAATCGATATACTAGTGCCGTGTAAAACGGTGATGTAAAGGTCAATCACGGTTATGAAAACCCATGATATTATTCAACACTGATTCAAGGAGTGCTTCGAGATGTGTGACTCACACGATGTCATTTAGTATTTTTTGGAGACACATTGAGCTACACATTAGTCGATAGACTATACATCCAATCACAAATGATCGGAAAGCAATTTAAATATCTAAACTAATATCTTAAAGGAGTTTAACAATGGAAGTAACGCACAAGGTAGTAAATGAAAATCAAAAGTTTCATTGAAAACAACACTTATTTAAATCCAGAACAATGGCATCACGAGAATACACACAACATGTAACAGTGAGTCAAGAAATGTAGGCGGTTCAAAACGAACGAGTATATGAGGTCAGTCGTATCACACATTAACAAGATAGCAGCAGTACTCAGAAAAGTGAGTATGAAAAGTCAGCAGCATACGCGCTCCGAATACAAGTATGTAACATCATAACAATATAAAATTATTGTAACAAGATCAATTCACAAGAACAAGAATTCAAGAAATGCAGTAAGAGCATATGTAATCAAGTAATATCCAATGATAATTCATGAAGCTTACGGCTTTGAAAAGAGATAGTAATTATTGTCATTAGGTAATGTAATATTTCAAAATTTAATCAAGAGATGAAATACTACAACGATAATTAAAAGTAAATAATAAGGATTAGAGAGTTACCCGCGCAGATATGAACAACCATGGCAGATTTCGTGTTTGACACTTAGAAACATAAAAATTTAAACTTTTGGTTATAGACTAAGTTTTGAAAACGACTCAGTTCCCTATAACCATCGCTCTGATACCAATCTATGAGACCCCCAGAATCAGGAAAGGGAACAACTAGGCAGCAAGGGGGGGTAACACGTCATGGTACAAGTAACAATGAATTATAAAATGACTTGAAAAATTACGTAATAAAATACATATACATTACATCATAAAAGATTAGAGTTTTAAACATAGGTCCCAGAGTTTTATGTGGAAAAAAATTTATTATCTCATCATGATTTAACATATAGTTACCAAAATACATAATAATCTTTTGACCGTTTTTAGATAAAACCAAAGTTTAATATACAGACAGAAATTTCTAAGCTGCGATAATATCTTGCGGGCTCCCATCCAAGAAAAGCTAAGTATTAATACTTGAGATTAAACATGTAAAATCGTCAACATAAAGTTGAGTGATATTCATAGGTTTAGCAGTAAAGCTCTGGAACACAAGCATTCATTTGTAAACAAGAAATAAGGGAAATAGGTTATGTACATTAACCATAGTCCGAAAAATTATTATTGTTGTTTAGTTCATGAACCGAAGCTTAACTCAGTGTAAGTTCCTCTAGTGAGTATTCAGCCTAAATACTCAAGTAACAAATCAAATGTTAAATGCGTCAAGGTAATCAGGACGAGGATTGTCAATCCCGATGGATCCACCCACAACATTCGCGCTTAGAAACACAAGTAAATCAACGCTTCATGACCAAGAGAGGCAACTTAAGGCTATAACTAAAAGCACTAATATCAATGAAAACTGTTTGAAAAGCATACAAGTCTGGATAGCATACAAGTTCTGGATAGCATACAATTTTTTAAATGGATGTGTTCCACCATATAAAATCTCACCCCGCGTTTAGAAACAATGTGCAAGTAAAAGGGGCTACGAACTCACCTTAGCCACAAGGTAAGTGAATCACGGTATTCAGAAGCTGAGTAGAAACAGTAGTAGCAAGACGATCACTGACGATATGGATGCCCGGTAAACCCTACAAATAAGGCGCGCTCGTTAATAAATGACTCAAGTAATAACCATACTTAATAACATAAACTCAGAATTACAAGACCACGACAAACCCGAAAGAACAACAATGCAAGTGGTACTACAATACCCTTCTATATGTTCACTTATTAAACTACTATTTCTATAAAAATATGCTGGTACGTTCCAAATGTACAAGCTCGTTTCCCTTACTTAGACAACTCGGATTTTTAGGAAACTTGGTGAAAAACTCATCATAACCTGAATAAAACTCAGTTTTAATTTCATTCATTGATTTACATTTTAGAACCACCTGCTCGACACATCTCTAGACTTGAAAAATCGGACAGATTTGAGTACTCGACTCGTGAAACCATTTTGACCATCCTAACCTTTACCATTAGCAAAACCGACACTTGACTTTGAAAATAAACTCAAAGTGCTAAGTTTAGGGCCTGAGAACAACCCTTGACCATTTGTAAAACTCATTCTATAGTCCCCGAGATTCGATCCAAATATCGACAACAAATTCGGATTGTGCCGATACTCGTCTCCCGGTACACGAATAATCAACACAAATCTCTCATTTTTCTACCAATACTAACACCTTAATATCAATCCTTATCAACCTTAACCCTTGCATGCATCAAAAACCAAAAATTAAAATCAAAAACTTGATCTTTTTAACATCAAAACATGAAAATCTAACCATGATCATCACATATATGATGATCAAGAATCATCCCAATCATAAAATCATAAAAACATGAAAAATTGTTGCAAGTGAATGATTTTTGTATCATTAGAATCACCTTTAAATTCTAAGAGATGGTCTTAATTTAGTTTTGTGTAAAGCAAGTTGAAAGTTGATAATCAAGGGGTGTTTTTGGGTTGAAGGTTCATGGCAAGGAGGAGGGTGGGAGAGAGAGTTGTTCTTTGATTTGTATAAATTCGGTTAGTGTGTGTTTTTGGTTAAGAAAAATGTATATATCTGGTATTAGGTGTAGGAGTATAACTTGCCAATTTTAAAACCTCGGACCTAAAAGCAATTAGATAGTTTAAAGGATAGAAAATGACTATTAGTAAATCTTGAAAATATTTACGGGGCTCGGGTTTCGTGAAAATACTTTCCCAAAGTTAATATGCATCATAATTATGATAATATGGTTTTCCGACACGACTTAACACGTAATTAAAACGAAATCGTCGAAAATATTAATTATCGAAACAATCGATAATAAAATGTAAAATTTTGGGCATCCGTCGGCATCGCGATCATTAGTAGTTCTCGTTATTCATTGATTTTGAGTAAACTCATCGTAAAATACACACGGGTGTTTTTTAATCAAAAACTATGATTTAAATAAATATAGAAAAATACAATAAGAAATTTTATAATTCCAGATAAAGTATTATCAATGATCAGAATATACTTAAAAAGTATAATTTATTAAAATTATCATGATACCAGGATTTACATATAAGAATACAAGAAAATGTAATACATTGGAAATTCAAGAAGTACAAATAAAAGAAAAAAATAATACCGGGAAAAATACGAGTTCTTACATCGGCTATAACGCCAAACAAACACCCCATGAGCCGCGGTTTGTGGCTTAGCCGCTGGCTAGCCGAAACAACCACTGGCTGTTTGGCCTGCCCACCGACAGCAATCATTTCCCCTTGTTCTCAGTGCTGTCCCACCGGCAGCAGTGGTTTACCACCGAGACCACCATGGTCTGGTGCCACTGTCGTGCCCTAGTTTGCTACTACGCTGCACGCAGCAGCCACTGCCTTGCACGCAACATCTACTGCGGCCCCCTTATGGGGTTGCAGCTGTTTCAACAACATAGACAACGAGACCCTATGGTCTCGGTTTCCGTGATTACAACAACAAAACAACCCGATCTAAAACCCGTATTTTATTGATTACAACATGTTTCTTAATTAATTCTCATGATTAAACTATGATTCTTGAAAAATAAAAGAGATTAGAGGTGGGGGTTTACCGAATATGAAATGAATATAAATGAAAGACCCGAACACGAACTCCAAAATACCAATAATCAAACAAGCCTTTTCCTTCCCTCATTCTCTTGCAAAGCCGGCGACCAGAAAACAAAAAAATTGGGCTAGGGTTTGTTTTTGTTTTTTGTAAAAAGTAAAACCTTGGAAGGAAATTTTGTTACTAGTTAAGCTTAAAGGGCCGGGCCATGGGCCCCTTTGTTCCTTTTAATAAACCAACCAAAAACAGCCCTTCACATTATGTTTTTGTTTTTCGTGTTTTACTAATATCCGTGTATTAAATGTTCGTGACTTAATCTCGTGTTTTATTTTGTCGTGATTTATTATACGTAATTACTTGTATATAATATATGTAATACTTGTCGTTTATACATTAAATATTCATGATATGTGTCGTGTATTAACTAATTGTAAAGTTTTAATTTGTCCGTGTTTTCGTGTATTTGATGTCTTATGTATTTTATGCGGGTTTTACAACTCTTCCCCTCTAAAAGAATAATTCGTCCTCGAATTAGAGATACGATAAGCTGAAAAGGACATGGAAGTGACGTGGCTGAAGAGAACCTGGAACGTGACATGACTGAAAAGGACATACCTAGATTATGGAAGGAAAGAAGGATAAGAAGTACCATGCATGATACATGAAACGATACGATACGAAATAACCTGAAATCATTATACTAGTAACCTCTGAGCAATGATGCGCGAGACATATTAAAACGTAGTACGTGAACAATTGTGAACGTGATACGTGGAGATATGGTGAATATAATATGTGGAACATATGGTGAACGTGATACGTGTAACATATCGTGAACGTGATGTGAGAAACGTAGGGTGAACATGATACGTGAAACATATCGTGAACATGATACGTGAAACATATCATGAACGTGATACGTGAAACATATCATGAACGCGTGATAATAGAGGAGGTATCTCCCAATGATACGAGATGAGTGTGAAATCTGACGCAAAACGTCTGTCTGAGGATGGAAAGTTGTGCTAAACTTGAGTCCGGTCTCCCAAGCTTTCTGTAATCTTTCCATAACGAAATGTGAAACATAAATCGTGAGATAGAGTACGATCATGAATGTGAACAATGTCATGAACGTGAGTGCAAACAGCAAATCGTGAAATGGAATAA
Source organism: Glebionis coronaria (assembly GCA_025667525.1). Classification (NCBI taxonomy): domain Eukaryota; kingdom Viridiplantae; phylum Streptophyta; class Magnoliopsida; order Asterales; family Asteraceae; genus Glebionis; species Glebionis coronaria. Next base: position 171,319,630 of record CM046876.1, on the reverse strand, counting down.
GGACGTGAACGCATACAAGGTCGTGATCGCGAACGTGAGACGTAATTTATGAGCGCCAACGTAAACGTAAACGTGAATGTGAACATAAATTTCTAGCTGATATGATTGTTGATGGAATATCGTGAAATCGTACGATCTCTTGCTGAACTTCCTGCAGATCTGCTAACTGCGTAATCCTTTCGGATGGAAGAAAACATGTAGGCTAGGTTAAATGGTCAGACGACGACCCAGATAGCATTATGCTTCTTTTGAGCCTGCGGTAGCCCGGTAACAAAATCCATGGAGATCTTGTCCACTTCCATTCAAAAATTTCTAAAGGTTGAAATAACTACTAGCGTGTAGGCATTCTATCTTAACCTGCTGGTATGTCAGGCATTTAAATATGAACGTAACTGCATCTTGTTTCACACCGTTCCCCCAAATGTGGTTTGAGATCATGATACATTTTTGTAGAAACTGAATACATAGAAGTTTTGGAAAACTATGAGTCTCGATAAATTAGACCTCTCTTAGCGTAAGATCCTTTGGAACACATAATTTAGTGTATAATTATCCCCTTTACGCGTAAGATTAGTCATGGTAAACTAACCGTGAGAAACTATGTGATTCAGAGTGTCACTGTAATCAACCAAAATTTGTATTTGAAAAATTTTCAGTGTATAGTTTCTTCTGTCGTAGAATTTGCAACATAGTGCGAAGATGATCTTCGTGCTCTTCTCTAAAATTGGAGAAGATCATAGTGTTATCAATTAACATAATGACGGACTTGTCTAGAATTTATGAAAATTCGATTTATCAGATCCATAATTATAGCTGGGCATTCGTGAGACCAAAAGGTATAACCATGAATTCATAATGACCATAACTTGTGCGAAGGGCAGTCACAGAAATGTCCTGCTCTTCACTAGCAACTGATGGTAGTATGATCGTAAATCGATCTTGTAAAAGTGCTTATCACCCTGTAGTCGATCAAACACGTCATCAATACGTGGAGGAGGATGACGGTTACGAATGGTTATTTGGTTAAATTTACGGTAGTCGATACTTGATCTCCTGCTACCGTCCTTCTCTTTTTAATAAACATGACCAGTGCACTCCTTGTTCCAACAATTCTTGTAGTTGATCCTTCAACTCTTTTAGCTCAAGGAAGCCATGCGATAAAGAGCCTTGGAGACTGGTTCTGCTCCCGAAACATGTTCGATGTTAAACTCTACCTTGCGAATAGGAAGTATACATGGGAGTTCTTCTGGAAGTACATCTGGGAATTCTGAAACCATAAGCCAATCTTGGATTTAAGGAACTTCAGAAGTTGCGTCATAATTGGTTGCTAGAAAAACCCTCGTAGCCATGGGATAATAAAGCACGTGCTGGAACAGAAATAATTTGTACAGATTTTCCTGGTAGAAAGCCATGATGAATATGTTCAGGAGCCTGAATATCACCGATTATGACTCGATGTGAATGGAAATTAATCGTAGCGTGACGTGCTGCTAACCAGTCCATACTCAGAATCATATCGAACTCGCATTTGTCCAAGGAAAGTGCGTTAGCAGAAAGGATCTTGTCGTCAAATTGAAATGAAAGCCTTTATATACATGGGTGATACAACGACGTCTTTTATGGACATGAATATATGTAATATGTGATCGATAAATGAAAGTGCCATGTCAATACATGAAGTAAAAGCGGCAGTTCTCACTGAATGTGTTTCGCCCGTCTCATACAGAACGAACACTACGTGTCCAAACATGAACAATACTTCAGAGATGGTACTGAAATTTTAGTGGTCTGATTCGTACATGGCACAACAGGATGGGTATACCCCTTGGAGGGTACCCTGAATTACTAAGGCCTAGTTCAGAAGTTATACGTGAGTCGTGTGTCTTGACTCATGTTTTGAGAAATATACGTGTGACATGTGTATTGATTGGTGTCTTGACATGTGTATTGAGATAATATACGTGAGACACGTGTCTTGACTAATGTCTTGACATGTGTCTTTAGAAAATATACGTGAGACATGTATCTTGACGGATGTCTTGACATGTGTCTTTAGAAAATATACGTGAGGTGTGTGTCTTGACGGATGTCTTGACATGTGTCCTCAGAAAATATACGTGAGACGTGTGTCTTGACGGATATTTTGACATGTGTCCTCAGAAAATATACGTGAGACGTGTATCTTGACGGATGTCTTGACATGTGTCTTCAGATGTGAAAATGAATAAAGTTGAAAATTTTGGTCATAATACCAGAATTGGCGGATCGGTTGGACTGCTGACCTTTGTACTTGTGGTCATGTTCGTTACCGTAGTTTCAGTTGTTATTGCCAGAATAGTTTCTGTTATGGTAGCAATCACTATCACCTTGTCTATCATTTCCATGACGGTCATCATCATGACCGTGATTCATGTAACTGTTCAGCTGAGTGGCCGGCTAGTACCGGTTCCCACTCTTATGCCTTAAAAGAAACTGAGTGACGTGTGTCATTTAACGGAGAGGTCAGGACATGAAATATTATGGTAGTCGTCTGGTGGCGAAGTATCTTTCTCGTCTGGTCATCTCGACCTAACGCCTTCGTCTTCGTCTTGTAGGATCTCCAAGTTGTGAGTAGCATAAGCACTTGTACAATACCGGCAAGTAGAATACACCTGAGATGATTGAGAATCGACTAGCGAATACTCATGGAGTATTGTAAGTGAAATACACATGGATTACGGTACGTGTAGTACACATGGGATACAATACATGGAGTACACGTGGAATACGTCACATGGAGTACACATGGAATATGGTACATGGAGTACACGTGGAATACGGTACATGGAGTACACGTGGAATGCACATGAGATGATCGGTATGGGTGTCAACCATTTAACATGGTTTTTAAAGGAAATATTTGATTAAACGCTTAGAAAACCAAACTGAAGCGAGCAACATGACAGCCTAGCAATTCCAGCGTAGACATTATTCTGGTTGCATAGAGAAACACAAACGTATGATTAAACGAGATTCAACAATGATCAGCATGAACTCATGATTAATGAAAACCAACCATGACTATCAAGAAAGCAGGATTAAATGAAATCCATCAATGTCTAGCATGAAAGCATAATCAACATGATGAAAACATAATCATCATAAGGTGGCATGAAACATAATCAGCATGAACATGAGAGTATGAAAACATAGTTGTCATAAAGAACGTGAAAGCATAATCAACAAAGATTTAACATTGACTGGTGTGGATGGCTACGGTTCAATCCACAAAATTCAAAGAAAAGACATGTGACTAAGTATGGATGATTATGGTTCAATCCATACTTGTCAAATTTCAAGGGAAAAACATCATGGATAGAAATTTACAACATGGGACTAAATATGGATGGCGGTGGTCCAATACATACTAGTCAAAACTTCAATGAAAACTAAAAATCTCAAAATACAACAATTGTCGAAACTATAACTCGTATAAACACGAACACACAAAGAAATACTTTTCAAACGTGTAATGCTTTATTAACTGTTATAAACAAAGTACTACAAAGTGTTATGAATACACTCGTTGAATGACAATAAGAAATGAACCCTAGAACAAGTAAACTTGATTCGAGCCTCAAGTTTACAAGAGAACCTATGAGTTGCTGGTAGACAGCTAAGGGCTCAGAGGTTCCAAAGGGAGAAAGAAACTTAGATTATTTATCCAAGTACAAGGGTTGAATAACTCTTCTTTCTCCTTCCTATTTATAGTGGTACGAGGTTGCATCCTTAGTAGGAGTAGTTGATACGTGTCATCTTCTGAGTGGAAGAGTACAACATATTAAATGCATGTCCATATTGAGACATACCTTTAAACTATTTTAAGTGAACAGTTCTGCCAACTGTTCACTTTTGTCCCACTAGGTCGTACTAGGCTTTAACTTGAATCTCTTATTTTGTCCCGCCCAAAATACCTTGGAGATTATCCCGCCTAAACTATAAGTGGTAAAGCAAGTCTCTGCTTGCTTAAGTCTTCATAGGGTTGTAAGTTATCTCTGAGTATTGTCATCTCAGAGATCCTTGAACACCAACACATTCCTTATACATCCCAACTTGTCTATAACTGCTGGTGAGTACGACTTCAGATAATCTTCGACTTCTCTGACGTTGTCTTTGACTTGAATGTTTCTGGTGTGCCAGCTGAGGCTTTTCCATCTGCTGGTCTGGTCTTTGTCGCCGGTCCTCTCAGCGACCAGTAACACTTAGTCTAATTTAAACAAATCTAGACTGGGCCATAGTTAAAACTTTCATTGGCCCAACAATCTCTCCTATTTGTTTATAAATTATACTAAGTCTAAAATTATTGTAAGTGAGTACACAACTTCTTCTTACACATAATTTAACAAACATACCTCAAAGTTTTATTAAACATAAAGAACCTAACCTATTATAAAGACACCTAGTGGTGTAATAAAAATAAAATACAAGAGGTTCTTCAACGATCGAGGCCTTGGTCACAAATTCTTATGCTTCAACTCTATCAGCTCTGGAGTTAATGATCAGCTCAATCTCGAACTCAAAATCGCTGGCTTGTTTGCAGTTCCTCAAGATGCCTTGTTTGAGTCTGATGAGTTGGATAGTTGAAGCCAGGTGTAGTTCATTCATCCTCTGAAAGCAGTATTCACAATTTCCATTCATGAAAACCATTCCCTTCTCTAGTTCGGAATAGACTTGTCCGCCTATGGGCTTTGTGATCTCCTTTGGAAGTACAAGGTTTATGTACATTCCATCTACAACAACATCTTCAGTGACTAGTTTCTCTACAAGAGGCCCCATTGGGTTCTTTCTTTTTCTTTGTCCTCGTGTCTGTTATTGTTGTGATAGTTGGGGAGGCACAGGGAGTTTCAGCTTCTTAGCAGTGTCTCTTACCCAGTTGAGCTTAGCTTGTATATTCTTCATCATTTGGACTATCCAGTCTTCTTTTGGGCAAGAGACAATAATTCCAACCACTCTAAGAGACCCAGTTCTTTGAGTTTGAAGTCATTGCTGACCTTATAGTTTGTTATCTGGTTATCTCTGTATAAGGTCATGACCACCTTTTTATCCTTGTCAGTGAAACAATTATACTTGGTGTTCAGCCCTGCCACAGCTCTCTGGTTAACAGTCTTCTCATACTCGTTTCGAAGATTGTTTCTTTTTGCTTCAAGTTCTTTAAGTTTGTTGAGCTGAGCTTCCTTGGCAGAGGGTGAGATGATTTTCTTTAGTGCCTCCTTGCTCTTGAGCTCAACAGCCTTGATATCAGCGAGCCTTTTCTGTTCGATCATTTGGGCTCTGCCTTGCTCAGGAGTCATGGGTGGCTCATCAGCACTCCTAAATTTGTTGAGGTCAGAGACCTTGTTGGTGGATCCTCCTTCTTCTTGTAGGGATTGCAATGATATGACTAGTTTGTCAATGGCTATGCCTTTGCCTCTATCCCTTGTATCAGTTGTGGGTTTGAAGGATCTTATAGGAGTGGGTGTGGGGATGATGGTTAACTTAGGTTGTGTTGTGGGTTTTGGTTGTTTTGGCAGTTGCTTCCCCTTAGACACATCATCTTCTTTATCACCAGAGGTGGTGGTAGCAGAATTCTCCCCCTCAGGCACAACGCTAGAAGTAGCTGTGCTTGATCCTGCTTTGTTGAACTTAAGGAATTCTTGATGAACAAAGAGACAAATTTCCTTAAGTTCTTCTTGTAAGAGCTCTTAAAGAAGTTTCCTTGTTGGCTCAGAGGCCTTGGCAATGGCTGCCATATTAGCCTTGACAACTGTAGTGAGGACAGAGGGCATGTACTGCTGAAGACTTTGATTTAGAACATCTAGTAAAGAGTTTACAGAGCAGTCCCAAGCATTTGCGGAAGCAGAGATTTGAGAGAGGATTCCATTGAGGAGGTTAAGGAAGTCTTTAGATTGGCGGTCAGCTCCTCAACAACATTGGTGAGAGTTTTAATCTCAGAGAGAAGGACATCATTTGTGATAGGTGGCTTGGTGATACTGATGTCTCCCCTCTTAACCCATAAATCCTCAACGGCCAGTTCTTGGACATTCTTCATCCTTGGAACAGGGATGGGCTTAAGGTTTTTCAAGAATTCCAAGTGTTTCCTTGCCCCCAGCTTCATGACATTCTGCATAGTGGGGAATGGAACTGGGGTTGGGGGAATGGGCCGTTGTTCGCATAGCTGCTTAGCAACAAGCTCTTGTACATTGATCATGGATCATAATGGGATGGGTTTCAGCTCAGTTGATGACACTTAATAGTCATCAGCTTCCATGTCTTCAAACCCTAGTGATATTCAATCATAAACACTTTGTCATCAGACATGGATTCGATGTCAGACACATCAGAGAGATCAATGGTAGAGGCTTCAGCAAAGTCATCACCATCATAGGTGAATGCATCATCGTTCAGCTGTTCCTCATGAAGATTAAATTCCTGTTATGAAAGTTGTTAGTACCCTGTTGGTGAATTTATAATGAAGTTAAGGATCACCATTCGCTGCCCCTATGAAAGTTGGGTGTGATTAGCCAGCCCCCCCTAAGGATTTATCCTTGGAACTCTTTTGTCGTGAATAAAAAGTGGTGAAGGGTCGCCATTCGCTGCCCCTAGGATAGCTGGGTGTGATTATCCAACTCCCCCTTAAGGATTACTCCTTGGGACTCTTTTGATTTGTGAAACATTATATGGTGAATGGTCGCTGTTCGCTGCCCCTAGGATAGCTGGGTGTAATTATCCAACTCCCCCTGAAGGATTGCTCCTTGGGACTCTTTTAATTGTGAATTATGTTAAGGTAACGGCCGCCTTTTATGCTGCCCCTAGGAGGATTGAGGGTGATTATTCGGCCTTCCAAAAGAATAAGTTCTTTGGGACTCTTTTGATTTATGAGGGGACCCAGAGACTGAGTGAAGTTCAGAGACTCTAGGTCGGGACTTATAATGTACTCAAGCTGTTATTTGCAAGAGCACTGTCCAGAGGGTGAAGGATCATCAGGGTGCTTTAATAGCACAAGTGAATCATTTCCTAGTGAAGAGACAGAGTGTACAGATGGCCTATGAGATCTAGGTGCTGACACAGACACTCTATGGGTTGAGGCAGACCCTAAACTTCATCACCCTCTCCTACAGACTTTTGAGGGTGATTGCTTGTGAACCTCTAAGAAGAAAAATAAGGGCATACTAATACCTGAGTGATATCAGCGTCGAGAGGGTTCTTAGTAGTCTCTGCTGACTTGGAGACACTAGACTTAGTTTGTTTGTCAGCTGTGGGCACTCTTTCCTCATCCACCAAAGTAGGGGATGGGTTCTTCTTAGTCTTGGTCTTCTTGGATGGATTAACAAAATGGGCTTCAGAGGAAAAAAGTATTTCTTTCCTCTTCTTCTTCTTTTCATTCAGCACCTTGGGCTGAGAAGTAGAATGCACATCAGTCTTTGACAAAGACTTGTCAGCCACACTTTCAGCATTCACCTCAAGATGAGGGATCAAGGGCTCTCCATCTTCTGGTTCAAGTAGCCCAGCTACCTTCATCATATGCCTTGTGAGAGGAACCTCATCCTCTAGGGGAGTCTTTAGCGATGCTGGTGTGATGTGAAAGGGAGAGAAAGAGTAAAGTTCATCATTGGTGTAGGTTTCACCAAGAATATCCTCTATAATAAGAGAGAGATATCTGGTGTAGCAGATGGTGGCCAGACGATTCTTCTTCCCTTTGTTCTCAAGCTTGGCTATGAGATTCGTGTAGAGAATGTGGGCGATCCCTATGTCTAACCTCCATATTAGGCTGTAGGCAATCACTTGCTGAGATCCATTCAGCTGGTCATGCGATCTCTGGTTTCCTCTCAGACATTTAAAAATGTATAGAATCAGTGTCCTTCATATGGGCGAGAAGTAGTTGACCTTAATTAGAGATTTGTTTTGGAAGGCGAGGGAGGAAGATGGTTTATCATCATCATCATCATGAGGTCGAAGGTTTGCCAGAGCCTTCTTCACAGTGGCACTGCTTCGCACAACGGTCATGTCTTCGTTGACGTTTAGTCCAATGACCTTGGCAAAAGTGGTGAAGTCAAAGGTGAGAGGTTGTGGATGGGTGGAAAGGTTGAAAGTGATGTGTGAAGAAGTTTGGTCCACTTAAGCCGAGAACCAAAACTCCTTCGAGTATTCTGAGTAGCAGGTGGAGGGTTCCCTTGTAATGGCCTCGACTATAGGAGAGTTCTTCAGGTAGGTCAACAATGGTGTGTAGAGGGGATTGTTGTGTTCAAGAAGTGCAACACAATTGTTAAGTGCGATCTTTCCATCATTTATGCCGAAGTCGATGTTAGAAGCAACCAAGACGATAAAAGATTGGTTTGTTGTAGAAGACGCCATTGTTGATTGAGTGAAGGTTTTGAGGAATAGAGAGAGATGAACAGTATGTGTGTGTGAGATAATGAGTTGTGATGATGAAAATAACAATGGGTCAAGGGTATGTGAAAAGCTTTGCCGTTTTCCAATTAAAGCATTTAATGCAAAGATTACCTTTTGAGAAAAATGTGGGACCCCTTGATCATTCATGTGATTTTTGTCCCTTTGGAAAGCGGGAAAGTTATTGAGATTAAAAGGAAATAATTTGAGTTAAATACTGGAATATATTAATTCCCATTAAAATGTAACTACCTCGTTACATTCAATTCCCTTAAATACCCAGAGACAGAGATCACTTATTAGATTTATTTACCAATATTGAGCATACCCAGCTCAACAACCAGCCTAGTAAAACTTGGCTCAACCAGAGGCTTGATAAAAATATCAGCGAGCTGGTATTCAGTGGGTATAAAGTGAAGCTCAATATCTCCTTTTAAAATATGGTCTCTGATGAAGTGATACCTGATGTCAATATGCTTAGTTCTGGAATGAAGTACCGGATTATTTTAGATGGAAATAGCACCTGTGTTGTCACAAAATATGGGAACCTTTTCATAATTGATTCCATAATCAGCCAACTGACTTTTCATCCAGAGAACTTGAGCGCAGCAACCAGCGGCATCAATATATTCAGCTTCAGCTGATGACATGGCCACAGAGTTTTGTTTCTTTGCACTCCAGCATACCAACTTTCCTCCAAGGATTTGACAACTCCCAGAGGTGCTCTTTCTATCAAGGCAACACCCAACATAGTCTAAGTCTAAGTAGGCTTGGAGGTCAAAGCCTGATCCATTTGGATACCAGAGACCCAGTGAGGGAGATCCTTTTAAGTACCTGAAAATTCTTTTAACAGCTACAAGGTGGGATTCCTTGGGGTTAGCTTGGTACCTAGGACAAAGACATGTGGAGAATTGGATGTCTGGTCTGCTTGCTGTGAGGTACATCAGTGACCCAAATACCTCTGTATAAGGTCTCATTAACAGAGACCCCTAAGTCATCAGCTCCCAAATTGTTGGGAGGAAGCATGTGGCATTTCACTGATGCGCAATTAGACAGATCATACTTCTTGAGCTGTGACAACCCAAAAACCGAGGTCATTGCTTAATCTTATTTTACGATTATTTTTGAAATTTTTGGATGAGTTTGAACGATATTTATTTTTGTAGGTTAAGTTTAAACCGATGTTGGAAGGTCTATATTTAATATTTATTAAGTATAGGGAGTATTAACAAGCATGATGTCGATGGATGCCAAATATTTTATGTCTTATTGTCGGTTGTTCGATTTTTGTCATTTTTGAGGTTTTATTTTAAATGACATGTTAAGTCGAGTTGAGAGTCTATATTATTATTGTTGAGGTACGTTTTAAATTTTTAAAAGTATCTTTATGAAACCCGAGCCCCGTAAATATTTTGAAAATTGACTAATAGTTATTTCCCGTTTTTTAGCTAACTATTTACATTTTTAGCCACAACTATTGCCAAATTGTAACCAAGGTCCCTACTCCACTATATAAAAACCCAAATCAACACACACACTCTCATTTTATTCCACTAAATTTTTTCACTCTCTCTCTTTCTCTCTTGTTTTGCCGAAACACCCACCACCCACCAAAACACATACAATTTTCAATTTAACTTGAGTTTGAGGATGAATTAAGCTAAACTAATCATAGACCCACTCTTATAATTGATCAAGGATCACATTGGTGTAAGAAATTCTTACATGCAAGCAAGTTTTTTTTTTTCTTGATGTTGGTAGGTAGGAGCTATGATCATGCATGACATTTTTATGATGATCCATGGTGGTTCTTGCTAGAATCTTTGTTAAAAACTTCATTTTGATCTAAAGGTTTTAATTTTGATTATGATTTAGATGTTATGGTTCATTTATGATGATATTAGGGTATATAAATGATCATTTTTATGGTTGGTTTTGATCAAAAAGTTGATTTTGTACAAGATTTTAATGGTCATTTTATAACAGTAAGTAAAGTTTAAAATCCGAATTTTTATGTTTTGAAAATGGCTTAACTTATAGCCTAGGGTTGTAGATAATTTTATTAGCTTCGATTTGATATAAGGTAGAGCTTCTAGCTCCAAACGAGCGCGAAGTTATGATGTTTTGAATGATCGTGTACCGGGAGACGAGTATCGGCACTACATATAGTTGTTGTCGATATTTGGATCGAATCTCGGGGACTCTAAATGGATGTTTTGAAATATTTAACCTACTGATAATGAGGTGTTTACTTATTAGGTTGAGTTTACTTTAAAACCCGAGTGTCGGTTTTGTAAACGGAGTCGTTTAAATAAGTTAAAACGGTTGTATGAAAAATTAACGTAAATCTGTCCGGATTTTGTTGTTTGAAAATGAGTCGAGTAAAGGAATTTAAAAGTAATTTCATTTGATAAACTTGTAAGAGGACTTTCTATATATAGTAAGTTAGTTTATCGAGTCGTTTCATAAACGGTTGACGAGTTTAAAAAGGGGTAAATAAGCTAGTACATGTAGTATGTACCGACGGACTTTGTTAAAAGTGTAAAATGGTAAAGTAAATGTGTAGTAAAGTATGATAAAGTTATTTATATCGTTTTCTCTCGAGTTTATTGTGGTGTTATGAGTTTGAGTTTGATGTTGTTATGTATGATTTATTTCTCGAGTCATTATTAACGAACGCGCCTTATTTGATAGGTAGCGGTTCTCGTGTTTGAAAGGCATCCATTATCGTCGACGATCATCTCGCTAGATCTCTTATACTAAGGTGAGTCTGTAGCCTCGCTTTCTACTTGTTTTAATTATTTTAATACCCGCGAGGGGGGATACATGCTATTTGAAAATAAATGAACACAAGTCATGAGTAATTGTTGGACCCGAATGTTGCCTAAAGTTGATTTCATTGTATTGAGTAACTTGTTGCTAAAGACCCTAAATTCATGAGCCGTTAACTATCTTCTGACTTGATGTTGTGAGTGGGGAATAACCTCTTATTCTAATGATAGTACTATTGGGTTGACCACCCTATCTGAGACCAGGGCATTACGTTGAGTAACCCGCTGGGAAGGATAATTTTACGTGAATAAGTTTGTGGTATTCTAGCAACTGTTACTCTAGAGGGGCAATGGTTTTATTCTAGTCATGCCGACATTTAGCGTGGGTGACTATTTGGTTAAGGGGTCGGTTTCATGAGCTTAAATACAATGTTTGTTTAATAATATCATTATTATTACTGCCTTGAATATAGATTGTGTGTACGATAATTCTATAAATGATTATGATTGATTTTCTTCTTGTGTTTAAATGTGATTTGATAAACCTATAGACTCGCTCAACATTATTGTTGACTCGTTTTATGCATGTATTTCAGGTAATAGAAAGTGATGGAGCATGGAGCTTTGCTGTGGAGGTTGTGGCTTGCCTTTTGGAAGAATGTTGGTCTAAACTGTTTCTACCTCTTAATGTTGAACAATTTACTTTATGTTGATGTACTGTACTAGTTGGTTGTTGGTCGATATCCATGGGGACTAAACGCTTTACTCTAGTGTCGTGTCAGTACAATTTGGGTTGAAATTTATGTTTTAGACCATCTATGAAAATCATGTTTATATTTTGTGTAAACGTCTCTATTTTGAGTCGTTCAATATACCTTGTGTGATGATGCTTGTGTCTAGTACCCAATTGTGTATTTCCGCTGCGCAATGTAAATTGAGGGTGTTAGAGATTGGTAATCAGAGCTGCAAGTTATAGAGAACTGGGTCGATTTTGAAAATTGTCCTAAACTATAATTTTGGTGTAGAAAGTATTTATTCTTCAAAAGCACACAACTCCTCTGCAACGCTCCGATAAGATCACTTTTAGTTTTGTTTTGCATTGTAGATGTATCCCTCATAACTGAAATGATTTCCCGAGTATTTATTAAGTAAATACTACGATATTGTATTGGAATTATTGAAAGTACGCTGAGTGCTTGTCAGTATCATATATTTTTTTGCAAGCATTGCATAAACATCATTTGCATTGTGTTGCATAGCATGGACTACGTATGACATTTGCATGAGCATTGCATACTAATTATTATTTTATTAACGACGACCTTAAGTATTCTTGAACCCTTATAATTGTAGAAAATGGCTGGTTTACCTCGTAAGGATGGATGGATTGATATGACTAATGTAGTGGATGGTGAGGAAGTAGATAACTTTGGTGCTAGTGACGATGAGGAGCCTTTTGGTTTTTAGATGATGGGATTCCACTTACTGCAGTTGGTCAGACAGAGCCTGAGTTGATACAAGGTAGTTATGTTCCAAGGGTCAATGTTGTGCCACAGACTGTTCCAGATTGTCAGCGACCTGTTGTTCGTTCTTCAACGCCTACTTGTGATGCTTATATTAGTAGTTTGCCTGGGATTGCATTTGCTAGGGGTGATGTTCCTGTTGAGTCGAGTAGGGCTGCTAGTGCTCGATCTATTCATGATGGTATTCCTAAGGTTTATTGTCCAGGTCCTAGGTCTTATGATGATATTTTCTGGTTTCTTAAGAAGTTTGATAGGTCTTTGTTTGAAAGGTATTTGGTTGAGACTCGTGTGATTAGGAGGTTTGGGCAGAATGAGAAAAGGTTTGACATGTTTGTTGGTAGTGTCAGGAGATCAGAGTTTGTTAGGGCAAGGGAAATGGATGAGGTTGTTAGATTAAGATCTATGGTGTTGAATTTGAGTGGGCAACTTGAAAGGTTGCGTAGGGAGCAAGAAAGGAATGCAAGGTTGAGTGCATGGGGTTTTCCGGTGAGATCTTTTCCTAGTCGAGGTGTAGTGATTCGTGATGTGCCGAATCAGGTTGAAGCTCAGGTGTTGGTGAAGCCGAGTGAAGGAGGTAGTCGTAAGGGGAAGGAAAAAGTGGAGGAAGAATCTGAGGATGACGATAGCAGCAGTGATGACGAGCCGATGTACAAGAAGCTGCGGGGATTTGATGTTTAGGTCTTTATGTTGTTTTTATTTAGCCTTGTTGTAATAGAACTTATGTAGACTCGTACTCTAGTTTGTGATGAAACTTAATGACTCTTAAGTTTGTTGTGATGAAGGATTGTAGTGACATTACTTGTCACAATTTTGTGGAGATTTTCCAAAGCAATCCAAAATTACCTTCATGACTTATGATTTGTCTTATTAGTTCTTTTGTGTGATTGGTTAATGATTCGTTGTGAATTGTGTTGTTGATGCATGTAGTATCCATGTTACATCTTGATAGAGAAATCCTTCTTCTTATCTTGATATGAATACTTACTTGTTCTTTTTCTGTTATGGTTACAGGAAGGAGTTGGGAGGCATTTTTCTGACTTTACTAAATTATTGTTTGGTTAGTTTCCTGTAAACATGCCGCCTAAATTGACGACTACTACTGTTAATACCATGATTGAGCAAGCTATTGCTAGAGCTTTGGAAGCTGAACGTGCTGCGAGGAACCAAGAGGCTGAGAATAGGAATGCTGCTGGTCAGGTTGGAGGGAATGTTGGAAATCAGGTTGGAGGTAATGCTGATGAGCAAGCAGAAGGAAATGCTGCAGGACAAGTTGGAGGTAATGCTGCTGTTCAGCAGGTTCAGAAGGAATGTTCTTATGCTAGTTTCATAAAATGTGGACCTACCCAATTTCGTGGTACTGGTGGTGCATTGGAATTAAGAAGGTGGATTGAAAAGATCGAAAGTACTTTTGAAATCAGTGGATGTTCAGAAGCTAGTAAGGTAAAATTTGCTGCAGCTACTTTTCAGGATGATGCGTTGAGTTGGTGGAATAGTCAAGTAGCTACTGTGGGATTGGTTGAAGCTAATGCTAGAACATGGACTGTGACCAAGGGACTGTTGAATGCTAAGTTTTGTCCTGAGGAAGAGTTAGGTCAGTTGGAAGATGAATTGAGGCATTTGGTGCTGAGGAATAATGATATTGTAGCTTATACAAGGAGATTTTCTGATTTATGTTTGTTGTGTCCTGATGCGTTTGCTGATGACCGTAAGAAGATGAAGCAATATATCAGGGGGTTTATCTAGTAATATCAAGGGAGAAACTACTTCGTCGAAACCCAAGTCATTTGATGAAGCTGTTCAAATGGCTCATGCTTTAATGGATGTAAAGCTGCATGATCGAAAGGATAGTATTGCTGAAGGGAATAAGAGAAAGTGGGAAGATGCACACTCAAGTCAAGGGCAAAATCGAGGTGGTTATCGTAATAACAATAACCAAGGACCGAATAGGAATCAACAATATAATTTGAGAAGGAATGATGGTGTTCGTGCTGCCACAGGAAATCAAGGTAACAAGGTGAATCCGAAGTGTAGTCGGTGTAATCTGTATCATGTTGGAAATTGTCCACCTGCTTGCAACAAGTGTGGGAAGACCAGACATAAGATGGCAGATTGTAGAAAAAAGGGTGTAGCCACTGGGGCCAATGCTGTTAAAGTAGTTTACTGTTCTGGATGTGAAGGCGGTGGACATAAGCGAGGGAACTGTCGGAGGGTTGGCATACGACAGGGAGGCAATGTTGCTGTTGTTGCTGCTGGGATTGCTGCTCCAGCCTATGTCGTGGGAGATGCTGACAAACCTCAAGGGCCGAACGTGGTGACTGGTACGTTCTTACTTGATGCTTTTTATGCTAGTGTGTTATTTGATTCTGAATCCGATAGAAGTTTCGTAGATGTTAGATTCAGTCAGCTATTGGATAGAGAACCAGTGAGATTGACAACTAGTTTTAATGTGGAGTTAGCTGATGGTAAGGTTGTAAGCACTAGTTCTATACTGAAAGGTTGTTCCTTGAAGTTAGGTAATTATGTGTTTAGTATTGATTTGATGCCCATAGAGTTAGGATCTTTTGACGTGATTGTTGGAATGGATTGGTTAGTTGGTAATGGTGCAGTAATTGTTTGTGGAGAAAGATTAGTTCAGATACCGCTAAGGAATAGGGTATTGATTGTGAAAGGTGATGAATGTACGTCTCGTTTGAGAGTTGTTTCTTGTTTAAAGATGATGAGGTATATAGAAGCAGGTTGTGATGTGTTTCTTGCACAGATAAGTAATGATGGTGTGAATGAAAGGAAATTGGAGGATGTGCCTGTGATTTGAGAGTATCCTGAGGTTTTCCCTGAGGAATTGCCAGGATTACTGCCGCATCGTGAAATGGAGTTTCATATTGATTTAGTGCCGGGTGCTGCTCCTGTTGCTCGTGCACCGTATCGTTTAGCTCCATCTGAGATGAAAGAATTATCTGATCAATTGAAGGAATTGATGGATAAGGGATTTATTAGACCAAGTTCGTCGCCGTGGGGTGCGCCTGTTTTGTTTGTTTGGAAGAAAGATGGTTCATTTAGAATGTGTATTGATTATAGAGAGCTTAACAAATTGACTGTCAAGAATCGGTATCCACTGCCGATGATTGATGATTTGTTTGATTAGTTGCAAGGTTCTTGTGTATACTCGAAGATCGATTTGAGATCTGGGTATCATCAACTGAGAGTTAGGGAAGAAGATATTCCTATAACAGCTTTCCGTACTCGATATGGACATTTCAAATTTCAAGTGATGCCTTTTGGATTAACAAATGCGCCTGCTGTATTTATGGATTTGATGAATCGTGTATGTAAGCCGTATTTGGATGAGTTTGTTATCGTATTCATTGATGATATTCTCGTTTATTCCAAGAGTGAAGAGGAACATGAGAAGCATTTGAGAACAATTTTGGAATTGTTGAAGAAGGAGAAGCTGTATGCGAAATTCTCTAAGTGTGAATTTTGGTTGAAATCAGTGCAATTTTTGGGGCACGTGATTGATTGTGAAGGTGTTCGTGTGGATCCTGCTAAGATTGAGGCAATTAAGGATTGGTCAGTGTCGAAGACGCCGACTGAAGTTCGCCAATTTCTTGGTTTGGCTGGGTATTATAGAAGGTTTATTGAGAAGTTTTCGCTAATTGCTAAGCCGTTGACTAAGCTTACAGAAAAGAATCGAGTGTCTGAATGGGGATTGGAAGAGGAATCTGCATTTAGTATGTTGAAGGATAAGTTGTGTTCCGCGTCGATATTGTCTTTTTGCCAGAAGGATCTGAGGATTTTGTAGTGTACTGTGACGCGTCTCATAAAGGATTTTGAGCTGTATTGATGCAAAGGGAGAAAGTAATAGCGTATGCATCGAGACAATTAAGGAAGCATGAAGAGAATTACACTACGCATGATTTAGAACTTGGGGCTGTTATTTTTGCTTTGAAGCTGTGGAGACACTACTTGTATGGAACCAAGTGTGTGGTTTTCACTGATCATAAGAGTTTGCAATATATTTTTGTTGGAAATACGTTTTTACGTATTTAGGAAGATTCGGTCACTCCGACAATATACTAAGTAGTAGCTCGTAGTCTAGACATCGTTATTTAACTAACAAGTCCAATCCTAGCCTACAACATGTGTAGGCCGGCCCAAATGTGTAAGCCCAAGCCCATTACAAGGCTTGGGTATATAAACCCTCTCCTTTGATGGAGAGGGTAGTGTGGTTATACATTTTTCACATAGTAAACATTGGTTTTCTTTCTCTAGAAGTGTGTGTAATCCACCATCTCTCTATCTCTTTCTCTCTCTAAAAACATAAGCAAGATTTACATTTCTTCAAATGGTATCAAGAGCCATGGGATGATTGCTTAGTTTTTGTGTATGTGTTCTTGATTTACACGGCTATTTTGATCCGATTTCAAAAGTACCAATTTTTTTTTGTGTTTTTTATGGTTTGATCTTGATACAAATCATCTACATAGTTGTGGTAGTGATTTGGTATTGTTACTTTGGTTAAAAACACAAAATTTTTGGGTGTTTGGATCAATTTTTGGCTTAAAATCACGAATTTGGTGTGTTTTGTCCGAGAAAAGTGGAAAGTCGTGCACTGTTTGTACTATTGTGACAGCTCCCATCGCAATATCTAGGGTTTTAGTATTGCGATCCGTATTGCGACTGATATTGCGATTGGATTTCCTGTTGTCACATTGCGATCCATATTGCGATTGGCATTGCGATTGGAGTTCATTTTTGTGATATTGCGACAGGAGATTGCGACAGGGGTATTGCGACAGGTATTGCGACAGGGGTATTGCGACAGGGCATTGCGATTGGACATTGCGATTGGACATTGCGATTGGACATTGCGATTGGACATTGCGATTGGACATTGCGATTGGACATTGCGATTGGACATTGCGATTGGACATTGTGACAACATTACCTTTAGGCATTGCGATAGGACAACAAGTATTCCAAGATTTTTCAAAAACGTGTTTTTGAAAATTCGTGTGCAATTTCATCTTGGAATTTTTGGTTTATCGAGAACATAATTTAGGGGGATTTAACATTATTTTTCGGTTTCTACACACAACAGCAAACACATTTACTTTCTTTCATTGATCGATCAACTTTGTAAATCTTCACTTATTGAAATGGAGTACACATCTCTTACGGATAAGTCCATCCTCTCGGGTACGGATAATCGTCCACCAATGTTGGTGAAGACTATGTATGAGGAATGGGCTTCCCGAATGGAACTTTATATGTTGAAGAAGGAGAATGGACATCTAATTTGGGCATCGGTGCTCAATGGACCATTAGATTATGGTACAGTGACGGAAGGTACGACTACTCATCCTCGCACAACGAGTGAGTTGATTGGAGATATGAAGATTCAAGATAAATGTGATAAGTATGCTACAAACATCATTTTCCAAGCCCTTCCTCCAGATGTCTACAAACTCGTCAGCAAACATAAAGTTGCCAAAGAGTTATGGGATAGAATTCGGGTTCTAATGCAAGGCACCTCGTTAACTAAACAAGAACGAGAGTGTAAGCTTTATGATACTTTTGATAAGTTTGCCTATGTGCCACGGGAGACTCTCAATGATTACTATCTGAGATTTACCCTATTGTTGAATGAGCTTAATATCTATGGCATGGCAATTCCCACCTTTCAATTGAACACCAAGTATTTGAACACTCTTCCTTTAGAATGGAAAAAATACGCGACGGATGTTAAATTGGCTAAGGACTTGCATAACACCAATGTGGATCAACTTCAAGCTTTTCTTTAACAACACGAATGCCATGTGATCGAGGCTCGGTTGTCTACACCTCAAGTTCATGATCCACTTGCAATGTATGCTTCTCAACAAAACATGGCTTATACTTATCAACAACCATCATACTTGCAGCATACACCACCACACAACTATCAGCAACCACATCAACCATCTTATCAACCACCAATGATGCCACAACAAGAATATCAACACAGTGTTCATCAACAATCTTTTCCACAACAACCACAATATCAGACATCACCATCACAAGCCAACACTTCTCCAATGGGCTATACTCCTCAGCAAGGATATTTTCCTATAGAAGCACAACCAGCACAAGCTTTCTACTCTAATGAACTTCCACCAATCCAAGCACCGGCCTTTACTCCAAATGATACGCCAGCTGATGTTCTAAACCATCTCACAGCCTACTTGTCAAAACTTGTTGCAACTAGAGGATTTCCACCAACAAACAATCAGCTCCGCACCTCATCAAATCCTCGACAACAAGCCACTGTTCAAGATGGTCAAGTGACGGTGCAACCTATTCAGGTAAGGCAAAATTCATATGGACCTCCTACAAGGACTGGGAACAATCAAGCTGTGAATTCTCAAGCTAGTGGAAATGGGAGTCCTATTGGTCCTAAGAAGGTTGTGACTTGCTACAATTGCCGAGGACAAGGTCATATGGCTAGGGAATGCACTCAGCCCAAAAGGAGAAGGGATGATGCATGGTTTCGTAAGAAGATGTATTTGGTTGATGCTCAGTCTAAGGGGAAGATTTTGGATTCAGAGGAGTTAGCATTTCTTGCAGACCCAGGGGCAGCAGATACTGAAGGCATTACAGTCGTTTCCATTTCTAATGCAGCTTATCAAGCTGATGATCTTGACGCATATGATTCGGATTGTGATGAGATTCACTCTGCCCAAGCTGCTCTCGTTGCTAATCTCTCTCACTACGGTTCTGATGTCGTCAGTGAGGTACCAACCACATCTAATAATATTGATGATAACCAACATCAAGTTGGGCATGAAAATGACAACCTCGAACAAAATCCGGGAACTAGTAACTCAAATGATGTGGTACCCAATTCTACACATTTGAGTGAACCTCAACCAAATGCTACGACGGGTATGGAATCTTATGCTCAACATGATTTGGTAATGGTGCCTAAACATATTATTGATCAAATGCATATGGCCCTCAGACAATCCGTAGATACCAATTCCACCCTAACTGCTGAGCTTGCGTTGCATAAAGAAAAGGTCAAAACTTTTGAAATGGTTCCTCAAACAGAGAAAATAACATGTTCTGAATTTGACCAATTTCGTTTTGAAAAGATTAAACACTTGAAAGAAATAGAATCATTAAAATCTAATCTTTCCAATGAATTAAAAGCAAAAGAGTCGGTTGTCAATGATTTTCAGAAACTTAAAATGGATTTCGAAACTCTCGAGTCTAAAAAGTTTGAATCGGAAATTAATGCTACCAAACTTCTTAAATTCAAAGAACAACAACTTTTAAAACAATACGCTTCCACAGAAAAGGTTCATCTTTTAACTAAATCATTTAAAGAACTTGAACTTAAGCGTCTTCAAGAGTTAACACCTAATCCCGGTTATGCAAAACAAGCTCAGGAATATATTCCCGGTCTTTATGATATGACCATAATTGGCAAATCGAAAGAAGCACCTTATGTTCGTAGTACTGAGGAGACACAATCACTTGCGGATGAAACTCATTCTAAAATGCTTTCAAAATTCCATACAATTGATTATGATCAACACAACAAAGATCAATTTTCGAAAAAGACACGCATTCGCTTACAAAAGGAATTAGCAGAATTAACAGTTCTTGTGCCCCAAAGTTTGTCAAATGAAAACCTTCCTAGTACGTCTCCTACACTTGTCAAAAAGGATTTAAAGAAGTTAATCCCACCGGTAAGTAAGACGTCCGTTAACTTAAATGCGGTTCACCAACACTTAGCCGATTTTGACAAGGTCATTTTGGAACTTATTACGGCTTCGGCCATAACGGAAGGTGAATGGAACTTTGAGCACACTAGAGCTACGTTCCGACATGAAATTGTTCCGTTTGTAGACAATGTTAAGGATTGTCTTAGTAATGTTGATCAAGATTTGTTTTTAGAAATAGAAGAAGTTAGATTTGTTTTCAATGAAATGGAAGATGCTTTTGAAAATAGTTTACTTGAAATAGAACGGGTTTCACGCCAAAATGATCTGCTTCTGAAGCAAGTGATGTCTCATGATATAGTTTCTGTCTGTGTGAATAAAAGTGTTGATAATGATTCTATTGTGCATAATGTTGAATCTGTGGATACTGTGGTAGATAGTAATTGTCACGAATCTGACATTGAATTTTTAAAGCTTCAAGATTCGTATTCTTCGCTTTCAAAACGTTTTGATGAGATTCAAACACATTGTATTTCGCTTGAATGCAAGCAACAATTTATACAAGAAATCTTTGAAACGTCATTCGAAGGTGTTAATATCGATGATGCAAACTTTGAAAAGAATTTTCGATTGAATTTACAATCAAAACAGCGTCAGCCAAGTGACAATGTTGCTAAATCTTTGCCGATAGACATAGAGAATTCTAAGGAGCTTAACTGTGTGAACGTACTTGAGGCCGCTGAGAATTTTAAACTTGATCTAGATAATTGAGTTTCCAAGATTTTGTCCAATGACAACTTAAAACAGAAAGATACACGACTCTTCGATTCAGTAAAATCCGCATGTGCTAATACCACTGCACATAATCAATCTTTGATTGAACAATTGAATCGAAAGTCAGTGGAAATATCTGATTTGAGGGAACAAATTTGTGATAAGAACCTGGTCTTGGCTAAGTTAAAGGAAACACTTTGTACTCTAAAAGGTAAGAATGTTGTGGATAACGCAGCCACTATCTCAGCATCGTCCTCTAGTGCAATCAAAAGAACCCTTATAGCCGTCACACCACTTAACAAGGGCCCTAGGACTAAACCATCTCAAACTTTGGTCACTAAAGATAAGGCGGAATCAAAACCAGCTTCTAATATTCCCGTGTTGCCTTCTACAGGAGTAAGCACCACTACTAAGGCTCAAAGATCTAAGCTTAAAAGAAACAAGAAGAATGATAGGATCTTGCCCCCATCTAGTAGTCAAGTGAAGAAAAAAGTAGAAGCCCATCATAGGAATGTTATTTCTGTTTTGAATAAAAAGAATCATGTAGCTAAACCTAAAGGCTCTGCGGTTGTGCAGCGTTCTAAGCCTAGTGTGAATTCTAATTTGAAATGTTGGAATTGCAATGAATGTATGTTTTCTAGTCGTCATGATTCTTGCCTTATTGACCATGTGAATGAGATGTATGACCGGAAAAATGGATTAGAGTGGAAACCGACTGGGAAAGTGTTAACCCAAGTTGGTTGGATGTGGCGCCCCACTGGTAGAACTTTCACTATAGTATGAAATACGTGCCCTTTGACTAGGATCACTCCCACTAAAGCAAAGAAAGCGTGCCCTTTAACTAGGAGTACCAAGGCTACCAAAACACAAGCGTGTCCTTTAACTAGGAACACCGACACTACTGTAGGAACTAAGTGCCCTTTAAATAGGTCTACTCCCACTATAGTGCCCGCGAATAATCCAAAACCTAAGAAACTTGGAACAGTAAAACCTGTTAGTACTAAAACTCACATTAGAAAACGCAGGAAATCTAAGGGTCTCAAAAATGTTAGCAATTCTGATAATTCTATATCTGTATCTGCTAACACTCCGGAACCAATAGTTTCCAATGCATTATCTACTGTTGTTATTGAAAACAGGTGGTCCAAATTGTTCTCTGGTATTTGGACTCTGGTTGCTCCAAGCATATGACCGGAGATCGCTCTCAGCTCAAAAATTTCGTCAGCAAGTTTCTTGGTACGGTTTGATTTGGAAATGATCATATTGCAAAGATAATGGGTTACGGTGAATATCATATTGGGAATGTTATAATTTCAAGAGTGTATTATGTGGAAGGTCTCGGTCACAACTTATTTTCTGTGGGACAATTTTGTGATGCAAACCTAGAAGTCGCTTTCCGAGAGCATACCTGCTTCATTCGTAATTTGGAAGGGGTTGATTTATTGAAAGGTACTTGAGGAAATAACTGCTTCTCCCGTATGTCTTCTCTCCAAAGCTTCAAAGACTAAGTCATGGTTATGGCATCGACGGTTATCTCATCTTAACTTTGACGCTATTAATCACTTGGTGAAAAACAAACTTGTTCGTGGTCTTCCTAAACTATCATTTCACAAGGATCATTTGTGTTCCGCGTGTACAATGGGGAAAAGCACTAAGAAGTCATACAAACCCAAGACTGACGACACCAACCAAGAGAAACTTTATCTTTTGCATATGGATCTTTGTGGACCAATGCGTGTTGAAAGTCTTAGTGGCAAAAAGTACATCCTCGTCATTGTCGATGATTGCTCTCGGTTTACATGGGTGAAATTTCTTAAAGCAAAAAATGAGGCACCTAAATTCATCATCGGATTTCTCAAGATGATTCAAGTGCGTCTCAACACTACTGTCCGACGCATTCGTACAGATAATGGAACCGAATTTGTGAATCAAATCTTGCGTGATTATTATGAATAAGTTGGCATATCTCATGAAACATCCGTTGCTCGCACTCCACAAAAAAACGGTGTCGTTGAAAGGCGAAATCGCACACTTATGGAAGCTGCTCGAACGATGTTAATTTACGCAAAGGCTCCATTGTTTTTATGGGCAGAAACAGTATCTACAGCAGTGTACACCCAAAATCGGTCACTAATTCGTAAACGCCATGGTAAAACACCTTATGAGCTTCTCCATGGAAAAGTACCAGATTTATCATATCTTCATGTATTTGGTTCTCTTTGCTATCCAAATAATGATGGTGACAATTTGGGTAAACTTCAACCAAAGGCTGATATTGGTATTTTTATTGGTTACGCACCCGCAAAGAAGGCATACCGAATCTACAACCGTAACTCTCGCAAGATCCTCGAAACTATGAATGTTGATTTTGATGAGCTGACAGCAATGGCTTCTGAGCAAAGCAGCTCTGAACCTGCACTTCATGAAATGGGACCCAGTAATATTAGTTCTGGTCTTGTCCCAAACAACCCTACTTCATCATCATTTACACCACCTTCTAGGAATGAATGGGATACGTTGTTTCAACCGTTCTTTGATGAATTCTTTACTCCTCCAACTATCGTTGCTCCATAACCTGAAGTAATAGCTCCGGTAACCGAAGTTGTCGCTCCAGCAACCGTTGCATAATCAGATACATCTGCACCTACAATTGGTCAAGATATACCTTCAACGAGTAATTCTCAACCAACACATGTTTCAACTACCCATGTCATGCCTATTGATGATGAAGAGGATGATGATGATCACGATTTGGAATTCGCTCAAATGCGTGAACTTCTATTCTTTGGTGTACCAATTCCCGACCCTAATCAAGCCGGGTCGTCCACCTCAGAAGAAGCTCCAACTACAGTTTACTCCAATCCACGGATTCGTGAACATGACAGCAAGTGGACAAAGGATCATCCTATAGATTCTATTATTGGTGACCCTAATCGTCCGGTATCCACACGAAGTCAGTTACAAGAAAGTGCAATGTTTTGTCACTTTGATGCTTTTCTCACTGAAGTTGAACCTAAGACATGGCAACAAGCTTTTACTCAATCATGTTGGATAGAAGCTATGCAAGAAGAACTTAATGAATTTATACGTCTTGAAGTGTGGGAACTTGTCCCATGCCCGGATCAAGTGCAGTTACTCACTTTGAAATGGGTTTACAAGGTGAAACTCGATGAGTTAGGCGGAATATTGAAGAACAAAGCTCGTCTAGTAGCTCATGGATACAAGCAATTATTGGGCATCGACTTTATGGAATCCTTTGCGCCTGTTGCCCGTTTGGAAGCTATTAGACTATTCCTCGCTTATGCAGCCCACATGAATATGATCATTTATCAGATGGATGTGAAGACGGCATTTCTTAATGGTGAACTCAAGGAAGAGGTCTATGTTCAACAGCCGGATGGTTTTGTGAATCCTACATATCCTAATCATGTGTACAAGCTTAAGAAGGCTCTCTATGGGTTGAAGCAAGCTCCCCGCGCATGATATGATCTATTGTCACAATTCCTTATTACGCAAGGCTTCGCTAAAGGCAAGGTGGATCCCACGCTGTTCATTCAAAAACGAGGTAAAGATATGATTATGGTACAAATATATGTTGATGATATTATATTTGCAGCCTCGACCCAAACCTTATCAGATGAGTTTGGGACACTCATGTCTTCCAAGTTTAAGATGTCAATGATGGGCAAGGTATCATTCTTCTTAGGTCTTCAGATATCTCAGAGTCCCAGAGGCATCTTTATCAATCAATCCAAGTATGCCCTTGAATCGCTAAAGAAATATAAGATGGAATCTTGCGACCCTGTGGATACTCCAATGGTGGAAAAATCTAAGCTTGATGCAGATCCACATGGAGTTGCCGTTGATCCGACACTTTATCGTGGAATGATAGGTACTCTTCTGTATATCACAGCCAGTCGACCTGATCTTCAGTTTGCTATATGTATGTGTGCTCGGTATCAAACTCGACCTACTGAGTTACACTTGGCTACTATGAAACGGATCTTTCGATATCTTAAAGGAACCATTAATCGGGGACTTTGGTATTCGAAGGACTCTTCGATTGCACTAATGGCATATGCAGATGCGGATCACCCGGGTTGTCAAGATACAAGGCGTAGCACGAGTGGAACTTTGAAACTACTAGGAGATCGACTAATCAGTTGGGCATCGAAAAGGCAGAAAAGCGCTGCAATTTCAAGTACGGAAGCAGAATACATAGCTATGTCCGGTTGCTGTGCTCAAATTCTTTGGATGAGATCGCAATTAACCGACTATGGTCTAGGTTTCAACAAAATTCCGATGTACTGCGACAACAAGAGTGCAATTGCCTTATGCTGCAACAACGTTCAATTCTCCCGGTCGAAGCATATTGACATTCGCTACCATTTCATCAAGGAGCAAGTGGAAAATGGAGTAATCGAGCTTTACTTTGTTCGATCTGAGTATCAATTGGCGGATATTTTCACGAAGGCTCTAGATCGCGCTCGAATTGAATTTTTGGCCGAAAAGCTAGGAATGAGAACTTTCTCGCCTGAGACTCTAAAGGAACTGGCAGATGAAACGAAAGAATAGTGGTGGTAAAACTATTCTCCGTATCCTTGGTGATCATCGTTATATATTGTTTATATTTTTATCCACAAAAGCAAAATACAAAAATATAAAACCATATAAAAACCATAAAAATTGAAAAATCTAGAAAAATCCAAAAATATTTTTACTTTATTTTTCAAAGGCATGTCTTTTGGTACGATAATATTTACGGCCTTAGAAATGTTGATTAATATTGACACGGCGCCATAAATAGAGTTCGTAAAAAGGTTGTAAATATTTCATAAAACATGCCTAAATAGCTTGTAGTTATTTCTGACTGCAACCCGGTTTTCACATTAAAGTCAAGTATTTCTTATGAAAGCTTTGGCTCACAACGGGAATTAATTTTCTCGGGCAAGGTTTACTTTAAAACCTTGTAAGGGATCAAGTTTACTTTATAACTTGGTCTCACACAAATCTATGTACGTTTCAGTGCATTTATTTGTTAAAACAAGAGAAGTCTTGTTTTTATGAAGCTATCATCTCTACAACCATAGCAATCTACAGTTGGTATCTACATACTCGACGATGCGACTACTCAACCAACGACTACAACTCTTTCAATAGAACACGGGTCAACAATTGAGGGGGAGCAATTGTCAAGCATTCAGAATCTTCGATGCCGAACGTGCCAAGCTCACTAACTGGTGTCAAGACAACAATACCAATCGTACACGTGGTGTCAAGAGACGACTTCAGACGTGATGAGGCGACCAACATATGCTGACAAGAACCATTTGATCTTATCATACGATGTTCTCATCTATCAGGTCCAACCTTGTCAATTCTTTTCTAATATGGTGAATATGTGATCATGTTACAAATCGGTATCATATCTCATGCGTTTGATATCATGAAGATAAAACGGCCTTGCATTTTTCTTCCCAAAACCTTTGTTAAAACTTCATTAAATCAATTGATATTAAAAACATCGATTGGGTTAATATTTTTAATATAGGGGGGAAAATGTGATTTAATATGGGATATTATCACAAATGGTTTGACTTAATGTGCTGGCTCATCTCGACATGTGCGAAATGTTTTCGAATATCGTGGCATATGTTAAGGGGGAGCAAAACGGATTTGCATATCAAAATGGATTTTCATGGTGACATATACTTACCCAAACCTCATTTAATTCACGACGATGAAGATTGTGGTGACATAAGGATGGTAGGATAGGTTAAGTCCAATGATTCTTCTAGAACCGGAGGAATCTTCCCAAGGACATTCCATAGCTAGAAATAGTAGTCCTTAGGAAAGTTGGAGAAAGATTGTGAACGTAGCTGAATGCCGACCAAGTACTTAAGTTAGCACTGGAACAATCACAACAAGGTGCTAGTTATGACGTATTGGTAAGCATTGAAGGGGTTGAAGAATGAAAAAGAATTGTAAAGATAAAGGGTGTAAAGAAAGAAGCCCTCCTTACAACTTTAGGCAGAAACCGGGTCAATACATATGCTATTGAGATCATTTTAATGATTCTCGATATTGAAGATAGACATCATGGACCCAGTGATGCAATGCACAACCCATCCCAGCTAACTCAGATATCTCTCAAAAGGTATTTGTTTTAATCACACGGAGACAACGCATTATCTATTGATTTATTCACTCCGAATAAATTGGTATTGAAAAGGTGGCACTCCTCTCCAGCCTCCAATCACTAAAATCCAAAGTGCACGATCGAGTCTAGAGCCATTTGAGATCATCAAATATCTCATTAGGACACACTTTCATATTTCCTTGCTTCTTCACACACTGTGAAAAGTAAGAAAGATTTTAAGAGTCCTACGCAAAATCTTCATGATCTTGCCTGAACATCCGAGTAATACGAAAGTATTTATAATGAAGATGGAAATCCTTATTGAGCGAATATCAAAAAGCTCATGGTAGGTGACTTGTGCGATTCTTTATGAATCAAACTTGTGATAACTGGAAAGTAACAATGGTTTAATTCTTAAATGAATTTAAACACGTTCCAGGCCTCTACGCAATATCTTAGTGATCTTGCCAGAACACTCAGAGTGATACCTTAGTGTTCACAGTGATGAGTGGAAATCCTTCTAGTGTTAACCTTAAACAGCACTTGGTAGGTAACTTGCAAGATTCTATACGAATCAAGCTCGTGACAACTGGAAAGCAACGATGGTGCGGTTCTTAATTGAATTTCACTTGTTCCAGGAACATGAATTGACGGCTTCAAATCATGCGGATATTATTATCCAAATGATTCACTCTTTATGTTCGCAGTCAGCTTTGGACAGTCGAATAAAGAGAACGGGTTTACCCGCGAAATCCTGTCAGGAAGTTACTTAATTGAAACTATCCGTCACGGGTACGATATCTAATATCGTCCAACGGTCTTCACCGACCGGAGGTAAAATGCTACCGATTTAGAATGAAATGTTCAAAGCCATTTCGTTCGTGTCTACTTATGTTGCGGCATTTGAAGACGGTGGCGTTGCGGAATCCAAGAAGAAGTCGTCCCCGCATGCTTATACTATATGCACTTAATACCTCATCTAATTCAAGAAAGCCTAAAAGTTATGTCTTCCGCTCTATCAAACTCTGAAGCTTTCAAGAATTACAAAGGTATAAGTATGTGGGACATGGCGTCACGAAGAGGCAAAGATCACTAGTGATGGATGCACGAGATCAAGGCAAGAGATTAATGCTCAAGATTGATATCACAGATCACATCAGCATGTTCACCAGAAAAGAAAAGGGAAAAGAAAGACGAAGACTACGAGCTCAAGACAAGCATAGTATGCTAGGTTTATTTCATTATTGTAACTCGGGTAACGCCCTTGTTTGGAGTGACCTCCCTTAGGGGGAGATTGTTGGAAATACGTTTTTACGTATTTAGGAAGATTTGGTCACTCCGACAATATACTAAGTAGTAGCTCGTAGTCTAGACATCGTTATTTAACTAACAAGTCCAAGCCTAGCCTACAACATGTGTAGGCCGGCCCAAACGTGTAAGCCCAAGCCCATTACAAGGCTTGGGTATATAAACCCTCTCCTTTGATGGAGAGGGTAGTGTGGTTATACATTTTTCACATAGTAAACATTGGTTTTCTCTCTCTAGAAGTGTGTGTAATCCACCATCTCTCTATCTCTTTCTCTCTCTAAAAACATAAGCAAGATTTACATTTCTACAATTTTGGATCAAAAGGAATTGAATATGAGGCAAAGGAGATGGGTTGAGTTGCTGAGTGATTACGACTGTGAGATTCGTTACCATCCTGGTAAAGCGAATGTGGTAGCTGATGCACTTAGTAGAAAGGAAAGAGATAAGTCTATAAGAGTTAGAGCTTTGACAATGTTGGAAAGTGTTGATTTGACAGAAGCGATATTAAAAGCCCAAACTAATGGTTTGAAGGAAGAGAATGTTGAGGCAGAAAATTTGGGTAGAATGTTGAAACCATTGTTTGAAGTAAGGTCGAATAGATTGAGATATTTTAAGAATAGGATTTGGTTACCGTTGTGTCCGTCTGAGGAAGATTCGTTAGGGGTGCAAGATTTGGTGATGAATGAATCTCATAAGTCAAAGTATTCAATACATCCTGGATCAGACAAGATGTATCAAGATCTTAAGAAAGTTTATTGGTGGCCGAATATGAAGGCAGATATATCACAGTATGTTAATAAGTGTTTAACTTGTGCGAAGGTGAAGGTTGAACATAAGAAACCGTCAGGATTATTAGTGCAACCTGAGATTCCTGAGTGGAAATGGGAGAAGATTACAACAGATTTTGTGACATGTTTGCCAAGGACTGCAAGTGGTAGTGATATGATATGGGTGACTGTAGATAGATTGACTAAGCCTGCTCACTTTTTGCCAATGAAGAAGACATATAGTATGGAAAGGTTAACAACAGTGTATGTGAAGGAGATTGTTTGTCGACATGGTGTGCCTTTGTCGATAATTTCTGATCATGATAGTAGGTTTACTTCAGAATTTTGGAAGTCTTTGCAGAAAGCGATGGGAACGGAGTTATTTTTAAGTACAACATATCATCCGGAAACTGATGGACAAAGTTAGAGAACGATTCAAACGTTAGAGGATATGCTTCGTGCATGTGTGATTGATTTTGGAAATGGTTGGGATAAGCATTTGCCATTGGTTGAATTTTCGTACAATAATAGTTATCATTCAAGTATTAAAGCCGCTCCATTTGAAGCTTTGTATGGACGTAAGTGTGGATCACCAGTGTGTTGGAGTGAGGTAGGAGAAAGTCAATTGACTGGGCCTGAAATGATATTTGAGACGACTGAAAAGATTGTGCAAATTAAGAAGCGTTTGTTATCTGCCAGAAGTAGACAAAAGAGTTATGCTGATAACAAAAGGAAACCGTTGGAGTTTGAAGTAGGAGACATGGTTATGTTGAAAGTATCTCCATGGAAAGGAGTAATTCGTTTTGGAAAGAGAGAAAAGTTGAGCCCGAGATATATTGGACCATTTAAGATTATCCAAAGGATTGGATTGGTGGCTTATAAGTTAGAATTGCCTGATGAGCTTAAGGCTATTCATAATACTTTTTATGTGTCTAATCTGAAGAAGTGTTTAGCTGAAAGGGATGTGGTGATTCCATTGGATGAAATTCAACTTGATGATAAGTTGCATTTTATTGAGGAACCTGTAGAGATAATGGATAGGGAAGTTAAGAAGTTGAAGCATAGTAGAATTCCGATTGTGAAGGTGAGATGGAAGTCTAGACGTGGGCCAGAGTTTACGTGGGAACGTGAGGATTTCTTTAAGGAAAAGTATCCTCATTTGTTTAGGAAGAATTAAGCGCCGCGGACGTCGCTTCTTTTAAGAAGGGGGGGATGTGACAACCCAAAAACCGAGGTCATTGCTTAATCTTATTTTACGATTATTTTTGAAAATTTTGGATGAGTTTGAACGATATTTATTTTTGGAGGTTTAGGTTTAAACATCGTCTATATTTAATATTTATTAAGTATAGGGAGTATTAGCAAGCGTGATGTCGATGGATGCCAAATATTTTACGTCTTATTGTCGGTTGTTCGATTTTTGTCATTTTTGAGGTTTTATTTTAAATGACGTGTTAAGTCGAGTCGAGAGTCGATATTATTATTTTTGAGGTACGTTTTAAATTTTTAAAAGTATCTTTATGAAACCCGAGCCCCGTAAATATTTTGAAAATTGACTAATAGTTATTTCTCGCTTTTTAGCTAACTATTTACATTTTTAGCCACAACTATTGCCAAATTATAACCAAGGTCCCTACTCCACTATATAAAAACCCGAATCAACACACACACTCTCATTTTCTTCCACTAAAATTTTTCACTCTCTCTCTCTTTCTCTCTTGTTTTGCCGAAACACTCACCACCCACCAAAACACATACAATTTTCAATTTAACTTGAGTTTGAGGATGAATTAAGCTAAACTAATCATAGACCCACTCTCATAATTGATCAAGGATCACATTGGTGTAAGAAATTCTTACATGCAAGCAAGTTTTGTTTTCTTGATGTTGGTAGGTAGGAGCTATGATCATGCATGGCATTTTTATGATGATCCATGGTGGTTCTTGCTAGAATCTTTGTTAAAAACTTCATTTTGATCTAAAGGTTTTAATTTTGATTATGACTTAGATGTTATGGTTCATGTATGATGATATTAGGGTATAGAAATGATCATTTTTATGGTTGATTTTGATCAAAAAGTTGATTTTGTACAAGATTTTAA
The DNA here is from genome assembly GCA_025667525.1 of Glebionis coronaria. Classification (NCBI taxonomy): domain Eukaryota; kingdom Viridiplantae; phylum Streptophyta; class Magnoliopsida; order Asterales; family Asteraceae; genus Glebionis; species Glebionis coronaria. The sequence goes on along the minus strand of CM046876.1, from coordinate 171,288,137 downwards.
TGGTCATTTTATAACAGTAAGTAAAGTGTAAAATCCGAATTTTTATGTTTTGAAAATGGCTTAACTTATAGCCTAGGGTTGTAGATAATTTTATTAGCTTCGATTTGATATAAGGTAGAGCTTCTAGCTCCAAACGAGCGCGAAGTTATGATGTTTTGAATGATCGTGTACCGGGAGACGAGTATCGGCACTACATATAGTTATTGTCGATATTTGGATCGAATCTCGGGGACTCTAAATGGATGTTTTGAAATATGTAACCTACTGATAATGAGGTGTTTACTTATTAGGTTGAGTTTACTTTAAAACCCGAGTGTCGGTTTTGTAAACGGAGTCGTTTAAATAAGTTAAAACGGTTGTATGAAAAATTAACGTAAATCTGTCCGGATTTTGTAGTTTAAAAATGAGTCGAGTAAAGGACTTTAAAAGTAATTTCATTTGATAAACTTGTAAGAGGACTTTCTATATATAGTAAGTTAGTTTATCGAGTCGTTTCATAAACGGTTGACGAGTTTAAAAAGGGGTAAATAAGCTAGTACATGTAGTATGTACCGGCGAACTTTGTTAAAAGTGTAAAATGGTAAAGTAAATGTGTAGTAAAGTATGATAAAGTTATTTATATCGTTTTCTCTCGAGTTTATTGTGGTGTTATGAGTTTGAGTTTGATGTTGTTATGTATGATTTATTTCTCGAGTCATTATTAACGAACGCGCCTTATTTGATAGGTAGCGGTTCTCGTGTTTGAAAGGCATCCATTATCGTCGACGATCATCTCGCTAGATCTCTTATACTAATGTGAGTCTGTAGCCTCGCTTTCTACTTGTTTTAATGATTTTAATACTCGCGAGGGGGATACATGCTATTTGAAAATAAATGAACACAAGTCATGAGTAATTGTTGGACCCGAATGTTGCCTAAAGTTGATTTCATTGTATTGAGTAACTTGTTGCTAAAGACCATAAATTCATGAGCCGTTAACTATCTTCTGACTTGATGTTGTGAGTCGGGAATAGCCGCTTATTTTAATGATAGTACTATTGGGTTGACCACCCTATATGAGACCAGGGCATTACGTTGAGTAACCCGCTGGGAAGGATAATTTTACGTAAATAAGATTGTGGTATTCTAGCAACTGATACCCTAGAGGGGCAATGGTTTTATTCTAGTCATGCCGGCATTTGGCGTGGGTGACTATTTGGTTAAGGGGTCGGTGTCATGAGCTTAAATACAATGTTTGTTTAATAATATCATTATTATTACTGCCTTGAATATAGATTGTGTGTACGACAATTCTATAAATGATTATGATTGATTTTCTTCTTGTGTTAAAATGTGATTTTATAAACCTATAGACTCGCTCAACATTATTGTTGACTCGTTTTATGCATGTATTTCAGGTAATAGGAAGTGATGGAGCATGGAGCTTTGCTGTGGAGGTTGTGGCTTCGATTTTGGAAGAATGTTGGTCTAAACTGTTTCTACCTCTTAATGTTGAACAATTTACTTTATGTTGATGTACTGTACTAAACTTGTTGGTTGTTGGTCGAGATCCATGGGGACTAAACGCTTTACTCTGGTGTCGTGTCAGTACAATTTGGGTTGAAATTTTTGTTTTAGACCATCTATGAAAATCATGTTTATATTTTGTGTAAACGTCTCTATTTTGAGTCGTTCAATATACCTTGTGTGATGATGCTTGTGTCTAGCACCCAATTGTGTATTTCCGCTGCGCAATGCAAATTGGGGGTGTTAGAGGAGCAAATCTCTAACATATTTTTCTTGAAAAAAAGAAATTTCTTTTGAATTTTGTTTGATTTGAAAAGCCAAGAAAAAAATTAGTTCCCCCATCATGCTCATTTCATATATTTTGGTCATAAGTTTGACAAACTGTTTGCTCAAGGTAATGTTTGTTGACCCAAAAGTTATGTCATCCACATAAATCTGTACTATAATGACATCACCCTTGGACCTATAAGTGAACAAGGTTTGGTTAATAGTACCTCTGACAAACTTATTTTCAAGTAGGAATTTTGAAAGAGTTTCATACCAAGCTCTAGGCGCTTGTTTTAGTCTATAGAGTGCTTTGTGAAGTCTGCAGACGTAGTCAGGATAGTCACTGTTCTCAAACCCTAGGGGTTGTTTAACATATACTTCCTCTACAAGCTTTCCATTAAGAAAGGCACTCTTTACATCCATATGGTATACCATGAAACCCATATAAGCTGCATAGGCTAGGAAGATTCTGATAGCTTCTAATCTAGCCACTGGTGCGAAGGTTTCATCATAATCAATAACCTCTGACTGGTTGTAACCTAACACCCCAAGTCTAGCCTTGTTCTTAACAATCATGCCAGCTTCATCCCTTTTGTTTTTGTAAACCCATTTGGTTCCAACCACTTGCTTTCCAGTTGGAGCTTTGGTTGTGGGTATTTTTGGATACTAAGTTTTAGGAAAAACAAAGCACTAATAAAGCGGTAAGTATTAAACAAATGATTTAGGAAAACCAAATGCTAATGACCCTAAGGTGAAAGTTCGTTTCCTAAGGAGGTTGATTGTTTGTGAACAACTTGTATGATTTTGAATTAATATATGAAGAACGAAAAGATGAGAAAAGAAAGTGACGGATACGTGAAAATTACACTAAAACGTACAAAACGTAAAACCGTAAAATAGACAAAATTAAAAATTAACTCTAAAATTTCCAAAAATTACCAAAAATTCTTAAAAATAAACTAAGGGTTTATAAATGATCAAAACTTTTTCAAACGTTTTATTTAATTAATATTTAATTTTTAATGATAATTAAAGCCCTAAAAATCAAATAAGTTAACAAAAAGCCCATATAAAGATTTTTCAATTTGTAAACCTCAAAAATGACTTAATTCAACTAGAAAGTATTTTTATTTAAACCTATTAAATCTGTTAAAAATAATTAAAAACTAAAATTAAATATTAAAATAATATTAAAAATTCAAAAATTATAAAAAAATTCTAAAAACTTGCAAACTAGTTTATTTTAACCTAATTAAGCAGAAAATGAAGTTGAAATTACCAAAATATCCCTATTGGGCCCCAAATAGGCTAAAAACAAAAACAATGTGCTTAATGGGCTTTTAAGCCCAATAAAAATCAAACTCAACCAATTAAGCCCAAAATCACCAGTCTACCTTAGATTAAATTTTAAACAAAAAACTCTAAAGGCCCAAAAGCTGAAAGTGAGCTTATCACAGCTTAAATCTCACACAACTTATTCTTAATGGGCCAATAAGCCCAATAAGCTATAAGATGATGCCATAAGCTCTAATTCAACACACATTCTTCTTTTGTGATTATAAAGCAGTTTGTAAAAAGAAATTTTGAAAAAGCTCAAAAATAAGCCAGAACTAAGCAAATTACTTTTTCACTAAAAGACAAAATAGTCGGGTTTGAGTTCTAGAGGGTTTCAAAAGCTGACTCTTTTTGCAAAAGGTGAAAAATAAGCAAACTAAGAAGATTCAACAAAGAAGATCCCAAAAAGCCAAGTAGAATAAGCTATAGAAGCAAATAAGCTAGCTGAAAAAGCCAAATAAGTAAGTTTTCTAACAAAACCTAAACCAAATGAGCTGAAACCTTCCAAGAATGATATTAAGCTGAGACAAATGACACGTATTACAAAAAGTAAGTTGTTTCATGTACCAATAAGCTAGTTCAATTTCAATAAGCACTTTGGCCAAGTTTGACCAAAAGTCAAACGTTGACAAGAACAATCCAAACGTCGACAAGTGAAATTATTGGCACTGACAGACTTGATGAAGTATGTTTGCTATGTTTAACTCCTGTTGATCAAGGTTTGAGTTCAAACCTTGTGAATCAAAGCCTTGTAGTGGAAAGACTTGATGTTGTTTTGGCAAAGAACCAATAAGCCAGTTAGCTTATCAGCCTTCAATTAAGCAAACCAAATAGTAAGATAATCTCACAAGCAACCAAATGATAGATATTGAGCAACAAAAACCACAGGCATACAAGGTTCATGAAATTGTGAAGGCCAAATCTCAAGTGCCAAATTGCTGATGCAGTTGGCACTTGTAGTAACTTTTAGCAGCTTGTAGCTTATCCAATAAGCTCCTAAATCACAATACCAGATAATGCAGAGATAATACACCACAAATTCCCAACACAAATCAAACTTCAGCCCTTAACTCCCGAATTTGAAGGAGAAATTCCTTCTGATGTGTTTGACCAACTCAATACCAAAATTATGCAGATTTTGACAAACTTATGCAAACCTTTTCAAAACCTTGTGAGACTTAACCAATAACCAAAACCACTTCCAAATGACTTGTTTAAAGTAAACAAACCCCAAGAACCAAGGGCACAAGGCCACAAGGCCTTTTGATCCCAAAATCCCAAACAACCTTGTTTTAGTATTTATTCAAAGAAACTTTTTCTTTTCACAAGTAACCGACTGATTTTATAGATCCTAGAGGTCTACTAGATGACACTAAGCAGATGTAAACCAAAAACCAACAACCACAAACACAAGAACTCAGAATCACATAACAACTTCACTAAACAGATTATCAACCAAAATTTATAAAAGAGAAAAGAGAATAGAGAGTGCACCTGTCCTCCACAACTTCCTAGGAGGATTCAACAATGCTCTTTGGACTATTCTCAACAACTAGAGAACAACCAAGGTCCTTGAATCAACAAGAGGCCTTGTTGATGGTTCAACAATTGAACCAAGGCATTTGTTATGCGATTTTGAGCACAAAGCAACAAACAGCCTTTCCAAAGGCTTAAAACCCTTCACAAGCTTGGTGTTAACAAGCTTGCAAGAGCTTAAGGCTTTTGGTTAGGTGTTAGTACAAGTTATAATCAAAGTAGTGGGATAATAAACAAGCAGGGATATTAACCATCTTTCAAACCTTTGTAAAAACTTTTCCAATGGAAATCCAAGCTAATCACTCAAGAACTAAGGTCTTGGGCAGTCAGTGAATGGATCTAAACACCTAGAATCCAAGAGCTTCAACTGGTAAAGCCTTGAATCCTTGGATAAAAACTGCTATTCAGAAACTTTGAAAAACTAGTTTTCAAAACTTGAAAACTTGATTCAAAACCAAACTAACAACCACAATCCACTAGAACAACTCACAATTGATAAATGGAACTCAGCTTTACTCTTAAACAACACAAACTTTCAAAAACATAAAAAGGAATTACGATTTTTAAGAAACTACCAACTTTTATAAATTTTAAAAAGGAATTACAAATTTAAAGAGTAAAACTGGAACAAAGGCTCTCTCACAGGTTGAGGAGTCCTTTTATAGATGTACAAAGAAGATACTAGAACTAAAAACCCTAGCTATGGATTTCCAGAAATGTCCTTGGGTGTTTTGAGTTGTTAGCTGTCCAAATATGATCTTGGCCGTTTGTTTTGTGCGTAGGGAGCAAGCACTAGGTGTGGGCTATTGATTGAGCCACGTGGCTTTACTTGGAGGCTAAGTCGTCCTCTCATTGGCTGTTTGGTGAATGGGTGGGGACCAAGGGTGATGGGATGTTTGATGTGGAGCGTGGGTTATGCACGTGTGAGGGTGAATCACACGTGGGATGGGGTAATTGGGGTTTACCCCTTGTTTTAAGTGAGATGGTAACTGGGGATAGAGGGTGAACAGTAAATACTTTGATCTGTTTTTTGTGGAATGGTAACTTGTTTGGCGCAATTTCCATTTGAATGTTTGATATGCACAACTTTAGCCCTTGTCTTTTAGAAAAAAGTGTATAGCAAGTATGTTCAGCATACAAACTTGAATCCTTTGTTAAACAAGTTTTATTTTTCATACATTTGCCACAAAACTTTCTCAAAAGGGTTTATAAGGGCTTGTTTTGTACTTTCTTGATATTTGAAGGGCTAAGCTTGTACATTTTTGGATCTTGAAGGGATTCTTTGTATGTTTGACTTTAAGGAGGACCATTTTTGACAAATCTTCATTTTTGAGGGACTAAACTTGTCAATTCTTCAAAGTTGAGGGACCTTTTTGTAATTTTGACAAACTTAAGGGACCAAACTTGTAGTTATGAATATACAAGGGTATTAAGTATCATTTATTCAATTATGATGGACTCTTCTTGAACATCTTCAATACTTCAAGGTCTTTTCTTTGGAAAATCAAAACTAGGACCCGGTTCATTGGGCGGCTTCGTTTCTTGTGTTCATTTTTCCTTGTTTCTTGTGATCTTTTGTCTTTTTCACGATATCCATACCTAAAATACACAAGTAGCAAACACAAGCATATAATATGGTATATTTATGACATTTTATTCATTTAAAGACTAAAAAATAACAATGAGATCATGTATAAATGCCATCTCATCAAGCTTTTACTAGAGTCCACACCTTGTTTCTCTTAATCTGATTGAGTTCTTCTTGCATAGCTACAACCCATCCTTCATCTAGTAGGACATCGGCCACGTTCTTTGGTTCATCTTCAGAGAGAAAATCAGCGTAAAGGCATTCATTCGTTGAGGCAGTTTCCAGAGATCTCAACTTTCCTCTAGTGGTGCATCCCTCAGAGGGTTCCAAGAATATTAACCAGAAGAATATATTGGTGTCTACTCCATTTGGATTGAGGAGCAGGAGTCTCTGTGGGTTCAGGAGTCATAGTAGGTTCAATGAATGCTGGTGGTTCATCACATATAATTTCTTCATCCATGATCTCCTCTTCTGTTTGAGAGATTAGAGAGATAAGATCAGCATGGGTGGTGGAGTATGTGATTCAGCTACAACAACCTCTGGAGTGATGTCAGAGATTGAATGAGGATCAAATGCATGAACATAGGGGAAATCCTTGTGACATATTTGAGGTGATTCCTTAGGATTTGAGAAATCATCCTTTGGATATGATTTAACTTCATTGAAGTCAATGTCACAGTCCTCTAAGTTGGTATGAGTAATGACAACATCTGCTTCATTAAAGGTAACATGAATGGATTCTTCAAGTTCTTGCCTGCGGATATTGAATACTCTAAAAGCTCTAGAGGTAGGAGAGTATCCAAGAAAGAACCCATCATCTGACTTTTCATCAAATTTTCCCAGATGATCCTTGGAGTTGTAAATGAAAACAGGGCAACCAAAGACATGGAAGTAGCTTACATCAAGGGCTCTCTTCCTATACACTTCATAAGCGGTCTTGCCATGTCTCTTCATATTAATTGATCTGTTTTGTGTGTACCACGCTGTGTACACAGCTTCACCCCAAAATTGCTTTGGGAGTCTTGATTCGCTGAGCATTGTTCTGGCTGCCTCTATGAGAGTTCTGTTTCTTCTTTCAGCGACACCAATTTGTTCTAGGGTGCCTGGGTTTGAAAAGTTCTGTGAGATTCCCTTTTCATCACAAAAGGCTTCCATGGCATGGTTTTTGAATTCAGTGCCATTATCACTTCTGATAGCCTTAACTCTGTAGTCATTGAAGTTCTCTATTTCTCTGATAAAGGACATTTATGGGTCCACGAAATTCTTGGATTGTCTATGTGTTAGAATGATCTAAAATAGAGAGAGAGAGATGAAGAACTAGAGAGAGAAAGTTAGAGAAATATGTGTATTATAGAAAAATGTGAAATGAACAACCAACCCCTTTCCATGAAGGAAAGGGGCCTTATATACCCTCACCCTTAATGGGCTTGGGTCTACAACCCATGAACAGGACCATGGGTTGGTTAGTAATTAAAGTTTAATACAATAACTAACTACGAGCTAAACACATTTAATAATATTGTTGGAGTGACCGATACTTATAATATCCGTTAAAACGTATTTCCAACAATCTCCCCCTAAGGGAGGTCACTCCAAATTACAAAGTTATAAACCTAGCATACTATACTAAGTCTTCGTTCTTGAGCTCGTAGTTGTTTCTCTTTTCTTCTTTTTCTTTTTCGGCTTGTGAATATGTTGTAATGATCTTTGAGCTTTGGCTTGTAACATGTTCTTTTGGCTTTGACTTTTCTTGTAATTTGAGATCATCTTTACGTGCAGTCTTTGCCTCTTGTGATGTTCGCCTCTTCGTGACTTCATGTCCCACATACCTATACTTTGTTGAATTCTTGAAGGTCTCAGAGTTGATATAGCAGAAGACTTTTAGGTCAGACTTTCTTGAATTTTGCTGAAATATTTGATGCAGAAGGAGTAAGTATGTGAGGACGACTTCATCTGGTACCCCGTAACGCCACCGTCTTCAAATGCAGCAACATAATAAGACACGAATAAAATGGCTTTGACATTTTATTCTGATTCGGTAGTATTTTACCTCCGGTCGGTGAAGACCGTTGGACGATAATAAATATCGTACTTGTGACAGGTAGTTCTAATTAAAGATCTCCTTGACAAGATTTCGCGGGGTAAACCCGTTCTCTTTATTTGACCGTCCAAATCTGACTGTGAACATAAAGAGTGAATCATTTGGATAATAGATATCCTTATGATTGAAGCCGTCAATTCATGAACCTGGAACAAGTGAAATTCAATTAAGATTTTCACCATCGTTGCTTTCCAGTTGTCACGAGCTTGATTCTAATAGAATCTTTCTTGTCACCTACCGCAGTGCTGTTTGATGTTAACACTGGAAGGATTTCCACTCTTTACTGTGAACACTAAAGAGTGCCACTCTGAGTGTTCTGGCAAGATCATTTGAATTTTGCGTAGAGGCCCTGGAACAAGTTTAATCTCAATTAAAAGTCAAACCATTGCTGCTTTCTAGTTATCAGAAGATTGATTCATAAAGAATCGCACCAGTCACCTACCATGAGCTTTTTAATGTTCACTCAAGAAGGATTTCCATCTTCATTGTAAATACTTTCGTATTACTCAGATGTTCAGGCAAGATCATGAAGATTCTGCGTAGGACTCTTAAGATCTTTCTTACTTTTCATAGTGTGTGAAGAAGCAAGTAAATATGGAAATGTGTCCTAATGAGATTATTGATAGATCTCAAATGGCTCTAGACTCGATCGTGTATTTTGGATTATTAGTGATCGAAGGCTGGAGAGGAGTGCCACCATTTCAATGTCAATATATTCGGAGTGAATAAATAGATAGATAATGCGTTGTCTCCGTGTGATTAAAACAAATACCTTTTGAGAGATATCTGAGTTAGCTGGGATGAGTTGTGCATTGCATCACTGGGTACATGGTGTCTATCTTAAATATCGAGCATCATTAAAAATGATCTCAATAGCATATGAGTTGACCCGGTTTCTACCTAAGGTTGTAAGGAGGGTTAATTTTTTTACACCCTTTATCTTTACAACTCTTTTTCATTCTTCAAACCCTTCAATGCTTACCAATACGTCATAACTAGCACCTTGTTGTGATCGTTCCAGTGCCAACTTAAGTACTTGGTCGGCATTCAACTACGTTCACAATCTTTCTCCATCTTTCCTAAGGACTACTATTTCTAGCTATGGAATGTCCTTGGGAAGATTCCTCCGGTTCTAGAAGAATCATTGGACTTTAGCCTATCCTACCATCCTTATGTCACCACAATCTTCACCGTCGTGAATAGAGATGTTTTAGGTAAGTGTATGACACCATGAAATCCATTTTGATATCCAAATCCATTTTTCTCCCCCTTAACATATGCCACGATATTCGAAAACATTTCACACATGTCGGGATGAGCCATCACATTAAGTAAACCATTATTGATCTCAATATTAAATCAAATTTTCTCCCCCATATTAAAAATATTAACCTAATCGATGTTTTTAATATCAATTGATTTAATGAAATTTTAAGAAAAATTTGGGAAGAAAAATGCAAATCCAATTATCTTCATGAATTACACAAGCTCCCCCTCAAATTAATGAGGGTGTACTTGAAACGTAAATTAAATAGCTTTTAAACACAAGTGTAAGATATTTATCACGTACAAAGATCATATATGATAATGAATTCACAAGATTAATAATATACGAGGTTGGACCTGAATGATGGAGAACACCATATGATAGAATCACATGGTTCTCGTTCACGAATGTTGGTCGCCTCGTCACGTCCGAAGTTATCTCTTGACACCATGTGTACGATTGATATCGTTGTCTTGGCACCAGTTTGTGAACTTGTCATTTTCGGCATCAAAGTGTTGGGTCAAAAAGTTGATGTGGCAAAAACTCAAAAACGAAGAAAACATGAAGGCATTTGTCCAAGCGTTGACAAGTGTATTCCAAGCATTGTCAAGAACAAAACAAGCGTTGACAGAAGCAAGCATTGTCATGTACAATGTAAGCATTGATAGAAACGTAGACAAGAAGCCTTTAGAAGCTTCTATTTGGATATATATGCAGGATATATTCTGTATATAGTTATTTAAATAGAAGATTTACATGTTTATTCATTCTTATCTCTTGTAAACCCTAATCCTTACACTATAAAAGGAACCAAGGGTATTAGGTTTATTCATAACTTATATTCACAATGTAAACCTAAAAGCGTGTGTTGCACTAGACGTGGGATTAATGTATACACGTCTAGTGATTGTTGGTTATTAGTATAATTAGCAATCCAATTGTTTCAATTCATGTTCTTTGTGTCCAAACACCTTGTTAATGTGTTATGTTCTAATTCCGCTTTGATTATCTAATCATATGAACATGATGCATTCCTAGTAGCTTAAAGATCCGTGAAACCAAGGTTTCCACACAAAGATTCTGAATGCTGGACAATTTCTCCCCCTCAATTGTTGACCCGTGTTCTATCTAAAGATCTGTAGTTAGTGAATAGTGCAAGATCCGACGTCATGTGAGCAGACATAAAAACTCACGGCTATAATGAGTAGTCTCTTGACAAAATAAGTTCTCTAGCAAATATGAGCATATAGCGTCTTAATAAATCTGAGTTCTTATTTAAAGATCAAGTTTATGTTTTTCAAAGACAATGGTTTTCATTATTCTATGAAGAACAGCAGTCAGCAATTAGAAGACGAAGTCGGCTGCATATGTAAGACCCGTGAAAGTGCCGTAAGATGCTAAGTTATTGTCTCAAGAGCTGTTCAGTATGAGCATCTCTCTTAAGTTGTGGCTCACTTGTGGATGTGATATCCCGAGCCCAACGTTATTTATTTAATCCTATTTTACGGATATTTTTGAAATTTTTAAGAAATTTCGTTTGCTATATATTTGACGGTTTAAGTTGAAACCAACGTTTACGGTCGTAATTTTAACGTTTGACGATTTAAGAAGGACGATGACGAATACGATTCCGATGGATGCCCAAATTTCAATAATTATTGATGTTTTATCGATAATGTAATTTTTCGAGAATTTTACTTACGGTTCGTGTTAAGTCGAGTCGGGTGGGTTTTATTTCTTTCCGAGTACATTTAAAGTATCCCAAAAGCATTTTGGAGTGTTTGGGATGATTCCCGACTCCCGTAAAATTTTCTAAAATGACTAGTGAGTCAATCCCGCAAAGTTTTAGAGTCGTTTTTGCTTAAGGCCAAAAGAATGCTTAAATTGCACCACAAGTCCCTCCAATTTTACAAAAAGGGGAAACAAATCACACACAACACAAAATCTTGCCAAAAATTTTCTCAATCTCTCTCTCTTTTCTCTCTTAGGCCGCCGGCCTCCATCACCATACCACCACCACCCTTCAATTTTTTTTAGGTTTTTGAAGAATCTAATCAAAGACCACCTTTTCTAATTACTTGGTAAGTGTTTTTCCAAGGTTCAATCCAACATGCATCCATTGATTTTTCTTCCAAAAATTTGTGATTTTTCAAAAACAGATTTTGATCTAATTAAACCATACACATGTTTAATTCATGTGTATATAATGTTAATTCACCTATAAAACAAGATGGGGTTTATGAGTTTTGTGTTCCACAGCCCCTAAAGCCACGAAATGTGGGGGGGGGGGGGGGTGTTGGGTGTGTTCAAGGTGTTTGATGAAATGTGTTGTGGGGTTGTGTTTAAAATGGTGTTTCTAGCGTTTTTGAATTGTTTAAACATATTGCATGTTTGTTTTTATGATTGGGTTTTATGAGGATATTGATTAATAGGGGTTTAGGACTGAAAATGATGTTTGGATATGCTTAGGAGTACTTAGGATGATGTCTAATGTCGATAAAATGGATTGAAAACAAGTTTTGGAATGATTTTGAATGAGTCGTTTTCAAACAGATTGTTTAGGGCTATTTTCGTGGTTTTAATTTTTGGTCCAGGTTGTGATTGTAGGATATAGTTGTAGTGGTCGTCGAGACGCTCGTTTCGGTATAAGATAGAGCTTTTAACTCCAAACGAGTCAAAAGTTATGATACTTTGAAAATACGTGTACCGGGAGATGAGAATCAACACAATCCGAAATTGTGTTTGGGTTTTGGGTCAAATCCCGGGGACCATAGGTTTAGTTTGGTAAATGGTCAAAGGTTTATTTTTGGTCTCAAACCTGTGTATTTGAGTCTATTATTAGACTTAGGTGTCGTAGAGGTCAATGGTATATTTTAAATGGGTCAAATGAGTTCGACTTGGTCAAAGTACAATTTCAGTCCGAAAAACGTAGTTTTGGAAAAGTGTTGAGTAACGGGTCGTAGAAGTGAAAACTTTTAATGGGATTAAAAATGGGTTTTCTACAGGTCTTAAAGTATTTTTGAGAATTTTATTAATTTTTATAACAAGGGTTAAGTCTAGTAAAACAGCCCATACTTTTGGTAAGTATCGGCGAAACCGTAAAATAGATAGTAACTTTAATAACATTGATAAATGGTATAAGTCTAGTAACAACTACTTGTTTGACTTTGGCGTGAGTTTTCATAAGCATTGAGTGTGTTTGAATTTGCATGTGTTTAGTACAATAATGTACGCGGAGTATTGATTTGGTTTACGTACCTTGATTTTTAGGTCAAGTGTTTGATTTTCCCGGGCATCCACGTCGTCGGTGACATTTCTCGTTACGTCTTCGCTAGAACCACTACTACTACGCAAGGTGAGTCTATATCCTCGCTCTTTACTTATTTCAAATGTTTTTACCCGCGAGGGGGATACATGCTATTTTAATGGAAATGAACATAAGTCATGAATGATTGTTGGACCCGAATGTTGCCTTGAAATTGTGTTGAGTACCTAGTTGCAAAAGGCCCTAATTTCATGAACTATTAACTATTGTCTTGCCCTTGTGTGGGTTGGAAATAGCCGCTTATACAATTTGTAGTACTACGGGGCTAACGACCCAATGCTAGCCGAGAAGCTGTACGTTGAGTAAGTTCCGCGGTAGATTATCTTGTATGAGAGATAAGGTATAATTGCAACTAATGCCTTAATAGGGGCACTGGTTTCATCTGAATCACGCCGGTAATTATTACGCGGGTGATTGAGTTAACGGTTTAGTGTCATGAGCTTAAACACAATTGTCATATCCTTGAATAATAGATTGTATGGCCACAATGCTATTGAATGATCATGATTGGTTTTTAACACTTATGTTCAACTGATGTTTTGATAAACCTATAGATTCGCTCAACCTTTGTGTTGACGATTATAAGCATGTTTTTCAGGTAATCAAGGTTGATAGCAGTGGAGCATGCGAGGATGGAAGTTGTTGTGGCTTGGCGGTCTACTTTGTTTTTCCTCCCTTTTAGCACTTTAAATACTTTATATTATGTTATGTGAACGAAAATTGTATTTTGGGTTGAGATTCAGTGGGGACCAAAAACGCAAACTCTGTTTTATATTATTTTTGGGGTTTGGAAAACAGTAGACTTTGTTGTTTTAAACAATCTTTAATTTATGTTTAAATTTCTACGTCTCTTTGAGTCGTTCGAAATAGCTTGTGTGTGATGATAACTGTATAGCACCCAAATGTTGTAGTCTTGCTGCGCATAGCATTTGGTGGGGGTGTTATAGATTGGTAATCAGAGCCATGAGTTATAGAGAACTAGGTCATTTTGAAAAATCCTAAACTATAACTTTTGGTGTCGTAAGAAATTGTCCAAGCACACAACTATCCTGCATGGCTCCGGTAAGATTTCTTTAGCATTGCTTTATATTTTAGATGTACCCCTCAAACTGACATGAATTCTATAGTATTTAGTAAGTAAATACTTTGATATATATTGAGATATATTGTTGTGTACGTTGAGTACTTACCATCGTAATTTGAAAATTCTAGTAAGATTATCGTATATGTTGCATGTAATTGGCATAACGGGCTACATTGCATTACATGGCAACACCGCGTTGCAATCCTACGTGTATGTAGGAATGGTTGTATGTATAAGTATGTATATACTATGGTATTTAAAGGCATTGCACGCGAAGCAATGGTCCTTGGGTAATTATCGTACATTAAAATGCGGTTTTGCTTAGAATTCGGCCTTACCGCTAATTATCAATCTTGATAATTAATTTATTGTTCGGATAACCGAATATGAACCTCGTTCGATACTCTAGATACGTAAATAACGCTTCGTAACATATTGTATATTGACTAGATTGATCTCGATTGTCGCTATCGCACCGTGATGTGTCATTTTGGACATTTTCTTTTGAAACGTAATTTACTTACGTATTACTTTATTTCCTTTATTCCTTATGGGTTTGATATGTTAGTTGGCGCAACTATAATATAGACGAAGTATAATCAATGATGCGTGCATCGTAGCGGAGAATCACATGTGTATTTTATGAAACATGGTTGAGGCGTATCGCTATTTAATCGTTTTTATCATCCTACTTGGATTTAAATATGCATTTTAAAAATAGACTAGCGTTGTGATCAATCGCGATAACTTGAAATTTGGTTAGTTTGTGTTAATTTTATGGAGTACGATTTCGAGACTCATCCGAGGCCGATAACAACATTTAGTTGACATACGTATTCTCGTTCCATTTATTTCATTTTGTTTTGTTGTTTCATTATTTTGAAGTTAATATTTTACATGACGAGGTCCGACATTTGTGTGAGTTAAGTAAGAACTAAACTTTGTTGATTGAATGGTTTAAACATAAAGTGTTTTACATATTAAATAAATGGTGAATAAAACTTTTGGATAAAAATCGACCTATGATGTGTCTTGTAACCAGTAAAATATATGTAGAGAAGAAATGGACAAAGTGAAATATTTTTTTTCCCTTCAACCTTGGTTGGTAAATTGTAATAAGTAATCTATATTACTCGTAAAATCCTTATTTTTATATATTAATAATTTGATACTAAAAGCTTGTGATGGAACTGTCAAAAATTTGTTTAATATAATTTGAAAAAGGAGTTTATAATAAAATTTACGATATGACTGTTGAGTATATATAACTTGGATTTAGTATGAATTAATTTTCGGGTCAATATAGTAAACTTTTGGCGTATCTTGTAATATAAAACATGAGTAGAAGAATTGGTCATGTATTTTGGAGCTAAAAACTTTGTAAAATTTGGTTTTATTTTAAACATAAGGTCATGATATACGTATTGGTATAAACTAGAACATGTTACTTGTTGTAGTGAATAAAATGGGACAAAATCGGAATATACACTATAAGTGAGAAATTCTAACGCTTGAAATAAATTTTTAAATATTGATGGAACGTCATTGGGAATCACTTGTTTATTTAATTGTCGTTATAGAGAATCACTATGCATAATTCGATGATGCTTGTTTAAAATCGTTTGAAAAATCTTTTGTTTTATTCCGCTGCGAGATGTGTTAATTTTAAAATCACTTGATAATGGGCTAATGATTAAAAGTTGAATTTTATATATCTTTGAATTATTGAAATAAGCATTTCTGATTAATTATTACATTATTATATTATTATTATTTTTTAGATTCAAGTCTCGACTAAAATTAGTAAATTATCCGGGATGATACTACGTGAAACCTCTTTAGCATCTGGGTCGAATTACGCAAATACTATTTAATAAATCAGTTTTAAGGAAGACATGTGTATAATAAAAAGCCAAAGGTTGATTTTTTTAAGAGTTAATTTGACTAGATTGAGTTATTTTGGATATTTGTATATACGTAATAAGATATGTCGTAATAACGTAAAACTTGGAAAATTCTTACTGTATACGTTTTGGTACTTAAGATATGAACATTAACGAGATTTTGACACAAGTATGGAGATTTTAAAACCTAATGATTTGTCAATTATGATAACCGAGTCACCGCATCTACTAATGTTAATAATTTCCGAGAGATTGAAATTTTTCCAGAAATAAAAACGTTGTAAAGATTGGAAAATGAAAGGTATAAATTCTTTAATGGTGTAACACAAATTAAAAATGTGTAAATGTTCGGTTTTACAATGTACAAGGTAACACTAATTATTATACGCAACTGGATTATACAACACACGCCTACTTGTATAATATTTTATAAAGATGTATGTATAATGCTTTGAGTCACGATGGTTCGATCGTACGACATCCCTTCTTTGATTTTGTGGGTCTGTATCTAAACTTGAGTCGTCATGTGACTGCTCATTTTAATATTTTCCATGATATGAAACCATTATTATTATATTTATTTTTGGGTTGCTATTTCGCTAGGACTTGATGATGAGGGTATGTCACCCGGTATATTTTGTCCTGTTCAAGGACGTTGTGACTTTTCTTCTTACGGTTAATGGAACCTGAAATTTTGTATTTACTTGAATGATGCTATAAATCTTCATTAAAGTGGTTATTTATTTATATTTAAACAAAAGCAAGGAGACGAAGCCGCTTTATCAAATTGTAGAGGTGAAAGAACTCGATCTTCCTGGTGAAATTGTTTCTATTTAACCAAGTGATTATTCTTCTCTCCTCGTATACCCTTGGCGGAATGTGTGTGCAACTCGAGACGATGGGAAGTATGATCGTTGTTTTATTTTTGACGCTTGTGTAGATATTCCATTTTTTTTTCTCTATGTATTCGTAGATCGCTGTTGTTATCCCGAGACTTTTGCCATATATTTGAAGTATTTTCATTTCTAATGTAGTTAAATTTTAGTTGGCAATTATATTGCTCGTTTACCTCGTTCGATCTCATTGCTTTTTGATTTTATTACTTGTTGTGCTTGCAATGATCTTTAATCTTGAACCACCTTACCGCTATTTTGTGAATAGTCTATTTGAAAATATGTATGTGTGTGAAATGTTTTGGTGAACCAAATGCAAAGGGTGTCGATTTTTTTTTTATTTAATTATTTATTTATTTTCTCATAAAAAGGCAAAGCAAAAATATTTTTTCAAAGTGTATGAAAGATGTTTGATGTGTTTCTTAAAACGATGGTAACAATATTTTCCCATTTCAAATTTCATTTCAAATGGTTTAATTATTTTGAAGATTAGGTCGAAAACTTTCGTAGTCATATTTGGTATGTAATAATAATGTTTGTGTCGTCACTCGATCCTCAATTATGTACAGCTTAGCTAACTATGCATAATTCGGGAAGAGTCCTGTTTTGTTGGTTGTTGTTGCTTGATCCTCAAGTATGCATGATCTGGCTAATTATGCATAGTTTAGGAAGGGCACGATCGTGTCAAACAAATTGGTCATCTTGAAACTTGTAGTGTTTTGATAAACGTGTGGATGAGAACGTTTCTTTTTAAAATGGTGGATCATTTTTGCAAGTAGTCGTAATTTCTTTGATTCTTAAAGATAATTTTTGAATTTTCTTGTGTTCTTTGAAATCTTTTCTTTTTGTTTGGCGTTGACTTGGTAAGTCACTGTGGCCGAGTAATTTTGGAAAATGTTCTTATGTGTTGTGTGTAACGTGTGAAATTTATCAGAATCGCTAGGGTGTTGACTAAATACCTAAGGGACTCGTACCGACACTGAGAAGAAGTTTTAAACAAGAATAGAAGACTGCCAAAGTAGAGGAAATCAGAGTTCAAGTGACTCTGAGGGGAATGAAGAAGACTTCTCCTACATCAAACGTATCGTACCTTATTTATTTTCTTTTCTCGTTCTTTTGATATGTTTAACGACATGCGATAAACTGTTGAAGTTTACCAACTGTGCATTGGTAGTTGGAAGACAATTCCATTGCCGTCTTCGTTTATTCAAGTGAGGAATCCTCTTTGCTTGACTCAACCATCCTTGATTATCGACGGTTAAACGATAGATAGCCATAGTTGATGTTTTTATGGTGAACCCTTGTCTTTTATGTGTTTATGTTGTATGTGATCTGGTCGAGTGATCGTAAGTTGTGAGAACTTGAGGCGACATTGTCCAATGAAGTCCGATCATGGAGAACCCATGCCATGTAATATTTTTTTTACTATGAACGATGATATATATTGATATTTTTACCACGGTTGGGACGGAAGTGAAATGGTATTCTTGTAATATCTTTTGTGTATAAATCTATGGGTGAGCACCCTGCGGTGACATATGTATGTATTTTATTTCTTTTGGATATGCATCCATAGATAGCAAGCTTGTGAACCTTCTTAAACTTGCAATTTTCTTTTGACTGGACTCATCCGAGAATCATGTCAAATATTCTTATTTTATCATGGCTTGGCTGATTAGCAAGCGTGGGTTAACTTGATTGAACGGATTGGCTTGGCATGGTTTGGCTATTTCGTAAACATGTCGTGATACAGCTTTATGTGCTTCATAATGGCTTTTATGTTTGATTGGTTTGTGATGTTTTCGAGAGAGTTATGAATACGTCGAGTGATTACCGTATCGATGGATTCGTTTTTGATGAAATAGGTTTGTATGTACCTAATATTGCGACAAGGTGATTTTGTACGACTAGTAATAATTACTTCGTCTTGTATATTCTAAACGTTTTCGATGGGGTTATGTGTGACCCGTGCGATTTTATTTTGTGAGTAGTTGTTTTACGAGATGATGAACCAAGTGAAAGGACGATTCGAAAGTTGGAAGACATGCTCCGAACGTGTGTGATTGATTTTTGATAGTGGTTGAGATCGATACTTGCCGTTGGTAGTATCTTTGTGCAACGACATTTACCATGGTAGCATTGAAGCTGCGGCATTTGAAGAAAATGTTGATGAAAATGTAGATCGCCAGTTGGATAGAATGAAGTAGGAAAAAGTCAGTTGAATGGACTTGAAATGATTCGAGAGGCTACGGAAGAGATGGGGTAGATTAAGTATCTCTTGCTAACCGCGAGAAGCTTTGAAAAGAGACGTGTCGATAACCGTAGGAAGAAATTGGGAAATTGAAGTGGAGACCATGGATCGAGATGTTAAGAGATTGAAGCAAGGTATAATACTCATCGTGAAGGTGTGATGGAATCCGAGACGTGAACCGAAGTCCATATTGGAACGTGAAGACCTCTTTAGGAAGAAGTACCCCCATCTTTCTAGTAGTCCGAAATGCGAGTATAAGAACCGGAGAGCGCCGGGACGTCGCTCCTTTAAGGAGGGGAGGATGTAAGACCCGTGAAAGTGCCGTAAGATGCTAAGTTATTGTCTCAAGAGCTGTTCAGTATGAGCATCTCTCTTAAGTTGTGGCTCACTTGTGGATGTGATATCCCGAGCCCAACATTATTTATTTAATACTATTTTACGGATATTTTTGAAATTTTTAAGAAATTTCGTTCGCTATATATTTGACGGTTTAAGTTGAAACCAACGTTTACGGTCGTAATTTTAACGTTTGACGATTTAAGAAGGACGATGACGAATACGATTCTGATGGATGCCCAAATTTCTATAATTATTGACGTTTTATCGATAATGTAATTTTTCGAGAATTTTACTTACGGTTCGTGTTAAGTCGAGTCGGGTGGGTTTTATTTCTTTCCGAGTACATTTAAAGTATCCCAAAAGCATTTTGGAGTGTTTGGGATGATTCTCGACTCCCGTAAAATTTTCTAAAATGACTAGTGAGTCAATCCCGCAAGGTTTTAGAGTCGTTTTTGCTTAAGGCCAAAAGAATGCTTAAATTGCACCACAAGTCCCTCCAATTTTACAAAAAGGGGAAACAAATCACACACAACACAAAATCTTGCCAAAAATTTTCTCAATCTCTCTCTCTTTTCTCTCTTAGGCCGCCGGCCTCCATCACCATACCACCACCACCCTTCAATTTTTTTTTTAGGTTTTTGAAGAATCTAATCAAAGACCACCTTTTCTAATTACTTGGTAAGTGTTTTTCCAAGGTTCAATCCAACATGCATCCATTGATTTTTCTTCCAAAAATTTGTGATTTTTCAAAAACGGATTTTGATCTAATTAAACCATACACATGTTTAATTCATGTGTATATAATGTTAATTCACCTATAAAACAAGATGGGGTTTATGAGTTTTGTGTTCCACAGCCCCTAAAGCCACGAAATGTGGGGGGGGGGGTGTTGGGTGTGTTCAAGGTGTTTGATGAAATGTGTTGTGGGGTTGTGTTTAAAATGGTGTTTTTAGTGTTTTTGAATTATTTAAACATATTGCATGTTTGTTTTTATTATTGTGTTTTATGAGAATATTGATTAATAGGGGTTTAGGACTGAAAATGATGTTTGGATATGCTTAGGAGTACTTAGGATGATGTCTAATGTCGATAAAATGGATTGAAAACAAGTTTTGGAATGATTTTGAATGAGTCGTTTTCAAACAGATTGTTTAGGGATATTTTCGTGGTTTTAATTTTTGGTCCAGGTTGTGATTGTAGGATATAGTTGTAGTGGTCGTCGAGACGCTCGTTTCGGTATAAGATAGAGCTTTTAACTCCAAACGAGTCAAAAGTTATGATACTTTGAAAATACGTGTACCGGGAGATGAGAATCAACACAATCCGAAATTGTGTTTGGGTTTTGGGTCAAATCCCGGGGACCATAGGTTTAGTTTGGTAAATGGTCAAAGGTTGATTTTTGGTCTCAAACCTGTGTATTTGAGTCTATTATTAGACTTAGGTGTCGTAGAGGTCAATGGTATATTTTAAATGGGTCAAATGAGTTCGACTTGGTCAAAGTACAATTTCAGTCCGAAAAACGTAGTTTTGGAAAAGTGTTGAGTAACGGGTCGTAGAAGTGAAAACTTTTAATGGGATTAAAAATGGGTTTTCTACAGGTCTTAAGGTATTTTTGAGAATTTTCTTAATTTTTATAACAAGGGTTAAGTCTAGTAAAACAGCCCATACTTTTGGTAAGTATCGGCGAAACCGTAAAATGGATAGTAACTTTAATAACATTGATAAATGGTATAAGTCTAGTAACAACTACTTGTTTGACTTTGGCGTGAGTTTTCATAAGCATTGAGTGTGTTTGCATTTGCATGTGTTTAGTACAATAATGTACGCGGAGTATTGATTTGGTTTACGTACATTGATTTTTAGGTCAAGTGTTTGATTTTCCCGGGCATCCACGTCGTCGGTGACATTTCTCGTTACGTCTTCACTAGAACCACTACTAATACGCAAGGTGAGTCTACAGCCTCGCTCTTTACTTATTTCAAATGTTTTTACCCGCGAGGGGGATACATGCTATTTTAATGGAAAATGAACATAAGTCATGAATGATTGTTGGACCCGAATGTTGCCTTGAAATTATGTTGAGTACCTAGTTGCAAAAGGCCCTAATTTCATGAACTATTAACTATTGTCTTGCCCTTGTGTGGGTTGGAAATAGCCGCTTATACAATTTGTAGTACTACGGGGCTAACGACCCAATGCTAGCCGAGAAGCTGTACGTTGAGTAAGTTATGCGGTAGATTATCTTCTATGAGAGATAAGGTATAATTGCAACTAATGCCTTAGTAGGGGCACTGGTTTCATCTGAATCACGCTGGTAATTATTACGCGGGTGATTGAGTTAACGGTTTAGTGTCATGAGCTTAAACACAATTGTCATATCCTTGAATAATAGATTGTATGGCCACAATGCTATTGAATGATCATGATTGGTTTTTAACACTTATGTTCAACTGATGTTTTGATAAACCTATAGATTCGCTCAACCTTTGTGTTGACGATTTTAAGCATGTGTTTCAGGTAATCAAGGTTGATAGCAGTGGAGCATGTGAGGATGGAAGTTGTTGTGGCTTGGCGGTCTACTTTGTTTTTCCTCCCTTTTAGCACTTTAAATACTTTATATTATGTTATGTGAACGAAAATTGTATTTTGGGTTGAGATTCAGTGGGGACCAAAAACGCAAACTCTGTTTTATATTATTTTTGGGGTTTGGAAAACAGTAGACTTTGTTGTTTTAAACAATCTTTAATTTATGTTTAAATTTCTACGTCTCTTTGAGTCGTTCGAAATAGCTTGTGTGTGATGATAACTGTATAGCACCCAAATGTTGTAGTTCTGCTGCGCATAGCATTTGGTGGGGGTGTTATAGATTGGTAATCAGAGCCATGAGTTATAGAGAACTAGGTCATTTTGAAAAATCCTAAACTATAACTTTTGGTGTCGTAAGAATTTGTCCAAGCACACAACTATCCTGCATGGATCCGGTAAGATTTCTTTAGCATTGCTTTATATTTTAGATGTATCCCTCAAACTGACATGAATTCTATAGTATTTAGTAAGTAAATACTTTGATATATATTGAGATATATTGTTGTGTACGTTGAGTACTTACTATCGTAATTTGCAAATTCTAGTAAGATTATCGTATATGTTGCATGTAATTGGCATAACGGGCTACATTGCATTACATGGCAACACCGCGTTGCAATCCTACGTGTATGTAGGAATGGTTGTATGTATAAGTATGTATATACTATGGTATTTAAAGGCATTGCACGGAAGCAATGGTCCTTGGGTAATTATCGTACATTAAAATGCGGTTTTGCTGAGAATTCGGCCTTACAGCTAATTATCAATCTTGATAATTAATTTATTGTTCGGATAACCGAATATGAACCTCGTTCGATACTCTAGATACGTAAATAACGCTTCGTAACATATTGTATATTGACTATATTGATCTCGATTGTCGTTATCGCACCGTGATGTGTCATTTTGGACATTTTCTTTTGAAACGTAATTTACTTACGTATTACTTTATTTTCTTTATTCCTTATGGGTTTGATATTTTAGTTGGCGCAACTATAATATAGACGAAGTATAATCAATGATGCGTGCATCGTAGCGGAGAATCACATGTGTATTTTATGAAACATGGTTGAGGCGTATCGCTATTTAATCGTTTTTATCATCCTACTTGGATTTAAATATGCATTTTAAAAATAGACTAGCGTTGTGATCAATCGCGATAACTTGAAATTTGGTTAGTTTGTGTTAATTTTGTTGAGTACGATTTCGAGACTCATCCGAGGCCGATAACAACATTTAGTTGACATACGTATTCTCGTTCCATTTATTTCATTTTGTTTTGTTGTTTCATTATTTTGAAGTTAATATTTTACATGACGAGGTCCGACATTTGTGTGCGTTAAGTAAGCACTAAACTTTGTTGATTGAATGGTTTAAACATAAAGTGTTTTACATATTAAATAAATGGTGAATAAAACTTTTGGATAAAAATCGACCTATGATGTGTCTTGTAACCAGTAAAATATATGTAGAGAAGAAATGGACAAAGTGAAATATTTTTTTTCCCTTCAACCTTGGTTGGTAAATTGTAATAAGTAATCTATATTACTCGTAAAATCCTTATTTTTATATATTAATAATTTGATACTAAAAGCTTTTGATGGAACTGTCAAAAATTTGTTTAATATAATTTGAAAAAGGAGTTTATAATAAAATTTACGATATGACTGTTGAGTATATATAACTTGGATTTAGTATGAATTAATTTTCGGGTCAATATAGTAAACTTTTGGCGTATCTTGTAATATAAAACATGAGTAGAAGAATTGGTCATGTATTTTGGAGCTAAAAACTTTGTAAAATTTGGTTTTATTTTAAACATTAGGTCATGATATACGTATTGGTATAAACTAGAACATGTTACTTGTTGTAGTGAATAAAATGGGACAAAATCGGAATATACACTATAAGTGAGAAATTCTAACGCTTGAAATAAATTTTTAAATATTGATGGAACGTCATTGGGAATCACTTGTTTATTTAATTGTCGTTATAGAGAATCACTATGCATAATTCGATGATGCTTGTTTAAAATCGTTTGAAAAATCTTTTGTTTTATTCCGCTGCGAGATGTGTTAATTTTAAAATCACTTGATAATGGGCTAATGATTAAAAGTTGAATTTTATATATCTTTGAATTATTGAAATAAGCATTTCTGATTAATTATTACATTATTATATTATTATTATTTTTGAGATTCAAGTCTCGACTAAAATTAGTAAATTATCCGGGATGATACTACGTGAAACCTCTTTAGCATCTGGGTCGAATTACGCGAATACTATTTAATAAATCAGTTTTAAGGAAGACATGTGTATAATAAAAAGCCAAAGGTTGATTTTTTTTAAGAGTTAATTCGACTAGATTGAGTTATTTTGGATATTTGTATATACGTAATAAGATATGTCGTAATAACGTAAAACTTGGAAAATTCTTACTGTATACGTTTTGGTACTTAAGATATGAACATTAACGAGATTTTGACACAAGTATGGAGATTTTCAAACCTAATGATTTGTCAATTATGATAACCGAGTCACCGCATCTACTAATGTTAATAATTTCCGAGAGATTGAAATTTTTCCAGAAATAAAAACGTTGTAAAGATTGGAAAATGAAAGGTATAAATTCTTTAATGGTGTAACACAAATTAAAAATGTGTAAATGTTCGGTTTTACAATGTACAAGGTAACACTAATTATTATACGCAACTGGATTATACAACACACGCCTAATTGTATAATATTTTATACAGATGTATGTATAATGCTTTGAGTCACGATGGTTCGATCGTACGACATCTCTTCTTTGATTTTGTGGGTCTGTATCTAAACTTGAGTCGTCATGTGACTGCTCATTTTAATATTTTCCATGATATGAAACCATTATTATTATATTTATTTTTGGGTTGCTATTTCGCTAGGACTTGATGATGAGGGTATGTCACCCGGTATATTTTGTCCTGTTCATGGACGTTGTGACTTTTCTTCTTACGGTTAATGGAACCTGAAATTTTGTATTTACTTGAATGATGCTATAAATCTTCATTAAAGTGGTTATTTATTTATATTTAAACAAAAGCAAGGAGACGAAGCCGCTTTATCAAATTGTAGAGGTGAAAGAACTCGATCTTCCTGGTGAAATTGTTTCTATTTAACCAAGTGATTATTCTTCTCTCCC
Organism: Glebionis coronaria; assembly: GCA_025667525.1. Taxonomy (NCBI): domain Eukaryota; kingdom Viridiplantae; phylum Streptophyta; class Magnoliopsida; order Asterales; family Asteraceae; genus Glebionis; species Glebionis coronaria. The sequence goes on along the minus strand of CM046876.1, from coordinate 171,262,974 downwards.
CGTATACCCTTGGCGGAATGTGTGTGCAACTCGAGACGATGGGAAGTATGATCGTTGTTTTATTTTTGACGCTTGTGTAGATATTCCATTTTTTTTCTCTATGTATTCGTAGATCGCTGTTGTTATCCCGAGACTTTTGCCATATATTTGAAGTATTTTCATTTCTAATGTAGTTAAATTTTAGTTGGCAATTATATTGCTCGTTTACCTCGTTCGATCTCATTGCTTTTTGATTTTATTACTTGTTGTGCTTGCAATGATCTTTAATCTTGAACCACCTTACCGCTATTTTGTGAATAGTCTATTTGAAAATATGTATGTGTGTGAAATGTTTTGGTGAACCAAATGCAAAGGGTGTCGATTTTTTTTATTTAATTATTTATTTATTTTCTCATAAAAAGGCAAAGTAAAAATATGTTTTCAAAGTGTATGAAAGATGTGTTTCTTAAAACGATGGTAACAATATTTTCCCATTTCAAATTTCATTTCAAATGGTTTAATTATTTTGAAGATTAGGTCGAAAACTTTCGTAGTCATATTTGGTATGTAATAATAATGTTTGTGTCGTCACTCGATCCTCAATTATGTACAGCTTAGCTAACTATGCATAATTCGGGAAGAGTCCTGTTTTGTTGGTTGTTGTTGCTTGATCCTCAAGTATGCATGATCTGGCTAATTATGCATAGTTTAGGAAGGGCACGATCGTGTCAAACAAATTGGTCATCTTGAAACTTGTAGTGTTTTGATAAACGTGTGGATGAGAACGTTTCTTTTTAAAATGGTGGATCATTTTTGCAAGTAGTCGTAATTTCTTTGATTCTTAAAGAGAATTTTTGAATTTTCTTGTGTTCTTTGAAATCTTTTCTTTTTGTTTGGCGTTGACTTGGTAAGTCACTGTGGCCGAGTAATTTTGGAAAATGTTCTTATGTGTTGTGTGTAACGTGTGAAATTTATCAAAATCGCTAGGGTGTTGACTAAATACCTAAGGGACTCGTACCGACACTGAGAAGAAGTTTTAAACAAGAATAGAAGACTGCCAAAGTAGAGGAAATCAGAGTTCAAGTGACTCTGAGGGGAATGACGAAGACTTCTCCTACATCAAACGTATCGTACCTTATTTATTTTCTTTTCTCGTTCTTTTGATATGTTTAACGACACGCGATAAACTGTTGAAGTTTACCAACTGTGCATTGGTAGTTGGAAGACAATTCCATTGCCGTCTTCGTTTATTCAAGTGAGGAATCCTCTTTGCTTGACTCAACCATCCTTGATTATCAATGGTTAAACGATAGATAGCCATAGTTGATGTTTTTATGGTGAACCCTTGTCTTTTATGTGTTTATGTTGTATGTGATCTGGTCGAGTGATCGTAAGTTGTGAGAACTTGAGGCGACATTGTCCAATGAAGTCCGATCATGGAGAACCCATTCCATGTAATATTTTTTTTACTATGAACGATGATATATATTGATATTTTTACCACGGTTGGGACGGAAGTGAAATGGTATTCTTGTAATATCTTTTGTGTATAAATCTATGGGTGAGCACCCTGCGGTGACATATGTATGTATTTTATTTCTTTTGGATATGCATCCATAGATAGCAAGCTTGTGAACCTTCTTAAACTTGCAATTTTCTTTTGACTGGACTCATCCGAGAATCATGTCAAATATTCTTATTTTATCATGGCTTGGCTGATTAGCAAGCGTGGGTTAACTTGATTGAAAGGATTGGCTTGGCATGGTTTGGCTATTTTGTAAACATGTCGTGATACAGCTTTATGTGCTTCATAATGGCTTTTATGTTTGACTGGTTTGTGATGTTTTCAAGAGAGTTATGAATACGTCGAGTGATTACCGTATCGATGGATTCGTTTTTGATGAAATAGGTTTGTATGTACCTAATATTGCGACAAGGTGATTTTGTACGACTAGTAATAATTACTTCGTCTTGTATATTCTGAACGTTTTCGATGGGGTTATGTGTGACCCGTGCGATTTTATTTTGTGAGTAGTTGTTTTATGAGATGATGAACCAAGTGAAAGGACGATTCGAAAGTTGGAAGACATGCTCCGAACGTGTGTGATTGATTTTTGATAGTGGTTGAGATCGATACTTGCCGTTGGTAGTATCTTTGTGCAACGACATTTACCATGGTAGCATTGAAGCTGCGGCATTTGAAGAAAATGTTGATGAAAATGTAGATCGCCAGTTGGATAGAATGAAGTAGGAAAAAGTCAGTTGAATGGACTTGAAATGATTCGAGAGGCTATGGAAGAGATGGGGTAGATTAAGTATCACTTGCTAACCGCGAGAAGCTTTGAAAAGAGACGTGTCGATAACCGTAGGAAGAAATTGGGAAATTGAAGTGGAGACCATGGATCGAGATGTTAAGAGATTGAAGCAAGGTATAATACTCATCGTGAAGGTGTGATGGAATCCGAGACGTGAACCGAAGTCCATATTGGAACGTGAAGACCTCTTTAGGAAGAAGTACCCCCATCTTTCTAGTAGTCCGAAATGCGAGTATAAGAACCGGAGAGCGCCGGGACGTCGCTCCTTTAAGGAGGGGAGGATGTAAGACCCGTGAAAGTGCCGTAAGATGCTAAGTTATTGTCTCAAGAGCTGTTCAGTATGAGCATCTCTCTTAAGTTGTGGCTCACTTGTGGATGTGATATCTCGAGCCCAACGTTATTTATTTAATACTATTTTACGGATATTTTTGAAATTTTTAAGAAATTTCGTTCGCTATATATTTGACGGTTTAAGTTAAAACCAACGTTTACAGTCGTAATTTTAACGTTTGACGATTTAAGAAGGACGATGACGAATACGATTCCGATGGATGCCCAAATTTCTATAATTATTGACGTTTTATCGATAATGTAATTTTTCGAGAATTTTACTTACGGTTCGTGTTAAGTCGAGTCGGGTGGGTTTTATTTCTATCCGAGTACATTTAAAGTATCCCAAAAGCATTTTGGAGTGTTTGGGATGATTCCCGACTCCCGTAAAATTTTCTAAAATGACTAGTGAGTCAATCCCGCAAAGTTTTAGAGTCGTTTTTGCTTAAGGCCAAAAGAATGCTTAAATTGCACCACAAATCCCTCCAATTTTACAAAAAGGGGAAACAAATCACACACAACACAAAATCTTGCCAAAAATTTTCTCAATCTCTCTCTCTTTTCTCTCTTAGGCCGCCGGCCTCCATCACTATACCACCACCACCCTTCAATTTTTTTTAGGTTTTTGAAGAATCTAATCAAAGACCACCTTTTCTAATTACTTGGTAAGTGTTTTTCCAAGGTTCAATCCAACATGCATCCATTGATTTTTCTTCCAAAAATTTGTGATTTTTCAAAAACGGATTTTGATCTAATTAAACCATACACATGTTTAATTCATGTGTATATAATGTTAATTCACCTATAAAACAAGATGGGGTTTATGAGTTTTGTGTTCCACAGCCCCTAAAGCCAAGAAATGTGGGGGGGTGTTGGGTGTGTTCAAGGTGTTTGATGAAATGTGTTGTGGGGTTGTGTTTAAAATGGTGTTTCTAGTGTTTTTGAATTGTTTAAACATATTGCATGTTTGTTTTTATGATTGGGTTTTATGAGGATATTGATTAATAGGGGTTTAGGACTGAAAATGTTGTTTGGATATGCTTAGGAGTACTTAGGATGATGTCTAATGTCGATAAAATGGATTGAAAACAAGTTTTGGAATGATTTTGAATGAGTCGTTTTCAAACAGATTGTTTAGGGCTATTTTCGTGGTTTTAATTTTTGGTCCAGGTTGTGATTGTAGGATATAGTTGTAGTGGTCGTCGAGACGCTCGTTTCGGTATAAGATAGAGCTTTTAACTCCAAACGAGTCAAAAGTTATGATACTTTGAAAATACGTGTACCGGGAGATGAGAATCAACACAATCCGAAATTGTGTTTGGGTTTTGGGTCAAATCCCGGGGACCATAGGTTTAGTTTGGTAAATGGTCAAAGGTTAATTTTTGGTCTCAAACCTGTGTATTTGAGTCTATTATTAGACTTAGGTGTCGTAGAGGTCAATGGTATATTTTAAATGGGTCAAATGAGTTCGACTTGGTCAAAGTACAATTTCAGTCCGAAAAACGTAGTTTTGGAAAAGTGTTGAGTAACGGGTCGTAGAAGTGAAAACTTTTAATGGGATTAAAAATGGGTTTTCTACAGGTCTTAAGGTATTTTTGAGAATTTTCTTAATTTTTATAACAAGGGTTAAGTCTAGTAAAACAGCCCATACTTTTGGTAAGTATCGGCGAAACCGTAAAATGGATAGTAACTTTAATAACATTGATAAATGGTATAAGTCTAGTAACAACTACTTGTTTGACTTTGGCGTGAGTTTTCATAAGCATTGAGTGTGTTTGCATTTGCATGTGTTTAGTACAATAATGTACGCGGAGTATTGATTTGGTTTACGTACCTTGATTTTTAGGTCAAGTGTTTGATTTTCCCGGGCATCCACGTCGTCGGTGACATTTCTCGTTACGTCTTCGCTAGAACCACTACTACTACGCAAGGTGAGTCTATAGCCTCGCTCTTTACTTATTTCAAATGTTTTTACCCGCGAGGGGGATACATGCTATTTTAATGGAAATGAACATAAGTCATGAATGATTGTTGGACCCGAATGTTGCCTTGAAATTGTGTTGAGTACCTAGTTGCAAAAGGCCCTAATTTCATGAACTATTAACTATTGTCTTGCCCTTGTGTGGGTTGGAAATAGCCGCTTATACAATTTGTAGTACTACGGGGCTAACGACCCAATGCTAGCCGAGAAGCTGTACGTTGAGTAAGTTCTGCGGTAGATTATCTTGTATGAGAGATAAGGTATAATTGCAACTAATGCCTTAGTAGGGGCACTGGTTTCATCTGAATCACGCCGGTAATTATTACGCGGGTGATTGAGTTAACAGTTTAGTGTCATGAGCTTAAACACAATTGTCATATCCTTGAATAATAGATTGTATGGCCACAATGCTATTGAATGATCATGATTGGTTTTTAACACTTATGTTCAACTGATGTTTTGATAAACCTATAGATTCGCTCAACCTTTGTGTTGACGATTTTAAGCATGTGTTTCAGGTAATCAAGGTTGATAGCAGTGGATCATGCGAGGATGGAAGTTGTTGTGGCTTGGCGGTCTACTTTGTTTTTCCTCCCTTTTAGCACTTTAAATACTTTATATTATGTTATGTGAACGAAAATTGTATTTTGGGTTGAGATTCAGTGGGGACCAAAAACGCAAACTCTGTTTTATATTTTTTTGGGGTTTGGAAAACAGTAGACTTTGTTGTTTTAAACAATCTTTAATTTATGTTTAAATTTCTACGTCTCTTTGAGTCGTTCGAAATAGCTTGTGTGTGATGATAACTGTATAGCACCCAAATGTTGTAGTTCTGCTGCGCATAGCATTTGGTGGGGGTGTTATAGCATAGAAAGTACGAAGTTTTCGGTTTCACATAAAATAATGAGTTAGGGTTTATTCCAAACCCTAGAATCAAGTTTAGAACCGAAAAGACAAAAGTCTAGATCTACAATTTCATAAGGAGCAGATTGTGTCTTTATTTTTGGTTCGTTTCAACAAACCCAAGATAGGACGAAGAAGGTTTGTCTTAGCAGCAGATATACGGATCGAGAGTATGCGAAGGGTGTTTCTGTTCATTGGATGTTAAATATTCGATTGAGCAGCGAACATTCAAGGAGATAGTGACGTGTGATGAGAAAAAGAATATCAGCGATTGTCTCAGTGTGAACGCAGCAAAGACAAAGGTTATGGTTTTGATAGAATGAAAGGCGATGATGTGTGTTTGTGGTCCAGAACGTGTTCCAGCAAGGTATATAGTACATGTTTTATCTTTACTTCTTCATACTTGTTGGTATGTCACGTTAAAAGGAAGAGTTGCAAGAATAAGTGGGCCATTGAAACAACATGTGATTAAGGCATCATCAGGAGGACCACATGACATGTTTATTCAAGATGTAAAAGTATTATTATATACATGTGGGTATATAGCAGCTGTGGTCCAAAACGAAACCGCTGACATGAAGAGAAGTAGAAGCTGACGTTTGTTATTTTAACGCTGACAAGAATAAGTCAAACGCTGACAGAGAGTGTTGACATGAGTTGTCCGAGAAACGCTTGTTCAAGCGTTGATAGGTTTTGTCCGATATCTGACAATACATGCAACTAAGATATTGGACAATGAAGGTTCTCGGGTAACAAAAGAATGGCTGCTGTTGAGAAAATTGGTATGTTTTTAGCACACAAAAAGGAGGTTTTTACACGCAAAGGTACATGGAATCTCCGTTTCTATACAGAATATCAAATTGATATTAATGGCTCGGATATTTTTACAAGGAGTAAATGATTTTTAAGTTATCAACAATTCATGAAGACTTTGATTGATATTAGAGTATGTAACCGGGATAGCCTTGAGAAAGAGTTATTCGCTAACAACTTTTACATATGAAGATATTGGTTCATTAAGACTTGTCATGAAGAGGTGTTAGCTTAAGGGGAAGAATTCTTATGGTAAGTTTGATGTTTGAAGAAGATTTTCGCGAGTATGTGTTCTATCATATCTTAAAGTCGTGCACTTCCAGTCACTGACTTTTAAGGTAACTTGTTTGTACTTACATTGTTAATGGTTGTTGTTCTAATTCTGCTTTGATTATGTTAATCATATGAACAATGATCATTCCTAGTAGCTTAAAAGATCCGGAAACCAAGGTTTCCACAATAAGTTCGACGTCACGTGTTCTATCTAAATGAAGACACAATTTTGTATATGTATACGAGATTACATACTCGCGAAACTTAGATCATTCCTTAGATTTTTTCCACAATTACATACGAGATTACATCTTTTAAGCTACTAGGATGTATACAAACTTATATAATGACTATTCCCGTGTTCTATCTAAAGATCTGTAGTCAGTGGCTGGAAGTGCATGACTTTAAGATATGATAGAACACAAACTCGCGAAAATCTTCTTCAATCGTCAAACTTACCATAAGAATTCTTCCCCTTAAGCCAACACCTCTTCATGACGAATTGTAATGAAATACCATCTTCATACCATATGTAAAAGGACAAATTAGATAACTCTTTCGCAAGGCTATCCCGATTACATAGTTTAAAATATCCATCAAATTCCCACGAATAGTTGCTAACTCGCATTAAGATCATTAATACCTTTTAAAAATATCCGAGCCATAAATATCAACATGATATTCTATATAAAAACGGAGATTCCATGTACCTTCGTGTGTAAATTCCTCCTTTTTGTGTGCTAAAAACGTACCAATTTTCTCAACAGCAGACATTCTTTTGTTATCCAACATCCTCGTTTATCCAAGAAATCATCACTGTTTGTTGTCCATTATCGGACAACACTTAACAGCGTTTGAAAATCCATATGTCGGATAACTCATGTCAACGTTAAACTGTCAACGTCAACTTATTTTGTGTCAGCGTCAACCCAATGCTTGTCAGCGTCTGACGTCAAAAACCTGTAAGCGTCTCATTTATCCATCACCAAGATCTGTAGATACATGATTACCAAAGTTTACCCACGTTTGATAATCACTTCCCTTTTTGTTTATATCCCACGTTTATCCTTCAATCTTGTAAATAGACCAATATTCACGCCACGTTTATAGAAGATAATAACCATTCTTTATTAGTCAACATATCTCATTCCCCTTTTTACTCCAAAAATATTGCACTGAATAAATTGTGCCCTAAAAATCAGGAAACAAAATATATCTTAACCAATTTAGAGATAGCTATTGTCTGGTGAAACTTACGTGACCTACTTCAAGCGATGCTACCATAACTTTTAACTTTCCAATTCTACAGCATATGATAACCAAAAATACATCAAAGATCACTGCCAATGACAGAATCGTGCAACCAATCCTTGCCATATTATCACAGAACTGGATCATGCTTGTATTAGGACACGTCAAACAGAAGAGATCATCAAAGCCTTTGTTATTAGTAAATCTAACTAACAACAGTCCACGTATGTTCAACTGTTCTTTTGTATCCCTCATGATACAAACACATAACATGATCCTGCATCACCTGCTGCTTGTCATCATGCATCACAATCTGCTGCTTAAATCTTCATCATGGATCTAGGGTTTGTCAAGAAAACCCTAAACGAAAATCACAACAGTTATGAACGAAGTATACTAGGGTTCATCATGATTTTTAGAAAACCACTCACCAAAGCTAGTATACTCAATCATAATGAACAAGAACACACCTTCCTTTTATGTATAGAAACGATCTAGGGTTTGTATAAAACCCTAAATCATAATTTTATGAAAAACAGGAAGTCTGAAAATCACCTCTGCTGCTGACTTTAACGCCTAATAACTTTTTCCTGGGGATAAAACTCGACAGTCCCTCTGGTGGATGTCTAGATATATGTATGAAGATCACACATAAAAAATTTCGTGACGATCCAACGGTTCAATCAAAAGTTATGACCTTCTGAATACTGCTGCGCACACAAAAACGTCCAGAAAAACCCTAGACGGATTTTTCTTCTTCTTCACGATACACGAACACCTTGTTGGTCCTAGCATCACGAGACACGAGGCTCTGATACCAATTGTGGAAACCATTATTCACGGATCGATTAAGCTGACTAGGATATGCATCTTGTTCATATGATAAACATAGCGGAATTGAACAAGACACATGAACAAGGTGTTTACTTTTCCAACGCTTACTTCTCATTAAACGTTAACTTCAAACCAACTAACCTAGGCGTGTTTACAATGAACACACATGCCTAGAACACACGACACACGCTTTATGACTACATTGTGAATAATGGGATAATGAAAACCTACGCCTGTGTATTCTTTATATAATAGAATACAAGACTTTTCTTACAAGAAATCTTTAATTACATTAGAAGTCCCTCCATCTTTTGCTAATAAGTCCTCCTTGTTGTATGAAAGGGCTACATATTCTTGTAAAGCTTGATATTTTCATATAAGTCCTTCTCGTTTCATTATTCTTGTTTTGTCTCATCAAATTAATTCCCAACATATTTATAGACTTGAATGAGAGTGAATAGAGGAATGGTGACGCGTCCCAGCCAATGATTGAGCTCCATGTGGACTGAATTAGTTGATTGCAAATCCCAGCTCATGAACACAATTGGGGATTTTTGATTGAATCACTTTCAGCTTAATTGGATGATATGAGTGAATTCGTCTCTTGAAATGAAGCACTTTTCATGTTTATAACTCCTCTTGATATGCAGTGTAGCAGATTCTTATTCCTGGGCTCGTTATGAATTTAACGATGACACGTGGCAATGTTTTATTGGAGGAGGATATTAGTTGCGGATCATTATCCAAATTAGATATTTATATTATTGATGGCATGATCTTATTGGTTGAATTTGGCTGAGTGGAGTGGATTGTTGAAGATTCGTTCATTAATACTGACGGCTTCTAGTGGGATGATTTGGTGATCATTGTGCCATTTCTTCTTTGTTCTCATTGGTGGAAATGTATTAAACACGGATTAAGCCCAAAACTTGTATGAAACTTGTCAAGTTTAGCCCTCCAACTTTAGCAGATTCTTCATTTGAGCTCCAAACTTTATTCCTTTGGCGTTTTTGATCCTTTGACTTTCATCTTGAACATTTGAAGCCCTTTGACTTGTTTGACTTGAAGCTTGACCATATTTGACTTTAATCTTGACTTCTTCAAAATTTCACTTTAGTCCTTCATCTTTTGAATGTTGTCAAGATAGGTCCTTTTCTTTGCAAGGCTTGTCACTTTTGATCCTTCTCTTGTCTTTTCTTCATCTTTTTAGCTTGATTTCTCTTGTTTGCTCCAAATTTGTATCCTTGTTACCTAAACAAGCACAAACACAAAACATACCACATAATACTGCTTTATTGTATAAAAGTTAGGTATTTGCTATGTGTTTTAGGGTGATTTGTGATATTATTGATATGAGATTTTGCTCATATCAAATCTCCTACACATGATTATTGCCATGACCTCATGCAATGCCATATTTTAAAGCACCAATTTACATTTTTCTCATAATTAACCCACTTTGGCCAATATGAAATGCTTTTACACTACTCTTCACTATATGATGCATGATTTTGATTTTAAACAATGGAATGCAAAAGAAAGTAATTTTATTTATATTTTTTGGATTTTCTTGAAATGGTTTTTATGGAAATAACTCATAAAGGGTATTATCGTTGCCTCCTTCGATTGGGATGATGAACCTCTTACATCAGAGGATGAAGGAACCACTATTGTCAGAGCTTTTATGGTCGTCGCTGATGAGGAACCAGCTGTTGGAAAAAGTGAAGCAAGATCTGGTCAATGGGTGGATATCACCATGAAAAAGGTACAAAGATTACTTTCTATGCCTGAAGGTCCTGATAGAGACCATGTCAGTGACTACACTCTGGTTGACCTCCACTTTGTGGAAGAACAAAGAAAAAACTTGTTAAACAAATTTCATAATCTTAAAACTAAGTTAAATCTTTGTCAATCTGAGTTAACAAATCTCAAACCTTTTGTGAATCTTGCTAATCAACTACAAAATGAAGTCAACAAACTTTCCATTTAAAATGGATCTTTAACTGATGATAATGCTGAACTTAGAAGAACCATTGAAAAATGGAACATAGGTCAATACACTATGGAAGAATTGGTTGCTGAAGCCATTCCAGGGGATGTGGTTCAAGCAATATGGGGTAAGGGTAGGTTTAAAAATCATATACCATTGGCCAAAGTAAATTTTTTCCCCTTAGATGATTCTTCTCCTATTTCCACCTCTGTGGATGAGAACAACTCTAATAAGAATTCAGATGGTTCCAGACCCTCACTGGCCTTACCCAAACTTGCTGGTGCTGATCCATCTGATTCCTTACTTGGCCTAAAACCCGCCATAAAGAGCTCTGGGACATCCAACCTCAGAGTTGCTGACAAAGCACACAAAAAGGTTTTTGTGGCCAAAGAACCTGTCAAATCTGTTCCTTCCACTAAAGAGATTTCACCCACCAAGAAACTTCTCCTCACCCTAATGGAAGAAGTATAAGGTTTGAAAGAACAAATAAAACCTAGGGCAGATAGTCCATCTATTAGTTCTCTTGGTGAAGGTTCAAGCAACTCAAAGGGGAGAGTTTTGTTCAGGCCTTACAAACATTATGGGTCCAAAAATTGTTCAAAGAAACCCAAATGTATCACATGTAAGTCCACTGAACACACCTCCAGAGAACATGAGGAGACCATAGCTGTCAAAAGACCAGAACTCAATTAAGGTCTAAAACTCCTTACAAGTCCTCTAGGAGGCCAGAACCCAAACCCAAACCCAGAGACACTCCTCAAAGTTTCAGGCCATTTCCTCCTTGCAAATACTATGGCTTATATGACCATCTCTCTGATGAGTGTGAACACTATCCCACATGTGACATCTGTGGTAGTATGCGTAATGAAACCAGAGATTGCAACCAAAGAAGGGGAGAAATGAACCAAAGAAGACCAAATGTTGCTGGTTAGCGACAACATGGACCCACTGGAAAATAGGTTCATCATCGAAACTAATTTGGTTTTGTTATATCTATGCAGTAATACTTGAAGAAATTTGTTTGGTATTTGGATAGTAGGTGCTCCAGACATATAACATGGGTTAAACAATATGTTCATAGATATAAGAAGGACTCTGTTCCTAAAGTAGTTTTTGGATATGACTCCTCAGGGGCTACTGAGGGATATGGCTCAGTGGATTGTAATGGAATCACCTTCACAAGGGTCGCTTATGTCAATGGACTGAAGCACAACTTAATCAGTATCAGTCAAATCTACGATGTTGGTTTCAAAGTTTTGTTCACCAAGACCCAAGGAACAATCTTCAATCAAGATGATGATGTTGTTCTTATTGCACCTAGAAGAAGGGATGTGTATGTTATTGACATGACATCATGTCCAGAAGGAAACAACACCCGTCTCTTTGACAAAGCCTCTGATAGTGAAAACTGGCTCTGTCACAAGACACTTTCTCACCTAAACTTAAAAAACATCAACAAACTGGCCAAGAATGGCTTAGTCGCTGGGCTTCCCTCTCTGACCTTCAGCAAAGACAGACCATGTTCAGCCTGCGAAAAAGGGAAGCACCACAGAGCCTCATTTAAAACCAAACAAGTCATTCTCTATAAATAAGTGCCTCCATCTTCTTCACATGGACTTATTTGGACTAGTAAAACCTCAATCCCTCAATCATAACAAGTACACACTAGTCATTGTTGATGAATTCTCTAGATTCACATGGGTATTCTTTCTTAAAAGAAAGAGTGATGCAGCTGAAAGAATAATGTTGTAGGTCCACGAAATCCTTAGATTGTCTATGTGTTAGAATGATCTAAAATAGAGGGAGAGAGATGAAGAATTAGAGAGAGAAAGTTAGAGAAATATGTGTGTTATAGAAAAATGTGAAATGAACAACCAACCCTTTCCATAGATATTGTAGGTCCACGTAATCCTAGATTGTTTATGTGTTAGAATGATCTAAAGAGAGGGAAAGAGATGAAGAACTTAGAGAGAGAAAGTAGAGAGAGAAAGGAGAGAATAGAGAGAAAGATATTAGATTGATTATGAAAATGAGAACCAACAACCCCTCCTAACATGCTAGGTGGGGGTATATATAGCCCACCCTACATGTGGGCTTTATGGGTTATATTGTTACATAACTAGATCACGATCCCATACTACGTATATATCGTTGGAGTGATCGATCCTTCCTAAATACGTCAAAACGTATTTCCAACAATATCCCCCTAAGGGAGGTCACTCCAAGTTACAAAGTCCTAAATAGTCTATAGATCGTGATCTTTAGCTAGCTATGCTAATAGATGTGACCGAGACTTTCTTTGTAAAAAACGTATTTCCAACAATCTCCCCCTAAGGGAGGTCACACCATTTTACAAAATCTTAAACCTAGCATACTATGCTTGAGTCTTCGATCTTGTTCTTGTGAATATGCTGATGAGATCTTTGACTTTAGTCTTGATAATGTTTCCTTGCCTTGACCTTGTGCATTCATCACTTGTGATATTCGCCTCCTCGTGACTTCATGTTCCACATACTTATACCTTGATGAATTCTTGAAAGCTTTAGAGTTTGATACAGCGGAAGACTTGACGTTTAGGCTTTCTTGAATTTGTTGAAGTCTTAAGTACAAAAAGTATAAGCATGTGAGGATGACTTCTTCTGGTACACCGCGACGCCACCGTCTTGTTACGCTGCATAAGACAGTTAGCAACAAAGCAAAGACACGGATGAAATGGCTTTGAATGTTTCAACCTAATTAGGTAGCATTTTACCTTTGGTTGGTGAAGACAGTTGGACGATATTAAATATCGTACTTGTGACAGGTAGTTTCAATTAAGAATCTCCTTTATAAGATTTCGCGGGTAAACCCATTCTGTTTATTCGATCGTCCAAAGTTGACTGACTCACTCTCAAAACTGACTCAAATCTTTTATAAAACCCAACCATTAAGATCTCCGAATTACAAATCAGTACATCATCATCGATCATTGTTTGATAAAAACACAGCCAATCAAAATCATAAACAAATCCACTCGAACCATATAAACAAAATCAATTCTCAAAATCGTCTCATGTCCTTTTTTCAAAATCATCTCACATCATGTCTTTCAATTTGAAACACATCAAGTTAAACAATACATCACTTACCCGAGACCTTCATTAGATCTTGAAGTCGTAATCTGTTCTTCGTCGATTCGTTCTACAAAGACGAGTTGCAAGATAATTTGTAGTTGGTGTTGTATTAAAGGGTTTGATGTTTTGTAATTTGAGGTGATAGAGATTCTGGTCGAGATTGATTTTAATCAGGGATGAGAAGGATGTGAGTTTTAGATGTGTTTCTGTTAGATAGAAAAAGAGGCAGAGTGTACAAAGTGATTCGTCTTACCTAACTTTAGGGTATAATATGTCCTTTATATCTATTTGATGGTGGACCGGGTGTGCTATATCACTAGATGGGCCAACATGATTTCAAGATATATATCTTTATAAAAACATTTAGGCCACGTGGTTAGATGATGGTGACAATATTAGTAGTGGATATCACGAAATTTTTGCCACGTCGTTTAATATTGAAGTGTCTCTAATATTTGACACTGAGCTCAACAAAATGGTCAAATTTGATTGTAGTATGTGTGTAGGCCGTGTACCCATACTTCACAAATATTTCTTAAAACGTTAGTGCACAGTGTCATTATAAAAGTTGACTTAAAAGTGGTATACGGATTGTTCACACATACGTAAATGGGCCTTGAAAAATCTTGGATGTTATATGGTGATTATGGTTTATACTTTATACTAGTAGTATAAATATATAAAATTTGTTATGTTGGATAAATTTTATATTAATGCTTGGATAATGGTTGCATTTGTGGTTATCGTAACAAAGTGACGGGATTTATTTTGACGAGGCCAAGATAAATGGCTAGTTTTGAAATTTAGTTTTCGTGGCAACGGATTTGATCAGGTATTATTATTTGAAGTGAAGACGGATTTTTCATCGATAAGTAATCCTTACCTTATTTTTCATCGAACTTCAATGGAATAGTTGCATTCGACATCTCAAGAGGGAGACTTGCATCAAATGCAAGACAAAGCTAGAGAAAGTGGTATAACTTTATTTCGACTACTTCAGTCTCATCTAGTAAGCATTTCATGGCTTCAAGGAGGAAGCGAATTTGTGACACTCTTTGGTCAAGATCGTTATATATTCATCGATTCAATATTCCTCACCTTGAACCAACTAGCTAAGCAACTTCACAAAGCAGACTTTAATCACTCTGCATCAGAATCTGCATATCAAGCTCTCGTGACACAACTTACGCACTTCTTCCAATTCAACATCGTTAAGTCTGAAAATTTAGTGATCTGTTAGTCATTTCTTCAATACACACATACGGAGGTTCAAGAGTTCCGTGGTACACTGTTGAAATTCATGACATCGGTCTCGTCTTCGATTTATGAAAGATCCTTGAATTCAGCAAGCGTATGATAATGGAGTGCAAGAATCTATGATGCAGATGCAATAGGAGAACGGTCATACGGTTGACAACTTGGAGCCTAAAGATTGCAAGAGCATGGAATCGGGAAGAAAGCATGATACCAGTAGCACGACAGGGAATGTTCTAGATATCTATTATGATGACACCATACCCGTTTATGACGAAGAGCTATGAACATGGTACAATGTAATGTTGTATATGCTGATGAAATGCTGCATATTGAGCATTTCGAACCTAATTATGACAAACATGGGATGGAAAAGAGTGATAGCGATACCATTTCTGATTCATCCGATGTGCGTCATAATGGGGGAGAAAGTTTTCAAAATGCTAACAATCATGATAATTGCCTTATGACTGCTTCATTAACTGATTCTGATTCCAAGGTTAAAGAGCTTGAAATGATTGTAGCTCAGCAATCCAAAGATCTTGAGGATGCCAAACTTGAATTTTCGAAGAAAACGAATAAACTTGAAACATATTTTGAAAAACTTGAAAAGTCAAACGTTGTTCTTGAACGTAAATTGGATCAAAAAGTTCTAGATTCTAAATCTGAAAAGGCTAATCTTTTGAAACAAATTAAGTTGCTAGAATCTAAATTGGCATTTCAAGATAACTTGCTCAAAGAGAATGAGACTTTAAAGGATCAAGTTCAGGAAAAGGTTTTTGCAATAGCGGCTCTGAAAAACGAGTTGAGGAAAACTAAAGAAACTAGTGTGGACACTAAGCTTGAAAAACCATCAATCTTGGGGAAACCGCCTCAAAATCAATCTGTTAGATAACCGACTGCATTTAGATCCGAGCGACCAAAATCCTTGAGACCGCGGTTTGCCTCCCAAGTTGATATGGTTCATCTTTCTAGACTAGTCACTCCACCAACTAGGGCCAATGTGACTAAACTAGCTTTTGTAACCTAATCACATGATTGCATCTAGTCTCCCTAGACATAGTCCAAAGAACACGTCTCGAACTACTTCAAATGACGTTCACCACAAATTTGGTCTAAGGGAAGCTAATCAAAAGACACAAGTAAGAGATAGAAATTTCAAACCTAGTCAGATGCCTTCTAGATTACCCAACATTGCTAACCATAGCATGTCATATACTAGGAGCTTCAATCAATCATCTAGGAATTCTAGATCTTACTCGAACATTAAATATGCTACTTGTAAAACATGTAGGAAACGTGTCTTTAAGGTAAATCATGACTCTCGTGTCAAGAAATTCCTTCATGAGGTGAACTCTCATGCTAGAATTAAATCCCAGTGGCTAGCTATAGTCAAACCCATTGGTAAAGTTTGACGCCCCACTGGTAGAACCTTCACGCTTGTAGCAAAATGAGTGCCCTGTAACTAGGATAGTCTCCAATCATACTAAGACTAATAGGGAGGAAATTGAAAAGGATGATACATCACTTAAGCCTGAACTTAAGGTATTCTATAAAAGGAAACGTTTGTTAGGTAAGACAAGTGAATCATCTCCTCAGGTCACCTCTGGCACAAGAAAAGAAAACTGTGAATCCCCGTATGGTTCTAAGATAGATATCGCTAACCCATATAAAAGCATACAAACTCCAAATGAGAATGCAGGAACCAAAGTCAAGGATCAACAAAAAAACCGGTCTGATCTTTGTATACCGTTCAACTAAGGACACTCTCAGAGTTTGGTTACTAAAGAAGCAGATATCAGAGAAACAAGTGTCTCAGGGGATTTGCAGTTAAGCTTACAATAATGGCTCATCGTTAAATATCAGACGATGACCCGATCTTCAAATAAAGGAAAGTTTATCGTCGATGATAAACTTATCCTCACAAACGAGAAATTAAGTTTCTCGGACACGAGCTTACATTAAAATACTCAAAGGTTTTAAGCTCGTGTATATGGCTCATCGTTAAATATCATACGATGAACCGATCTTCAAATAAAGGAAAGTTAATCGTCGATGATAAACTTATCCTCACAAACGAGAAATTAAGTTTTCTCGGACACGAGCTTACATTAAAACTATTCAAAGGTTTTAAGCTCGTGTATATAGCTCATCGTTAAATATCAGACGATGACCCGATCTTCAAATAAAGAAAAGTTTATCGTCAATGTTAAACTTATCCTCACAAACGAGAAATTAAGTTTCCTCGGACACGAGATTACATTAAAACTATTCAAAGGTTTTAAGCTCGTGTATATGGTTCATTGTTAAATGACAGACGATGACCCGGACTTCAAATAAAGAGAAGTTTATCTATGCAATGATAACTTACCCTCAAAACGAGAAATTAATTTTTCTCGGCCATGAGCATATATTAAAGAGAGTTAAGTGTTTTTTTGGTCCTCGTGGTTTGGTGCGTTTTTCACTTTTGGTCCAAAAACTCAAATAGTTTCGTTTTTGACCTAAAACTAAACTATTTCTTCACTTTTGGTCCAATTCCGTTAACTCCGTCAGTTTTACTGTTATCTAGGAGGGTATTTTTGCCTTTTTATTATCTTATTATCTTATATTATCAAAACTCAACCACGTCCACAAACTCACTCATTTAAAAAAACTTTTCATTTTATTCTATTGATAATTTTTTGTATTTTTTTATTTTGATAATAATATACAATTACTAACAAATTCGAACATCGTCTATCATCATCATTCACTTTTTACCAAACTAAGCTGCCACCAACCATTTATAGGGTAAGGCTAATTAAAAAACATTAAACAACAAACACCAACATAACCACAAATCTAGGTAAGTTTCTTATGCATCTCAAACAACTAAACCCTTTGAACGAATGATGAAAACGAGCATATTAGGTAGATTCGCCTCCCTGACGAAACATGAACAACCCAGTCCAAATGAAAATGGTGATCGTAATTATATTTGACCAAGCCCGAAGTTGCTTCCCACGACTCTTCATCATCTGCGTTTTAAACTCACTTTCCCACAGGTCTTTCGCATCTCATTGCAGCTCACCACTGTCGCTCACTACCGCCTCTTGCACCTAATCTCCGATCAATTACCTCAAAGAACCGGATCTTTGATGAATACATTCTAAGTATGGCTGGTGAAGACATTCTAATACTAAACTAGAAAAAACTAGATCAAAGAACAATGAAGATCGATGTTTGATCTGGTTTATATTGGTTTTCGGACCTCCATTTGACTAATATTTGATAACCATGGTCGGAAATGGTGTAAGAGAGTCTTGGTGGTGGCGATGGTTCTTTGGCAGTTTAAATTAACGAGAGAGAGAGAGAGTGATTAAAGTGAAAGAAATGAGATGAGTGTGTATGTGTATGTGTTGATGATAATAATAAACATAATAATAATAATTTACTAATAAAAGATTTTAAAAGGGTACTTTAGTCATTCTACGTGGTCAGACGTGGGTATTTTGGTATTTTAGTGCAGTTTGACTAGTCAAACTGACCGAGTTAATGGAATTGGACTAAAAGCGAAGAAATAGTTTAGTTTTTGGTCAAAATCGAAACTATTTGAGTTTTTGGACCAAAAGTGAAAAACGACCAAACCACGAGGACCAAAAAAACATTTAACTCTATTAAAAAATTCAAAGGTTTTTAAGCTCATGCACAACGGCTTGTAGTCACATGTCAGACTGTAACCCGCACTTCAAAGAAAGGAAAGTTTATCACCGATGATAAACTTATCCTCACTAGCGAGAAATTAAATTTTCTCGGACACGAGCTTACACTAAAACTATTCAAAGGTTTTAAGCTCGTGTTAAATGGCGTATAATCACATTTCAGATTATGCCCCAGACTTCAACAAAAAGAAAGTTTATCGCTGATGATAACTTATCCTTACAATGAGAAATTAATTTTTCTCAGGCATGAGCTAATATTAAAAACATTTGAAGTTTTTAAGCTCATGCACAATGACTTGCAGTTAAATATCAGACTATAACTCGGACTTCAACTTTAGGAACGCTTATCTTTAATGATAACTTATCCTCGCAACGGGAAATTAATTTTTCTCGGTCATGAGCTTGTAATAAAACATTCTAAGTTTTAAGCTCATAAAGGAAAGTGTATCTTTTAAATAAGAGAACTTTTCTTCATAACGAGAAACTCACCTTTCTCTGTCATGAGCTTTACGTTAAAACATTCAAAGGTTTTCAAGCTCATGAAAACGACTTCTAAGTAATGTCAACTTAGGACTCGTTCTTCAGTTAAAAGGAAAGTTTATCGCCGATGATAAACTTATCCTCACAACGGGAAGTTTACAACTTCTCGGACTTGAGCTTGTTTCGTAAGATATTCAAAATCTTAAGCTCAAGTAATTGGTTTTCAAAACCATTGAACACAACTTATCAAGAATTTTTTCAAAAGGTTTTTCTAAATCTTTCAAAATTGCGTGTTCAACAATGTTTTGATAAAAAGAGCATGTCTTCTGGAATCGATAATATTTACGATCCTATAAAATGTCGTTCAATAATGACACGGGGTTGTAAATAAAGTTCGAGCAGAAGTTCAAATGTTTTAAAACATGCTCCAAATGGTTTGCTATTATTTCAGATAGTAACCCGCTTTTCATATTCAAGTCAGGCATTTCACCGGAAAGCTTTAACTCAACAACGGGAATTAATTTTCTCGGGCATGGTTTATTTTATAACCATGTAAGGGATTGTGTTTATGTAATAACACACTCTAACACGAATATATGTACACTTCAATGCATTTATTTGTTAAGACGAGAGAAATCTTGTTTTATGACGTTATCATCTCCACAATCCGCAGCAATTTACAATTGATATCTACATACTCGACGATGCAAGGTATCAGAGAAACTTTTGATCTTAAAGAATACAAGAAGCCTAAAATCACCAAAACCCTAATTTTCACAAAACCCTAAAAACATCATGTCCAATCCAGAAGTAAACCCCTCCACCTCAAACCCTAGCATCAAGATTCCCATGCTTGATGCAAACAACTTTGAGCTATGGAAGTTCAGCTTTGAGCAATATCTGGGAATCTATGACTACACTCTCTGGGAGATTATTGAATATGGAAACACATTCAATAAAGCTGAAAAGATTGCTAATTCCATTGCTGCAAGAACTGCTGCTGCTGGATGTCCAGAAGCAGATAAGAAAGAAAAACCTGGTGATGGTAGAGCTGTGTCTACTAAAGACATAGCAAAGAGAAGGGTTGATATGAAAACCCTAAACATTCTGAAACTCTCTTTAGGACAAGAGAAACAGCATAAATACAGAGGTTATGAATCTGCAAAAGACCTTTGGGCAGCTCTTGAAGTTGCATATGGTGGCAATGATGATACTAAGGAAGAGAAGAAGAAGCAACTCATGCATGAGTATGCTGTTTTTAAGGCTCAACCTAATGAGAAGCTTAGCAGTGTGAGAAGCAGACTGCTTGACATTACAAGCAAGCTGTCCTTCATGAGGACACAAGTTGGTGATGTTGACATTAATGCCACCTTTCTTAAAAGCCTTGGTGATGCATGGAAGATTGAGGCAAGATCTATTCTTGCCAATAACACTCACAAAAGTTCTACTTTTGATGATATCTACAACAAACTGAGGCTGTTGGAGGATGAAACTCTTTTGGAGCATGGAAGTAAGTATACTAATAGCAACATGGCCTTCTTCTCACATTGTGAAGGCCAATTTGATCAGAAGGACTCTTACATGCACCCAGTTACTGGATCAACATGTGTCAACGCTGGAACATATCCTGTCAACGCCTCACATTCAGACGCTGACACATACAAAAGTGATTCTCCAAGAGTTAAGCCTGCTGGTTTGGATCTGGATACTGTGTGTGCATACATTGCTTCTTTGCCCAATGGTTTAGTGATTACATATGAGGACCTTGAGCAAATAAGTGATGAACACTTGGAGGAGATGGATATTAAGTGGAACATGGCTCTTGCTAGTATAAGAGCAAACAGGTGGAATATGAGGTTTAAGAAGAAAATGACCTTTAATGCAAAGGACACTGCTGGATTTGACAAATCCAAGGTTGAGTGCTACAATTGTCATCGTATGGGGCACTTCATGAGGGAATGCAGATCTCCAAGAAGATCTGATGCTGGCAAACCCTCAAGCCAAATTGTTAAGGCTCAGGATCCTAAGGCCATGGTTGCAGTGCAAGAAATTGATGGTACTGGATGGGATTGGAGCTATTTGGCTAAGGATGGGGAAGAGGATAAAGCTTTGGTTGCTGAGATAGAAGAAGAATAGCATGTTCAATATGCTCTCATGACACACTCCTCCTCTTCATCAGATAATGAGGTATACGATGATGCTTTTTGTAGTAAGGGTTGTAGGTTAAATACTGAGAAACTTAACAAAGAGGTTTTAAGATTGTTAAGTGATGTGAGTACTGAGAGATGCAAGTTTTCTAATTACCAAATTGCTCTCACTGAAACTGAAAAGACAGTAGAGGAGTACAAGAAAATGGAATTTGATCTAAAAGATAAAATTAATATCTTAAAACATGATTTAAATGCTAGTAATAATATTAGAAACATCATGGAAAGGGTCAATGCTGATATACAGGCTAAGTTAGATGAGGCCATCAAGAATAAGGATAATGTTGACCTTAAAATTCAGAGATTTGATAAGGCCACACAAACCCTAGGAGAATGTGTTCATAAACAAAGGGATCCTAAGGACATGACTGGGATTGGGATGAAAGACTATACTGTTGTTCCACCACCAGCTGGGGACTTCTATGGTGTCCAAAGAAAGGACTTATATTGGACTGGTTTACCAGAACTCCAAGAGGAGGAATTTATTCCTCCACCAAGAGTCATTACCCCAGATGAATAGTATAGAAAAAAGTTGAATGACTTGAATGAATGGAAGAAAGCCAACCCTACCTTATTTGTTAAGGGTGGCTTGTTATGTGAAAGTCCAAATGAGTCAACCCCTATTAAGGTAACAAACCCAATCACTGGTAAGACTGTTGACCTTGGCTCAAATTGTAACACCCCCAAATTTATACAACTCAATACAGCGGAAGACTCGTTGGTGTTACGGGATAGCACATTACTCACATCATAGACAACGCTTAAAAATCAGGTCGTTTATTAATAAAGCATTTCCATTCATAAATATCAGATTTACATAGGTCCCAAGTCATTGTATTTCATACAAGTTTTAAAGAATTTGAATGGAAATTATTGTTTAGGTGCGGGCCATGAATTCTTGTTGTCTTCCCGAGAATTACCTTCAAGTACCTGAGATAAAACATGTTAAAAGAAAAGGGTCAGCGATAACGCCGAGTGAATTCATAGAGTTTAATAAATTCCATCAATATATCATCGGTATAAAATTATTACCGAAAATCATTTTGTACAAATCATTGTAATAGGCCATAAAATAGCCAAAGTCATTTAATACAAATCCTTATCAAAATCATAATATAGGCTTTCGCCTTCAAAACCATTGTACGAACCAATGTCGTAAAAATATCATACAATACGTTTTACAACGTTGTATAGATTAAATAAAAACCATTATATGAATATGGTTATGAAAAACCAAAACACAAGCATAATATCAATAGTAAGACCCCATATTCCTAGTCAGGCAATACATCGTAATTCGGTGCGTATAGCAGTATTTCGTTAATTGGATTACTATAAGCCGCATGACATTGTTACCTTACTAAACCAAACAATGGGTAGCTAGCCCGAAACTCAATTGCCCATCTAAATTAGCGTGTCGTCACAATAATCACGCTTGTGTAAATCTTCTCATACATAAATTCGCTTACCAATCAATGTGGCACAACGGGGATCAACCGTCAAGGCGCGAACTGGGGTGATCGTCCCCAAATAGTACTATTATATGCATAAGCGTCTACCAAATCCCGGTAGTTCACAATTCATGCTAATAGGACTTTTAGTGACATAACCTAACTTTAATAATCCATTTTATTTCATCTATCGGGTCATCTAATCTTTCATAGGGTCATACAATCATCCGGGTCCAAATCAATAAACAAACAATCGGGACAACTAGTGTCCTATTTCATAAAAACTAACATGTTATCTCCCTCGCGGGTTTATAAAATATTTCATAAAGACATTTAAAAAGAGTGCGAGGCTATGAACTCACGTTGATGTGGGAAGGCGGGTTATCGGCAATTCGGACTTACGGTACGTGCTTTAATTACGGAAACCTAGACAAATAATACTCGTCTTAGACTCATGTCCAATGACTTTATTAAAATAACAATTATGTATACATATGATGATTATATATATATGATGATCAAGTGGGTTTACATATTCTCATTTACTCATTTTAGTGTTATGTGTCGATAACTTTTATACTAGTTTACTAGTTTTATCTGTTTACGTGTTTTAGGTCCAATAAGCCTATTATAAGTTCATTAACTTGTATTAATCCATTTCATACTTGTATTATCAGTATTTACCCTTTACATGTTGGGCCTAAATGGGTTAAGCCCAATAAATAAGATTATAAGTGTTTTAGCCCATTTTGTTGTATTATTAGTCCAATAACGTTAACTTAGCCCGTTAATGTCCGTATGTTATATAGTTCGGGTTTTATCGGTTTTTACTTGTTATATATGCTTATATATCGATATATGAGTTTATGGTTTTTACTTGTTATATATGCTTAGTTTACATTAGACGGGTCCAACCGTCTAAGTTTTATTTAACAAAAACGTTAATTTTACGGTAATAGCCGAAAAAGTCGTAAAAATCATGTTTATAGTTTTATAACTTATAAAACTTATCAAACTATCATTTTTATAAAATGTCCATTTATTTATCCTTATACATATTTATTTAAATGTATTATATGAGTTAGTGGGTTTTAATTCACATTTTATACTATTTTTATTTGAGTGCTTATATAATACTATTATACTTTAATTTCCAAAATCTGATTTTTACTTTCATGTTCACCAAAACAGCCATATCTAGAGTTCTATATGGTGATAGAAGCTCAAATTTTTATGACATAAACTACATGATATGTGATCAATTTAACTCTCCTATAGCTACTGTTGAATCAGCCTCTAAGTATTTTCTAAAAATCGTCCAAAACAGTGAACTCAGATTTATACTCTAAACTTGTTTTGACCATATCTCACTCATCCTAATGATTCCATTGCATGGCCAACTCTCACATGTGTACAAGAAGTATTAATTACTGTATATCCATTAATCTATGCCATTTTTATCAGTTCATCACATAGTTATTTACTGTTTTATACAGCCAACAATTTAAACAAGATTTTAGCCTTGTTTCTTATAGTTTTTCATCTTTTTAACCATGTTTATCAACACCAAATCCATACATAATATTTTTATCATCATATATCATCATACATATATACATTTAAGAATAAAATACATGATTACATAATCAAAATAACAAGAGGATGAGGAGAACAATCTTTATACCACCATGATGATGTAGGTTATGATCAAGACATAGATTTTGATGGCGAAACTTGTGGTAAACCAAGATCATATTCAAGACCACCATTCTTCAAGAACTCCTTGTGGAAAATTAGCCCCAAGACTCCATAGAAACTCCTCCTTGGATGTTATAATCACCACCAATCAATAGAGCTTCAAAAGGGCTTCAACTTATGTATGAATAACATGAGATTTCATAGTTAAAAATTGATCAAATAGGGTGTTTGTGTGTGAGAGTGGAAGTTGTTTGCATGTTAGGAATGAGTGAATGGTTTTGGCTAGGTGGTTTTTGTGGTTTGTTGGCTTACTTATTAAGCTAAGATGACAAGTGTTATGTAACGTGTTTAAGACTTGACACCAAGTTGGTGTGTTGGAGTTGTGTGGCCGTCCCATGTGTATAGTGGGGTGGGATAAATTAGTTTGTCCCATCCCACTAATTTACGGGTATTCCTCGATTCTAGTTTCCTCGATTTGCGTGCCCTCGGGTCGTTTTACGAAAAACGTTTTTATAAATTATGAATCAACGGCACAAAACGAATCTAATAAAAATTGTCTCATCAAAATGGAGTTCGAAAACGTAAATACGTAATCCGAAGGTTTCCGGTTTAGTCGTAAAGGACGTTAAATTAAGATCGTAAGTCCTAATCTCTTCTCGTAAATTTGTGAGTTTATGAACCAACACAAATTTAAAATCTCAAAATAATATTCACGGATAAATTTATTTTCTGAAATGTCGGACTGTCACCAAAGACGGTGTATGTAAACGTGAGCACGTAACGTAGAATCCTCCGGTTTAAACGTAGTCGATGCTACTTCAAGACGTAAATCCAAATTTCTTCCGAAAATAAGTGAGTTCATATTATAACATTAAAATAATATTTTTAAATAATATCTGAGAATAAAATATCAACCATAAATTGACGAATTGTCACAACATTTACCCCTAAACAGGATCTTAGTCCTCAAAGATCATCTTATCTTACTACTCGCTTCTTATAGAGTTAAAGCCATGTGGGTATTTCCTCCACATTCGGTCTTTTCTCACAAGTGTAATTCATTAAATTACGCGAGTTTTATCAAACATAACTACAGGAATAAGATCAGGCTTAATGTTGACTTACTTTCTCTATCCATGATGTTCACGGGTTTCTGATGAATGCAACTTTTCGCCGATCCAAACTTTATTAAGAAGTGATCAGATTCTCACTTGATAGACATTTTATCAAGTTCTATATACGAAACATAATTCACGCAGCTCTTGAAGTCCTAGGGTAGATCCAGCTTAGATGCCTTTCAAACCAATCTTTTACATCATCTCAATGGTCCCATACAACGGGGACTTATATCCCATGATTCTTCAGATCATCAATTCATTTTTCCATGGTTAATATTTTTGGCATAACTTCGCTACCCATCCGGCACTTCAAGATCTACATTTCATATTCACATAACCTCTTGCCCACTACCGGTAGTCAATAATCAAATCCTAATTTCAACAATCATTTCAGGTCTCGCGGGTCGAGTATTTTGTAAGGTTAGGTTCGCCATCATAGGAAACCTTAAACCTAAAAGACATGTCCAACTCACAATGGGTGTATGTCGGGTGTCTTCATCCCAACTCCTGCTTACAGATGCTCTAATATCCTCACAAGATTCGATCTCTATCATAATACGATAGTTATCAATGATAATCTCTCCAAAGGAAAACGATTTTACAGTTTATTACCAAAGGTCAATCATTCAAACATAAAACAGTACTTATAGTATTTTGTATCGCTACTTTACCTCGTCCCTTCGATTTGGGGTGGTAAACAGTACTCTCATCAAGGTTCGTTCCCAATGACTTCTGAGCAAATCTCTAGAAATTCAATGCGAAGCGAGGATCTTGATAAAGATGTTCGATACAGGTACACTATGTTTACATAACTCCTTTAAATACAAAAGAATCAATTTCTTCATCAAGAATTTATCATTAACGAGAATGATATTAGCAGATTTGGTCAGTCTGTCGACGATGACCCAAATCGAATCAAATTCAGATGATGACCTTTGCAATAGTTAGACGTTTACTAATGTATGAGGCGATATCTGCCTTCATAGTTTGCCATCAGTACAACTTCTTTAGACAAAGATACTTTAAATCAGAAATGACAAGAATAGAATACTTATACTTACAAGATTTCCAATATAACTACATCTCACAATCCTTCATATTTAGGCAACCACAAATGGCCTTTTATCCATTTAACGCCATCGGCTTCTGAATTCTAATGGTTCACAGTAGCCGCGAACCCCTTTTTATTATCTATATTATCCTTCTTACAAGCATTGTTTATTTTTATATTGTTCGGCAATTTATTTTGCACCTTCATTATTAAGGAACACATTCTATGTGATTCTTTATCTTTTCTACATAATGCGTCGGTATCTACGTTCATCTTTCCTGATGCAATAAATATCATGTCTATAATTTACTCAGAAATTCTTTCTTCATATTTTCTAAGTTTTAGTTTCGTCTCAACTATCATTTTTATTAGTTTTGCTCAATCCGACATTTAAAGCGTCGATAAATATTACAAGTAATTAAATAATAAATATTTAATTTTATGAAACGTAATCGTAAAAATTTTAAATTTTTTTTTTCAGTTTGTCTAATTATAGAAAAATGTTCAAAATAAATTTGAATTTAATTAATACGATTTTTGTTGATTTATTGAAAATAATTAATAAGATTTTTAAATGTTCGAAAAATCTTTGGTTATACTTTGGTCAAAATTTTCTTAGCTGAAAAGCAAAAATTGTCGTTTCAAATTTTAAGTCATGGTTTAACGGTTTCCTCAATCCCTCTTAGGTTGTCTTGAGGTATACACAAACATTTACCCCTAAACAGGAGTTTAGTTAAATGATTTGTGTATAAGGGAATAATCCCTTAAAAATCCTTTGTTAAAACATTTGTCAAAAAACATTTGCACTTTCTTTTTGGTATAACCCTAAGCCTTAATGGCTCCAATTTTTGAATCGTCAATATAGATCCCATTATCTTATTAGTCACACGGTCAAATCATGTAAAGGATTAAGCCGTTAATCACATGTTAAATATTCACGGTACAGGTTTTCATTGTTCGGCCAATTCAGGGCAATCTATAAATAATTATTAACTCCTTATTCTTATAAACAAACAAATGGTCCTTAATGATCACAAGCATGAATTTATCAAATTACAGCCTACACACGTGATTCACCAAATTTATGAATACTACATGTGCATTAGTCAGTCCAAACGACATCACGTGAAACTCATAATGTTCATTACGAGTTCTAGATGTAGTGATTGGAATAGATAATCTTCTTTGCGGACGCGAAGTTTGATGATAACCATGCCGTGAATCAAATCTTTAGAACATACGCTAGAACCTTGTAAATGATCGAACAATCTATCATCTTGGGTAGTGGATATAATTTTAATCGTCAATTTACTTAGTTCACGGTAATCAATAAACATAAGGAATGATAACACCATAGCTCTTCATGATGACGAGCTCGGTAGAATAAAATCTTTCTCCGATAACTCTCTCAGTTGTACGGTAAGTCTTTTAATTCAGATGGTGCTGACGTACAATGCACAAGCCACAGGTGAAACACCGGGAATATAATCAATACCAATTTCAACTTACCTTAATGGCAAAAGTCTAGGTCATTCACCAATAAATACCTCCTAAAGTTTCAGATAACAGAAACATCTTTTAATAAATTCATATTAGGTTCTTCTAGACTACAATATCTATAACTAGTTCACAACCATTCATGGTATAATTTTAAGTCTAAATGCAGGATATGGTCATCCATCAAGAATTATTTAGATCACTTTTGATAATCAACATCTTATCTTTTAGGGGAATTCTACTCGAGTTCCAATCAATTAAGACAATGTCGTCATGTCATAATCAATCAATCCATTCTACTGGCACTATCAACTTTTCTGTTTTATTGCCGTCGATAAGATGTGAACTTCTCAAAAGACTAATAATAACTCATAATCCTTCACAAATTCAAGGATATATGGAGACACAACTATCATCGAAATAGTAAGATCAACACTTAATCTATGCGAGAGAATTTCAAATCAGATATAGACGAAAACATTAACGAATATGAATATATCCCATGTTTTCATTAATTTGAGTACACATTCGAAAGCTCATCGGATCGTTACCCAGGTCATTCAAATGAAATCTTATTCAAAAGAAATGATAGGAACGTCAATACATCCAGTCGGGTATCAACACTCGGTAATCATATACTTTTCCTAAGAATCTCACTACAAGAGAATTGGACAAGAAGTAATTGTCAATTGTCAAATAAGACAAATTTCCACAGATGAGTAAATTCGACTCAGAAGAATAGATAGTACGGGCACATATGTCAGTGTCCCTAATAATATGTCCCTATTTTGCACTTCTTGCAGATCTCATAAAATTTAATATTTCACAATCTTCAAAGAAAATTTAGTGTTTTTATAATAGTTTTATGGTGACTACTAATCAGCCTTGCATGGTACATTCCAAATTATATGTAGGCGCGCAACTATATACAATTTCAAGATTAACGATGCAATACTCAGTTCGTCAAAATTTTATCATCATGTTTATAATAAAAAAAAATTTTCATGCTTAATTCTTAAATAAGAATCAAAATAAATTTACAAAGATTTTCTTTGTTATGAAAACAATTAAGTTTTCCAAGGTGTTTATAAACAACTTCATTCCGATAACGATTATTTATAAGTCTCACTTTAAATAATCCATATGGTGATGAAAACCCAATTTTTCTCATGGAATACTGTTTTAACTTATAAAAACAATTAGTGATCTGCAAAGGAGTGATGAAAAGTTGTTCACCAAAAACTTAACTACAATATAATAGGAAATGAGCTTAGCCAATTAATCATGAGGTTCATGACCTCGATGGCACTCAAAAAGAATAATCCACAACGTAACTTAATTCGAGATGAGTACTTGTTCAATGGTTGAATCACTAATGCGAACATCAGGATGAAGCAATAAAAGATAGATAACATCGATACATGTAGAATTTAGCAATCAAAGGTAGTCTTTTCGTTAATCACAAACAAGTCAAAATTATACCGTAACACATTATGTGTCACTATGTCATACAATTTCATGAACTCATCCTACCAACTGATATCTCAGTTAAGTTAGGGATTTTTAAAAGATACCACAATGAATACTAATCTACAAGAGTCATTAGGTGTTCCACATGTCCCGAAAGATCCATCGGTCCCAATTCAGAAGAAGATTTCTTCAGTTTAATTCCTGGACACTAGGCATCCTCATCAGTGGACAATGGCCTAGGAACAACCCTTAACACGAACCTACAATCAATTAAAACCTTATAATTCAATCACAGGATTTAACGACTTCCTCTTATCAATCTCATATTCCATACAGGTTAAATTTTACTTTATTCAAGCTTCAATCAACTTATACTCAATTAGATATCCTACCTTATTCTCCAATACTTTCAACCTTATTCTTAGACCTTAATAGGGCAATAAAAGCTCGATATGATCAACACTTAATTTCCGATTCTATAACTTCTTCATCAACAGTTATCAAATGAGTCACTAGTATGAAATGACTCGATCAGTCAATTAGACTTCTCGGAAAGGTACTAGTGGCATGAGGCTTTTGGGTAATGGTTCCAATGACAGCCTCAAGTGCAACATTCACCCTTTCGATTTCAATTTAAGAATTGGATGACAACGAATCAGATGACATCTTTCTAGCTGGTAACGTTTTTTCAAACTTCACTTTATAAGGAAAGATCGTCATGACATCGATATCAGATTTAATCTCGCCAATTCTTCTTCAAGATCATACTCAAATACTATCAACATTTCTACGAATATCAACCATTTTGTTGGGATCATAAATATCCACAACTTGGATTAGATCTAGGATAGCTAGAATTCCTACGAGAATAGCTTCGATTAATTTACTAGGGGATTTAGGGTTCCTTGTGACAATCTACGTCGTATAAATACCTCGTATAAATATCAAAATAATCATCAAACAATTATGTAATAAAATTACATCATATATATATATATATATAATCTAAGTTATATATATATATATTAAAGTAACACTTCTCAGTCTGGCCTTGTCGGTAACTCGGGAATTCTTCGGCACCGTTATAGTCAAAAGATTTTTAGACATTTGGAGAAAAATGTTTATAGTTAAAATATTTTGAAATGTTTTATTCAAAACCTTGGTTTTAAAA
This sequence comes from Glebionis coronaria, assembly GCA_025667525.1. Classification (NCBI taxonomy): domain Eukaryota; kingdom Viridiplantae; phylum Streptophyta; class Magnoliopsida; order Asterales; family Asteraceae; genus Glebionis; species Glebionis coronaria. Next base: position 171,232,094 of record CM046876.1, on the reverse strand, counting down.
ATCTTTCGTTCTCTATAACGAGAGCTCTGATACCAAACTGTAACACCCCCAAATTTATACAACTCAATACAGCGGAAGACTCGCTGGTGTTACGGGATAGCACATTACTCACATCATAGACAACGCTTTAAAATCGCGTCGTTTATTAATAAAGCATTTCCATTCATAAATATCAGATTTACATAGGTCCCAAGTCATTGTATTTCGTACAAGTTTTACAAAGAATTTGAATGGAAATTATTGTTTAGGTGCGGGCCAGGAATTCTTGTTGTCTTCCCGAGAATTACCTTCAAGTACCTAAGATAAAACATGTTAAAAGAAAAGGGTCAGCGATAACACCGAGTGAATTCATAGAGTTTAATAAATTCCATCAATATATCATCGGTATAAAATTATTACCGAAAATCATTTTGTACAAATCATTGTAATAGGCCATAAAATAGCCAAAGTCATTTTATACAAATCCTTATCAAAATCATAATATAGGCTTTCGCCTTCAAAACCATTGTACGAACCAATGTCGTAAAAATATCATACAATACGTTTTACAACGTTGTATAGATTAAATAAAAACCATTATATGAATATGGTTATGAAAAACCAAAACACAAGCATAATATCAATAGTAAGACCCCATATTGCTAGTCAGGCAATACATCGTAATTCGGTGCGTATAGCAGTATTTCGTTAATTGGAATATTATAAGCCGCATGACATTGTTACCTTACTAAACCAAACAACGGGTAGCTAGCCCGAAACTCAATTGCCCATCTAAATTAGCATGTCGTCACAATAATCACGCTTGTGTAAATCTTCTCATACATAAATTCGCTTACCAATCAACGTGGCACGACGGGGATCAACCGTCAAGGCGCGAACTGGGGTGATCGTCCTCAAATAGTACTATTATATGCATAAGCATCTACCAAATCCCGGTAGTTCACAATTTATGCTAATGGGACTTTTAGTGACATAACCTAACTTTAATAATCCATTTTATTTCATCTATCGGGTCATTTAATCTTTCATAGGGTCATACAATCATCCGGGTCCAAATCAATAAACAAACAATCGGGACAACTAGTGTCCTATTTCATAAAAACTAACATGTTATCTCCCTCGCGGGTTTATAAAATATTTCATAAAAACATTTAAAAAGAGTGCGAGGCTATGAACTCACGTTGATGTGGGAAGGCGGGTTATCGGCAATTCGGACGTACGGTACGTGCTTTAATTACGGAAACCTAGACAAATAATACTCGTCTTAGACTCATGTCCAATGACTTTATAAAAATAACAATTATGTATACATATGATGATTATATATATATGATGATCAAGTGGGTTTACATATTCTCATTTACTCATTTTAGTGTTATGTGTCGATAACTTTTATACTAGTTTACTAGTTTTATCTATTTACGTGTTTTAGGTCCAATAAGCCTATTATAAGTTCATTAACTTGTATTAATCCATTTCATACTTGTATTATCAGTATTTACCCTTTTCATGTTGGGCCTAAATGGGTTAAGCCCAATAAATAAGTTAATAAGTGTTTTAGCCTATTTTGTTGTATTATTAGTCCAATAACGTTAACTTAGCCCGTTAATGTCCGTATGTTATATAGTTCGGGTTTTATCGGTTTTTACTTGTTATATATGCTTATATATCAGTATATGAGTTTATAAAAGTTTACATTAGACGGGTCCAACCGTCTAAGTTTTATTTACCAAAAACGTTAATTTTACGGTAATAGCCGAAAAAGTCGTAAAAATCATGTTTATAGTTTTATAACTTATAAAACTTATCAAACTACCATTTTTATAAAATGTCCATTTATTTATCCTTATACATATTTATATAAATGTATTATATGAGTTAGTAGGTTTTAATTCACATTTTATACTATTTTTATTTGAGTGCTTATATAATACTATTATACTTTAATTTCCAAAATCTGATTTTTACTTTCATGTTCACCAAAACAGCCATATCTAGAGTTTTATATGGTGATAGAAGCTCAAATGTTTATGACATAAACTACATGATATGTGCTCCATTTAACTCTTCTATAGCTACTGTTGAATCAGCCTCTAAGTATTTTCTAAAAATCGTCCAAGACAGTGAACTCAGATTTGTACTCTAAACTTGTTTTGACCATATCTCACTCATCCTAATGATTCCATTGCATGGCCAACTCTCACATGTGTAAAAGACATATTACTTACTGTATATCCATTAATCTATGCCATTTTTATCAGTTCATCACATGGTTCTTTACTGTTTTATACAGCCAACAATTTAAACAAGATTTTAGCCTTGTTTCTTATAGTTTTTCATCTTTTTAACCATGTTTATCAACACCAAATCCCCACATAATATTTTTATCATCATATATCATCATACATATATACATTTAAGAATAAAATACATGATTACATAATCAAAATAACAAGAGGATGAGGAGAAAAATCTTTATACCACCATGATGATGTAGGTTATGATCAAGACATGGATTTTGATGGAGAAACTTGTGGTAAACCAAGATCATCTTCAAGACCACCATTATTCAAGAACTCCTTGTGGAAAATCAGCCCCAAGACTCCATAGAAACTCCTCCTTAGATGTTATAATCACCACCAATCCATAGAGCTTCAAAAGGGCTTCAACTTATGTATGAATAACATGAGATTTCATGGTTAAAAATTGATCAAATAGGGTGTTTATGTGTGAGAGTGGAAGTTGTTTGCATGTTAGGAATGAGTGAATGGTTTTGTCTAGGTGGTTTTTGTGGTTTGTTGGCTTACTTATTAAGCTAAGATGACAAGTGTTATGTAACTTGTTTAAGACTTGACACCAAGTTGGTGTGTTGGAGTTGTGTGGCCGTCCCATGTGTATAGTGGGGGGTGGGATAAATTAGTTTGTCCCATCCCACTAATTTACGGGTATTCCTCGATTCTAGTTTCCTCGATTTGCGTGCCCTCGGGTCGTTTTACGAAAAACGTTTTTATAAATTATGAATCAACGGCACAAAACGAATCTAATAAAAATTGTCTCATCAAAAACGGAGTTCGAAAACGTAAATACGTAATCCTAAGGTTTCCGGTTTAGTCGTAAAGGACGTTAAATTAAAATCGTAAGTCCTAATCTCTTCTCGTAAATTTGTGAGTTTATGAACCAACACAAATTTAAAATCTCAAAATAATATTCACGGATAAATTTATTTTCTGAAATGTCGGACTGTCACCAAAGATGGTGTATGTAAACGTGAGCACGTAACGTAGAATTCCCCGGTTTAAACGTAGTCGATGCTACTTTAAGACGTAAATCCAAATTTCTTCCAAAAAATAAGTGAGTTCATATTATAACATTAAAATAATATTTTTAAATAATATTTGAGAATAAAATATCAACCATAAATTGACGGATTGTCACACAAACACTGTTAGAAAACCTAGCATCAAGTATGCAGAAAGGTATAGGAATACTAGGTCACCTAAAAGCCAAGTTAGTAATGATGGAACAGGCTTCTTCTCTTCTAGACCTAGGGTTGTGTCTATAAAAGCCTGTTACACTTGTGGTAGCTTTTCACATTTAGCATATAAGTGTGTCAACGCTTCCAAGGTAAACGCTGTTAAAAAGTCAAACGTTGTCAGACCCAAAACTTGTGTGGAGCAAAGTCCACAAGTTGTTAGACCAGCCCCTTTCTTCACTAGAGGGTCTAACACTCATGGACAAAGACCATTTCAAAAGACCAATACTTGGTCTAATAGGCAATGGGTTTCTGTAGCAAACCCTAGGTTCAACCCTGACAAGGGTAATTTCAGCATTGACAAGACCAAATCCAACGCTGACAGAAACGTTGCTAGACCTAAATATTTGCAACCACAGGGTAAGGGGTCTAAAGCTTCTTCTATCTTGACATGGAGACCTAAGCAAGATCAAAACCCTAATTCTAATGGGCTTTCTATGACCTGCAACAGATTTAATTATATTTCAAAGGTCATTACAAAACCTGTTGGGGTTAACTGGGTATTTCATCCAAAGAGGGATGAACAAGGGGTTGTTATGAGAACTAAGTCTGTTCTTGTTGAACAACCAAATGAATCCAAGTCTGCTAAGGCTTGGGTTCCCAAAGAAAACTAATTTGTTTTCTTTATGTGCAGGGCATTCAAAAACAAGTCAATGATTATGGATATTGGGACAGTGAATGCTCTAGGCACATGACTGGGAAGGAAGATTATCTTACTAACTTCACTCCCATTAAGGATGGTGATAAGGTTTACTTTGGAGGCGGATATGGAACTATCACAGGCAAAGGAACTCTTCTCACCAAGAACTTGCGTTTTGAAAACGTGTTTCTGGTAAAGGAACTTGATTACAATATTTTTAGTGTATCACAAGTTTGTGATAACAAAAATAAAGTTCTGTTTACTGATACTGAATGCTTGGTGTTAAGCAAGGATTATAAAATCCCAGATGAGAAATATATTGACTATAGAACACCTAGGCATAAAGACTTTTATATGTCATGTTTTTATGCTAAAGCTTCAGTAGATGAGAGTAATCTATGGCACAAGAGACTAGGGCACATAAACTTTAAGAACATAAACAGGCTTGTGAGACTTGGCTTGGTTGATGGTTTGCCTGAAAAGGCTTTCCACAATGACCACTCTTGTGTTGCATGCCTTAAAGGCAAGCAACACAAGGTCTCATTCAAGTATAAACATGTGCACTCTAGTTCTAGACCACTTCACTTGCTGCATATGGATCTCTTTGGTCCAACTAATATAGAGAGTTTGAATGGTAAATCATACTGCTTTGTCATCACAGATGACTTTTCTAGGTTTACTTGGACTTTCTTTTTAGCCATGAAAAGTGACACTACTGATACTTTAATTGACTTTATCACTCAGATAGAGAAGAAAACTGGTAATGAAGTTAAAATGCTTAGGAGTGATAATGGTGGTGAGTTTAGAAATAAACTATTGGATGATTTTTGTGCCAAGAAAGGGATTACTAGGCAGTTTAGTGTTGCCAGAACCCCACAGCAAAATGGGGTTGCTGAGAGAAAGAATAGAACCCTAATTGAAGCAGCCAGAACTATGTTGGCTGATGCTCACTTTCCCATAGCTTTTTGGGCTGAGGCTGTGAATACAGCATGCTATGTTCAGAATAGAGCATTGGTCAACAAGATACAAAACAAAACACCTTATGAGTTACTTTGGGGAAGGAAACCTAATATTAGTTTTCTTAAACCTTTTGGCTGTCATGTAGTTGTACTTGATACTAGTGATGCCTTAGGTAAATTTAGTGCAAAAGGTGATGAAGGCTATTTCATGGGTTATTCAGTGCAGAGCAAGGGATATAGGGTTTACCTTAAAAAGGAAAAACGTATACTTGAAAGAGTACATGTTAGGTTTTTAGAGAGTAAACCTAGTGATCCTAAAAGTGGTCCAAATTGGTTGTTTGACTTGGAACCTCTATCTAGAACTTTAAATTATATGCCTGTTACTAATCCAGACATTGTGAAGGTAACTTCAAATGTTGTGGAAGAACAAGTTGTTGATGTTTCAGGTACACAAGTTAATGAAGAGGTTGGATCACAAGCAGACAAGTTATCTCCCATACAAGAGTATGTCACTATCCCCATATGGACAGATGCTTTTGCTGCTACTGCTGCTGCTGGAAAGGATAATGGTGGTCCCTAAGTACCACCAGTTAACAACATGCATGGTCCTTCAGGCGCTGACAAAGGAAAATCTGGCGCTGACAGGACAAATTCAGGCGTTGATGGCTCAAACGTTGACAACAACATTTTAGGCGTTGATAACCCAAACGCTGACAACCAAGGTTCAGGCGTTGACAACACTTTTGAGCATCTTTTATCTTCTAATTCAGTACAAGGTGAACCTTCCAATTTACATGAAGAGGTTCATCCTAATATTGATGAAAGAGAGTCTGAAGAAGAAGATATTGGAAACTTGGAGAATGAGATTGAAGACAACAGACTTTTTGAAGGAGGAGTTCTCACTTCTACTATGAAGAATCATCCCCCATCACAAATTATTGGGGACGTTATGACTCCTATTCAGACTAGAAGATCTCATCAGAATCTTGGTGGATTCATTGCCAATATACACAAGAAGGTTGATAGCCCTCTTGTTCAATCATGCTTGTTTGCCTGTTTTCTGTCACAACAGGAACCCGAGAAGATATTTGATGCTCTCAAAGAACCAAGTTGGGTGGAAGCAATGCAGGATGAGCTTCACCAATTTGCAATTCAGGATGTTTGGGAGCTGGTTGATTGTCCCAGATATGTCAGACCTATAGGGACAAGATGGGTTCTAAGAAACAAGAGAGATGAAAGAGGCATTGTGGTCAGAAACAAGGCACGTTTAGTGGCTCAGGGATATACACAAGAGGAAGGGATAGACTATGAGGAGGTCTTTGCACTAGTTGCAAGGAATGAAGCTATAAGAATATTTCTAGCCTATGCTTCTTGCATGGGCTTCACTGTCTATCAAATGGATGTGAAGAGTGCCTTCCTCTATGGAACAATTGTTGAGGAGGTGTATGTGATGCAGCCTCCTGGTTTTGAAGATCCATAGAATCCAGACAAGGTGTATAAAGTCAAGAAGGCTATGTATGGACTTCATCAAGCCCCAAGAGCATGGTATGGTACATTGTCCACTTATTTGGTGGAAAATAGATTCAAAAGGGGCACCATAGACCAGACATTGTTTACAAAGAAGGATGGTAAGGATGTTCTACTCGTTCAGGTCTATGTTGATGATATCATCTTTGGATCTACCAATCCAAAGATGAGTGAAGCTTTCTCCAAGCTTATGATAGACAAATTCAAGATGAGTGCAATGGGGGAGATGAACTTCTTTCTAGGGTTACAAGTTCAGCAGAAAGAATATGGTATCTTCATCTCTCAGGATAAGTATGTAGCAGAGATCTTGAAGAAGTTTGGCTTTTCTCCACATGAAAAGAGGGCTACTACTCCTATGGATAGAGAACACCCTTGGGGAAAGATTGGAGATAGAAAAGATGTGGATGTCAGGCATTATAGATCAATGATTGGTTCATTGAAGTATCTCACAGCCTCCAGACCTGACATCATGTTTGTTGTGTGTGCATGTGCACGCCATCAAGTGACTCCCATAGAATGTCACCTTTATGCTGTCAAGAGAATCTTTAGGTACCTTAGATGTTAAACCAATCTTGGCTTGTGGTACCCTAAAGATTCACCATTAGAGCTTATTGCATATTCAGACAGTAACTATGGGGGTGATAAGTTTGATAGAAAATCCACAACTGGTGGATGTCAGTTTCTTGGGAGCAGGTTGATATCTTGGCAATGCAAGAAACAAACAGTGGTGGCCAATTCTACAACTGAAGCAGAGTATGTTGCAGCAGCTGCTTGTTGTGGACAAGTCTTATGGATTCAGAACCAGCTGTTGGATTATGGGTATAACTTAGTGCATACCAAGATATTTGTTGACAAACACTTTATGCATTATTAAGAATCTTGTACATCATTCTAAAACAACACACATAAAAATTAGACACCATTTTATAAGAGATTGTTTTGAAAAGGGTTTAATACAACCAGATAGGGTTGACACAGAAGAAAATGTGTCTGATTTACTAACTAAACCTTTTGATGCTGGAAGGTTTGGTAACAAGTATTGGAATGATCAATCTTACATAATATGTGTTTTGGGGTCTTTTTGTAAAAATATGTACAGGATAATGCATTGTTATTGGTCTTTTTGAGAATTTAGATTTTCCACTGTATTTTTCTAACACTAACAAAGGTTACTTTAACGCTGATAAGTGTTATTGTGATGTTGTCAGCAATATATTTGCCTAACGCTGACAAAGGTTTCCTTAACGCTGACAAGTGTTATCGGGACGTTGTCAGCAACAATGTTAGTTTTGTAGTTTTTAATCTAAATGTGCAGGTGGTGTTCGCATTATACCATTGGATACAGAGTTGCTTATGGATTCTTGGAGAATCATTTGAGCATGTTTTTGTTTATGGATGATGGTTGGAATTTTCTATTCCTATCTTGACATAAATTTTTTATGTTCATGCATATTTTTGGCAACATATGTATCACAGTTTAAGGGGAGGTTTTAGGAACCTTTAGGACTTTTGGGTATACTTATGATACTCTTATCACAATTCTAGATTGTGTCCATAGGTGAGTATGAGTTAGTTTTACTAAATCATGAGGCACTGTAGCATGCAAAGTTGATATACTATGCATGATGCGAAGACATTTTTGGCTTAGAATTGGTTGTGATCTGTTGGGAGACTTGGGAATAATTTTATCATGGGTTTTACCTGGGAGTAACAAGGAATTTTATGAGATAACTTAGTTGTTTAGAGTTTTGGTTAGCAAGGGACACTAGAGGACTGTTATGTCTATTTTGCATAAGCAAGTGTGCATAACTGGACAGTGCTTGCCGCCCTATAATAATTATCAACTTATAGGTTATCTTCACTAGGATAAATTACTTTGTTAAGGTCCTTTTTCATTTTTAATATTTTTATTTTTGGACGCTGAGAAGTATTTTTCCAAGCGTTGTTGTGAAGAATTTAAACGCTGACATGGCTTTGGCAAACGTTGACAAGAATATAGCCGTTGGGCGTTGATGGGTTATTTTTGACCGTTAACACTCAATGGGACCTACCCAGTTGTTACTTTTTGACGAATTTTGGGGCCGTAATTTTGGGAGCAGATAACTTTCATTTAATGCATGAGATAACTTATTTTCTTTTCAATATTTTCATGATTGTATTTTGAAAATAGTTGCCTCATTTTTGATCAATCACATGCATATTTCTCTCCTATATATTTGGCTCCTATTTTTAAACAGGGTACCTATCATTCTTGTCTAACAAAATTTTCTCCTATACTTCATCTTTATCAATCATTCAAACAGCTTTCAACAATGGCACCAAAGTTTAAACCAAGTGATTTGGTATTGGGATTCAGGAGTCAACACAACATGATAGCATATTTGGACGCTGATGCTACTCTGTTTCCCCAATACACCCAGATGGTGGCGTATTTGAATGCATCCTCAATTAGGGATCATGATGATTTTTATGAGATCCCTATGCAAAAGAAAGCAATTTTTACAAAGATGAACTCACCCCCTCACCTTGACTTACCCCTCACCCCAGCTATGATTGTTGTCATTGAATCAACACAACCCCAACCAGACCCATAACCCCAACTTGACCCATACCTGAACCTTTACCTTCACCTAAACACATGCAAGTTGACGAAGAACCCTTTGACGCTGACACATTAAATGTTGGCGTTGATACACCTAATCCAAACGTTGACACCAATCCTTCACAGACCCAAACACCCCTTATCGAACCCACATCCACCCAATCCACATCATCTTCTACCCCACCACAATATAGGTTGCAAAAACGCCAAAGGACTACTGGAGTGTTCTCCTCTAGTGGTCCTAGCCATGTAGTAGAGAGAACCACCACCACAAGTGTGGTTGGTGCTATGGATGAGGCTGGGACTATTGGTTCTGTTTTAGATGCTGGCCAAGACAGTCCTAACATCTTTAAGACCTCATCCATGCCTCATGAATCTAACTTGGGAGGTCAAATACCCATTTTAGAGGAGGGCAGATTGGAACCAATGACCTTAATGGAATTGACGGCTGTCTGCATTAGCTTGCAAAAGCAAAATGCAGACTTGGTAGAAACAGTCAGTACACAAGGCCTTGAACTCAAGCAATTGAGGGAGAGGATAGTTATTTTGGAAACAGCTGAGTCAAGGAGAAGACAAACAAGGGTCCTTTTATCAGAGGAGGATTCTTACAAAGGGGAGGAAGCTGTTACAGAGCCTGTTAATTTGAGTGATAAAGGCTTACATGAAGCTGCTACAGAGCCATTTGATATGAGTGGAAAAGGTTCATATGATGAAGAATCTTTGGGTGTTGCTGAAGCCCTTACTGAGTTGAAGAAACAGATAGGTAATTTGGCGTTGACAAGCAAAATTTGAACGCTGATACGTCAAGTGCTGACATGAGTAAATTGGGCGCTGACAAAGAAAATTTGAGCGTTGACAGACCTGCAGGTGAGGTTGATGTATTCCAGTCATCATCCATCATCAAAGAAGTTTCTTCACAGGTATTACCATCATCCTTACCCACCATTGATCCATTAGATAAGGGTAAAGGGAAGATGGTAGAAGTAGAAGTTCCAAAGGATGCAGCACAGGTTGAGTTTGATAGAAGGTTGGCTGCACAAATTATGGAACAAGAAAGAAAGAAGGTTGGTGAATCACCTTTTGTTGTCACTTCAGAAGAACAAGAAGGAAGTGATGAAGCTAGTTCAGACTCAAGTGTGATGATAATAGAACAACCAGAAAGACTTAAGTATGGTGATGAGTTGGCAAGAGAGAAGCTGAATGAGTTGAAATTGCAAGTAGATTTTGACATGCCATAAGTTGTTCAGATGTACCATGCTTGGGAAGATAGGTGTATGGAGAATCCAGATTTGACTATTTCAGACCAGGTATGGGGTTTGGAGATTCTTCTAAGAGTACAAAAAGACTGCAAGGTAATTCTGAAACACAAAGCTAGCAATATTCTCTCAATGCTAAAAAGGGATAGAAGGGAGTTGTACTACATGCTACTCAGATGCATGGAACAGGATGGACCTACAAGAAATTGATTGGGTTATCCTTTGAAGAATTGGAGTTCAAAGCTTATCCCATTTGGGCAAGAGTGCAGGAAGAAAACACTCTAAGGCTTCTTTCTGATGAAAGGAAAGAAGAACTTGCAGAAGAGATGGAACTTAAGAAGGCAATGATTGTTCCCAGACCTTTGAAGAAGGGAGTTTCTCTTGAGTTTCCTACAGATATGGATAGATTGGTGCCTAGTGAAGCTGTTATAAGAAGGAGCATCAAGCTCTCACCATTGGAAGCTTCAGATATGGTACAAGTGTTACCTCTTGATTCCAGAAACCCTATTATAACTCTTGATTCCAGAAACCCTATTATAAGCTATGAAGAAGATGAATGTGGGTTTTGGAAGATTGGCAGGTATGGGAAAGAGGTTCACACTTTTACGACACTTATATCTTTGTTTGCAAGTTTTGATAGAGAAGACTTGGTAGACCTTTGGAGGTTGTTAGAAGCCAAGTATGAGACTGAAGCTCCTACTTCAGTCAATGCAAAAAAATTTTGGCCAACATTCAAGAGAATGTGTAGACCAAGAGATGAAGATCCTGCTGTTTGGAAGGATCTTGAAGATGACCTCAGTGGTCTTCAATGACGTTTGTATTCAGCTGCTGGTGTTTATTATTTGAGTTCTACAAAGTTTGCTGAGTATCTACTTGTAGATGGTCAGTATTCTATGTCCAAGGAAGTCTTGGAGAAGATGAAGACAACACAGCTGGAGATTGATTATTCAAGTGACGTGGCCAAAGATTTGATCAGACATATTTATTACCAATATGATCAAGTTTGTAAGATTCCTCCTAGTTCTTAATGTTTATTCAGAAACTTGATTACTAGAGTAGATATCAAGTTTAGGGGAGGATTGTTGGGAATAAAATATAGCCAGTCCACTTGAGCGCTGACAAGAGGAAAACAAGCGTTAGTAGGAAGAAAACAAACGCTGACAGATCAAGCATTGACAAGAAGAAGTCAAGCGTTGATAGGTTGAAGACAAGCACTGATGGAAAGATTTAGTCTACGCGTATATTGTTTCTAGTTTGTTTCTAGTAAAGATAAGTTCAAACATTGTATTTCCTATAATTATCTTACCTAGAATAGTTGATACGTAGACTCTTGTACAAGGCTTCTTATGTCTATAAAAGAAGACCTTTAGGTTATTGTTTAATATAAGTTTTCATACGTTAAACACTTTCATTGTAAGCAAGTTTGTTATCATTAATCAAGTGAAAGTTTGTTTACATCTTTGTGTGTTCTTGTTTAAGTGTTAATTCCGCATAACACTTAGATTACTATATACATATAAAAAGGTTTCTCTACGTGTATAACTTGATCTAATCTCGTATACATAAAGCTAAATCGATCTAAGTTTGGGATCAACAAGACTTGTTGAGAAACTTATATACGAGATTATGTAATACTTAAGCTGAGATTTCATAAACCGTGGTGATTTTACTCTCATCATATAAGTTCGACGTCACGTGAATAGTGCAAGATATAAGGTACAAGCTTGGGAGATTCCACTTCTTCAACAATTAGGTTATATTCGTTTTTCTTCATTCGTAATCTACAATTAGAGTCTACATAGTTCGAGATTTATTTACATGCACCACTCAAGGGGAAGAGTTTATTAGTTGCTTATCTTTAGAAGACCCCTATTGGATGAGACAAAAAGGGGAAGAAGATTTACAGATCAAGGTATGCAACTTATTTTTATGTGGTGATATGATTTACAAGAAATCTTACTTTAAGGGGAAGCTGGTTTATTCGTGGAAGATCAAGATTTGAAGATTGGTTTTGTCATCATCAAATAGGGGAAGATTGTTGGGAATTAATTTGATGAGACAAAACAAGAATAATGAAACGAGAAGGACTTATATGCAAATATCAAGCTTTACAAGAATATGGAGCCCTTTCATACAACAAGGAGGACTTATTAGCAAAAGATGGAGGGACTTCTAATGTAATTAAAGTTTTCTTGTAAGAAAAGTCTTGTATTCTATTATATAAAGAATACACAGGCGTAGGTTTTCATTATCCCATTATTCACAATGTAGTCCTAAAGCGTGTGTCGTGTGTTCTAGGCGTGTGTATTCATTGTAAACACGCCTAGGTTAGTTGGTTTAAAGTTAACATTTAATGAGAAGTAAACGTTGGAAAAGAAAACACCTTGTTCATGTGTCTTGTTCAATTCCGCTATGTTTATCATATGAACAAGATGCATATCCTAGTAAGCTTAATCGATCCGTGAATAATGGTTTCCACAAGTCTCACATGAAAAAGTAATAGCATGCACATCATTGGTGGAGTTATTGCCCAAAGAGAGTTTCATAAAGTCATTCATCATGGTTTGTTGTCGCACCCCACCATGGCGGAATATAGGGCGCGACGTATGGATATCATCACAACATGACGTGTCTATATAGATAACTATATGATATAAGAAATGTCATAAAAATGGTGACACGAAGGTCATGACAATATCTCAACAAATGCAAGGGGTCTAGGTAAGTAAGTAACAGTCCTACTTCTTACCCAAGACAACAAATAACACACCAAAACAAACATATGTGTGCCACAGTATCACTTATTAAAAAGAACAATCAAATAAAGCTAAGAAGGAAACGTGGATTCTCCTTCTATATGAATTCCTAAGCTTCTCCAATCCTAGCCACTTATGTTCTCATGCTTAACCATAGTATCACCTGAAAGAGACACTAAAACACGTCAACATAAAGTTGGTGAGAGTCATAGGTTTGGACTCCAACGCTAAAACAGTTATAAGCTGTGAATATCAAACATCAACAGAATAACATATGGACCATGTGCTACAATAATGTATTAACAACTAGCATTCAAGTTCAATTAATCAATTAATTCCAAGGCATCACGCCTTACCAACAATCACAATTTCCAAGGCATCACGCCTTACCAACAATCACAATTTCCAAGGCATCACGCCTTACCAACAATCACAATTTCCAAGGCATCACGCCTTATCATTAACCATAGGTCCCATAGGCGCCCATACACCTATGTACCTTTCCAATCCAGATCACACACAAACAAGAATCACATAGCAGTTAATCACATAAATGTACACACAAGTCCATCTCAAACCTTAAAACATTCACAGCATTAATTTAGAAAATAATTCAACACAGTGTCTCTTCCATCCCATCTGGAAGTCAAAAACAATAGAAAACATGGGACTATGAAACTCACCTGATTGCTTCTTCACAAGTCCTCGCACTAGCAACAAGCTAACAAACCAAAAACACGCAATCAATACATGAACCAATCACTAAGATGGCTCATCAACCTGTGATGGACATCTAGCCTATTCCCACATATTTACCTCATTGATAAGCTCTAATCACCCCATTACCCTTCCTTAACAAGTCCTTAACTTGGTTAAGTTTAATAACTAACCCGTTCATATTTTACCCAAAACAGTCCCAGTTTTTAGGTCTCAAAACTTTAAGTCAAACGTCCACTTAAACATACCCATGGTTTCTGTAAAAGGAATATTCATACCCTTACATATGTTGGCTAACACCTCCCACTTGCCCCAACCTTAAAGCTACTGTTAAGGCTCCGACATACATATATCTACATTTGTCATTCCAGATATCCTGATTTTAAACGTACTAAATGTTTGTTACCATTAAGGGGTCTTACCCTAAACCACAACCTTAGCCCAAGTGCAGATACATACTACAATATATAAACCATCTCTCACGTTCGTGAGAAGATCCCAATGCAACCCTATGTACCCCAAACAACCCAAAACTTAAAAAGAAAACAGGCTGAATTCAAAACTGTTTTGACCTCCGACTGTTGTAACCTGTTTTTGACCCACTTCCCACCTCCAATTTAGTTCTCGTTTCTTGCATTGGAAAGCCACTTCAAATATCTTTCCAGGGGTACTTGGATCGTAAAATAAGAGTTTATAGAACTCCCGATATGATCAAAACAATTGACTCAAAATCTGCCCAGTTTTTAAAAACGGGTTTAAACAAATTGAACTAATTAATTACCCATAACCCCATCTAATACAAGCCCTAGATTATATGATCATCATATTATGATTATAACATCATTAATTTACTGATTTTATATAAACCCTAACCCTAATCCAACATAAGAATGATTAAGAAATCATTAAAACAATTAAATTAAAAAGGGATTAAAGACTTTACCTTCGATTTATGAAAACCCCAAAAAAAATATGAAGAACCCTAACTTTTGTGAAACCCACGAATTTAATTTTTCTCCAGGAGATAGATAATGAATTTTGGTTGTGTACAAAACAATATATAGGGTATGGGTGAATTCTAGTCCAACCCAAAGCCCAATTTCCTTTTTTCCTCCTTCCCCTTTTCTTTTTGATCGTCCAACCGACCTACACCCCCTCATATTTCGTTTTTTTCTTTTTTATTATTAATATATGTATTAATAATGTTACCTTAATTTACCTTAATTTATTTCAGCTCCTAAAGCCTCCAAAACCTCAAAATCGTAAAACTAGTCAAATTTACGCGTTTTACCGAAAAAGACGTAAAATATACACTTTTAAAAAAAATCTCAAATTTTGAAATAAACTTTATAACTAAGTCCTAAATGACTTAAAACCATCCCGAAAAATATTCATATGACTAATTACCTTATCCGAGACCTCTAAATGCTAAACCGTAAATCCTAAAAAAAATACACTATTACTATAATACTTATACGTATACGTAACCACCAAAATATCACCATTTCATTTCATAGTCACTAATTGTGATCTCATGAACATGAATTAACCGTTCCTCGATTTACTTATGAGTACTCTATACTCATAAACGATAATCACACCAACCTCGTTCACACAAAATAAACACGTAAGCATAAAATCAAGTAGTCACACATAAAATAACCTAAAAGTAAGACCAAGTGACGAACCTCAAAACCACGGTTGTCACATCACTCCCTCCTAATAGAAATCTCGTCCTGAGATTTACTCCTTAGGATCAACACACAGACAACAAATCACACGAGGATACTTGTTCTAAATGAACTCCTCTCATTTCCACGTGAACTTCAGTTCAAGTTTCAAGATACCACACAAACCAAAAATAATTAAACCCATTGCCAAACTCTTGACCTCACAGTCAATAAATCTCGCAAATGACTCTTCGATAAAACAAAGACTCTTATTAGCACAAAACCCGAATAGCCGGACATGCAAATATGCATCCTCAAACAACATTTACCAATCCCAATACATGAAATGTATCATGTATACAACTCATTTCCCCCAGGTAATTCTATGCTCATAAGCTAATGGTCCGATCTTTCCAAAGATCTTATATGGACCTACAAAACTCTACATCAACTCTTCTATTTTACCAAAACATACCACCCGTTACTATGGGTGAAACTTCATACATAACTCTGTCACTAACTCTAGTGGTTTCCTCCTTTATTCCCTACATCCTCATTAATAGGGAACATGCCCCTCTCACCGGTGACTCTCTCCTTGTAGGAGACTTCTTGCTGATGTAACGCGTTCTCCAACCATCTCCAAACCTTACGCCAATACTCTAGGCGTCTTTCTCAATTACCCCTATAATATACTCATACCAACCATTAGTCTATCAACGGTATACTACGCTTGCTTTCCATCGTTTCTTCCCTTGCCATAATCCTTCATAAGGCATTCCATACATATTAGGCTAACTTTTACACAAAACTTCCTATCCCATCGCATCTGTATGCAATCCTTACAAATTCTCAACTATGTGACTTCTCATCCCTCTTGAAATATGTGATGAATTAGGCAGTCTATCGACTATCACCCTACTCTCATCGTACTTATTCCTCCACCCAATTATGCATCCCTTTCACCAACTTCGTCCTTACATCGCCCTTTCTAAGCTACTCCTATCTATGTAGGAAGTATAGTCTACGTCCCTTTTCTCCATATGATTATCCAAGCCACGCAACATACATGCTGACGCGTTCTCTGCTTTAGACAACTCAACTCGTGCAACCTACATCCTTCATCCAAACCACCCTAATACGTCATCCATATAGTTCAAGTTCGTCTCAGCCTCACTTCATTCTTCTTATTCCATGTCTCATCAACCATGCTTGCCTTTCCCAGATGGTACTTGGCCTTGCAATTTTCTTTCATCAATTAACTCTACCCATCACCTTTGCCAAATGTTCAATCAAGATGATTGAATATGTGTTGGAGACGTTCATGATCCGTATAGGTCATTCTCCACGTCTCGTACACCAAATGCCTCTAGCATTCTAGGTAGATATAACAGTCCAACTCCACTAACTAAGTCTATCCAGTTCTTCCAAATCTTCAGTTCCTGCAACGTATAAGCGATCGCCTTTCTTTGTCATCCTCGTACGCGTCCAAATCCCTGCTCCACGTATCGTCATGCTTCGTGAATTCATCCAGTCCTTCAGATAATGCCAAGATCTGCTCATCATCCAATCCACCTCTTCAGCCTCCAAAATGCTTCCTCGTCCTTCTTCACTTCGCCCCTTGCTGGTTCCACGATATGCCATCATCTCTGACTACTAGTCCTGGCCAACTAAATCCTAAAACACACACTTGAAAATCTCACGTTTCATTCCCTTTACTAACAACTCCAAAACCAAAACATAATTCGCCTCATCCTCCTTCTAAGATTTGAGTAAATCAAGATGTCGTCGATGCTCCCGAGGACAACTCATTTATATACGTTCATGCACACTCGGTTCATTGACTCCATGAAAACCGCTAGTGCTTTGGCGAAGCCAAATGCATAACCGTAAACCCAAAGCGTTCATACAACATACTTAGCAATTTCAACTATGTCCTCCTCGCACCCTCTCTTAGCGGCAATACGAATAAATTCCTTGCAATTTCTAACAACTCTTGTTCTTAATTCACTCCATCAACGATTTGCCTTGGAAGACACTAACTACAACTCCTCTCACTTCTCCTACTTGCTCTATTCATGGTTCTACCTCAACGCTCCTAAACCATACAAAACCAAAACTACAACCTGAATACACCAGATACGATCGACGAATTAAACCCACGGATAACTAACGACATTTCACGTGCACCAATTAAAACAAATCAAAAACCACGAGACTCCAAAGAAAACTCAAACCCAAAACATGTATCAATTCCAAATGACCCATGACAACGAAAAATAATCCAAGAAACACCTAATGGCAACCAAAACATATTACGCCCCGCGACATATTATTTAAACCGTGCAAAAGATCGACTTTCCAAAAGAATATATATATATATATATATATATATATATATATATATATATATATATATATATATATATATATATATATATATATATATATATATATATATATATATATATATATATATATATATATATATATATATATATATATATATATATATATATATATATATATATATATATATATATATATATATATATATATATATATATATATATATATATTTTAATTTTTTTTCCTTACCTCCCCACATCTATGTGACTCAAACTATCTACAAACAACCTTCTAGACGATCTCAAAACTCAACTCAAAGACTAGGTATCCCGTGCATCCCAAATCATAAAAATAAAACTACTATTCAAACTTAACCTTGAACCCGACACTTGTACAACAATTCCGACCAGTCCACTGACCTCCCATGACTATACATTCTGAATATTTGAAAAGTACGTTCCGAGTACATAATTTTAGGCTTTTGAATCACCCAAAAAGCTTTAAAAACGAACAAGTTATGACCAAAACAATTTTATGCTAGTTGTTTTAAAAACTAAAGAATAGACTTAGTGATCAATGCAATCCTTTTCAATGAAAGATATAATTGTATGTGAAATATTCATAAACTCCTTCTAACCTTGTATTAATAACTATAAATGACATGAATTGGTTAAATCCAATTATATAAACTATGTAAGTAGGAAGAAATTTTACTTCGCTTTATTTTAAAGAAAGTCTTTTAGAATTTGAAATAAATAAGTGTTGATAAAAAAAAAAAAAAAAAAAAAAAAAAAAAAAAAAAAAACCTTATTTTACATCTTGTTTCAAACATGACTCCAACACCTTACCCTTATTTTACCGAATACAACCAACTATCTAACTCTATAATAGGTTTCCAAGTCCCCCCTTTTTCCATATACCAACCAAAAGAAATGTAAGACTCAACCCAAAAGATTTCATTATCCCAAAAGAATCTCCATTTATTTCAACGGACTTAAAACCCAGAACAACATTTTAAAACGTACACGTGAAATATGAAATCAAAGAATACGCTACAAGACACAGTTCAAAAAAAATTCGAAACGTTGTTGAAACTCCATCAACTCCAACACCATAAAACACGAACAAACACAAGGTACGTTCAAGTTATAATAACTAGTGAACGATCATATACCATAACTTAACACATAGTAGTATATATTCATCCGCATATATCTACCTATTAAATCACCCAAAACATACTCGTTACCATACATGTCGAATCAACCAATCACGTCATACACTCGTTTTTCCACACAACTAATCACCATCTCACCGTGCCACAACAAGGCATAATGCCCACCTCCAAAACCAAACCATATCGTGTGACCCCATAATCACACACCACAACTATAACCCAAAACATAAAACACAAAAAGAACAATAACCATATCATAGGCAACCATTACATAAATCCATATATAATACGTATACCCAAATTCTACATCTCATCATATACACGCATGTACTAACCCTCTTTCATGCAACCATACTTGAGAACCCATTGAAGTTGTGGTACTTGTATAACTATGTTGGCCACCATACTTATACAATTACCCTTTCCCCAATGCACTCCCTCCTATGATGACACTTATAAGAATCAATACAACATATAACACATAAATCTATCTACTCACATAAGCTCATAACCACATAACCAATAAGGTCCAAAACTTCATCTATAAAATAACATAATAAAACTCTTGGAATACAGAAATCCATAGTCTAGCTAAAACAGCCTAGACTAAATCCAAAACGAGAACATAATAAGTTATAAGTCATGTCGCCCATAAGAGTGGAAATAGCATAAGGTCCTTCATATTCACCTACTCCTAATAACTCGAACCACCACATGATTCTTAGGGAACATGACTTAAACATCAAAAGAAAATAATACCCCTCAGGTACATAAAATAACCCAACAAAAGATAGAAACTACTATGTACCAAATTATGTACTATAATGTACATTATAAGTAAAATACGACAATGACTAGCGTGGACGATTATGGTTAAACCTGCACTACTCACAACTCGAAAAGAAAATAACATGTGGCTAAGTATGAATTTACTATGGTTCAATTCATACCAGTCAAAACATCACAATAAATAACATTCAAACACATCAATTATAATAAAATGCACACATACTCCTATGACGCCTATATGCAGGGACCCTTAAGCTATAAACTAGGCTACGCGACTAGGCAACCTAATTCTCTATAACCATTGTCTCTGATACCATTCTGTCACACCCCACCATGGCGGAATATAGGGCGCGACATATGGATATCATCACAACATGGCGTGTCTATAGAGATAACTATATGATATAAGAAATGTCATAAAAATGGTGACACTAAGGTCATGACAATATCTCAACAAATGCAAGGGGTCTAGGTAAGTAAGTAACAGTCCTACTTCTTACCCAAGACAACAAATAACACACCAAAACAAACATATGTGTGCCACAGTATCACTTATTAAAAAGAACAATCAAATAAAGCTAAGAAGGAAACGGGGATTTTCCTTCTATATGCATTCCTAAGCTTCTCCAATCCTAGCCACTTATGTTCTCATGCTTAACCATAGTATCACCTGAAAGAGACACTAAAACACGTCAACATAAAGTTGGTGAGAGTCATAGGTTTGGACTCCAACGCTAAAACAGTTATAAGCTGTGAATATCAAACATCAACACAATAACATATGGACCATGTGCTACAATAATGTATTAACAACTAGCATTCAAGTTCAATTAATCAATACAATTCCAAGGCATCACACCTTACCAACAATCACAATTTACAAGGCAACACGCCTTACCAACAATCATAATTTCCAAGGCATCACGCCTTACCAACAATCACAATTTCCAAGGCATCATTCCTTATCATTAACCATAGGTCCCATAGGCGCCCATACACCTATGTACCTTTCCAATCCAGATCACACACAAACAAGAATCACATAGCAGTTAATCACATAAATATACACACAAGTCCATCTCAAACCTTAATACATTCACAGCATTAATTTAGAAAATAATTCAACACAGTGTCTCTTCCATCCTATCTGGAAGTAAAAAAACAATAGTAAACATGGGACTATGAAACTCACCTGATTGCTTCTTCACAAGTCCTCGCACTAGCAACAAGCTAACAAACCAAAAACACGCAATCAATACATGAACCAATCACTAAGATGGCTCATCAACCTATGATGGAAATCTAGCCTATTCCCACATATTTACCTCATTGATAAGCTCTAATCACCCCATTACCCTTCCTTAACAAGTCCTTAACTTGGTTAAGTTTAATAACTAACCCGTTCATATTTTACCCAAAACAGTCCTAGTTTTTAGGTCTCAAAACTTTAAGTCAAACGTCCACTTAAACATACCCATGGTTTCTATAAAAGGAACATTCATACCCTTACATATGTTGGCTAACACCTCCCACTTGACCCAACCTTAAAGCTACTGTTAATGCCCCGATATATATATATCTACATTTGTCATTCCAGATATCCTGATTTTAAACGTACTAAAAGTTTGTTACCATTAAGGGGTCTTACCCTAAACCACAACCTTAGCCCAAGTGCAGATACTTACTACGATATATAAACCATCTCTCACGTTCGTGAGAAGATCCCAATGCAACCCTAAGTACCCCAAACAACCCAAAACTTAAAAAGAAAACAGGCTGAATTCAAAACTGTTTTGACCTTTGACTGTTGTAACCTGTTTTTGACCCACTTCCCGACCTCCAATTTAGTTCTCGTTTCTTGCATTGGAAAGCCACTTCAAATATCTTTCCAGCGGTATTTGGATCGTAAAATAAGAGTTTATAGAACTCCCGATATGATCAAAACAATTGACTCAAAATCTGCCCAGTTTTTAAAAACGGGTTTAAACAAATTGAACTAATTAATTACCCATAACCCCATCTAATACAAGCCCTAGATTATATGATCATCATATTATGATTATAACATCATTAATTTACTGATTTTATATAAACCCTAACCCTAATCCAACATAAGAATGATTAAGAAATCATTAAAACAATTAAATTAAAAAGGGATTAAAGACTTTACCTTCGATTTATGAAAACCCCAAAAAAAAATATGAAGAACCCTAACTTTTGTGAAACCCACGAATTTAATTTGTCTCCAGGAGATAGATAATGAATTTTGGTTGTGTACAAAACAATATATAGGATATGGGTGAATCCTAGTCCAACCCAAAGCCGACTTTCCTTTTTTCCTCCTTCCCCTTTTCTTTTTGATCGTCCAACCGACCTACACCCCCTCATATTTCGTTTTTTTTATTTTTTATTATTAATATATGTATTAATAATGTTACCTTAATTTACCTTAATTTATTTCAGCTCCTAAAGCCTCCAAAACCTCAAAACCGTAAAACTAGTCAAATTTACGCGTTTTACCGAAAAAGACGTAAAATATACACTTTTAAAAAAAATCTCAAATTTTGAAATAAACTTTATAACTAAGTCCTAAATGACTTAAAACCATCCCGAAAAATATTCATATGACTAATTACCTTATCCGAGACCTCTAAATGCTAAACCGTAAATCCTAAAAAAAAATACACTATTACTATAATACTTATACGTATACGTAACCACCAAAATATCACCATTTCATTTCATAGTCACTAATTGTGATCTCATGAACATGAATTAACCGTTCCTCGATTTACTTATGAGTACTCTATACTCATAAACGATAATCACACCAACCTCGTTCACACAAAATAAATACGTAAGCATAAAATCAAGTAGTCACACATAAAATAACCTAAAAGTAAGACCAAGTGACGAACCTCAAAACCACGATTGTCACATTTGTTGCATCTTTTGGGTGTTTTGCTTAATTGTTTGACTTTCCTTTTGAGCTTGAGTCAATTCTTGGATTGATGAAATGAGTTGAGTCTCAAATGGTTTGGAAACTCCTTCTTGAATGACATGAACTCTTTCATCGAATTGTGTGTTAGTTTGAACCATTTCTTTAGCCTCAATAATGTCCCAAGCGTCTTGAATGGATTTACCAAGAATATTTCCTCCCGCGGAAGCATTGAGTGAGTCTTGGTGATGAGGTCTTAGTCCATTGTAGAAAGTATTGATTTGGTGAACTTCATCGAATCCATGGTTAGGGCATCTCCTCAATAACTCCTTATACTCCTCCCAAGCATCACTAAAAGTTTGACTAGGTTTTTGTTGAAAGCCTATAATTAAGTTCCTCAAAGCCGTGGTCTTAGATGGGGGAAAGAACTTGTTCAAAAAGTTCTTAGTGAAACCATCCCATGTGGTAATGCTCTCGGGTGGTTGTGTATCTAACCAATGCTTAGCGGGACCCTCTAGTTAAAATTGTACCAATATCAACTTAATGGCATCATGGGGAACTCCATTGTACTTAATGGTGTTGCAAAGAGCAAGAAATTTCTTAAGGTGATCATGTGGATTATCATTCTTGTTCCCAAAAAATGGTGTGTTTGAAACCAAGTTAATCATGGATGTTTTTAGCTCAAATGTGTTTGCGGGAATATCGGGTATCTTGATAGCATCGGCATATCCTTGCACATTGGATTGCAAGTGCTCCATCAAAGGTCGAGTGTCAATTCCGGCCATGGCTTCTTGTTGTGTGTGGATCAAAGCACGATTCTCGGGATCGGCTTGATGGACGGTAGTGTTCCTACTCTTTCTCTTTTTCTTCCTTTTCGGAGGAAGGGGTTGTACACCAATCGGTATTTGTGCACGCCCGTGAGTGAGCATGCAACTCAATACGAGGAATGAGAGAGAAGCTCTCGTTCGACTTTGAAGAGAAAGGGATTATCCTCTTCGAGTTTCAATATGAAATATCTACAAGAAAGTATAATATACGTAATTACTACTTGGGTGCAAGAACCCCAATGAAGCCTCTCTTCTTAGAATACGCACTAGTGAACGGGGGTTAGGTGGCGCGAAGCACTTAAGTACCTATTGACCCTTAGATGGCATTTATAGCACATCGCCTTTCTATTCACTTTGTAGTTTGTATTCTTCGAATTATTGCCTATTGGAAGTATTTATCTATTCTTGCTTTATTGAATTTGATCGATACACGTGTCAGGGACCGAAACGCCCCCTAACACGGTGTATTGCCTTGGCAATAATTATGGAGAATATGTGTATTGGTTGTTCTTATACGTATACGTATTTACATATAATAATATAGAGAAAATATTTTTGTATTAATTGGGGTTTTTTAAAGAAAATACTCTATGTACATAAAAACCGAGGAAATCTAATAATATATATTTTTGGTTGCAATCTCTTAGGAAAAAGATTGCTTTTTGATTTTTTAATTTTTTTGGTCAATTCTTTAGGAAAAGAATTGATTTTGTTATTTTTAGTTTTTATATTTTTATATTTTTGATTTTTTTATGTTTTTGATTTATGATACGTAAAAATAACGTTCACGAGGTGAACGGATCCCAAAAGCCAATGAAAACTGTCAATCGATAGTCTCTCGTAAAGTCAAAGAACCGGCAGCGGCGCCATTTGAAATTGAGTAAACTGAAGTTCGTTTCTCTCGATTCTTAACCAATTGAAAGTCCTAACAATATCAAGTTTATTATCGTTTTTGATTGATAGGGTTATTTGGATTTTCTATGTCTATTTAATCAAGCACGTAAAAATGGTGAAAAATATTAAGCTACGTAACCGTAAAACGTTTAGCAATTACCAAATATTATTCACAAAAGGACAAAAATGTATATCTATGAAAGTAATGTGCTAAAATTGTAAGTAAATGAAACTTAAATGCTTGAAATGTAAAAATTAGAAAGTTAAAGGACCAATTATGTAAAATCTAACAACTTTCTAACCAAATGTAACAAACTTTAAAACTAACAAACTGAAATTAACAACTTGTTAAAAGTATTGGACTAGAAATTTGCAAACCCTAATTAGAAGGAAGTTTAGCTAGAAATGTAAACAACTTCAAACAAAGAGGATTAAAATGCAATTAAATGAAAATTATAACCAAAAACGGGCACCAAGGACAAATGAGCTCGTATAAGCTCAAAAATGAACCAAATAAGCTCTAACAAGTTTCAAACAGCTTAAAATTGAAAAACACTTAGACTTGTCCAAGGAAAAAGCTTAAAACTCACTAGAACTCAAATAAGCCAAATCCAATAAGCCAAGAATAAGCTACCATAAAATCCAGACATGCACATTCAAATTTAAAGTCAAATCTTATTAAACAACTTATTGTGAATCTGGAATGTCTTTTTTGTGAAAAATGGTCAAGTAGATAAGTAGGAAAATGAAAATAAGCTGAATCCTAGCTTATTTGACTTTTGTTGACCAAAAGTTGAAAATTCTCAAAAGCTCAAAATCTGTTCAAGACATGTTTCTAAGTAAGAATGTGGAAGAAAATTATAGGTTTATGAAGTGGAAATGCTTATCTAAGAAATCAGTTTGGTATTTTATCACAGAAACATGCAGTTACCTGGAAGCTTATTCAAAAGCTAATTCCCAGCTTATTTGTGAAAATTGTATAATTTCCTTAACAAGACTTGAGCTTCAGATGTTAATGGACATCTAAAAACTGGTTTCAATGATTTTGATTAAGAAATGAAGCAATGGCATGAGATTGAAATAGGCTACTTTTCTGATGAACTTATATCAAAGAATTGACCCAAACTTTTTACTTACCAATTGCTTGTTTGACCCAAATTTTGATTACAAAACTTTACAAACTTGTTTCTAATTGCTAAAGAACGAGTAATGAACAAAGATTAACCAGATTATCACATTTGAACTCTAAAATGTATGCAGATCCAAACACAAGTTTCAAAACTAAAATGAACTTTAGTGAATGAGTTTTGAGTAAATGATTTAAACTAGCTATGACGGATATCTAAACAAACTTAATGAGAAAAATGAAATGTAAAGGAACTAAGAACAGACTTAATAACAGACTAGAACTCAAAATGCAATGACAAGCTTTAACTGATGAAAATTATAACAGAAACTAGTAAAAGATAGGCTGACAGCTAACAATCTATCAACAATCTATCTAATCAACATAATCACACCGAATCAGACTAACACACTTGATCAGGGCAGAATTTAGTATCTATACTAGAATTAAGCATGCATTTGACATTTAAGTGGAACCAAAACTCAGAATCTTAAAACCTTTTAGCATTAGGCCTCCATTGATGGAGTAGGTAGGCGCTGAGCCTCCTAAACAGTGCTAAACCACCACTTTAGCACTATCAGTAACCACTCAATCATCTACCATCATCATTCTGATCAAATGTACCAAATTCTGCTACAAAAATCAACTCAACAACTGGAATGATCTAAAACAGCTTCAATTCTTCAAAAATCTTGTAATGATCAAGTGTGATCATAATAAACTCATAACATCAATAGAAATCAACAGTAATGCAGGGAATTGTAAGAAGATTGAAGAAAATGAGTGATTTTATTGAATTTGAACTGAAAGTTTGTTACAAGGGTAGGTAAGGTAGTTACAACTAACTAATAAATAACTTAAGAGGTTGTCAAGCTCTTGAGTTCGTTATACTAACTGCTAACTAACAAGATTGAGGGAGAAAAATGAAAGTGTGTGAATTTCACACTTTGCTACATACAACAAATGAGAGGTTCTAGCCCTATTTATAGAGGAGAAATGAGAGTGAGTTGGTTCCATCTAATAGCAGGCTGCCAGGTGTCATGAATTGCATAATTGCAGATTCTTATGTTCATTACGAATTGGGGGATTTTGATCCTTTGAGTTTCAGCTTGATTAAGTGTTTCCATTGTGTTCCTCTCTTGAAGACGAGCAATTTTCATGTATAAATCTTTTCTTGAAATGCATTGTAGCTTGAGATTGAATCTGGGTTCGTTTGTTGAAGAAGATGACACGTGGCAGTCTTTGGTTGGGCAAAAGTTGAGCACACGGATTAATATCCAAAAATGGATAAAGGGATTATGGAGTGTCATCTTCTCATTGGATGAAAGTGGATAGTGTGTTTTTCTGTGTAAAGACGGCTCATTTAATGAGTTGGTGAGGTGTCTAGCTAGCTGGCAATCCGTGTGACTCCTTTCTTGCATTTTGATTGGTTATAAGCATAAGACACGGATCAAGGCCATTTTTGGTGTAGTTTTGGCAAGTCAAGCCCCTAGACTTTGGCAGAATGTCCAAATGAGCTAGAATCTTCATTCCAATGACATTTTTGGTCCTTCCACTTGCATACTTGTCTAGTTTGACCCTTTGACTTGGTTGACTTTGGAGTTGACCATGTTTGACTTGGATCTTGACTTTGTCCAATTTGCACTTTGAGTCCCTCAACTTTGGAATGTTGTCAAGATAGGTCCTTCATCTTCAAAGTCTTGTCATCTTTGATCCTTCTTTGTCTTTTTCATCCAAATAAGCATAATTTCTTCTTGTTTGCTTGAAAATGTATCCTTCTTACCTATTTAAACACAAGCACAAAACATACCACATAATTCCGCTTTATAGCACAAAAGTTAGATATTTTCCCTGTGTTTTTAGGGTGATTTGTTGATAAATTGATATGAGTTTTTGCTCATATCAATTATCATCATCACGAACTTATACGAACTATCCCATATTGGTCATACTTGTTATTATTGTTACTTATTCAATAATTTATTTCTTCAATTACTATATTGATTACCAAAACAAAACTAAGTCCTTGCGAACGATCCTGGTTTACCACTACAAAACTATATTACGAACGAAAGGGTTTACTTGCCCGTGTTTGTATTCTAGTCCCTTGTTTTGTCAAACCTTGTTATAAATTTAAGACTTGTGAAACGAACATCAAGTTTTTGGCGCTGTTGCGTCGGGGACTTACAATCCTGTTTTGTAACCAAAGATTTCATTATCCTTGAAGAATTAAACCATTTCTCACTCAAAACAACCCAAAAAATTTCTTTCAGTACAGAAAGTACGTCGCACAACCCAAAAGTGCGCCTCACTTCCTGTAGCGAACTAAAGTACGCCATACATTTCAAAAGTGCGACGTAAATTCCATACTGTAACACCGAAACCATTGTTGGATGCACACCCATTCATCTGGCACTCCACCTGTATCACGTTATCAGAACTTGAGACACGAGCAACCTCAACCTCGTGAAATCAACCAACCTTTTGACAACCTCTCTCAATTTCTATTTCTCACTAAACTCATCGAACGTTATGATCCAATGTCGGACACCGATGATGAACCTATGTGGTCAGCCGATAGAGTTGTACCACCAACTCCTGGCTCTGCACTCGTTTTACCAGAAATTGAAAACAACTTTGCAATCAAAGGAAACCATTTTACACTTGTCAAAAATCACCAATTTGATGGTCGAATCAAAATCGATCATCACAAACACATCCATGAATTTAGCATAATTTGCAAAATTTTCAATTATGGAGAAGGACAAGCTGAAGACGTTCAACTCATGATGTTTCCATCATCCCTTACTAAAGAAGCCAAGTCATTGCTCGACGAACTTAATAAAGGAACCATTCGAACGTGGGAAGGTATTAGAACCACTTTCATTAGCCGGTTCTTTCCTCCTGCCCTATTTGTAAAACTCCTTAGATAAATCCAAAGCTTTTCTCAACAAGATCGAGAAACTCTCACTGGCGCATGGTTAAGAATGAAAGAACTACTCAGAAACTGCCATGGTCATGGACTCAAAAGGAAGGTATAATCAAGATTTTCTATCATGGTCTTGACGATGCTACCCAAGATGCATTGAACGCCGCAGCGGGCGGTATTTTCCTTTACAAAACTCCTAACCAAGCTTACCAATTGTTAGATGATAAAGTCTTACTTAAGCTTGATTGGTCCAAAAACAATAAAAACAAAAACCTTCTAGAAACCATAGCTTTTGCCGAAGAAAGCGACAACCCAACCGACACCGAAAAATTATGGCTCGTATGGATGTCATGTCTCTTAAAATTGATACTCAATACAAAGAGATGAAAAACAAATCTCGTGAAAGTTGCAAACACTGTGGAGGAAACCATCCTTCTAGTGAATGTGATGATGATGACACACCTATGACAAAGGAAGAAGAAGGCAATTTTATGAACACCTTTCGTCGAACTCGAATTTATAACGATTATCGTAATCATGACCGCGATAATTGGAGATCTAACGATAAACCAAGTTACAATCGAGACGAAAAGAAACCTAATCAAACCGAAGATAAATCCAACCTCGAAACCAAGCTCGATAATTTCATTGAATCTCAAAGAAAGACCAACCTTTTCGTGCGAGATAAATTTACTGACCTCAAAACAAAGTTCGAGACTTCAAACAAAAACCACCAAGCTTCCATTCAAAACCTTGAAGCTAAATTCGATCGTTTTGTCGACAAACAATCGAGTCGCACTTCTGGTTCTTTACCAAGCAATACCAACCCTAACCCAAAGAACAACAAAAATGCCAACTACCGCAAGCTCGTAACAAGCATGTGAATACCATATTCACGCGGAGTGGGTTATCTTACGAATCACCTGCCAAACCAACCCACGATATACCCATCGAAAATCCACTCGATAGTGAAGATGAAGACGAAGCACATCCAACACCAACCAAACCCACTGAAAACACAAACCCAACACCCAAACCATATAAATAAAAAGTACCATACCTCCAACGCTTACACAAGCAAAAGATGCAAGCTAAGTATGGTAAATTCCTCGACTTAATCCAAGAAGTTCGAATTAATATGCCTCTAGTCGATGCTCTGGCTGGAATGCCAAACTATGACAAATTTCTCAAAGAACTTATAAAAAACGAACATAAGTTTGAAGATGTTTCTTCAACTTTTCTGAATGATGAATGTTCTGCCACTATCCAAAACAAAGTTCCACCAAAACTAGAGACCCTGGAACTTTTCTAATTCCATGTACTTTCCATCATTCATACTCTTGTAATGCATTGTCCGATCTTGGCGCTAGTATCAACCTCACGCCATACTCTTTGTATGCTAAACTCTCAAAAGATGTTCTCAAACCCACAAAAATGAGTGTTCGCCTCGCGGACCGTTCTTTTCAATACACAATAGGAATAGCCGAAAACATGCTCGTAGGAGTTGGAAAATTTATTTTTCTTGTTGAATTCATAATTTAAGAAATGGAAGAAGATAGCAAGGTATCACTTATCCTTGGTAGACCTTTCTTACATACAACCGATGCTGTAATTCGAGTAAAACAAAAACAACTCAACCTTGGAAATGGAGAAGATAGAATTTCGTTTTCTATCGACGAAGCAATGAAACACTCGTATTATAATGACGATATTTGCTTTATTATTGATGTCATTGACGAATTCATTGAAGCCGATTTCGACGCTCTTCTTGACAAAGGAAGAGAAATTTTATATTCTATCGAAGGAACCATCCTCGAAGAAGAAGTTTTTGCTGAATTTGACGCCTTAATAGCCGTTCACACCGACGAACCAATAGAAACACATGAGGAAGAAAAAGAAACCCCATTTGAAACCATAACTTTCGAAACCAATTTCAATGTTAAGAAATACGTGGAAGAACCTCATAAAGATTTAAACTTAAACCTCTTCCTGAACACTTGGAATATGCATTTCTTCATGAAGAAAAATTACTGCCTGTAATTATCTCATCCCAACTTTTGGAAGAAAACAAAACCAATTTAATCTAAGTTCTCAAGAAACACAAACAAGCTTTTTCTTGGAAGACTTCTGACACTCCTGGCATATGTCCATCGTTCTGCAAAGACAAAATCCAACTTTTGGATAACAAAAAACCAATAGTTGAAAAACAACGAAGATTGAATCCTAACATTAAGGATATTGTTGAAAAAGAAATACTCAAACTCCTAGACTCTGGAATAATCTACCCAATCGCCGATAGCCCATGGGTTAGTCCTATTCACTGTGTACCTAAAAAGGGAGGTATCACTATAGTGACTAACGAAAACAATGAGCTAGTACCAACACGAACCATCACCGGATGGAGAGTTTTTATTGACTATCAAAAATTAAACGACACAACCGCGAAAGATCATTTTCCCTTACCCTTTATGGATCAAATGTTAGAAAGACTCACAGGGAATGAATACTTTTGTTTCCTTGATTGTTTTTCCGGATACTTTCAAATCCCAATCAAGCTTATGGATCAAGAGAAAACTACATTTACTTGTCTATTTAGAACTTACGTGTATAGGTTCATGCCTTTTGGCCTATGCAATGCACCTGTTACTTTTCAGAGGTGTATGATTGCAATTTTCCATGATATGATTGAAGAATCAGTCGAAGTATTTATGGACAATTTTTCCGTCTTTGGAAATTCTTTCGACACATGTCTTAGCAATCTCGATAAAATGTTAGCACATTGTGAAGAAGCAAATTTTGTGCTAAACTGGGAAAATGTCACTTTATGGTTAAAGAAGGAATTGTGCTTGGACACAAAGTGTCTGGCGCGGGCTTAGAAGTTGACAAATCAAAGATAAACGTAATTGTTAGAAATATGTTTGTACGTATTTAGGAAGGATCGGTCACTCCAACGAGATACATCTAGTATGGGCTCTTGATCTAGTATGTAATAGTATAACCCACAAAGGCCACATGTAGGGTGGGCTATATATACCCCCTCCTAGCATGTTAGGAGGGTTGGTTCTCACACTTTACATACATATAATCTAATATTCTCTTATTTCTCTCCAACCTCTCTCTACTTTCTCTCTCTAGATCTTCATCTATCTCTCTCTCTTGTAATCATTCCCATACTTAGATAATCTAAGGATTACGTAGGCCTACAATTGGTACCAGAGCCATGGGATGATTGGTTTGTTCTTGTGTTTGTTATCTTGGTTTTCGTGATTTTTGATCTAAATACCATCCATCCAATTTTTTTGTGTTTTTTTGTGGTTTAATCTTCTTAGAAATCATCTACATAGTTGTGGTAGTGATTTGGGTGAAAAAAACAAAAGTTTTTGATCTTTTTACTTGATTTTGGAGCTAAAACTCGAAAAAAGTGTTCTTTCATCCAAGATCCACTTTTTTAGGAAAACTGCCAAAATCTCGCAATATTCTACATTATTCCAGGATCTTAAACCCTAATTATTGCGGAATCCTTATTTTGGGAGTTACTACGGAATCTTTGGTTCTAGGATATTGCATAATCTTTGGTTTTAGGATATTTTGGAATCTTTGGTTCTAGGATATTGCGGAATCTTTTGTTCAAGGATATTGTGAGACCGTCTCTTGGATATTGCGAGATCTTATAGTTCTAGGATATTGCGAGATCTAGGAGATTGCGAGATCTTCCCTACTGATTATTGCGAGATGTTTTTCTAAAGGTTATTGCGAGATTTTTCAATTATTCCGAGATCCTGTATTATTCCGAGATCTTACATATTGCGAAATCTTCACAAATATTCCGAGATTTTTCAAAAACATGATTGTGAGTTATTTGGTCTTGGAATTTTTGGTTTCTCGAGAACACATAATTAGGGGATTTAATCAATTTTTCTTCACCAATCAAGGAATCAAGAACTTTGGATAATTTACGGTTTAATCGGTGGTTTTTAAAATCCCTCGAATTTATTTCTCGGTTTCTCCACGATTAGTAACACTTCGTACTTTAGACAACAACAAACACAATTACTTTCTTTCTTTGCTCGATCGATAAGTAATCCTTACCATCATTTATCATCGAACTTCAATGGAACCGTTGAATTCGACATCACAAGAGGGAGAATTACATCTAATGCAAGACAAAGCTAGAGAAAGTGGTATAACTTTATTTCGACTACTTCAGTCTCATCTAGTAACCCTTTCATGGCTTCAAGGAGGAAGCAAATTTGTGACACTCTTCAGTCAAGATCGTTATATATTCATCGACTCAATATTCCTCAACTTGAACCAACTAGCTGAGCAACTTCACAAAGAGGAATTTAATCACTCTGCATCAGAATATGCATATAAAGCTCTCGTGATACAACTTCTGCACTTCTTCAAATTTAGCATCGTTAAGTCTGACAATTCAGTGATTTGCCAGTCATTTCTTCAATACACACATACCGAGGTTCAAAATTTCCGTGGTACTCTATTGAAACTCATGACATCGGTATCGTCTTCGATAGATTAAAGATCACAACTTCAACTAGCGTATGATAGTGGAGTGCAAGATTCTACGATGCAGATGCAAGAGGAGAATGATCATACGGTTGACAAATTGGAGGCTGATAAAGATTGTAGTGGCATAGAATCACATCATGATATCAGCAGCACGTCAAGGAATGTTACCGACATCTCTTATGATGACACCATACCCATATATGACAAAGAGCTTACAAATACGGTACAACAAAATGTGGTATATGATGTATATGCCATTGAAATAACGCATGTTGAGCATTTCGAACCTAATTATGACAAACATGGGATGGAAAAGGGTGATAGTTTTACCACTTCATATTCATCCGATGTGAGTCATCATGGGGGAGAGATTGTTCAGAATGCTATAGTACATCATGATATATGCCTTATGACTGCTTCTTTAACCAATTCTGCTTCTAGGAGTGAAAAGCTTGAAACGATAATAGCTCAACAATCAAAAGGTCTTGAGGATGCCAAACTAGAATTTTCTATGACAACTCACAAGTTTGAAACATATTTTGAAAAACTTGAAAAGTCAAACGTTGTTCTTGAACGAAAATTGGATCAAAAAGTTCTAGATTCTAAAGCTGAAAAGGATAATCTTTTGAAACAAATTAAGTTGTTAGAATCTAAGTTGGCATCCCAAGATAAATTGCTTAAAGATAATGAGACTTTAAAAGCTCAGGTTCAGGAAAAGGTTTTTGCTATAGCTGCGTTGAAAAATGAATTGAGGAAAACTAAAGGAACTAGTGTGGATACTAAGCTTGAAAAACCATCAATCTTGGGGACCGCGGTTTGCCTCCCAAGTTGATTTGGTTCATCTTTCTAGACCAGTCACTCCACCAACTAGGTCCAATGTGAGTAAAACAGCTTTTGCAAGACCTAATCACATGATTGCATCTAGCCTCCCTAGACATAGTTCAAAGAACACGTCTCGAAATAGTGCAAATGACGTTTGCCATAAATTTGGTCTAAGGTAAGCTAAGCAAAAGACACAAGTAAGAAATAGAAATTTCAAACCTAGTCAGATGCCTTCTAGATTACCCAACATTGCTAACCGTAGTAGGTCATATCCTAGGAGCATCAATCAATCAACTATGAATTCTAGATCTTACTCGGACTTTGAATATGCTACTTGTGAAACATGTAGGAAATGTGTCTTTAAGGCAAATCAAGACTCTTGTGTCAAGAAATTCCTTAATGAGCTGAACTCCCGTTCTAGAGTTAATTCCCAGTGGTTAGCTAGAATCAAACCCATTGGTAAAGTTTGGCGCCCCACAGGTAGAACTTTCACTCTTGTAGGAAATGAGTGCCCTTTAACTAGGATAGTCTCCAATCCTACCAAGACTACTAGGGAGGAAACTCAAAAGGATGATCAATCACTTAAGCCTAGTGATCCATCTCCTCAGGTCGCCTCTTGCACAAGAAAAGACAACTGTGAACCCCCACATGGTTCTAAAATAGATATCGCTAACCCATATCAAAGCATACAAACTCTTAATGAGAATGCATGTACCAAAGTCAACGTTCAACAAGAACAAAGCGGTCCAATCATTGTATACCGTTCAACTAAGGACACTCTTAGAGTTTGGTTGCTGAAGAAGCTGATATCTAAGAAACAATTGTCTCAGGGGATTTGCGGTTAAGCTTACAAATATACGACTTGCAGTCACATGACAGATTGTAACCCGAGCTTCAAAGAAAGGAAAGTTTATCGCCGATGATAAACTTATCCTCAAACATTTAAAGTTTTTAAGCTCATGCACAATGACTTACCGTTAAATATAAGACTGTAACTCGAACATCAATTAAAGGAAAGTTTATCACTACGATAACTTATCCTTAGCAACGAGAAATTAATTTTTATCGGTCAAGAGCTTGTATTAAAACATTCCAAGTTTTGAGCTCAGAAAGTAAAGTGTATCTTTTAAGAGAACTTTTCCTCATAACGAGAAGTTCATCTTTCTCGGTCATGAGCTTTACGTTAAAACATTCAAAAGTTTTTAAGCTCATGAAAACGACTTCTAAGTAAATGTCAGCTTAGAACTCATTCTTCAGTTAAAAGGAAAGTATATCTTAAATGATAGCTTATCCTCACAACAGGAAGCTTACAACTTCTCGGACTTGAGCTCGTTTAATAAGATATTTAAATTCTTAAGCTCAAGTAATTTGTTTTCAAAACCGTTGAACACAATTTTTCAAGAATTTTTCAAAAGGTTTTTCTAAATCTATCAA
The DNA here is from genome assembly GCA_025667525.1 of Glebionis coronaria. NCBI lineage: Eukaryota > Viridiplantae > Streptophyta > Magnoliopsida > Asterales > Asteraceae > Glebionis > Glebionis coronaria. Next base: position 171,196,626 of record CM046876.1, on the reverse strand, counting down.
AATTGTGTGTTCAAAAATGTTTTGATAAAAAGAGCATGTCTTCTGGAATCGATAATATTTACGATCCTAGAAATGTCGTTCAATAATAACACGGGGTTGTAAATAAAGTTCGAGCAGAAGCTCAAATGTTTTAAAACATGCTCAATATGGCTTGCTATTATTTCCGATAGTAACCCGCTTTTCATATTAAAGTCAAGCATTTCACCGGAAAGCTTTGACTCAACAACGGGAATTAATTTTCTCGGACATGGTTTACTTTATAACCATGTAAGGGATTGTGTTTACGTACTAACACTATCTAACACGAATATATGTACAAGTATTTACAATGAAGATGAAAATCCTTCTTGAGCAAACATGAAAAAGCTCATTGTAGGTGACTTGTGCTATTCTTTATGTATCGAACCTGTTATAACTGGAAAGCAATAGTGGTTTAATTCTTAATTGAATTTAAACACGTTCCAGGCCTCTACGCAATATCTTAGTGATCTTACTAGAACACTCTGAGTGACACTCTATAGTGTTCACAGTGATGAGTAGAAATCCTTCTAATCAAACATCACTTGGTAGGTAACTTGCAAGATTTTATATGAATCAAGCTCGTGACAACTGGAAAGCAACGATGGTGCGGTTCTTAATTGAAGTTCACTTGTTCCAGGTATATGAATTGACGACTTTAATCATGCGGATAATTTTATCCAAATGATTCACTCTTTACGTTCGCAGTCAGCTTTGGACGGTCGACTAAAGAGAACGGGTTTACCCACAAAATCTTTTAAAGGTGGTTCTTAATTGAAACTACCTGCCACAAGTACGATATTTTACATATTGTCCAACGGTGTTTTCCGATCGGAGGTAAAATGCTACCGAATTTGAATGAAATGTTCAAGGCCATTTCATCCGTGTATATGTTTTGTTGCTAACTGTCTTATGTAGCGTAACAAGAACGTGGCCTTGCGGTGTACAATCCCGAAGAAGTCGTCACCACATGCTTATACTGTTTGCAATTAATACTTCAACAAATTCAAGAAATTCTAAAAGTCAAGTCTTTTGATGTATCAAACTCTGAAGCTTTCAAAAATTTATAAAGGTATAAGTATGTGGTACATGAAGTCACGAGGAGGTGGATATCACAAGTGATGAATATACAAGGTCAAGGCAAGGAAACATGCTCAAGACTAAAGTCAAAGATCTCATCAGCATATTCACAAGAACAAGATCGAAGACTCAAGCATAGTATGCTAGGTTTAAGATTTTGTAAAATGGTGTGACCTCCCTTAGGGGGAGATTGTTGGAAATACTAAAGTCCAAATAAAGTCTCGGTCACATCATAGTTAGCATAGATCACGAGCTATAGACTATTTAGGACTTTGTCTCTTGGAGCGACCTCCCTTAGGGGGACATTGTTGGAAATATGTTTTTACATATTTAGGAATGATCGGTCACTCCAATGAGATACATCTAGTATGGGCTCGTGATCTAGTATGTAATAGTATAACCCACAAAGGCCACATGTAGGGTGGGCTATATATACCCCCTCCTAGCATGTTAGGAGGGTTGGTTCTCACACTTTACATACATATAATCTAATATTCTCTTATTTCTCTCCAACCTCTCTCTACTTTCTCTCTCTAGATCTTCATCTATCTCTCTCTCTTGTAATCATTCCCATACTTAGATAATCTAAGGATTACGTAGGCCTACAATTGGTACCAGAGCCATGGGATGATTGGTTTGTTCTTGTGTTTGTTATCTTGGTTTTCGTGATTTTTGATCTAAATACCATCCATCCAATTTTTTTGTGTTTTTTTGTGGTTTAATCTTCTTAGAAATCATCTACATAGTTGTGGTAGTGATTTGGGTGAAAAAAACAAAAGTTTTTGATCTTTTTACTTGATTTTGGAGCTAAAACTCGAAAAAAGTGTTCTTTCATCCAAGATCCACTTTTTTAGGAAAACTGCCAAAATCTCGCAATATTCTACATTATTCCAGGATCTTAAACCCTAATTATTGCGGAATCCTTATTTTGGGAGTTAATACGGAATCTTTGGTTCTAGGATATTGCATAATCTTTGGTTTTAGGATATTTTGGAATCTTTGGTTCTAGGATATTGCGGAATCTTTTGTTCAAGGATATTGTGAGACCGTCTCTTGGATATTGCGAGATCTTATAGTTCTAGGATATTGCGAGATCTAGGAGATTGCGAGATCTTCCCTACTGATTATTGCGAGATGTTTTTCTAAAGGTTATTGCGAGATTTTTCAATTATTCCGAGATCCTGTATTATTCCGAGATCTTACATATTGCGAAATCTTCACAAATATTCCGAGATTTTTCAAAAACATGATTGTGAGTTATTTGGTCTTGGAATTTTTGGTTTCTCGAGAACACATAATTAGGGGATTTAATCAATTTTTCTTCACCAATCAAGGAATCAAGAACTTTGGATAATTTACGGTTTAATCGGTGGTTTTTAAAATCCCTCGAATTTATTTCTCGGTTTCTCCACGATTAGTAACACTTCGTACTTTAGACAACAACAAACACAATTACTTTCTTTCTTTGCTCGATCGATAAGTAATCCTTACCATCATTTATCATCGAACTTCAATGGAACCGTTGAATTCGACATCACAAGAGGGAGAATTACATCTAATGCAAGACAAAGCTAGAGAAAGTGGTATAACTTTATTTCGACTACTTCAGTCTCATCTAGTAACCCTTTCATGGCTTCAAGGAGGAAGCAAATTTGTGACACTCTTCAGTCAAGATCGTTATATATTCATCGACTCAATATTCCTCAACTTGAACCAACTAGCTGAGCACTCTTCAGTCAAGATCGTTATATATTCAACCCACCACCTACTAATGTGAAAGGCATTAGAAGTTTTCTAGGTCATGCCGGTTTTTACCGAATATTCATTAAAGACTTTGTGAAGATCGCAAGACCTTTAACTCAACTTCTAGAAAAAGAAAGAACATTCGATTTTAATGATGAATGCCTTTTAACGTTTGAAACTTTCAAAGTAAAGCTTACATGCACACCAATTATTACAAGCCCCAATTGGAATCTTCCATTTGTTCTTATGTGTGATGCAAGTGAACATGCCCGTGGAGCCGTACTTGGAAAAAAAGATGGAAAACAATTTCACCCCATATACGCTGCTAGTAGAACTCTAAACGCAGCCCAACAAAATTACACCATTACGGAAAAAGAACTCATGGCTCTAGTTTATGCGTTTAACAAATTTCGATCATACCTCGTTTTGTCTAAAACAGTAGTTTACACCGATCACTCAGCTCTAAAATACTTTTTTAAAAAGCAAGACGCCAAACCTCGTCTCATACGATGGATATTGCTTTTACAAGAATTTGATTTAGAAATTAAAGATAAAAAAGGAGCCGAGAATGTTGCTGTCGATCATTTATCTTCCATAGTTAATGATGATTCTAGCGGTGATGAAATCGATGATTTTCCCGATGAGCATATACTGCAAATAAATACTGACGATACACCATGGTTCGCAGACTTTGCAAACTATTTGGCTGTAGCTATTTTACGAAAGGGAATGACGTACCAAAAAAAGAAAAGATTATTTTCTGAACTCAAAAAATACTTTTGGGACGAACCTCACCTATTCAGAATTTGTTCTGATGGAATGATCCGACGTTGTATTTCCGGATCTGAATCTCGAAAAATTCTCGATGAATGTCACTACGAACCGACCGAAGGACATTATGTAGCGAACACCACCGCTAAAAAAGTGTTTGACGCTGGCTTTTACTGGCCCTACGATTATTCATGAAGGTCTTACCTTAGTTCGATTATGCGAAGCATGTCAAAGGACTAAAAATCTTTTACAGAGAGATGAAATGCCTCTCAATGACATCCAAGTCTGCAAATCTTTGACGTGTGGGGTATCGACTTCATGATTCCATTTCCTAAATCTTATAAATTTGAATACATTTTAGTCGTCGTCGACTATGTATCGAAATGGGCCGAAGCTCAAGCCTTTCAAACTAACGATGCAAGAGTTGTTATAGCGTTTTTAAAGAAATTATTCTGTCATTTTGAAATTCAAAAAGCACTAATAAGCGACAGAGGAACTCATTCTGTAATAAAATCATGAAAAGATATGGAGTTAACCACCGATTTTCCACATCTTACCACCCTCAAACGAGTGGCCAAGTTGAAAACACTAATAGAGCTCTTAAACGAATTCTTGAAAAGACCATCGAAAACAACCCTGCTTGTTGGTCTAAAAAATTAGAAGATGCTCTATGGGCCTTTCGTACCACATTCAAAACACCAACTGGAACCACACCGTACAAGCTCTTGTATGGAGAGACATGCCATTTACCAATCGAAATTGAACATCGTGCATATTGGGCACTTAAGAACTGCAATCCCGATCTTATTGTAGCTGGAGAAAAACGAATATTCCAACTTCATGAGTTAGATGAATTTCGACATCAAGCTTATGAAAGTACTCGTTTATATAAAGAACGAACGAAAGTCTGGCATGATCACAAATTGCGAATAAGAAAAGAATTCAAACATGGAGAAAAAGTACTTCTCTTTATCTCAGAATATAAATTAAACAACATAAACTCACTTCAAGATGGACTGGACCTTATACAGTGAAACACCAATATCCATCCGGATATGTTGAGTTATATGGTAGAGATGACACAACTTTTATTGTCAATGGACATAGACTCAAGCTCTACCACGAAGAAGAAGACTGTAATGAATTCGATGTAGAAGAGATCCCATTCTTCTTAAAATAAACCCGAGTAGCCGAGTCTGGCTGAAGACTCTAACCTTAGCGCTTCTCAAAAGGCAATCCGTGTTTTATTCCCCACTTTTTACCTTAAGTGTGGAGGAGGACTTGTAGCATATATAAAACCATCCTTGTATATATATTGCATGTGTTTTTTGTTTTATCATGTCATGCAGGAAAAACAACAAACTTAGAGCTATAAGTTGGATTCACCTCTTGAAGTCCCTTGATTTTCTACTTAGCCCCGGGAAGTTCTCGTTCCCCTTTGCATTTTTCTATTTTAAATTTTATCTGTTTTCACATCAAGGATGACGTTCATCTTAAGTTTGGAGGAGGAGACAAATAGGAAAAATAATAAATAAATCAATTATATCTACATCAAAATCTTTTTGAATTAAAATAAAAAAAAATATGTTTTGTAAATAAATAAAGTTTTTAGCAAAGCAAAAATCTCATTGATTGACATTATAACTAAGCACAAAACCATCCACCAAATATGTGAGAAAACCAAGCCTTATATTTCTCTATTTTGTGTTAAATCCGATAATCTAGTAAGTTTCAGAACTTGTGCTTGATCATCATTTACTAAACCGTAGTGAGGTTAAATTATAAATATTTTCGAAAAGAGGAAAAATAAATCCCCATTGTAACATTTTAGTCAAGCTACACGGGCTTGCTAAAATATGTTGCACTCGTACTTATGTGCTATATTATCGCACGTGCTATTATCTCGATGTTATGCCGATCTTTTGTCAAGTCGAAAGTATATAACAAAATTTTGCGTTTATGACCAATCTAAGTAACCCAAATCACTACAACGCCTATGTAGTCGATTTGTCTACTCACTAACACCACGAAAACGCAAAAAATTTGATGATTCGAGCTTAAAGATGAACAAAAACTCACGAACACAATAGGAAAATCAAAACCAATCACGTATCTACCCCATGGCGAATGATACCAATTGTTATCCCATATATTTAGATGATTATTGATAGAAAATAGATGAAAAGAGATGGATTACTAGAGAGAGAAAGTAGTGAGAGAAAGTAGAGAGAAGGAGATGATTAACTTGGTGAATATTAGATTAGAATAATTGAGAGTTACAAATGATCATCCACCCTTCCTAACATGCTAGGAAGGGCCTTATATAGCCGGGATTACATGTAACCATAATGGGCTATATTGTTTGGACCGGGCTTGTCTTTTGGGCTTTAAGTAGCTTAAATCCAATCCCGTGAACCACGACTATTTAACTATCTATTACAACGTTCTAATAAATATTACAATAGAAACCTATGACCGTACATTCTTGTTTGACTCAATATTTTGAGGCTAACATTTTCTCTTAAAAAAAATAAAAAATAAAGCATTATAGTTTGTTTTACGACTTTGACAAGGCATATTTTTTTTACTAAACCTTCATCATTTATCACGTTTTGCTTCTTTAAATAATTATCTGGTGCTTACGCCGCAACGATTATGTTTATGTGTCATGTACAAGCATATGGTAGCTATCTATTTTATGTCTGTGTATTTGAGTGTCATCTTACATTTTCCCCTTGTGAGTGACATTTGTGTGAACTTAAATTCAAACACTATCCATGTGAGGTGCTGAAATTATTTTGTCATTTTCTTTTGCTACTTAGAAAAATCTAATCATATTCCTATCATAATTCACAATGCTTAAAAACTTTTAAAAATCTAATTTGTTTTCTCGCTTTGATGGCTTGAGGGCAAGAAATAGCTAAGTGTTGAGGAATTTGATAACGACTTAAATATACATATTCAATCCGTTACTATTATGCCACTTTGTATTATAAATAAGAACTTTCGATACTTAATACATTGCGTTTTATATGCAGGTACAAAGTTTGAAGGAACAAAGTGAAGAAACAAAAAGAAGAGTCATTGAAGTGCAAATAATAAAGACTTATATGAGAAGATTCTAGAACGCACAAAAGTGTGGCGCACAAACTCAAAAGTGCAGCGCATAATTCCTACTTCCAAAGTGCGGCGCACTTTTGGAGAAGTGTGTCGCACATTTACCCCCAGTTTGCTCTATAAATAGGGACCCTCTCATCTCATTTTACACAGACCTCTCAACCACTACTCTATAATTCCGAGTACTCTTAGCTTTCTTAGTGATATTTCAATATATTCCACTTTTGGGAAGTACTTGTAACAAGAGTATCTTACTCTTTGGTTCTTGGAAATACGATACAATCGTGACACTTGTGTACTCGTTCATTTGATCAATCTAAGTATGATGTTCTCTTAATCTTTTCCATTTTCTACTTTGATTACTATGCTAGGCTAAGGTATTTGTGACTATATGGGTACGTGACTATAACTAGTGATGATGTTATGATATGATCCTTTATAATTGATTTCAAGATAATGTTGTAGAACCATTTTGCCAATTAGTTATATCCCCATATTTTATCTAATGTTGATTTGTTTCGATAATTTGACGTCGTGAGACTCAAGTTGTTATAATAAGTTTTTAAGAACTTGTCTATGGTTTTGAATCTTTGGTTGGAGAGATCCGCTTAGATACTTTGATAAAATATTGAACTTGTTGGAAACTTGTTTTAAGCTTAGTCGCTTAATGAAACATAAGTCTTGAATCATACCAAAGTGAAGTGTATAAATGCCATTTTGACAAAAAAGAATTATCACTCTTTACCTAACTAAACATATCTCGATCATTATTATCATCATCACGAACTTAGACGAACTATCCCATATTTGTCATACTTGTTATTATTGTTACTTATTCAATCTTTTCTTTCTTCAATTATTATATTGATTACCAAAACGAAACTAAGTCCTTGCGAACTATCCTGGCTTACCACTACAAAACTATATTACGAACGAAAGGGTATACTTGCCCGTGTTTGTATTCTAGTCCCTTGTTTTATCAAACCTTGTAATAAATATAAGACTTGCGAAACGAACATCAATTATGTAAGTCTGGCATTAGAAATTGGAGCATAATATCCTACTTTGTTTTTATCCTATTAGGCCTAGAAATTTCACATTTGAAGAATGGTTGATTATAAGATTTGGAAATAAAAGAATTAGTAATGAAATTAGAGATATGGTTCTAGAAGAACTGAAAATTGACAAGAAAGATCAAGCTAAAAATATTAAGTGAACATGTACAGTTTGAGAAATGTTTTTATGGAAAGATGCAATACGAAAATGTCTATGACTAAGGATGTTTGGGAAAGTTATGAAATGATCCATGGGAGTTATGTGAAATCATGGTATAATGAAGAAAATGAGGATGAAGAACAATACATGTGTGACAATCCGTCAATTTATGGTTGATATTTTATTCTTGAATATTATTTAAAAATATTATTTTAATGTTACAATATGAACTCACATATTTTTGGGAAGAAATTTGGATTTACGTCTTGGAGTAGCATCGACTACGTCTAAACCGGAGGATTCAACGTTACGTGCTTACGTTTACATACACCGTCTTTGGTGACAGTCCGACATTTCAGAAAATAAATTTATCTGTGAATATTATTTTGGAGTTTTAAATTTTTGTTGGTTCATAAACTCACAAATTTACGAGAAGAGACTAGGACTTACGTTTTTATTCTAACGTCCTTTATGACTAAACCGGAAACCTTAGGATTACGTATTTACGTTTTTGAACTCCGTTTTTGATGAGACAATTTTTATTGGATTCGTTTTGTGACGGTGATTCATAATTTATAAAAACGTTTTTCATAAAACGACCCGAGGGCACGCAAATCGAGAAAACTAGAATCGAGAAATACCCGTAAACTAGTGAGATGGGACAAAACACTTTGCCCCACCCCACTAGCAATATGGGACGTCAACATTGACACCACCACACATATGTGGCATCAAGTCTTAGCTAGTTTACACAAGTGTAAGCTTGTGCTTACACCTTAAGCAACTTTTCCCACTAACTAAACAAAACTAGCAAATGGTTTCATTTCTACCATTTCCTTCCATGCAAACCACTCTAAAACTCTCTCAACTCCTCCCTCCTTGCCGTCCCAAATAAGCTAACAAACACCATCATTGATCTTTTCTAGCCACAAACCACATGTTTACTAGTCCTATTAAGGTGTTCTCTTGAAGCCTTGATCATTTGGTGGCCATATTAACAACTTTGGAGGTGATTTGCTTGTGTCCTAGGGCTGATTTTCCAACCTATGATCTTGATATTTGATGGTCTTGGAGATACTTGTTGTGTTCATCAAGTTCTTGCCTTCCTAAAACAAGAAATCCACTTGGATTGGTAAAGAAGATCATCCTCTACATTTTTCTTTTATTATTTTGTAAAGAACAAATGTATTTTCTTTCATTTTGTATATGTATATGATGTATATATGATGATAAAAATGTTGTGTGGGGATCAAGTGTTGATAAACATGCTTAAAAATGATGATAACCATAAGAAATGAAGCTAAAATCATGACTAATTAGTTGGCTGTATAAAAACAGTAGATAACTAAAAGATGAACTGATAAAATTGCATGGTTTGATCTATTTACAGTAAGTAGATGATGTTATACACATGTGAGAGTTGGCCATGCAATGGAATCAAAATAATGAGTGAGATATGATCAAAACAAGTTAGGTGGTGTAATCTGAATAAGCAGTTTTGTAGGGACTGTTAAGGCAACTTAGACTCAAAATGGGCAGTAGCTATAACTAAGTTATATGTAGCACATATTATGAAGAACTTGTCATCCAAAAATGAGCTTCTAAGTCATTGTATAACTCTAGATATGATAAAAATGGTGAATATGAAGTTAAAAATCAGATTTTGGAAATAATGTTTATTATTATTATATAAGCACTCACATTATAATTTATAAAATGCAAAATATAAACCCACTAACTTATAAAACTTATTTATATAAATGTATAAAAGGTTAATTAAATGGGTAAATTATATAAATGGTGGTAAAATAATATTTATAAGTAATAAAAACTATAAACTTGATTTTTACGACTTTTTCGGCTATCGCCGTGAAATTAACGTTTTTCGCCAAATAAAACTTAGACGACCAAACCCGTCTAATGTAAAGTTTATAAAAGTTGTATACTGATGTATAAGTAACTAATACAAGTAAAAACCGATAAAACCCGAACTATAAGAAATACGGACATTTACGAGCTAACTAAACATATTGGACTAATAATTAGACTTAATAAGATAAAAACTTGTAAAAAGAGCTTATTGGGCTTAACCCATTTGGGCCCAACATGAAAGATATATATACTGATCATATAGGTATAAAATGGGTAAAAACAAGTAAAAGAACTTATAAAAGAATTAATGGACTTAAAATAGGTAAAATCGGTAAAACTAGTGAACTAGTAAGACGTTACCAAAACGTAAACACTAAAATGAGTAAACGAGGATTTATAAACCCACTTGATCATCATCATATGTACAAAATCATCATATGTATATTGTTATTTTGATAAAAGTCATTGGACCGAGTCTAAGACCGATTATTATTCATATAGGTTTCCGTGATTGAAGCACGTACCGTACGTCCGAATTGCCGATAACCCGCCTTCCCATATCAAAGTGAGTTCATAGCCTCGCACTCTTTTAAATGTTTTATAAATGCTTTATAAACCCGCGAGGGAGATAACATGTTAGTTTTTATAAAATAGGACACCATTTGTCCCGATTGTTTGTTTATTGATTTGGACCCGAATGATTGAATGACCCGAGTGTATGACCCGATAAATGATTAAAGGACCCGATAGATGAACTTAAATGGATTATTAAAGTTAGGTTATGTCACTAAAAGTCCCATTAGCATGAATTGTGAACTACCGGGATTTGGTAGACGCTTATGCATTTAATAGTACTATTTGGGGACGATCACCCTAGTTCGCGCCTTGATGGTTGATCCCCGTCGTGCCACATTGATTGGTAAGCGAATTTATGTATGAGAAGCTTTCTATAGCGTGACCTTTGTGACGACACGCTACTCTAGATGGGCAAAATTGGTATCGGGTTAGCTACCCGTTGTTGGTTTAGTAAGGTAACAATGTCATGCGGCTTATAATAATCCAAAACTAACGAAATACTGCTAGACGCTCTGAATTACGATGTGTTGCCTGACTAGCAATACTGGGTCATACTATTAATATTATGTTTGTGTTTTGGTTTTCATAACCATATTCATATAACGGTTTTTGGTTTCATACAACGTCTTAAGACGTATTGTATGATGTTTTTACGACATTGGCTCGTATAATAATTTTTAAGGCAAATGCCTATATTATGATTTTCGATAAGGATTTATATAAAATGACTTTGGCTATTTTATGGCCTATTACAAAGATTTGTATAAAATGACTTTGGCTATTTTATGGCCTATTACAAAGATTTGTATAAAATGATTTTGGCTATTTTACGGCCTATTACAATGATTTGTACGAATTGATTTTTGGTACTAATTTTATACCAAAGTTATATTGATGGAATTTATTAAACTATATGAATTCACTCGGCGTTATCGCTGACCTTTTCTTTTAACATGTTTTATCTCAGGTACTTGAAGGTAATTCTCGGGAAGACAACAAGAATTCATGGCCCGCACCTAAACAATATTTTCCATTCAAATACTTTGTAAAACTTTGCATGAAATATAATGACTTGGGACCGATGTAACTTTGATGTTTATGAATGGAAATGATTTATTAATTAAACGACGCGATTTTTATACGTTGTCTATGATGTGAGTATTGTGCTATCCCGTAACACCAACTAGTCTTCCGCTGTACTAAGTTGTATAAATTTGGGGGTGTTACAGTTTGGTACCAGAGCTCTCGTTATAGAGAACGAAAGATTTTTAAAACCAAGGTTTTGAATAAAACTTTTCAAAATCTTTTAACTATAAACATTTTTCTAAAAATGTCTAAAAATCTTTTGACTATAACGGTGCCGAAGAATTCCCGAGTTACCGACAAGGCCAAGACTGAGAAGTGTTATTTTAATGTATATATAACTTGGATTATATATATATGATGTAATTTTATTACATGATTGTTTGATGATTATTTTGATTTTATACGAGGTATTTATACGACGTCGATTGTCACAAGTAACCCTAAATCTCCTAGTAAATTAATCGAAGCTATTCTCGTAGGAATTGTAGCTATCCTAGATCTAAACCAAGTTGTGGATATTTATCATCCCAACAAATGGTTGATATTCGTAGAATTGTAGATATTAGTTGATTGTGATATTGAAAAAGAATTGGCGAGATTAAATCTGATATCGATGTTATGACGATCTTTCCTTATAGAGTGGAGTTTGACAAAACGTTAGCACCTAGAAAGATGTCATCTGATTCATTGTCATCCAATTCTTAAATTTGAAATCGAAAGGGTGAATGTTGCACTTGAGGCTGTCATTGGAACCATTACCCAAAAGCCTCATGCCACTAGTACCTTTCCGAGAAGTCTAGTTGAATGATCAAGTCATTTCATATTAATGACTCATTTGATAATTGTTGTTGTAAGAGCTGATAGGATTGGAAATTAAGTGTTGATTTATATTGAGATTGTATTGCCTTTACAAGGCCGAAGAATAAGATTGAAAGTATTGAAAGAATAAGGTAGGATGTCGAATTGAGTATAAAATTGGTTGAAACTTGAATAAAGTAAAATTTAACCTGTATGGAATATGAGATTGTTAATATAAGTCGTTAAGTCCTGTGATTGAATTATGAAGGTTTTAAAGGATTGTTAGTTTGTGTTAAGGGTTGTTCCTAAGCCATTGTCCACTAACGAGGATGCCCAGTGTCCAATAAATAAATTGAAGAAATCTTCTTCTGAATTGGGACCGATGGATCTTCTGGGACAGGTGGGACACCTAATGACTCTTGTAGATTAGTATTCATTGTGGTATCTTTTAAGAATCCCTAACTTAACTAAGACATCAGTTGGTAGGATGAGTTCTGAGAATTGTATGACATAGTGACACGTAATGTGTTACGGTACAATTTTGACTTGTTTGTGATTAATGAAAAAGACTACCTTTGATTGCTAAATTCTACATGTATCGATGTTATCTATCTTTTATTGCTTTATCCTAATGTTCGCATTAGTGATGTAACCATTGAACGAGTACTCATCTTGATTTGAGTTACGTTGTGGATTATTCTTTTGAGTGCCATCGAGATCATGAACCTCATGATTATTTGGCTAAGCTCATTTCCCATCATATCATAGTTAGTCCTTGGTGAACAACTCTTCATCACTCTTTTGCAGATCACTCATTATTTTTATAAGTTAAAACAATATCCTTTGAGAAAATTTAATTTTCATCACAATAAGGATTATTCAAAGTGACAATTATAAGTGATTGATATCAAAATGAAGTTGTTTATGAGACGCTTTGAAAACTTAATTGTTTTCATAACAAAGAAAATCTTTGTAAATTTATTTTTGATTCTTATTTAAGAATTAAGCATGAAAATGTTTTTATTATAAACATGATGATAAAGTTTTGACGAACTGAGTATTGCATCGTTAATCTTGTAATTGTATATAGTTGCGCGCCTACATACAATTTGGAATGGACTATGCAAGACTGATTAGTAGTCACCATAAAACTGATTAATAAACACTACATTTTCTTTGAAGATTATGAAAGATTAAATCTTATGAGATCTGCAAGAAGTGAAAAATAGGGACATAGTGTTAGGGACACCTACATATGTGCCTGTAGCATCTATTCTTCTGAGTTGAATTTACTCATCTGTGGAAATTGTCTTAGTTGACAATTGACAATTCTTTCTTGTCCAATTCCCCCGTAGTGAGATTCTTAGGGAAAGTATCTGATTACCGAGTGTTGATACCCGAATGGATGTATTGACGTTCTTATCATTTCTTATGATTTGATTTCATTTGAATGACCTGGGTAACGATCCGAGGAGCTTTCGAATGCGTACTCAAATTATGAAAACATGGGATATATTCATATTCGTTAAATGTTTTTGTTTGTATCTGATTTGAAATTCTATCGCGTAAATCATGCGTTGACCTTACTCTTTAGTTGATAGTTTTGTCTCCATATATCCTTGAATTTGCAAAGGATTATGAATTATCATTAGTCTTTTGAGAAGTTCACATCTTATCGACGGCAATAAAACTGAAAAGTTGATAGTGCCAGTAGAATGGATTGATTGATTGTGACATGACGACATTGTCTTAATTGATGGGAACTCGAATAGAATTTCCCTAAAAGATAAGATGTTGATTATCAAAAGTGATCTAAATAATTCTTGGTGGATGACGATATCCTGTATTTAGACTTGAAATTATACCATGAATGGTTGTGAACTAGTCATAGATATTATAACCTAGAAGAGCCTAATATGAATTTATTAAAAGATATTTATCTTATCTGAAACTTTAGGAAGTATTTGTTGGTGAATCACCTGGACTTTTGCCATTAAGGCAAGATTGAATTTGGTATTGATTTTATTCCCGGTGCTACACTTGCGGCTTGTGCACTGTACGTCAGCACCATCTAAATTAAAGAAAATACCGTACAACTGAGAAAGTTGTCGGAGAAAGATTTTATTATACCAAGCCTGTCATCCTGAAGAGCTATGGTGTTATCTTTCTTTATATTAGATTACTGTGACTGAGTAAATTGACAATCGAAAACGATATCCATAACTCGAAATGGAAGAATTGTTCGATCATTTACAAGGTTCTAGCAAATTTGATCCACGGCATGGTTATCATCAACTTCGCATCTGCGAAAGAGATTATCTATTCCAATCACTACATCCGGTGCTTGTAATGAACATTATGAGTTTCACGTGATGTCGTTTGGATTGACCAATGCACATGTAGCATTCATAAATTTGATGAATCACGTGTGTAGGCTGTAATTTGATAAATTCATGCTCGTGATCATTAAGGACCATTTGTTTGTTATGAGAATAAGAATGAGTTAATAATTATTTATAGATTGCCCTGAATTGGCCGAACGATAAAAACCTGTACCTTGAATAATTAACCCGTGATTAAAGACTTGAACCTTTACATGATTTAACCATGTGATTAATAGATGATGGAATATATCGACTCTTTAAAGACTAAGAGCCCTTTTAAGACTTTGAGTATTAAGAAAATGGAAATATGTTTTGACAAATGTTTTAACAAAGGATTTTAAAGGGATTATTCCCTTATACACAAACCATTTAACTAAACTTCTGTTTAGGGGTAAATGTTTGTGTATACCTCCAGATAACTTAAAAAGGATTGAGGAAAACCATTTAAACCATAACTTGAAAACTTAAAACGACAATTTTTGCTTTTCAACTAATAAAACTTTGACCAAAGTATGAACAAAGGTTTTTCGAACATTTACGAACCTTATTAATTGTTTTCGATAAATCAACGAAAATCTTGTTAATTAAACTCAAATTTATTTTGAACATTTTATATAATTGGTCGAACTAAGAAATTTAAAACTTTTACGTTTACGCTTCATAAAAATTAACTAATAATTATTTAATTAATTATAATAATTATCGACGCTTTAGACAACGGATTGAGTAAAACGGATAAAAATGATAGATGAGACGAAACTGAAACTTAGAAAATATGAAGAAAGTTGAACGTAAATACTGACGCATAATATAGAAAGAATATCTGAGTGAATTGTGGACATGATAATTATAACATCATGAGAAGTGAATATAGATACTGACATATTATATAAAAAGGATAATATAGATTATAAAAGAGGTTCGCGGCTAATGTGAACCATTAAAAATTGAGAAGCTGATAACGTTAAATATTTTAAAGACCACTTATGATTGTCTAAATGTGGAAGATTGTGAGATATAGTTATGTTGGAATTTGTAAGTATAAGTATTCTATTTAAGTCATTTTATGACTAAATGTATCTTTGTCTGAAGAAGTTGTACTAATGGCAGATTATGAAGGCAGACATCGCCTCATACATTAGTAAACGTTTAGCTATTGAAAAGGTCATCATCTGAATTTGATTCGATTTGGGTCATCATCGACAGACTGACCAAATCTGCTAATATCATTCTCGTTAATGATAAATGCAAAAGGGTTATGTAAACGTAGCATGCCTGTATCGATCATCTATATCAAGATCCTCGCTTCGCATCGAATTTCTAGAGATTTGCTCAGAAATCATTGAGAACGAACCTTGATGAGAGTACTATGTACCACCCCAAATCAAAGGGACGAGGTAAAGTAACGATACAAAGTAATATAAGCGCTGTTCTATGTTTGAATGATTGACCTTTGGTAATAAACCGTATAATCGTTTTCCTTTGGAAGGATTATCATTGATAAATATCGTATTAGGATCGAGATCGAATCTTGTTAGGATATGAATCTTAGAGCATCCGTAAGCAAGAGTTGAGATGGAGACATCCGACATACACCCATTGTGAGTTGGACATGTCTTTTAGGTTTAAGGTTTCCTATGATGGCAAACCTAACCTTGCAAAATACCCGACCCGCGAAATCTGAAATGATTATTGAAATTAGGATTTGATTATTAACTGCCGATAGTCGGCAGGAGGTTATGTGAATATAAGATATAGATCTTGAAGTGCCAAATGGGTAGCGAAGTTATGCCACAATTTTTAACCTTGGAAAAATGAATTCATGATCTGACAAATCATGGGATATAAGTCCCCGTTGTTTGGGACCATTGAGATGGTATAAAAGATTGGTTTGAAAGGCATATAAGCTGGATCTACCCTAGGACTTCAAAGAACTTCGTGAATTATGTTTCGTAAATCGAACTTGATGGAATATCTATCAAGTGAAAATCTGATTGTTCTTAGTAAAGCTTGGATCGGCGAAAAGTTGCATTCATCAGAAACCCGTGAACATCATGGATAGAGAAAGTAAGTCAACATTTAGCCTGATCTTATTCCCGTAGTTATGTTTGATGAAACTCGCGTATTGTAACAAATTGCACTTGTGAGAAAAGACCGAATGTGGAGGAAATACCCACATGGCTTTAACTCTATAAAAAGCGAGTAGTAAGAGGATCTTTGAGGACAAAGATCCTGTTTAGGGGTAAATGCTGTGACAATCCGTCAATTTATGGTTGATATTTTATTCTTGAATATTATTTAAAAACATTATTTTAATGTTACAATATGAACTCACATATTTTTGGGAAGAAATTTGGATTTACGTCTTGGAGTAGCATCGACTACGTCTAAACCGGAGGATTCAACGTTACGTGCTTACGTTTACATACACCGTCTTTGGTGACAGTCCGACATTTCAGAAAATAAATTTATCTGTGAATATTATTTTGGAGTTTTAAATTTGTGTTGGTTCATAAACTCACAAATTTACGAGAAGAGACTAGGACTTACGATTTTATTCTAACGTCCTTTACGACTAAACCGGAAACCTTAGGATTACGTATTTACGTTTTTGAACTCCGTTTTTGATGAGACAATTTTTATTGGATTCGTTTTGTGACGGTGATTCATAATTTATAAAAACTTTTTTCGTAAAACGACCCGAGGGCACGCAAATCGAGAAAACTAGAATCGAGAAATACCCGTAAACTAGTGAGATGGGACAAAACACTTTGCCCCACCCCACTAGCAATATGGGACGGCAACATTGACACCACCACACATATGTGGCATCAGTCTTAGCTAGTTTACACAAGTGTAAGCTTGTGCTTACACCTTAAGCAACTTTTCCCACTAACTAAACAAAACTAGCAAATGGTTTCATTTCTACCATTTCCTTCCATGCAAACCACTCTAAAACTCTCTCAACTCCTCCCTCCTTGCCGTCCCAAATAAGCTAACAAACACCATCATTGATCTTTTCTAGCCACAAACCACATGTTTACTAGTCCTATTAAGGTGTTCTCTTGAAGCCTTGATCATTTGGTGGCCATATTAACAACTTTGGAGGTGATTTGCTTGTGTCCTAGGGCTGATTTTCCAACCTATGATCTTGATATTTGATGGTCTTGGAGATACTTGTTGTGTTCATCAAGTTCTTGCCTTCCTAAAACAAGAAATCCACTTGGATTGGTAAAGAAGATCATCCTCTACATTTTTCTTTTATTATTTTGTAAAGAACAAATGTATTTTCTTTCATTTTGTATATGTATATGATGTATATATGATGATAAAAATGTTGTGTGGGGATCAAGGGTTGATAAACATGCTTAAAAATGATGATAACCATAAGAAATGAAGCTAAAATCATGACTAATTAGTTGGCTGTATAGAAACAGTAGATAACTAAAAGATGAACTGATAAAATTGCATGGTTTGATCTATTTACAGTAAGTAGATGATGTTATACACATGTGAGAGTTGGCCATGCAATGGAATCAAAATAATGAGTGAGATATGATCAAAACAAGTTAGGTGGTGTAATCTGAATAAGCAGTTTTGTAGGGACTGTTAAGGCAACTTAGACTCAAAATGGGCAGTAGCTATAACTAAGTTATATGTAGCACATATTATGAAGAACTTGTCATCCAAAAATGAGCTTCTAAGTCATTGTATAACTCTAGATATGATAAAAATGGTGAATATGAAGTTAAAAATCAGATTTTGGAAATAATGTTTATTATTATTATATAAGCACTCACATTATAATTTATAAAATGCAAAATATAAACCCACTAACTTATAAAACTTATTTATATAAATGTATAAAAGGTTAATTAAATGGGTAAATTATATAAATGGTGGTAAAATAATATTTATAAGTAATAAAAACTATAAACTTTATTTTTACGACTTTTTCGGCTATCGCCGTGAAATTAACGTTTTTCGCCAAATAAAACTTAGACGACCAAACCCGTCTAATGTAAAGTTTATAAAAGTTGTATACTGATGTATAAGTAACTAATACAAGTAAAAACCGATAAAACCCGAATTATAAGAAATACGGACATTTACGAGCTAACTAAACATATTGGACTAATAATTAGACTTAATAAGATAAAAACTTGTAAAAAGAGCTTATTGGGCTTAACCCATTTGGGCCCAACATGAAAGATATATATACTGATCATATAGGTATAAAATGGGTAAAAACAAGTAAAAGAACTTATAAAAGAATTAATGGACTTAAAATAGGTAAAATCGGTAAAACTAGTGAACTAGTAAGACGTTACCAAAACGTAAACACTAAAATGAGTAACGAGGATTTATAAACCCACTTGATCATCATCATATGTACAAAATCATCATATGTATATTGTTATTTTGATAAAAGTCATTGGACCGAGTCTAAGACCGATTATTATTCATATAGGTTTCCGTGATTGAAGCACGTACCGTACGTCCGAATTGCCGATAACCCGCCTTCCCATATCAAAGTGAGTTCATAGCCTCGCACTCTTTTAAATGTTTTATAAATGCTTTATAAACCCGCGAGGGAGATAACATGTTAGTTTTTATAAAATAGGACACCATTTGTCCCGATTGTTTGTTTATTGATTTGGACCCGAATGATTGAATGACCCGAGTGTATGACCCGATAAATGATTAAAGGACCCGATAGATGAACTTAAATGGATTATTAAAGTTAGGTTATGTCACTAAAAGTCCCATTAGCATGAATTGTGAACTACCGGGATTTGGTAGACGCTTATGCATTTAATAGTACTATTTGGGGACGATCACCCCAGTTCGCGCCTTGACGGTTGATCCCCGTCGTGCCACATTGATTGGTAAGCGAATTTATGTATGAGAAGATTTCCATAGCGTGACCTTTGTGACGACACGCTACTCTAGATGGGCAAAATTTGTATCGGGTTAGCTACCCGTTGTTGGTTTAGTAAGGTAACAATGTCATGCGGCTTATAATAATCCAAAACTAACGAAATACTGCTAGACGCTCTGAATTACGATGTATTGCCTGACTAGCAATACTGGGTCATACTATTAATATTATGTTTGTGTTTTGGTTTTCATAACCATATTCATATAACGGTTTTTGGTTTCATACAACGTCTTAAGACGTATTGTATGATGTTTTTACGACATTGGCTCGTATAATAATTTTTAAGGCAAATGCCTATATTATGATTTTCGATAAGGATTTATATAAAATGACTTTGGCTATTTTATGGCCTATTACAAAGATTTGTATAAAATGACTTTGGCTATTTTATGGCCTATTACAAAGATTTGTATAAAATGATTTTGGCTATTTTACGGCCTATTACAATGATTTGTACGAATTGATTTTTGGTACTAATTTTATACCAAAGTTATATTGATGGAATTTACTAAACTCTATGAATTCACTCGGCGTTATCGCTGACCTTTTCTTTTAACATGTTTTATCTCAGGTACTTGAAGGTAATTCTCGGGAAGACAACAAGAATTCATGGCCCGCACCTAAACAATATTTTCCATTCAAATACTTTGTAAAACTTTGCATGAAATATAATGACTTGGGACCGATGTAACTTTGATGTTTATGAATGGAAATGATTTATTAATTAAACGACGCGATTTTTATGCGTTGTCTATGATGTGAGTATTGTGCTATCCCGTAACACCAACTAGTCTTCCGCTGTACTAAGTTGTATAAATTTGGGGGTGTTACAACATGGCTGAATTGTTAGGAGTTCCGTACGAGCCACCTACGGTGATTGAAGAAATTTTGAAATAAAAAGATATACTTTTGAAGATGGGGAACAAGCAGTTTGTGTATGAAAGTTGCGAAAGAAAATTTTTCGTTTAGGACGTTGTAATTATACGAGGCTTAAACGTATGATTAAGGATGATAGGAAAGATCTTGGAACGGCGCCTAATTAAATGTAAAAGGGGCTTGAGTCTAACATAAAGTGAAGAAACTAGAAAGGGGGGGGGGGGGGGGGTTTGGATAGTTTCTCTTCGGTATGTCTCCTAATTCAAATTCCTTTCAATTATGTGAGTGCCAAAACTATCTTTTACTTGAAAGCTAGTTGCATAATGATTAGGTTCAATTCTAATGCATTAACAATGACAAGTAGTTAGTGTAATGATAATGGAAGTGAAGAGTAAGGAAGGAAACAACCTAATAGGAAGACACCAAGATTTATAGTGGTTCAGCAACGAACCTCTATCCTCGTTCCTACTCCACTCCTCGAGTACACCTACTCGAGATTTCCACTATATCCACAAGCTCCCTTCTTGGCAGAGAAAACCTTACAACGTCACTTACATTATTTTCCGACACTAAGCTAAATGTCGAGACCTAATCTTAGATATGACCAATCTACACAACGTCGCCCACTTCACCATTTTATGACACAATGCTAGATGTCAAGTTCTAATCAAGAACCAATCTTCACAACGTTGCCTACTTCACCATTTTCTGACACAAGGCTAGATGTCGAGTTCTAATCTAAAGCTAGAACCAATCTTCACAACTTTTCACTTTGAAGCGAAGTAAGAACTTCACACGACACAACTACACATCACTTTATAGTTTGGTGAGAACTCACAAGACACAACTACATCACTTTATAGTTTAGTGAGAACTCACACAACTTATTTCAACTCAATTAAACATATCCAAGTACACACATGTAACTTGGATGTACAAAAGAAAAATCCAAGCACACACATATGCAATGGATTTACACAACATTAATCCAAGTATTCACAAATAGCTTGGATGAACACAACTAGTCCAAGTATTCACAAATAGCTTGGATCTACACAAGACACAAATAAACAAATGATGAACATGATTAGATCTTTAGGAGAGGATGATCTTCATCAAGACTTCATCTTTAATCACATCACAAGTGTGTGAGTGATCTTGTCTTTGGACAAGGTAAAGAAGGAGATCAAGAGGATAATCATAAGTAAACATACTTAACACCTTAAGTGATCATTTACAAATGATTAGATTAGAAAGGAGAAAGAAGGCTGAAAGAAATGTCCAAAAAGGGCTATGGAAAATGTAGATTTGATCCACTATTTATAGAAGACAAAAACCAACGGCTATCTGTGCGCGGTTCTTTATCGCACTAGGTGGTTCCTTATTAATAAAGAACCGCATAGGCACTTAAGGAACCGCAGAGGTAGACTCTGCTCCTTTTTGTCTTTTAGTGGGTTTGAAATATCTGAGGCAGTTTGAAACCTTCAAAGGACATTCTTCTAGCATTTGGAATATGCCATATTTAAATTTTCATTTTCCATTTTAATAAAACATTTTCTTAAAAAGAAAGTTTATTAAAAACTTTTGTCACATTTGACAAAAGTGAGTTTTAAGGCTAATCACTTTTATGATCACTAAACATGATTAAGATATGTTAGTGTAGTGATTATTACCTTGATGATAGTGTTTGTTAGATAATTCATTTTACGATTGTGTTTGACTATAAATGTCTTTTATAGTTTGTTGTGCTCAAAACTAAGAAAGATTAGTTAACACTAGTAATGTTTTTAGGCATCACTTGCATTAACAATCTCCCCATTTTTGATTACGACAAACTATAAAATCATTTACGTAAAATACAAAATTATTCGAATTATTAACGAGTTTATTCACTATCATTTCTCCCCCTTTGTCGAAGCAAAAAGGTTAGCACAAGTCTTTGGAGAAGAGAGGAATCGACTTTGCTAGTAGCTCCCCCTTGGTGCTTACTCCCCCTTGCTAGGGGCACCAAGTCAAAGAGCTAAGGTGACATTCTACACAAAGGTTAGAAGATAGAAATGAATCACCAATGTATATATGTGCACTACCTACTAAATAACTTGAGAGGGAGGAAGAAAAGAAATCTCAAATTAGAAGTAAGTATTTGCTAAGAATGTCTAAAGAGTGTGTGTTGACAACATCAAATTTCAATTGGTGGAATAGAGGAAGAAAAGAAACATCCAAACCAATTGAAATGATTAAAATGTCAAGGGGTTAAAAATTTAGAATTTATGGAATCACCCATAAGCAATTATAAATTTTAACCATGATCAACTCTTTAACAAATGTGTGAAAAAGAATTAGCGGGAAAAGGATAACACACATAACATTCATATTACACAAATATGAAATAACATACAAGAGAAATATTCATACACACAATATGAATATTTAAAGCAAAAAAATATAGAAAATAAACCACAAAACATAAACTACCCTAGTAGTGATAATCTTACAAGATTGCTTAAGTTTTATTGACTCAAACAACTAAAGTACAAGTTGTGCCTTAGGTGGAAAAGAAAGACGACGAGGCATCATTCGAAGTTTTGTTCACGGGGAACGAAAACTTTGAGAGGAGGTCGAGTGAGGAGGAATTCAACACATGAGCAAGTTCAGTTTGTTGAAATCGACAACAAGCACACGAGGATCCATGATGCAAAACAAATTCGTTAGATGGGGGAGGACCATCAAGAAGAGAGTTTGGTGGAGAGGGAGATGATGGATAAGAAATGTTTTCACAATGCCTAGTGAGGTTTGGGAAAGAAACTAGGTCATTTAGTTGTGGAGTGTTGAAAGGTTTTGGTGGTGGTGGAAGAATTTCCTTTTCTCCGGTAATTAGATTTATAGAGTAAGTCTCATTCCAGTATTTGATCAGAGAGAAAGAAGAATTCTTAGAAGGTTTGGGAGAAGAGGAATCATGAGGATTCTTGTTTTTCTTGTTCCAAACGGGTCGAACCGATATTTTCGGTTTCTTTGGTAGCTTAGAAGAAGAAGATTTAGGTTGAGAAGATTATGACAAGGATATGTCAAGGTTATGAATGGAAGAGTTAGACATTGTGAAGGATGAAGAAGAGAACTCCCAAAAGAGATGAATTTAAAGAAAATAGACAACGCAAAGATTTGAAATGAAAACAAAAGGTTTTAAGGAATGTTTAGCCAAATTGGGTAAACAAAGAATCTTGTCAAAGACAGTGGTCAAAGAAGAAAGACAAAAAATAAGCCAAAAACGGGCTTGCTGTCCGCGGTTCCTTAAAGGGACCGGCGATTCCATATCGATATGGAGCCGCGCGACTGCTAAGGAGCCGCACAGAGTGGAATTGAAACCATGATTTTTGATAGGTGTGAAAACACCCATCCTTTTACCACTTAATTCGGGCTAAAACAAGACCAAAACACGTATTTAATATCATTTGTTTGGAATTATGCGTGGTTTTTGCGTTTATTGTGTTTTCAGAGTCGACCGGATGAATATTAAAGAAAACATGGGATTGCACGGGTTTTATCGAAGAAAAGGGCTCAAAACGAAGTTTATTGTCCAAGAGACGCAGAAGATTTGAAGTCATTGTGCCTATTTTGAAGATTTATCGAAGAATAGAGCCAAAGATGGAAGATTCAATTATGTCGAAGAACTCGAGTCTATTAAATAAAAGATTATAAGACGAGTTGGAATTATTCACCGACACTTCTCAAATCCAAGTCGGAAACGTTTATTTAAAGACGCATGAAGACTTAAGAAGAAAGAAGAAAAAGAAGCCCAAATCAAAGCCCAATCAAAAGCCCATCAACACCATATACACGCCTATATAAAGCCTTCACCTCACAAATTTTCACACACTTAGTTTTAGCTAGTCTTTAGTTTTTTCATTTTTTCTCTAGTTTCTAGAGAGAGAAAGTTCCATACTTTCTCTCACTAAACTTTTCCTTTGTTTTTCATCTTTTAATTCAAGCTCTCTTGTACTTTTGATTTCATTAATCTTAATCAAGTTTATGCTTTTAAGTTCTTCAAGTTTTTCTTACTTTTCTTAATTTGTCAAATTCCTTGATCCGATTGTTGAATTCCATACGGTTTGGATTTTGGAAGTGTTCGTGAATTGAGTTTGATCTTTCTTGTGTCTTCTTAAGCTCTACGTGAATAAGCCATAAGCTCTCCATGCTTATTGGTTATTTGCTTGTTGAAGCTTATTGTTTTCGGATTACTTCTTAGTTTCAATCATTCACAAGTTTTGTTTATTAAGTTTAAAGTTTCTTGTTTTCAAAAGTGGTTAAATTTAAGTGTTTTGAGTTATTTAAGTTTCGGATTATATAGCTTATTGTAAGTGCTTATTGAACTTTTTGAGTTTCCACCATTTTCGGAAAATAGCTGCCTTTATTCCATCGCAATACAAGGGTTTTAACACATTCCGACGGGGCTTCTTTGCTTGGTATCGCAATAACCCAAAAAGGGGTTTTACTTTGCGATAGGTTGTAAGTCACCCTATTCCGATCTGGGATTGCGATCGCATATTACGATCGCTCATTCCGACGGGGTTTAGGTCCTTTTCTAGGCGAAACTCTGGCCAAATTTTATTTGCAACATTCCGATCTAGATCTTTCCGATAGTTTCATTCCGATCGTCTTCACCCCAACTGCATCATTGCGACAGCTTGTATTTTGAATATTCCGATGGTGATAAACATGGACATTCCGATGGTAGTTATGATTACATTCCGATGCCTTTGATTTTTTTATATTCCGATAGAAATAATTTTTGATATTCCGATAGAACAAGTTTTTAAGCATTAATTCAATTAAGTTTTCAAAGTAATTTTCAAATCTTTCCTTTACGTTTTCAAGCACTCAATTTTAAGTTACTCAACGTCATTTACATTTAAGTGTTATTAGTTTAAAAATAGATAAACAAACCAACTCCTTTTTAGTAACCAAGAACAAATCATTCCACTTAAGGCCGAGATCAATTCGAGAGGATATCGAGAGTAAAATTGAACCCGTAGCAAATCTTAATATCAAATGGCGCCGCTGCCGGCTCTTCTCGTTAAGATCAAAAGTTTTTTGTGAGAATTTGGATTTTGGGATTCATTCCCCGTGAACGTTACTTTTTCAAAAAAAATTTCAAAAAAACAACTAAACAATATAAAATTTTCAAAAAATCCTAAAAAATAAAAAACATAAAAAAACCAAAAATATTTTTGCTTTGTTTTTCTTTGTTCGTTCTTTTGCAGGTGTATGCGCACTCGATCCACGTCTTATCAAGAGCCCGAGCCTCTCGATAACTTAGACATGGCTGGTGTACAAAACAACAATAACATACCACCTCCGAACAACAATAATAACAACAACAACCCGCCCTTCAACAATATGAATAACAACAACAATGAGCCCCTTCCGGATAATCGCCCGATGATTGAATTGCTGCAAGCTCACGTTGATGGCAACACGGATCCAATTGTCATACCCCCAATTGCCGCTAACAACTTCGAGCTAAAATCAGGCTTTATCCAGATGGTCTCCGCTCAACCATTCTTGGGACGAACCATTGATGATCCACACGACCACATCAAGAGATTTCTACAACTCACTAACACGGTCAAGTTCAATGGAGTTCCACAAGAGGTTATAAGGTTACAACTTTTTCCCTTTTCTTTAGAGGGACAAGCCCGGCATTGGCTTGCTAAGGAACCGCCACAGAGTATTCTCTCGTGGACGGATTTGGAAACAAAGTTTATCAACTACTTTTTTCCACCCTCTCGTACTACCGCTTTGCGGAATGAGATTATAAACTTTGAACAAAAGTACGATGAGTCATTCAGTGAATCTTGGGATCGCTTTAAAGATCTTTTAAGAAAATGCCCACAACATGGTTTTACCAAAGTTCATCAAATAAATACTTTTTACAATGGTTTAAGCATGAGTGACCAAGATTCACTGAACAGTGCCTCGGGAGGTAATTTATTGGCTAAGACTTCCAATGCTGCTTGGGATATCATTGAGAACAAATCTCGTGTGCAAACCAAGAGTGTTAGGAACAATGTTGCTAGTGCTAGCACTAATGACAGCGACAAGCGATTAGACAAAATCACCACGCTTCTTGAATCGCTTGTCACCTACACCGTCAGCAACAACAACAGCAACAACGCCAAAAACGCACAAGCGAACGCTGTCAGCCAACCTTGTGAGATATGCGGTGGTCCCCATTCTTACACAACTTGTACCGCCACCCAAGATTACCCTGCTGAGAATGTGAATGCAGCATATGGCACCTATACTCAACCTGCTTATCAAGCAAAACCTCAAGGTGACCGCAACCTGCTTAGCTACCGTTCTAACAACTATCTCTCACCACCTGGTTTTAATCCTAACAACCAAAACCAACAACAAAACCTCAACCGTCCTCCTCAACAACAACAAACTCGTACACCATACATCCCTCCTCACAAGCAGCAACAACCACCGCAACGAAACACCCAAGTTTACCAGCAACCTGCTTATCAATCACCCGCATACACTGCTCCTTCAAACCAAACCCCCGCATCACATCAAGACATTGGAACCTACATGAGAACTAACGATGTGATCGTGGATAATCTCCAACAGGAAGTGCGCAACTTGAAAGCAGACTTGATGAAACAAGGGAATGATCTGAGAGCTGATATGAAACACACTATGGATAGTCAAACAAATGACTTGCGGAACATGATGGCTAGTTTCTTCAACAGTAATCAACCCTCTTCTTCGGGTACTCTTCCGAGTAATACCGTTGCGAATCCAAGAGGGGAGATGAAAGCAATCACTACTCGAAGTGGTAAAGGTACCAAGGAACCCGAGCTTCCTATACCTCCACCGGTGATTGTGACTAAGGAGAACGAGTCACCTGCTCCTATTTCTCATCCTTCTCCTTCCCCAATTTCTCCACCTCTTCCTTCTACCCCTCCTCCACCCAAGGATGTGAGTGATCCTATTATCCCAAAGCCTTCCTCTTCTTCCAATATACCTTATCCATCTAGGTTGAGGAAAGAGAAGCTCAAAAGCAAGGACGATATTCAGGTTTCGAATTTCCTTAAAATGTTCAAACAACTGAATTTCAATATCTCCTTCGCTGAGGCTCTCGCTCACATGCCTAAATATGCGAAAATGTTTAAAGATCTTTTGAGCGACAAGGAAAAACTCCTCGATCTCGCCAACACCCAACTTAATGAGAACTGCTCTGCAGTGCTCTTAAGGAAATTGCCAATCAAGCTTGGTGATCCGGGTCGTTTTCTTATCCCTTGCAATTTCCCGGGAGTAGAGAATTGCATGGCCCTAGCCGATCTAGGTGCCAGTATTAATCTCATGCCTCTAAGTGTTTGGAAGCAATTATCTCTCCCAGAGCTGGTCCCCACTAAAATGACTTTGGAATTAGCCAACCGTACGGTTGCTTATCCAGTGGGGATAGCCGAAGACGTCATTGTAGGAGTCAACAAATTCACCTTCCCTGCTGATTTTGTTGTCGTCGACTACGAGATGGACCCCCGTGTGCCACTCATTGTTGGTCGTCCATTCTTGAGGACCGGTCGCACTCTCATTGATGTTGAAGCCGGTGAGCTTATCATGAGAGTGGGTGACGATAAAGTAGTCTTCAACATGGGAAAGTTATCTAAACAGCCCTATTCTTACGAGAATGTTAATTGTATTGACGTTCTTGATGGGGCTTGTGAAGAACACTTCAAGGATGCTTGTAAAACCATTCCTACCTCTCTTCCCAATGTTGAGACCGTTTCCTCTATCGACTCATCCCTATCTCTATTTGGAGAAAGTGATTTCCTTTGGAAAGATTTGGAAGCCACCTTGGAAGATGTGAAGCACGACAATGACGATTTTACGGCCACTTGGGATGAAGACCTCAGTTTCATTGCAAACCTCCTCAAAGAAGACAATCCTTCTTCTCCATCTCCCACTATCATTGATACTCCGACTTCGACTACGCCTCCCGTCGACAATCCTCCGGATTTGGAACTTAAGGAGTTGCCTCCCCATCTCGAGTATGCGTTCCTTGAAGCAGAGAAGAAGCTACCCGTCATCATCGCTAAGGACTTGCAAGAAGAAGAGAAAACTCGTCTCATCGCTGTGCTTAAAGCTCATAAGAAGGCAATTGCTTGGAAAATTTCCGATATCCGCGGAATTGATCCGAACTTTTGTACTCACAAGATTCTCATGGAAGATGACTTCAAACCCACAATCCAGAACCAAAGAAGGGTTAATCCTAAAATTCATGACGTCATCAAACAAGAGGTTATCAAACTTCTAGATGCCGGCTTGATCTACCCTATTTCGGATTCGCCGTGGGTAAGTCCCGTCCATTGTGTGCCCAAGAAGGGCGGAATAACCGTTGTTCCCAATGACCACAACGAGTTGATTCCCACTCGTCTCGTTACTGGGTGGAGAGTTTGTATTGATTATCGCAAGCTCAATGATGCCACGAGAAAAGACCACTTTCCTCTTCCCTTCATGGATCAAATGCTCGAGCGTCTAGCTGGTAATGACTATTACTGCTTCTTAGACGGTTTCTCCGGGTATTTTCAAATTCCCATCGATCCCAAGGACCAAGAAAAGACCACATTCACTTGTCCCTATGGAACATTTGCTTACAAACGCATGCCTTTTGGTTTATGTAATGCTCCTGGGACATTCCAAAGGTGTATGATGGCTATCTTCCATGACATGGTGGAAGACACTATGGAAGTATTCATGGATGATTTCTCGGTCTATGGCGATTCATTCTCTGCGTGCCTTGCCAATTTGGAACGTATGCTCAAGCGGTGCGAAGACACTCGCCTTGTTCTTAATTGGGAAAAATGCCATTTTATGGTAAAAGAGGGCATCGTGCTAGGACACAAAATCTCCAAAGCCGGTCTTGAAGTAGACCGTGCTAAAGTCGATGTTATCGCTAAGTTGCCTCCACCTTCAACCGTGAAGGGTGTGAGAAGTTTCCTGGGTCATGCGGGCTTCTACCGTCGATTCATCAAAGATTTTTCTCAAATCGCTCGCCCGATGACCCACCTCTTGGAAAAAGATACTCCATTTATCTTTTCCAAAGAGTGCCTTGACGCCTTCAACTCGCTTAAAGATAAGCTAACTAAGGCACCCATCTTAGTTACCCCTAATTGGGAGCTGCCCTTTGAGTTGATGTGCGATGCTAGTGATTTTGCTATTGGAGCGGTTCTTGGACAAAGAGTGAACAAACACTTCCAACCGATCCATTACGCTAGCAAGACAATGACTGGGGCACAATTGCATTATACGACAACAGAAAAAGAGCTTTTAGCTGTTGTCTATGCTTTTGAAAAATTTCGCCCCTATCTTGTCCTTTCCACCACCATTGTGTATACCGATCATTCCGCGTTGAAGTACTTGTTGACAAAGCAAGATTCCAAACCAAGACTTCTTCGTTGGGTTTTGCTGCTCCAGGAATTTAAAATCGACATCCGCGATAAAAAAGGAGCAGAAAACCTAGCCGCGGATCATCTTAGTAGACTCGAGGATCCTTACCAGGGGGCTCATCCGAACAAAGAAATCAATGTTTCTTTTCCCCCGGAGACCTTAATGTCTATTAACTCGACTGCTGACGAAACCCCGTGGTTTGCAGACATTGCAAACTACTTGGCGGGTGGAATCCTCGTTGACGGGTTAACATCCCAGCAAAAGAAGAAGTTCTTCAAAGACATAAAGACTTACTTCTGGGATGACCCGTATCTTTTCAAACAATGTGCTGACTTGATTATTCGCCAATGTGTTGATGGACCGGCAGCTTTCGAAATCCTTGATGCTTGCCACAAAGGACCCACTGGTGGTCACTTTGGTCCCAACTACACCGCCAAAAAAGTGTTTGATTCAGGATTTTATTGGCCCTCCATTTATCGCGACGCTCACGATATGGTTAAAAAATGTGATGCTTGCCAGAAACAAGGCACGATCACACATAAAGACGAGATGCCTCAGAATTTTATTCAAGAGTGTGAAATCTTTGATGTTTGGGGTATCGACTTTATGGGGCCATTTCCTTCATCTAAAGGAAACAAATACATCCTTGTTGCCGTTGACTACGTCTCCAAGTGGGTTGAAGCCAAAGCTTTACCTACTAATGATGCAAGGGTGGTTTGTAACTTTTTGAAATCGCTGTTCGCTCGATTCGGCGTTCCTCGTGCTATTATCAGTGACCGCGGGACTCATTTTTGCAACGATCAATTTGCAAGAGTCATGGCCAAGTATGGTGTCAATCACCGTCTTTCCACCGCTTATCATCCCCAAACCAATGGGCAGGCCGAGATATCCAATCGTGGATTGAAGCGAATTTTGGAGCGTACTGTGGGAGAGCATCGTGCCGCGTGGGCCGATAAGTTAGATGATGCTCTGTGGGCTTTCCGTACTGCTTACAAGACCCCGATCGGTTGTACACCTTATCGTCTTGTGTACGGGAAAGCATGCCACCTTCCCATCGAGCTGGAGCATAAGGCGCACTGGGCCTTAAAGTGGGCTAACTTCGACATCAACAAAGCTGGTGATCATCGTAAGATTCAACTTAACAAGCTCAATGAACTGAGGAATGAAGCTTATGAGAACTCGCTGATCTACAAAGAGAAGACGAAGATCCTCCATGACGCAAAAATCAAGAACCGAGAGTTCCATGTTGGTGATCAAGTCTTACTTTTTAACTCTCGGTTGAAGATCTTCTCTGGCAAGTTGAAGAGCCGCTGGTCTGGTCCATTCACCGTCACCAACGTCTTTCCGTATGGGACTATTGAGCTTTCTCAGCCAAAAGGGCCCAATTTCAAGGTGAATGGCCAGCGTCTGAAGCTGTACTTTGGTGAGGACATCTCTCAGGAGATGATTCCATCCCTCACCACGTTCCCCATGAACTAATTTTGGGTCGAGTCAGGCTCGTGACTCGGTCATCAAAAACAAGCGCTCCTCGGGAGGCAACCCGAGTATCTATCCTTTTACGTTTTAACCTCCTAAGTGTAGGGGGGCCTGCATAGGTGTTTGTATTTTTGTGGTGATGTGATTACAGGGATAAGTGCACTCTTGGAAACTTTGAAGAACCGTGCTCCCGTGTTATCCGAAATCCGGTTCTATCTCTCAACTATCGTGATTCAATTTTCTTCATACTCACATTTGAAATTGATCACTTTAGTCGTCTCTTCCTTAGCTTGAGTTAACCAACGTGCACAATGTCATAAGTGTAGGGGAAACTTTTCCCACATACTTAAACATTGAGGACAATGTTTATCTTAAGTGTAGGGGGACTTCTATCGAAGTTTTAAGTGGACTTTTCCATGAAAATGCCTTCAATTAACCGGAAAATCATCTTTTTCAACATTTTTCAAATTTTTAATTAACTTTGGCCATTTAGTCGTAATTTTTAAAATTTTTATCGTTGCTTTCATATGTATATATTCCGCAATAAAGTCAAAAATATTAATAAGTGGTGTAGCTAGTTTAGAAATCTTTGACATATTAGGCCCGTTGCGTTTATTTTGACTCAACCCGAATAGACTTATCCAAGTTTATTCTAGCTAGTATCCTTAACCATGTAGAACTTAATTGGTTTATTAGGCTAAGTGTCCACGAGTCTCATTACTTGAGATTTTAAATTGTGGAGGACGAGAAATGATAGAGTCAATTATAAGTCGGTATTCTTGCGCAAGCTCACTTGGTGTAATTATTTGCCTATTCTCCCATCACTTGCTAAAAATCTATCTGCAATAAGTAAGGTCGTACGATTTGAAAAGTTACTTAGCTTCTAGCCCAAGATCGTTTAAAAGTTGCTCGGTAATGACGAGAGTTCATAGCCAAGGCATAACTTATGAAGCGGGGCGCGAAGATTGGCGAGTCCGAAAAGGCCCTAACAAGGCATGAGGATTCAATGTTATTGCTGAAGATCCAAAGTGATGTGAAAAGCATTATTCCTAAAATCAATATGAAGGATCAAGACTCACGACAAAAAGCAATCAACTCCCACAAAGATCATGGAGAAGTCTATCCGAAAAGACCCTAACAAGGTATGAGGATAAATAGATCCAAGTCCGAAAAGGAGGCGGATCGTTGTATCTCAAAATCCCAATTAGAGATTGAAGAAATAATCATGAAGTCGTGGTCAACAAAGTTGGAGTACCTCTCAAAAGTCTCCAAGTGAAGGAACTCTATGAACGATGAGAAGACCATTATCTCAAGAACGTCTCTCAAGATATGAAGTATGAAGTACATGCCAAATATCGGCCCGAGAAAGGTCTCAAATCGCGAACCAAGTTATGCCAAGATATGAACTTTTTGATATCCCGAGAAGCAGTTTTAAAAGATTTTGTCCTTTAACTAACTATTGATCAAATCGTCCTACTTTGCTTTCAGCCCTAATAAACTATCGAAATAAGTCCAAAAATGCATCTTCATGATCATTCTAAGACAAAAATAAAATATAAGAGATACACCTAGGAATAAGGGAGTTTAAGCATTTAATTAAGCCATGTGTGTGAGTGTTTGAATTACTAACTTATAATAACAATGATCTCGTTTTTAAGCTTAGTTTGGGGAACGTGAAACTTGAGGGTGATAAATCTTCGCAGCACCGAAGCCCTAATGTAAGTCCTCGATCTCTTTCTAAGTTATTACCACATAAGTTACTTTCTATTCTCTTGTTTACATTAAAATTTTAATTTCTTAGTACTTTAAATTTTTGTTTAGTAGTATTTTAATAAGGCCAAGGTTAATTGATAATGAGAAAATTGTAATTGTGCTTTGTCACTAAGCATTGCATGAGGGCATGGCAATGGTTAAGTGTAGGGGATTTGATAGGTGTGAAAACACCCATCCTTTTACCACTTAATTCGGGCTAAAACAAGACCAAAACACGTATTTAATATCATTTGTTTGGAATTATGCGTGGTTTTTGCGTTTATTGTGTTTTCAGAGTCGACCGGATGAATATTAAAGAAAACATGGGATTGCACGGGTTTTATCGAAGAAAAGGGCTCAAGACGAAGTTTATTGTCCAAGAGACGCAGAAGATTTGAAGTCATTGTGCCTATTTTGAAGATTTATCGAAGAATAGAGCCAAAGATGGAAGATTCAATTATGTCGAAGAACTCGAGTCTATTAAATAAAAGATTATAAGACGAGTTGGAATTATTCACCGACACTTCTCAAATCCAAGTCGGAAACGTTTATTTAAAGACGCATGAAGACTTAAGAAGAAAGAAGAAAAAGAAGCCCAAATCAAAGCCCAATCAAAAGCCCATCAACACCATATACACGCCTATATAAAGCCTTCACCTCACAAATTTTCACACACTTAGTTTTAGCTAGTCTTTAGTTTTTTCATTTTTTCTCTAGTTTCTAGAGAGAGAAAGTTCCATACTTTCTCTCACTAAACTTTTCCTTTGTTTTTCATCTTTTAATTCAAGCTCTCTTGTACTTTTGATTTCATTAATCTTAATCAAGTTTATGCTTTTAAGTTCTTCAAGTTTTTCTTACTTTTCTTAATTTGTCAAATTCCTTGATCCGATTGTTGAATTCCATACGGTTTGGATTTTGGAAGTGTTCGTGAATTGAGTTTGATCTTTCTTGTGTCTTCTTAAGCTCTACGTGAATAAGCCATAAGCTCTCCATGCTTATTGGTTATTTGCTTGTTGAAGCTTATTGTTTTCGGATTACTTCTTAGTTTCAATCATTCACAAGTTTTGTTTATTAAGTTTAAAGTTTCTTGTT
Source organism: Glebionis coronaria (assembly GCA_025667525.1). Classification (NCBI taxonomy): domain Eukaryota; kingdom Viridiplantae; phylum Streptophyta; class Magnoliopsida; order Asterales; family Asteraceae; genus Glebionis; species Glebionis coronaria. The sequence continues at coordinate 171,162,375 of CM046876.1, read as the reverse complement.
TTCAAAAGTGGTTAAATTTAAGTGTTTTGAGTTATTTAAGTTTCGGATTATATAGCTTATTGTAAGTGCTTATTGAACTTTTTGAGTTTCCACCATTTTCGGAAAATAGCTGCCTTTATTCCATCGCAATACAAGGGTTTTAACACATTCCGACGGGGCTTCTTTGCTTGGTATCGCAATAACCCAAAAAGGGGTTTTACTTTGCGATAGGTTGTAAGTCACCCTATTCCGATCTGGGATTGCGATCGCATATTGCGATCGCTCATTCCGACGGGGTTTAGGTCCTTTTCTAGGCGAAACTCTGGCCAAATTTTATTTGCAACATTCCGATCTAGATCTTTCCGATAGTTTCATTCCGATCGTCTTCACCCCAACTGCATCATTGCGACAACTTGTATTTTGAATATTCCGATGGTGATAAACATGGACATTCCGATGGTAGTTATGATTACATTCCGATGCCTTTGATTTTCTTATATTCCGATAGAAATAAATTTTGATATTCCGATAGAACAAGTTTTTAAGCATTAATTCAATTAAGTTTTCAAATTAATTTTCAAATCTTTCCTTTACGTTTTCAAGCACTCAATTTTAAGTTACTCAACGTCATTTACATTTAAGTGTTATTAGTTTAAAAATAGATAAACAAACCAACTCCTTTTTAGTAACCAAGAACAAATCATTCCACTTAAGGCCGAGATCAATTCGAGAGGATATCGAGAGTAAAATTGAACCCGTAGCAAATCTTAATATCAATTTTTCAATGTTTAGAAGAAAAATAAGACTCTTCCAAAAATTTGCAAATCTTGGATTTTTACCTCTTTTAGCACTAGAATATGCTAGGGTTGCATAAAAGCAACATACTCACAAAGAATGTAAAACCCGCATGCTTTTACCATGAATAGTGCCCTTAAGATCGTACGTCCTAGATTAAAACTTACCTTATTTAGTATTGATCACATTCATGTGCTAATAATCAAGCAAGTGCATACGTGTATGACATGACAAGTATCGATTACGTACGAACTCATGATAAACAGTTAATAAATATGTCACGTGAACATAATTAAATCATGATCACCATTTAAAATACGAACTAGAATAATTACGTAAATACATATAATATAATTACGAGCGTTAAGATTACGATAAGCGACATGATAAAATAAACAGAAACACTTTAAACACGAGCACGTTTAACCACGAACGAACACGAAACATCGGGACACGAGAAAGGTACGGGTACCCCATGTGGGGCCCCCATACCCACGGCACAACAACAAGAAATGGGCTAAGCCCATGGACTTTTACAAGTAAAGGGGGGTTATGGTAAAAACTATTTTTCATTTTCACTTTTCAAGAAAGAAAACATAAACCCTAAAACGTTTTCTCCTCCTCCTCCTTGGTTCTTTTTGTTCCGCCACCTACATCAACACCATAGGAGGGTGTTCTTTATTTTTGACATTAAAAACAAGTGCTAGAAACCGTGTTTGTTCAACCCCTTTCAAGCTACGTATTGGTATATCATTCTAAACCCTTCTTTTTAATTCTTTTTAATCTTTGATTATTTTCATGAACATGTTATTATTATTCTTATTATTCTTATGATAATTAAACATTGATCTAACATGTTTTGGGGTAAATTAAAATCAAAGAACGTTATAAAAAGGGTGTTTGTTTTAGCCGCCTAGCAAACAAACCCGAGGGGGGTTTGGTTTGCTTATTGCCGCCACCACCAAGACCATTTTTGGTCTTGGTTGGTGCTTGTGGGACCCACGGCAGCAAGGAGGCACACGTGCCCCGAGTTTGGCTCGGGGTACGGTGTCGAGTTCATGCCTGATTCATGGTTCGTTGGTTAAATCATGATTTATGCTACATGTTAATTTTTATGAATTATGAACTTAGGATATAAATTAATTAATAACATGAAATATTAATTTAAACCATGACTTAGGTTATTTTAATTATTAATTTAGCATGATATTAATTAACCTAAGTACTTTATGTTATAAGTTATAATTAATTAATTATTTAAAACATGTCTATAATTAATTAATTTAGACATGACTTAGGTTATATTATTACACATTTTAACCTAAGTATCTTATTTCGTTTTAATTAAAACATGCATTACTTTAATTAAAATGCTTAACCTATAGTTTAATTAAAATACATGAAATAATAATTAAACTATATACTATATCATATGACTTAAGAAATAAGCTTATAAACACGTAGACTTATATGTTAGCTTATGTAACCAGCTTAATTCTAAATATGGAAACTTCTATTTATAGAAACTTAATTAAATAAGGCAACTAATCTATTAATGGAAACCTTCTATATATGGAAATCTATCTATTTCAGGCAGCTAATCTAATCATGGAAACCTTCTATATATGGAAACTTATTTAATTAAGGCAGCTGATCTATTTTTGGAAACTTTCTATTTTTAGAAACTAATCTATTTTAAGCAGTAAATTCTATTTTAGGAAACTTTCTATTTTTGGAAACTTTCTATTTTTGGAAACTTTCTATTTTTGGTAACTTTCTATTTTTGGAAACTTTCTATTTTTGGAAACTTTCTATTTTTGGAAACTTTCTATTTTTGGAAACTTTCTATTTTTGGAAACCTGCTATTTTTGGAAAGTTACTTATTATTACACAGTAAGTATAATAATACATGAAATACAAGTAATATTTAAACAGATTAATCAGAATACAAGATAAACACAGTTTAAGGCTTTAAACAGTAAAGCATGACCTAAAACATACAAAGTAAGCTAAGATGTGACATAAAACCAGGTACGTAATCAGTAAATCGATACTTATACACGTGTGTATTCATGTAGCTTTAGTGATCCAAAAGTAGGAGTCTTTCTTCCGTTCATTCACTGGACTTGAGGTACGGATTCCCGTCCTTTCAGTATGGACATTCCTTCCTTTTTAGGATTTCCCCGTATGCAGCCAACTGTTTTCCCCAGTATTTGTTTTATTGTTTTGAACTGCTTATGTTTAATTAGCATAATCTATAGCCCTATACAAGCATGACCAGTTTCACCTAGTTATGGAGGTACCATAACCATAACATTGGAGGCACCAATGTTATGACTTCCCCACGGCGGAGTGATTGCTCATGGCGTCCCTTTTCAGTTTTGGCCATATTATTATATCAGGTGGGGCGTATGGGTGCATCCTAGTTACATGTTTTATTCAGTTTTTCATGGTGAATGTTGTGTGTGCCTTGCATCCTTCACAAGGAGTTGATCCCTCCTACCCAAACCAGTATATTAATTAGAGGCATCCCCTCTAATCAGCATGATGAGGTCACCCCTCCAAGTATTCATGCACGTGACCTTTTCATGACCTATATGGGCTATGGTATATTTATGTTAAAACAGTTTTCATAAGATAAACATAAGGCTTTTCAAACTATAAAACCAGTTTTCTTAATTCTTAACCAGTTTACTCAGAACTTAGTCTTCCACTGTTATATGTTACATGCTTATCCTATTTCATGCTATATTGTACATCCGTGCACTGAGCGTCTTGCTCAGCCGTTTTCCTTTTCATGTTCCCTAAACGGCAGGTACTCAGGGACGCTCGTAGATCTCAAACGTACGTGCATATGGACTGGAAGCCTTACTGTCTTTCTTTACTTTATGCATTTCCTTTACTTTAATACAGTTTGCTATGGACATTCTTTCGTCCTTTCCTTTACAGTATTTATGTTTGTGTGTGATGAGCTTTACTTTGGGTTTACCGATGTTTGATTCCGGTATTTCCCTTTTATGGTCGAATAATGCTTAGACATTTATCCTTGTATGCTTTGATGACACGCCATGATTATGCGTAATATTCCATTTCCAAAATGGGGTGTTACAATTATGGTATCAGAGCCAAGGTTTCGACCTGTAGGCTCTCAAATATGACCTGTGATTAGTGGGTAGTCACTACGGTCTTCCTAGAACTGACAGTTGTTTTCATGCATTCATCATTTTTAAGCATACATATACATGTCATTGTTACAGGGTTTTTGACTAAGTAATGGTTGGTACAGGACTGGCCCTATTTAGTCGCATGTGTTTTATCGAAACTTTTAAATTTGGGACCGACCCATAGGCGTCCCCTCGTTATGTCTTTTGTTTTCAGTGAACCGACCAGAGGCGTTCACTCTCGAGCATCAAAAGTTTTCATAAAACTGCATCATGCATTCATTCAAAGATTTTCTTGCATAAAATTTTTCTCGTGAAATTTTTGGTATAAATTTTTTTTTTCATGTATATATATAAGTTATATTTTATGTTTGAACTATTAATCATATGTTTATGTTATACTGTCAGATGGTTCTCACACGCGAGCAAGAGCAGCTCAATGCTGCAATTCAGGCTGCCATGCAAGCCTTACTTCCTCAACTGAGGAATGACATTCGTGCTGAAGTCCAAGCTGCCAACAATCAGCAGCACAATCAGCCACCACCTCCTCCTCCCCCAGTGACACTAGCAGTGTGGTTGGAAAGATTCAACAAGCTTCGTCCTAGAGCTTTTGAAAAGACTGATAGCCCCAGCGATGCTGAAAGCTGGTTGACTCACATTGAGAAGATTTTCAATGCTATGGGATGTGACCCCGCATTCAAGGCGAGGTTGGCATGCTACCGGTTTGAAGGCGATGTACTCAACTGGTGGCTAGCTTTGACGCAGTCAGAAGGAGGTGATGAATGGGTCGCTGGTTTGACATGGGCCCAATTCAAGGAGAGAGTGATGGAGCAGTTCTTTCCTAAGGCAGAGCAGGACAAACTCAAGCGAGAATACCATGGGATACGTCAGAGAGCGGGCGAGAATAGCAACGAATTCATGCAGCGCTTTCTTCGCTTAGCTGGTTTTCTGGGAGCAGTAGCTGGTACTCTTGAGGAGCAGGCACACCACTTTAGGTGGGCACTTCGCACCTCGGTCGCGAACAATCTGGTATGTGCTACATTCAATACAGTAGCACAAGTGGCCGACGCAGCAAGGAAGCTTGAGATGTTGCAGGAACGCGATGAGTTCGGGGAAGCTGAAAGACCCGACAAGAGGTAAACATTTCGTGTTCTATCGATAACCAGACCGCATCCTATCATTATATGTTCTATAATCATCTCTTAAACTGCATCTTCCAGGCAGAAAACTGGGGACCGGTCTCAGCCGGCTACCCAGCAGCAGCCTCATCAGCCCAAAGGAAACGGTCACTCTAACGACCGTTTTGTTGTGGAAAGGCGCAGCGGTAATGATAATTACCGTAACAATGCGGGACACTCCAACAACAACAGGTCCTACTATTTACGCATCTTCTTATGATTTCATGTTATATCTCTCATGCTGACACTATATTAATCTCTACCAGGAACCACGGTAACGGGAAGGACCAGAACCACAGGGGTTCGCAGCCTAACCGTTCAGCTAACACTGGTAAACATCTTATGACGCATATGTCTTATACTCGTGCATATACTTTATTTTTAACACATTTCGTCATCAGCAGGCCCTCAGCAAGCAAGGACTCCTGCTGGAGGATTCACTCATCCTCTTTGCAGTACTTGCCATCGCAGACACCCTGGCCCTTGTCGTCGTGATTCCGACGCGTGCTACAAGTGCGGCCTCCCTGGCCATCGTATGAGAGATTGCCGTAAGGGTGAAATGGAGGGTACTTCGGGTCATGCTGATACTAAACCGCCTCCTAACACTGGGCGTGTCTACACGACATCGCGCGATCAGGCAAACAAATCTACAGGTACCATTACTGGAATTTTGTATATGTACGGCCAGGCTGCATGTGTTCTTTTCGACACGGGTGCCACTCATTCAGTTATTTCCACTTCATATGCTAAGAACATCAGGACACTTCCCTTGCCATTAGAAAATAAGCTTACCATTTCCACACCTTTGAAGGACTCTGTATTAATAACTCATGTATACAAGAGTCTTCCTCTAGAGTTTGACGATAAAGTTCGTGCAGTAGATGCACTCCGCCTAGACATGATTGAGTTCGATATGATTCTCGGCATGGACTGGCTATCCAAGCACCATGCTACCATAGACTGCCACTCATATCGGGTGATCTTCGGCGACATTAATGCACCAGAGTACATTCATAACGGGTTCATACCCGGACGGTCTGTACAAATCATATCTACCTTGCAAGCACGTGCATTACTGTCACATGGCTGCGAAGGTTATCTAGCTACGGTTCACGACATGGATGCTGAATCCCCATCGATTCAGGATCAACCAGTAGTTTCGGAATTTCAAGACGTCTTCCCAGCTGAACTTCCAGGCATACCACCTGCAAGAGAAGTGGAATTCAATATAGACCTTGTTCCAGGAGCTGAGCCAATCTCTAAGGCTCCGTATCGTATGGCTCCCATAGAGCTAAAAGAACTGAAGGACCAACTGCAGGAACTTCTTTAACGAGGGTTCATTAGACCAAGCGCATCTCCATGGGGCGCACCGGTCTTGTTCGTTAAGAAGAAGGACGGCAGCATGCGACTTTGCATTGACTACCGCGAGCTTAATAAGATTACCATCCGTAATAGATATCCACTGCCACGTATAGATGATCTGTTTGACCAACTTCAAGGAGCCAAACACTTCTCAAAGATCGATCTAAGGTCAGGCTACCATCAGCTGAGGGTTAAAGAGCAGGACATTGCTAAGACTGCTTTTCGTACCCGGTATGGCCATTATGAGTTTGTGGTCATGCCATTCGGCCTGACCAATGCTCCAGCAGTATTCATGGATCTGATGAACAGAATCTTCCATGAATTCCTTGATAAGTTTGTCATTGTATTCATCGATGACATCCTGATTTTCTCTAAATCCACGGAGGAACACGAAGACCATCTCCGTACGGTACTACAGATTCTTCGTTAGAAGCAGCTGTATGCGAAATTCTCCAAGTGTGAGTTCTGGTTAAACAAGGTGGCATTCTTAGGTCACATTGTATCAGCAGAAGGGATCACTATGGACCCAGCGAAGGTTGAGGCTATCACTAAATGGCCAAGACCAACGTCAGTGACAGAAGTCCGCAGTTTCTTAGGCTTAGCTGGATATTATCGCAGATTCGTGGAGAACTTTTCCCGCTTGGCATTGCCTCTCACCAAACTGATGCGAAAAGGAGAGAAATTCGTCTGGACGGAAGATCGAGAGAAGAGCTTCGAAGACCTAAAGCAGAAGTTAGTGTCTGCACCTATTCTTACTCTCCCATCTGGTACAGGTGGATTTCAGATCTATAGCGATGCATCGGGGAAGGGACTGGGCTGTGTTCTCATGCAACATGGGAAAGTGATCGCGTATGCTTCACGGCAGCTTAAGCCCTATGAAGAAAACTATCCTACGCACGACCTGGAACTTGCTGTAGTGGTGTTCGCATTGAAGATATGGAGGCATTACTTATACGGAGAATCATGCGACATTTTCACGGATCACAAGAGCTTAAAGTACATTTTCACCCAACGAGAATTGAACATGAGACAAAGGAGATGGTTGGAACTGTTGAAGGATTATGATATTAACCTACAGTATCATCCCGGGAAGGCTAATGTAGTAGCAGATGCACTCAGCAGAAAGTCCGGAATGATCAACGGCATTGAGATCAAGGAACAAAACATAAGAGACTTGGAGCGGCTAGACATCGAAATCATGGTACGTGGGCAGCACGGATACTGGGCGAATCTTAGAGTAGAACCTGAGTTACTGACTAGGATCAAGGAAGCGCAGAAGGATGATGGAGAGATTTGGGCGATAATTCAGAATTTGGAGAAGCAGACAGAATTCAGAATGGACGCAGACGGTATCGTTTGGCAGGGCACGAGACTTTGTGTTCCTGACAACCAAGAACTCCGGGAAGCATTGTTAGCTGAAGCTCACAGCTCCCCATTTTCTATACATCCTGGGTCGACAAAAATGTACCATGACATCAGACAGCACTTTTGGTGGAGTGGTATGAAACAGGATGTAGCCACATATGTTTCCAAATGTCTTACCTGCCAGCAGGTTAAGATTGAACATCAGCGATCGGGCGGTCTCCTTCAACCGTTGGATATTCCAGAGTGGAAGTGGGACAAAATCACCATGGATTTTGTTACCGGTCTTCCGCCTACCAAGAAGAAGCACGATGCTATTTGGGTCATTGTTGATCGACTCACCAAATCAGCTCATTTCTTACCGATACGCAAGGAAGATCCGGTATGTAAACTCGCAGATACTTACAGAAGGGAGATCATGAGACTCCACGGTACTCCCTCCAGCATCGTCTCAGACAGAGATCCTCGTTTCACGTCGCGATTCTGGAAAGGTCTGCAAAAAGCTTGGGTACACAACTTAAGCTGAGTACGGCCTTTCATCCTCAAACGGACGGACAGTCAGAGCGAACAATTCAGACATTGGAAGATATGTTAAGGTCGTGTGCGTTGGAATGGACAGGTGATTGGGACGATTACATCTGTTTAGTCGAGTTTGCATACAACAACATCTGGCACGCAAGTATCAAATGTGCTCCTTTCGAAATGTTGTATGGCAGAAAGTGTCGCGCTCCAACTTGCTGGGATCAAGTGGGAGAGCGAACACTCGAAGGACCAGAGATTATAGAAATGACCAATGAGAAGATCGAGGTAGCTAAACAAAAGCTGCAGGAAGCACGTTCACGTCAGAAGAGTTACGCCGATAAGCATCGTAGGGACATACATTTTAATGTGGGAGATCACGTCTTCCTCAAGGTTTCGCCGGCACGTGGTGTTAAACGCTTCGGGATCAAAGGGAAACTCAGTCCTCGTTTCATCGGACCTTTTGATATCATTGAACGAATCGGTGAAGTATCTTACCGATTGGCGTTACCTCCTCAGCTTTCGCACGTGCATAGCGTGTTCCATGTGTCCTTACTCAGAGGGTACAATTATCATCCCCTTCACATGGTTCAGTATCCACTGGAACAGATACGTGAAGATCTCACTTTTATAGAAGAACCCGAACGAGTAATCGACAGGCAAGAACGAGTCATGAGAAGGAAGACGATTCCATTCGTCAAAATTCTTTGGAGGGACCATACCGAGCGGGAAGCCACTTGGGAAACAGAGGAGTCTATCCGGGCTTCTTACCCTCACTTCATATTTTGAGTTCGGGTATGTTACTTCTTTCCAGTTTGCTTTATCTATAATTCGGGGACGAATTATTCTTTTTAGGGGGGAAGAATTGTAAAACCCGCATGCTTTTACCATGAATAGTGCCCTTAAGATCGTACGTCCTAGATTAAAACTTACCTTATTTAGTATTGATCACATTCATGTGCTAATAATCAAGCAAGTGCATACGTGTATGACATGACAAGTATAGATTACGTACGAACTCATGATAAACAGTTAATAAATATGTCACGTGAACATAATTAAATCATGATCACCATTTAAAATGCGAACTAGAATAATTACGTAAATACATATAATATAATTACGAGCGTTAAGATTACGATAAGCGACATGATAAAATAAACAGAAACACTTTAAACACGAGCACGTTTAACCACGAACGAACACGAAACATCGGGACACGAGAAAGGTACGGGTACCCCATGTGGGGCCCCCATACCCACGGCACAACAACAAGAAATGGGCTAAGCCCATGGACTTTTACAAGTAAAGGGGGGTTATGGTAAAAACTATTTTTCATTTTCACTTTTCAAGAAAGAAAACATAAACCCTAAAAAGTTTTATCCTCCTCCTCCTTGGTTCTTTTTGTGCCGCCACCTACATCAACACCATAGGAGGGTGTTCTTGATTTTTGACATTAAAAACAAGTGCTAGAAACCGTGTTTGTTCATCCCCTTTCAAGCTACGTATTGGTATATCATTCTAAACCCTTCTTTTTAATTCTTTTTAATCTTTGATTATTTTCATGAACATGTTATTATTATTCTTATTATTCTTATGATAATTAAACATTGATCTAACATGTTTTGGGGTAAATTAAAATCAAAGAACGTTATAAAAAGGGTGTTTGTTTTAGCCGCCTAGCAAACAAACCCGAGGGGGGTTTGGTTTGCTTATTGCCGCCACCACCAAGACCATTTTTGGTCTTGGTTGGTGCTTGTGGGACCCACGGCAGCAAGGAGGCACACGTGCCCCGAGTTTGGCTCGGGGTACGGTGTCGAGTTCATGCCCGATTCATGGTTCGTTGGTTAAATCATGATTTATGCTACATGTTAATTTTTATGAATTATGAACTTAGGATATAATTTAATTAATAACATGAAATATTAATTTAAACCATGACTTAGGTTATTTTAATTATTAATTTAGCATGATATTAATTTAACCTAAGTACTTTATGTTATAAGTTATAATTAATTAATTATTTAAAACATGCCTATAATTAATTAATTTAGACATGACTTAGGTTATATTATTACACATTTTAACCTAAGTATCTTATTTCATTTTAATTCAAACATGTATTACTTTAATTAAATGCTTAACCTATAGTTTAATTAAAATACATGAAATAATAATTAAACTATATACTATATCATATGACTTAAGAAATAAGCTTATAAACACGTAAACTTATATGTTAGCTTATGTAACCAGCTTAATTCTAAATATGGAAACTTCTATTTATAGAAACTTAATTAAATAAGGCAACTAATCTATTAATGGAAACCTTCTATATATGGAAATCTATCTATTTCAGGCAGCTAATCTAATCATGGAAACCTTCTATATATGGAAACTTATTTAATTAAGGCAGCTGATCTATTTTTGGAAACTTTCTATTTTTAGAAACTAATCTATTTTAAGTAGTAAATTCTATTTTAGGAAACTTTCTATTTTTGGAAACTTTCTATTTTTGGAAACTTTCTATTTTTGGAAAATTTCTATTTTTGGTAACTTTCTATTTTTGGAAACTTTCTATTTTTGGAAACTTTCTATTTTTGGAAAATTTCTATTTTTGGAAACTTTCTATTTTTGGAAACCTGCTATTTTTGGAAAGTTACTTATTATTACACTGTAAGTATAATAATACATGAAATACCAGTAATACTTAAACAGATTAATCAGAATACAAGATAAACACAGTTTAAGGCTTTAAACAGTAAAGCATGACCTAAAACATACAAAGTAAGCTAAGATGTGACATCAAACCAGGTACGTAATCAGTAAATCGATACTTATACACGTGTGTATTCATGTAGCTTTAGTGATCCAGAAGTAGGAGTCTTTCTTCCGTTCATTCACTGGACTTGAGGTACGGATTCCCGTCCTTCCAGTATGGACATTCCTTCCTTTTTAGGATTTCCCCGTATGCAGCCAACTGTTTTCCCCAGTATTTGTTTTATTGTTTTGAACTGCTTATGTTTAATTAGCATAATCTATAGCCCTATACAAGCATGACCAGTTTCACCTAGTTATGGAGGTACCATAACCATAACATTGGAGGCACCAATGTTATGACTTCCCCACGGCGGAGTGATTGCTCGTGGCATCCCTTTTCAGTTTTGGCCATATTATTATATCAGGTGGGGCGTATGGGTGCATCCTAGTTACATGTTTTATTCAGTTTATCATGGTGAATGTGGTGTGTGCCTTGCATCCTTTACAAGGAGTTGATCCCTCCTACCCAAACCAGTATATTAATTAGAGGCATCCCCTCTAATCAGCATGATGAGGTCACCCCTCCAAGTATTCATGCACGTGACCTTTTCATGACCTATATGGGCTATGGTATATTTATGTTAAAACAATTTTCATAAGATAAACATAAGGCTTTTCAAACTATAAAACCAGTTTTCTTAATACTTAACCAGTTTACTCAGAACTTAGTCTTCCGCTGTTATATGTTACATGCTTATCCTATTTCATGCTATATTGTACATCCGTGCACTGAGCGTCTTGCTCAGCCATTTTCCTTTTCATGTTCCCTAAACGGCAGGTACTCAGGGACGCTCGTAGATCTCAAACGTACGTGCATATGGACTGGAAGCCTTACTGTCTTTCTTTACTTTATGCATTTCCTTTACTTTAATACAGTTTGCTATGGACATTGTTTCGTCCTTTCCTTTATAGTATTTATGTTTGTGTGTGATGAGCTTTACTTTGGGTTTACCGATGTTTGATTCCGGTATTTCCCTTTTATTGTCGAATAATGCTTAGACATTTATCCTTGTATGCTTTGATGACACGCCATGATTATGCGTAATATTCCATTTCCAAAATGGGGTGTTACAAAGAATGTCTTGACAAAGGGTGAAAAAATATTTAGATAACATTTTGAACCAATTTTTAGTCAAAATTTAGAGGTTGTGATAGATTTAGGTTCAATTTTAAACAAATTGAAGTTGATTAATGTGACCACATAGGTTGAAACACATAAAAACTAAATCCATAGAACATCTTCATGAAAAACCCATGAAGGAAAGGAAATACAAGAAAAGAAAAAACAACTAACTAATACAAAGTTAGCTTAAACTAGTTCTTGATAGCATAGTCTTCTTTGGCTTGACTTTCTTTAAAAACATTTATTTTTGAAAATCATCATTCATCTCCTAGGAGGAGGAGGATTAGTAAATAGGTTCAACAAAAAGCTTTACAACTTGATGTGAGCCCCAATCATCTCCAACCTAAGGATATCAATGAGGTGTAAATTGTTCAAGCAACAAGGATAATTGGTTCCATTATGCATGAAAATGTCAAACAAGTGTGGATCACCCAAGAAGCGGGAAATGGGAACACCCAAAAGAGGAGTGTTTGAGGGAGGAGGAGGTGGTGGAGGAATAGTGTCCAAAGGTGATATGGGTGAATTTGGTGGAGTGAAAGGGATAGGCTCAAAAACAAAGGCAATGCTTTGATGAGGTTGAGGTTGAGTATTCACATCCAAGGGAGGACTAGGCGTGAAGGGTGAGGACAACTCATTCATTCTTGATTGGAATGAGGAAGAGGTAGAACCATGTGAATGGTTGGTACCATGAGTTGAGTTGGTCTTGCATGGAGCAAGGGGTGGTGAAAGTGATGAAGAGATGAAAATAGGAGAAGTTTCACTCTTGGGTTTGTGAGAATATGGAGAACCAAGTTTAGGAAACTTGAATTTCATCTTAAGGTTTCTTTTGGAAGAGGCTTGTTTGGAAGAGTTTGATGTTCTAGTGGACACTATGGTTGTGAAGAGGTTTAGAAAGAAGTTTAAGGGATGAAGAACAAGATAAAAAAGGAGGGGTTTAAGAAGAGGAAGGGATGATCCAAACTAGTAATGGGTTAAAATCATTTTAGGTGAATAATGAAATTAGGTAGCCTAGTTTAGGAAAGTGCAGGTTTTTGCAAAAAAAATTATCAATGTTTACACAGATTAAGGGAAAACAGTGTAAAGCAAAGATTCTCTCGGAAAAGGTGATGGCGGTTCCTTATGTAGGGTCGCAGTTCGTTATCGCTAAGGTACCGCGGGGAAGGTAAAGAACCGCCCCCAGTGGGTTCCAAAAAATACATTTCCTGAAACTTTTGCCAGCCCAAATTTCACACAAAGGTATATCAAGCCAAAGTGAACTATTAATCAAAATCTAGGAAGCTAACTAACACATAAGTGTTGATCATAAACTTAGATCGATTTAGCTTGTGTAAACGAGATTAGATCAAGTTATACACGTAGAGAAACTTTGTTTATGTATAAAGTAATCTAAGTGTTATGCGGAATTAACACTTAAACAAGAACACACAAAGATGTAAAACAAACTTTTACTTGATTGATAATAACGAACTTGCTTACAATGAAAGTGTTTAACGTATGAAAACTTATATATCAAACATAACCTAAAGGTCTTCTTTTATAGACATAAGAAGCCTTGTACAAGAGTCTACGTATTAGGTAAAGATAATTATAGAAAATACAATGTTGATCCTATCTTTACTAGAAACAAACTAGAAACATAATACGCGTAGACCATATCTTTCTATCAGTGCTTGTCTTCAACCTATCAACGCTTGACTTCTTCTTGTCAACGCTTGATCTGTCAGCGTTTGTTTTCTTCTTATCAACGCTTGGTTTCCTCTTGTCAGCGCTCAAGTGGACTGGCTACATTTTATTCCCAACAATCCTCCCCTAAACTTGATATCTACTCTAGTAATCAAGTTTCTGAATAAAAATTAAGAACTATGAGGAATCTTACAAATCTTATCATATTAGTAATAAACATGTCTGATCAAATCTTTGGCCACGTCACTTGAATAGTCAATCTCCAGCTGTGTTGTCTTCATCTTCTCCAAAACTTCTTTGGACATGGAATACTGACCATCTACAAGAAGATACTCAGCAAACTTTGTAGAGCTCAAATAATACACACCAGCAGCTGAATACAAACGCCATTGAAGACCACTGAGATCTTCCTCAAGATCCTTCCAAACAGCAGGATCTTCTTCTTTTGGTCCACACATTCTCTTGAATGTTGACTAAAGTTTTATTCCATTGACTGAAGTAGGAGCTTCAGTCTCATACTTGGCCTCCAACAACCTCCAAAGGTCTACCAAGTCTTCTCTATCCACACTTGCAAAGATAGACACAAGAGTAGTGAATGTGTGTACCTCTTTCCCATACCTGTCAATCTTCCAAAACCCACTTGCATCTTCTTCATAGCTTATAATAGGGTTTCTGGCATCAAGAGGTAACACCTGTACCATATCTGAAACTTCCAATGGTGAGAGCTTGATGCTCCTTCTTATAACGGCTTCACTAGGCTTCAATCTATCCATATCTTCAGGAAACTCAAGAGGAAATCCCTTCTTCAAAGGTCTTGGAACAATCATTGCCTTCTTAAGCTCCATCTCTTCTGCAAGTTCTTCTTTCCTTTCATCTGAAAGAAGTCTGATAGTATTCATTTCCTGCACTTTTGCCCAAATGGGATAAGCCTTGTACTCCAACTCTTCAAAGGATAATCCCAACAATTTCTTATAGGTCCATCCTGTTCCATGACATCTGAGTAGCATGTAGTAAAGCTCCCTTCTATCCCTTTTCAGCAGTGAGAGAATATTGCTAGCTTTATGTTTCAGAATTACCTTGCAGTCTTGTTGAACTCTTAGAAGAATTTCCAAACCCCAAATTTGGTCTGAAATAGTCAAATCTGGATTCTCCATACACCTATCCTCCCAAGCATGGTACATCTGAACAACTTCTGCCATATCAAAATCTACTTGCAATTTCAACTCTCTAAGCTTCTCTCTTGCCAAATCATCACCATATTCAAGTCTTTCTGGTTGTTCTATTACCATCACACTTGAATCTGAACTTGCTTCATCACTTCCTTCTTGTTCCTCTGAAGTGACAACAAATGGTGATTCACCAACCTTCTTTCTTTCTTGTTCCATAAGTTGTGCAGCCAACCTTGAATCAAACTCTACTTGTGCTGCATTCTTAGGAACTTCTACTTCTACCATGATTCCTTTACCCTTATCTAATGGATCAATGATGGGTAAGGATGATGGTAATACCTGTGAAGATACATCTTTGATGATAGCTGATGACTGGAATACATCAACCTCATCTGTAGGTCCGTCAACGCTCAAATTCCTTGTGTCAGCGCCCAAATTACTCTTCTCAGCGCTTGGTGTGTCAGCGTTCAAATTTTGCTTGTCAACGCCTAAATTACTTGTCTCAGCGCCTCTTATAAATTGCTCCAACATAGCTGTAAAAGACAAGTTTAAATTTGTAGGAGTTACCCGAGATCTGTCAAAACCTGGTTGCTTCTTCAATTCAGTTAGGGCCTCAGCAATACCCAAAGATTCACCATCATGTGATCCCTTATCACTCACATTAATCTACTCATCCTCCCCTTTGGAAGATTCCTCCATCCCACGCCTTATGCTAGCATTCTCCAAAATGACAATCCTCTCCCTCAATTGCTTGAGTTCAAGGCCTTGTGTACTAACAATTTATACCAAGTCTGCATTTTTCTTTTGCAAGCTAATGCAGACAACCGTCAATTCCATTAATGTGTATGGTTCCAATCGGCCCTCCTCTAAAATGGGTATTTGACCTCCCAAGTTAGATTCATGGGGCATGGATGAGGTCTTAAAGATGTTAGGATTGTCTTGTCCTGCATCTAAGTCAGAACCAATAGTCCTAGCCTCATCCATAACACCAACCACACTTGTGGTGGTGGTTCTCTCTGCTACATGGCTAGGACCACTAAAGGAGAACACTCCAGTAGTCCTTTGGCGTTTTTGCAACCTATATTGTGGTGGGGTAGAAGATGATGTGGATTGGGTGGATGTGGGAAGGTTAAGGGGTGTTTGGGTCTGTGAAGGAAAAGTGTCAACGTTTGGATTACTTGTGTCAACGCCAACATTTAAGGTGTCAGCGTTGAAGGGTTCTTGGTCAATTTCCATGCGTTGAGGTGAAGGTAAAGGTTCTGGTATTGGGTCAAGTTGTGGTTGTGGGTCTGGTTGGGGTTGTGCTGCTGCAATAACAACAAGCATAGCTTGGGTGAGGGGTAAGTCACGGTGAGGAGGTGAATTCATCTTGGTAAAAATAGCTTTCTTTTGCACAGGGATCTCATAAAAGTCATCATGATCCCTTGTGCAGTAATTTTGCACATCAAAAACCATTTGTAAAAATCTGGGATAAGCCAAAGTCATCTTATTCCCTTTGTTTTTACACATGCCATCAAAAATCATTTTAGAATAATTAAACTTTTTCCCATTTGCAATGCACATAATTGCACTAGCAATTGATATATTAATTTCATTGTGTACAGTACACTTGGGACTCAAACATTGAAAGATGACATGTATGAGGTACTTCCAGGCTGGGGGAAACTCTTGTTTATGATATTTGTTTAAAGTGCCCTCATCAGGGAAAGGATACCCCAAAGACCTTAGTCCTTGTTCTATTTCATTAATGGGAAGGGTGGTTATACCATCTGCATCATCAAGATGCAAAGCCTGGCGAACCAAGGCTTCAGTAACCACCCATGTACGCCCATGAACAATAGATGATAATGTAGTCACATTATTAACTGTTGAGGAACTAACAGTGTTCCAAAACTGCTTAATATGCGTGACAGAGATGAGAGGAGCATGAGAAAGAACATACCTAATAGGAGATGCATTCAAATACGCCACCATCTGGGTGTATTGGGGAAACAGAGTATCATCAGCGTCCAAATATGCAATCATGTTGTGTTGACTCCTGAATCCCAATACCAAATCACTTGGTTTAAATTTTGGTGCCATTGAAGAAAGCTGTTCGTGAATATTTAGAAAGATGAAGTATAGGAGAAAATTATTGTTAGACAAGAATATGAGGTACCCTGTTTAAAAATAAGGAGCCAAATATATAGGAGATATAGGTGCATGTGATTGGTCAAAAACGAGGCAACTATTTTCAAAATATAATGATGAAAATATTGAAAAGAAAATAAGTTATCTCATGCATTAAATAAAAGTTATCTGCTCCCAAAATTACGGCCCCAAAATTCGTCAAAAAGTAACAACTGGGTAGGTCCCAATGAGTGTCAACGGTAAAAAATAACCCATCAACGCCCAACGGCTATATTCTTGTCAACGTTTGCCAAAGCCATGTCAGCGTATAAATTGGTCATAACAACGCTTGGAAAAATACTTGTCAGCGTCCAAAAATAAAAGTAATAAAAATGAAAAAGGACCTTAACAAAGTAATTTATCCTAGTGAAGATAACCTATTAATTGATAATTATTATAGGGCGGCAAGCACTGTCCAATCATGCACACTTGCTTATGCAAGATAGACATAACAGTCCTCTAGTGTCCCTTGCTAACCAAAACTCTTAACAACTAAGTTATCTCATAAAATTCCTTGTAACTCCCAGGTAAACCCATGATAAAATCATTCCCAAGCCTCCCAACAGACCACATCCAATTCTAGGCCAAAAATGTCTTGGTAGCATGCATAATATATCAACTTTGCATGCTACAGTGCCTCATGATTTAGTAAAACTAACTCATACTCACCTGTGGACACAATCTAGAATTGTGATAAGAGTATTATAAGAATACCCAAAAGTACTAAAGGTTCCTAAAACCTCCCCTTAAACTGTGATACATATGTCGCCCAAAAATATGCATGAACATAAAAATTTATGTCAAGATAGGAATATAAATATTCCAACCATCATCCATAAATGAAAACATGCTCAAATGATTCTCCAAGGATCCATAAGAAACTATGTATCCAATGGTACAATGCTAACACCACCTGCACACTTAGATTAAGAACCACAAAACTAACATTGTTGCTGACAATGCCACGATAACACTTGTCAGCGTTAAGATAACCTTTGTCAGTGTTAGAAAAATATAGTGGAAAATCTAACTTCAAAAAGACCAATAACAATGCATTATCCTGTACATACTTTTACAAAAGATCCCAAAACACATATTAAGTGAGATTGATCATTCCAATACTTGTTACCAAGTATTGGAACCTTCCAGCATCAAAAGGTTTAGTTAATAAATCAGACACATTTTCTTTTGTGTCAACCCTATCTGGTTGTATTAAACCCTTTTCAAAACAATCCCTTATAAAATGATGTCTAATTTCTATGTGTTTTGTTTTAGAATGATGTACAGGATTTTTGATAATGCATAAAGTGCTGTTATTGTCAACAAAAATCTCGGTATGCATGAAATTATACCCATAATCCAACAGCTGGTTCTGAATCCATAAGACTTGTCCACAACAAGCAGCTACAGCAACATACTCTGCTTAAATTGTAGAATTGGCCATCACTGTTTGTTTCTTGCATTGCAAAGATATCAACCTACTCCCAAGAAACTGACATCCACTAGTTGTGGATTTTCTATCAAATTTATCACCACCATAGTCACTGTCTGAATATGCAATAAGCTCCAATGGTGAATCTTTTGGGTACCACAAGCCAAGATCTGGATAACATCTAAGGTACCTAAAGATTCTCTTGACAGCATAAAGGTGACATTCTTTGGGAGTCACTTGATGGCGTGCACATGCACACACAACTAACATGATGTCAGGTCTTGAGGCTGTGAGATACATCAATGAACCAATCATTGATCTATAGTGCCTGACATCCACTTCTTTTCCATCTCCAACTTTGCCCCAAGGGTGTTCTCTATCCATAGGAGTAGTAGCCCTCTTTTCATGTGGAGAAAAGCCAAACTTCTTCAAGATCTCTGCAACATACTTATCCTGAGAGATGAAGATACCATCTTCTTTCTGCTGAACTTGTAACCCTAGAAAGAAGTTCATCTCCCCCATTGCACTCATCTTGAATTTGTCTGTCATAAGCTTGGAAAAGTCTTCACTCATATTTGGATTGGTGGAGCCAAAGATGATATCATCCACATAAACCTGAACAAGTAAGACATCCTTACCAGCTTTCTTTGTAAATAATGTCTGGTCTATGGTGCCCCTTTTGAATCCATTTTCCACCAGATAAGTGGACAATGTGCCATACCATGCTCTTGGGGCTTGATGAAGTCCATACATAGCTTTCTTGACTCTATACACCTTGTCTGGATTTTCTGGATCTTCAAAACCAGGAGGCTGCATAACATATACCTCCTCAACAATTTGTGCAATGTAAGAAAGCACTCTTCACATCCATTTGATAGACAGTGAAGCCCATGCAGGAAGCATAGGCTAGAAATATCCTTATAGCCTCAATCCTTGCAACTGGTGCAAAGACCTCCTCATAGTCTATCCCTTCCTCTTGTGTATATCCCTGAGCCACTAAACGTGCCTTGTTTCTGACCACAATGCCTCTTTCATCTTTCTTGCTTCTTAGAACCCATCTTGTCCCAATAGGTCTGACATATCTGGGACAATCAACCAGCTCCCAAACATCCTAAATAGCAAATTAGTGAAGCTCATCCTGCATTGCTTCCACCCAACTTGGTTCTTTGAGAGCATCAAAAATCTTCTTGGGTTCCTGTTGTGACAGAAAACAGGCAAACAAACATGCTTGAACAAGAGGGGTATCAACCTTCTTGTGTATATTGGCAATAAATCCACCAAGACTCTGATGAGATCTTCTAGTCTGAACAGGAGACATGACATCCCCAATAATTTGAGAAGTGGGGTGATTCTTCATAGTGGAAGTAAGAACTCCTCCCTCAAAGAGTCTGTTGTCTTCAATCTCATCCTCCAAGTTTCCAATATCTTCGTTAGACTCTCTTCCATCAACATCTGTATGAACCTCTCCATTTATGTTTGAAGGTTCACCTTGTTTAAAATTTGAAGAGAAAATATGCTCAAAAGTGTTGTCAACGCCTGAACCAAGGTTGTCAGCATTTGGATCATCAACGTCTGAAATGGTGTTGTCAACGTTTGAGCCATCAACGCCTGCATTTGTCCTGTCAGCGCCAGATTTTCCTTTGTCAGCGCCTGAAGGACCATGCATGTTGTTAACTGGTGATACTTGGGGACCACCATTATCCTTTCCAGCAGCAGCAGCAACAAAAGCATCTGTCCATATGGGAATAGTGACATACTCTTGTATGGGAGATGACTTGTCTGCTTGTGATCCAACCTCTTCATTAACCTGTGTACCTGAAACATCAACAACTGGTTCTTCGACAACATTTGAAGTTACCTTAACAATTTCTGGATTAGTAATAGGAATAATATTCAGAGTCCTAGATAGAGGTTCCAAGTCAAACAACCAATTTGGACCACTTTCAGGATCACTAGGTTTACTCTCTAAAAACCTAACATGTACTTTTTCAAGTATACGTTTTTCCTTCTTAAGGTAAACCCTATATCCCTTACTCTACATTGAATAACCCATGAAATAGCCTTCATCACCTTTAGCACTAAATTTACCTAAGGCATCACTAGTATCTAAGACAACTACATGACAACCAAAAGGTTTAAGAAAACCAATATTAGGTTTCCTTCCCCAAAGTAACTCATAAGGTGTTTTGTTCTGTATCTTGTTGACCAATGCTCTATTCTGAACATAACAAGCTGTATTCACAGCCTCAGCCCAAAAAGCTATGGGAAAGTGAGCATCAGCCAATATAGTCCTGGCTGCTTCAATTAGGGTTCTATTCTTTCTCTCAACAACCCCATTTTGCTGTGGGGTTCTGGCAACACTAAACTGCCTAGTAATCCCTTTCTTGGCACAAAAATCATCCAACAGTTTATTTCTAAACTCACGACCATTATCACTTCTAAGCATTTTAACTTCATTACCAGTTTTCTTCTCAATCTGAGTAATAAAGCTAATTAAAGTATCAGCAGTGTCACTTTTCATGGCTAAAAATAAAGTCCAAGTAAACCTAGAAAAGTCATCTGTGATGACAAAGCAGTATGATTTACCATTCAAGCTCTCTATATTAGTTGGACCAAACAGGTCCATATGCAGCAAGTGAAGTGGTTTAGAACTAGAGTGCACCTGTTTAGACTTAAATGAGACCTTGTGCTGCTTGCCTTTAAGGCATGCAACACAAGAGTGGTCATTGTGGAAAGCCTTTTCAGGCAAACCATCAACCAAACCAAGTCTCACAAGTCTATTTATATTTTTGAAGTTTATGTGTCCTAGTCTCCTGTGCTATAGATTACTCTCATCAACTGAAGCTTTAGCATAAAAACATGACATATTATTATTCATCCTAATACCATTAAGATTCACATTATAAATGTCCTTATGCCTAGGTGTTCTATAGTCAATATATTTCTCATCTGGTATTTGAAAATCCTTGCTTAACAGCAAGCATTCAGTATCAGTGAAAAGAACCTTATTTTTGTTATCACAGACTTGTGATACACTAAAAAGATTGTAATCAAGTTCTTTTACTAGAAACACGTTTTCAAAACGCAAGTTCTTGGTGAGAAGAGGTCCTTTGCCTCTGATAGTTCCATATCCGCCTCCAAAGTAAACTTTATCACCATCCTTAATGGGAGTGAAGTTAGTCAGATAATCTTCCTTCCCTGTCATGTGCCTAGAGCATCCACTATCCCAATAGCCATAATCATTTACCTGTTTTTGAATGCTCTGCACATAAAGAAAACAAATTAGTTTTCTTTGGGAACCCAAGCCTGAGCAGACTTGGATTCATCTGGTTGTTCAACAAGAACATACTTAGTTCTCATAACAACCCCTTGTTCATCCCTTTTTGGATGAAATTCCCAGTTAACCCCAATTGGTTTTGTGATGACCTTTGAAATATAATTAAATCTGTTGCAGGTCATAGAAATCCTATTAGAATTAGGGTTTTGATCTTTCTTAGGTCTCCATGTCAAGCTAGAAGAAGCTTTAGACTCCTTTCCCTATGGTTGCAAATATTTAGGTCTGGCAACGTTTCTGTCAGCGTTGGATTTGGTCTTGTCAACGCTAAAATTACCCTTATCAGCGTTGAACCTAGGGTTTGCTACAGGAACCCATTGCCTATTAGACCATGTATTGGTCTTTTGAAAAGGTCTTTGTCCATGTGTGTTAGACCCTTTAGTGAAGAATGAGGCTGGTCTAACAACTTGTGAACTTTGCTCCACAAAAGTTTTGGGTCTGACAGTGTTTGACCTTTTAACAGCGTTGACCTTGGAAGCGTTGACTCACTTATATGCTAAATGTGAAAAGCTACCACAAGTGTAACAGGCTTTTCTAGACACAACTCTAGCTCTAGAAGAGAAGAAACCTGTTCCGTTATCACTAACTTGCCTTTTTGGTAACCTAGTATTCCTATACATTTCTGCATACTTAATGCTAGGTTTCTTAACAGTGTTTGAGCCAAGGTCAACAGTCTTGCCAGTGATTAGGTTTGTTAATTTGATAGGGGTCGACTCATTTGGACTATCACAAAGCATGCCACCCTTGACAAATAAGGTAGGGTTGGCTTTCTTCCATTCATTCAAGTCAGTCAACTTTTGCCTATATTCCTCAACTGGGGTAAGGACTCTTGGTGGAGGAATAAATTCCTCTTCTTGAAGTTCTGGTAAACCAGTCCAAGATAAATCCTTTCTTTGGACACCATAGAAGTCTCCAGCTGCTGGTGGAACACCAGTATAGTCTTTCATCCCAATCCCAGTCATGTCCTTAGGATCCCTCTGTTTATTAACACATTCTCCTAGGGTTTGTGAGGCCTTATCAAATCTCTGAATTTTAGGGTCAACATTATCCTTATTCTTGATAGCCTCATCTAACTTAGCCTGTAATTCAGCATTGACCCTTTCCATGATGTTTCTAACATCATTACTAGCATTTAAATCATGTTTTAAGATATTTATTTTATCTTTTAGGTCAAGCTCCATTTTCTTATACTCAGAAACTGTCTTTTCAGTTTGAGTGAGAGCAATTTGATAGTTAGACAACTTGCATCTCTCAGTACTCACATCACTTAACATTCTTAAAAACCTCTTTGTTAAGTTTTTCAGTATTTAAACGACAACCCTTACTACAAAAAGCATCATCGTATACCTCATTGTCTGATGAAGAGGAGGGGTGTGCCATGAGAGCATATTGAACATGCTCTTCTTCTTCTATCTCAACAACCAAAGCTTTATCCTCTTCCTCATCCTTGGCCAAATAGCTCCAGTCCCATCCAATGCCATCAATTTCTTGCACTGCCACCATGGCCTTAGGATCCTGAGCCTTAACAATTTGGCTTGAGGGTTTTCCAGCATCAGATCTTCTTGGAGATCTACATTCCCTCATAAAGTGCCCCATACGATGACAATTGTAGCACTCAACCTTTGATTTATCAAATCCAGCAGTGTCCTTTGCATTAAAGGTCATCTTCTTCTTAAACCTTCTATTCCATATGTTTGCTCTTATACTTGCAAGAGCCATGTTCCACTTTATATCCATCTCCTCTAAGTGCTCATCACTTATTTGCTCAAGGTCCTCATATGTAATCACTGAACCATTGGGAAATGAATCAATGTATGCACACACAGTATCCAGATCCAAACCAGCAGGCTTAACTCTTGGTGAGTCATTTTTGTGTGTGTCAGCGTCTGAATGTGAGGCGTTGACAGGATATAATCCAGCGTTGACACATGTTGATCCAGTAACTGGGTGCATGTATGAGTCCTTCTGATCAAATTAACCTTCACTATGTGAGAAGAAGGCCATGTTACTATTGGTAGACTTACTTCCATGCTCCAAAAGAGTTTCATTCTCCAACAGCCTCAGTTTGTTGTAGATATCATCAAAAGTAGAACTTTTGTGAGTGTTATTGGCAATTATAGATCTTGCCTCAATCTTCCACGCATCACCAAGGCTTTTAAGAAAAGTGGCAATAATGTCAATATCACCAACTCGTGTCCCCATGAAGGACAGCTTGCTTGTAATGTCAAGCAGTCTGCTTCTCACACTGCTAAGCTTCTCATTAGGTTGAGCCTTAAAAACAGCATACTCATGCAAGAGTTGCTTCTTTTTCTTTCCTTAGTATCAGCATTAGCACCATATGCAACTTCAAGGGCTGCCCAAAGGTCTTTTGCAGACTCATAACCTCTGTATTTGTGCTGATTTTCTTGTCCCAAAGAGAGTTTCAGAATGTTTAGGGTTTTCATATCAACCCTTTTCTTTGCTATGTCTTCAGCAGACACAGCTCTACCATCATCAGGTTTTTCTTTCTTATCTTCTTCTGAACATCCTTAAATAGCTGATCTTGTAGCAATGGCATTAGCAATCTTTTGAGATTTATTGAATGTGTTTTCATATTCAATAATCTCCCAGAGAGTGTAGTCATAGATCCCCAGATATTGCTCAAAGTTGAATTTCCACAACTCAAAGTTGTTTGCATCTAGCATGGGAATCTTGATGTTGTGGTTTGAGGAGGAGGAGGTTGCTTCTGGAGTGGATATGATGTTTTTAGGGTTTTGTGAAAATTAGGGTTTTGGTGATTTTTAGGGTTCTTGCGTTCTTTTAGATCAAAGTTTCTCAACAAGCTCTGATACCACTTGTTGATCCCAAACTTAGATCCATTTAGCTTGTGTAAACGATATTAGATCAAGTTATACACGTAGAGAAACTTTGTTTATGTATAAAGTAATCTAAGTGTTATGCGGAATTAAGACTTAAACAAGAACACACAAAGATGTAAAACAAACTTTCACTTGATTGATAATAACGAACTTGCTTACAATGAAAGTGTTTAACGTATGAAAACTTATATATCAAACATAACCTAAAGGTCTTCTTTTATAGACATAAGAAGCCTTGTACAAGAGTCTACGTATTAACTATTCTAGGTAAAGATAATTATAGAAAATACAATGTTGATCCTATCTTTACTAGAAACAAACTAGAAACATAATACGCGTAGACCATATCTTTCTATCAGTGCTTGTCTTCAACCTATCAACGTTTGACTTCTTCTTGTCAACGCTTGATCTGTCAGCGTTTGTTTTCTGCTTATCAATGCTTGTTTTCCTCTTGTCAGCGCTCAAGTGGACTGGCTACATTTTATTCCCAACAATAAGATGCAAAAAGCAATGTGAATCGAAAGATCAATCACAAAAGCACCTAGGATTAAAATAGTAAATAATCCGAACACCAAGTATTAGTTAAAACACATAACAACCTAAAAATAAAGAAAGATAAAAGAAATACTTCAACAATCCAAACATGTTCACAAACATGTTAACCATGACTATCCAAAAGTTCACTTCTTCTTTTTGCCAAGTCCCTTGATCAATTTGCTTATGATTTTGAACAAACCTCTTGACTCTACTCTATGTTCATACAACTCACCTTGGGTTTTAAGATTAGCATAATAGACATATCAAGTCCGAAGTTATCCGGAAGTCTACTAGTGGCATGTTGAGGAAGAGGGGAAATTTCGTCTAACCCTTCCATGAAAGAGATCATGGATGGGTAGGAGTCACTCGAAGAGCCAACGTGAGCACTAGTACCTATGCCACCACCATCACTTGGTGACATATTAATGTCCTCATCGTCAGACTCTTGTGGTTTGTTCTTTCTCGAACCTCGATCACTTCTAGGCTTTCGTGGTTGTACCTCTCGAATAGGTAGCATGACCCGATGAACCGGTTGAAAGCGAGAAAGATTAAGGTCGGGAAAGTCTTCACCAACCTTCTTAAGAAGGCTAGTAAGGAGCATGGCATAAGGAAGATTTGTTTTGGGTTTGGAAAGAGCATAGTTGATCCGTCGAGCGATATAAAATGCAAGATTGTACTTGGTGTTGGTAGAGATGCAAAATAACATATGCACCATACAAGCCGGAATATGATCCCGGTTTCCACCAAGACAAAACACATTTTCCCTAAGGATGTCGGCCCATCGGACCATACAATCATTATGGTCGCTTAAGAGAACCTCAAAATGTTTCACCGAACGCTTGTTTGAGTGGAGGCTTCTTACAACGTTTTCACTACGTGCTTTAGAAATGACATCAAGGATGAAGTCAAGATCAATCTCTTCGTTGTCATTTGCAGCACAATCGAAGGGATCAAGGAGAGTATCAAGCTTCCATTTATCCGTAAATCGATAAGTGCCTCTAAATGGAACACGAAGAGCTAGACCAAAATATTTGAGAGAGTATGAAATGAGTCGACCATCAATGATGAACTTAACATATATTCTATCATTATCAGACACGAGAGAATATATGCTAAAGAACTCTAAAAGAAATTCAGGATATATATCCTCCTTGATGTACAACAAGCAATCAAATTCGATTTGTTCGAACATCGACTGATTATATATATAGCCCTCAATATCATCTTGGAAAACTCTACCCTCGTGAAAGCAACATTTTTGAAGTGAGGCATAGGTATTGGAAAGTTGAGGGGAAGGACAAAGATCGACTAGGTTTGGCATGTATTGTTTAGTGTATTGGTGATCTTGTTGATATTCTGAAGGCATGATTAGTACCTAAATAAACACACAAATATTTCCCCAATCACTCATATGTTAAATATAAGTCAAAAACCAAAAGAGATGAGAATGTGTTTCCTCAATTTCTTGACAAACAAAAGATTAATCCTTATCATTCTCATGTTCACAATGTACTTAGTTCATCATTGACAATAACATATTAACCATGTAAAATCAACAATGAACTTGAACATTGGTTTTTCAAAACAAAGTTTTTAGGTAAGTGATTATTGGATAAGATTTTGTGGATTTAATTATCTACGTAATACACCGAAAATCCAAAAAAAATTAAAAACAATCAAAAACAATCAAAAACCAAAAATAAAAAATAAAATTGAAAAAACGAAAAACCTCAAAAAGAATCTTCTTTGCTACCCCCATTCTTTACGTTAGTGCATGCGCACTCGATCGAAGGACTATACGAATTCTAGCGACGCATCAAATCGACGCAATAGAAATCGAAGGAATCGACAACTAAGACGTGATTTAGAAACGAACGTTCCAATTTTGTTGTCGAAACCATAGACGAGATGGCCGAGAATCATACGATGATGAATTTGCTCCAAGCACCCACCGAGGGTTATGGAGACGCGATCGTAATTACCGCTATCGAAGTAGAGAATTTTAAGATTAAAAGTGGGATGCTATCATTGATTCAAGCAACAAAGTTTAAAGGTCGTGAGGCGGATAATCCTCACGATCACATTCGGAATTTTGATCATCTTTTAGCCACGAGCAAGTTTAAAAACGTCGACACCGATGTCGTCAAGCTTATACTTTTTCCGTACTCGCTCGATTGAGCCGCCTAGGATTGGTACGAGAAAGAACCACCTAATTCCATAATTACGTGGAAGGATCTCGCTTCCAAATTCGTTAATCATTTCTTTCCGCCGTCTAAGTCCACGTTTTTCAAAAACAAGATCACGAGGTTCGAACAAAAGCCGAATGAATCGTTTAGAGACGCATGGGATTGTTTTAAGGAATTTCTTAGGCAATGTCATCACCATGGATTTTCTGAGTTACACCAAATCTAAACGTTTTATAACGATCTTAGTTTTAAAGAACAAGATTCGTTAAATTCCGCCGCCGGTGGCAATATTTTGTGTAAAACTATGAAAGACGCTTTAATGATTATCGAAAATAGACCCAAGGTTTTCCAACTCCGTAGCACACCGATTGTTGCCAATGTCGCCAATGTTAGTAATTCTAATCGCGATATTGAGAGGGTTGATGCGAAATTCGATAAGTTGACGAATGGGTTTTCATCATTCTTGATCGAAATGCAAAAGAAAGACGCTCCCGCTATGGTGAAAGCGCTAGAGGCATCGTGTACGTTGTGTGGTAGACCTCATAATTATTACGAGTGTGCGGCTACGTATGGCCAAACGTCGAGTGTAACGCGTTAAACAACAATTTTCAAAATCAAAATAACGCAGGTCCATCATAAGGAAATTGTAACAAAGGAAACAATTTTAATCGTGGAAATGATTTTTCAAATTAAAACTGAAATAATTTTCAAGGGAATAATAATCAACAAGGAAATTTTTCGAATCAAGTAGGTTATAATCAAGGTCGTAATTTAGGTTGGTAAAATCGAGATAACAACAACAATCAAAAATCGATTTTTTCAAAAAACGCTAATCAGGGTAACAATTTTTCAAGTGGTAATCAAGGAAATTTTCAAAGAAATAATCAAAACCAAGGGAACTTTAATTCTAATCAAAATAGTTCGTCAAACGAGTTTCAAGGATATATGAAAACGAATGAGGCTAATATGAGACGATTAGAGGGACAAATTGGTACTTTGAGAAACGACTTTTCCAATACATTGAAAAATCAAAATACTAAAATTGAGCAAGGACAAATTGACATTAAAAAGATGTTTTTGGCCATAATGAACAAGTCTTCGGGTACGTCATAGAGTACGTTACCTAGTGACACCGTTACTAATCTGGAGGAACATGTTAAAGCCGCCTCGTCTCATGGAAAAGGTCGTGTGATTACCCCTACCCTTGATAATTTTAGAGTTTTTCCTTCTTCTCAACCCTCTACTTCTAAAACGCCTTCATGTTCTAAAGTCGAGGGGGTGAACGTGCCGACTACAGAAAAGAGTGCACACCCTCGTGTACCTTAAATTCCATCCACGGTCCAAAAGAGAGCTTTATCGACCTAACCACAATGACCCTTGAGGAAACTTGTGCTTCGATCCTTCTTATAAAACCCAAAAGGCATATGCCAAGAAAGAAAGAGGACCCGTGCCAATTTCTTTTACCTTGTCATTTTTCCAAGATTGAGGGATGTTTAGCCCTTGCCGATTTAGGTGCTAGCATCAATCTCATGCCTCATTCTCTTTAGAAATTGATGAAATTGCCTAGACTTACCCCCACGAATATGACAATCGAGCTAGCAAATTGTACACTATTAAAACCAATTGGAATAGCCGAGGATGTTTATGTTAGAATTGGAACGTTTATTTTTCTCGTGGCTTTCGTGATATCCAATTATGAGTGTGATCCTAAATGTCCCATTATTTTAGGTCGACCCTTTTTATCGACGGCTCGAGCCGTAATCGACGTTCACGGTTGGAAATTAACTATGAAATACAGGGAGGATAAAATGGATTTTTTCGCGAGTAGATCCCAAATTTCAAATGATGAACGTAAAACCAATATTTCAAAATTTGATAATATCAAAGCTCATGCTTTAGCTAAAAAAATGAGGCTAGATGCATGTTTTGAAAGAATGAAAATGAACAGTTTTCGAGATGTGGATTTTAAAGATAAAGAATACGTTTACTTAATTCAAAAGGGTATTCGTAAATTTATGGATGAAAAATCATTTTGGGATATATTCGGTGAAACAAGTCTCCGAAGAGAGACGTTAGTGCCATCACGACAATGACAAATATTCACTCGTTTTCACCACCTTCGAAGGACCACGTCTTTGAGGCTTCAACTTCTAATGCCATTGAAGTGCCTCCATTTCCTAGCCTAACATCCATTGAGGCTAAAGGTTTCATCGATATCGATCCTCTCGTCATTGAAATGTCACCTAAGCATAGTCATTCGACTTGTAAGACCATGGTTGTGAGTTCTCACATCGACACTTTCTTTGATAAAGACGATGAGGACGATTTTTCCAAAATCAATCACATACTCAAAAATCCACAAGCTATTTTTGATTCTCCCAAAAAGAATCTTCGTGTGGTGAGTATGATGATTTTGAATTCGAGCCCGAGATTAAGGAAATTATTGAACGAGAGCTTGCTCTTTTACCTCCACCTCCACCTATAAGTGAGGTTGATTTTTCCAATGTCGAGGCCGAACTTGATGAGTTGGAACGTCTCATTCATAATGACGAACCAACTCACCTGAACAAAAATATCATTCTCGAGGAGTTACCTAATCAACGCTCCTCAAATGAGAATGAAGTTAACCACGTTCGTGAGGATCTAACTTATCAACGATCCCCACAAAAGAATGATGGTTTTGTGCTTGATCGTGATCTTTTCGAGGGAGTTTCTAAAATCCTCAATGAGGGGAACGGCAAACCTTGGTTTGACGATCCTATCTATGATGAAGAAATCGAAGAGATTAACGTTCATGAGGATGACAAATATGTTGACCCCGAGGGGGCGGTGTTCTTTGTTGATCAACGTTTTGAGAACTTATACAATCCACCACCCCCTAACCGCGACTTAAATGTGAGTTAGTGTTCCTAACATCGTCTTAGAAATGCCAAATATTTTCGACATAATTCAATCGGGTTTTCATAAAGAGTTTTTAAATGATGGAAAAGGAAAAGATTTTAAAATTGATTTAAATGATTTTTCTACAAGTCTAACTCCGTCATCACTGCGTTTTATGAGTGCTACCACCTCGTCTACTCCTTTTGACGAGCGTGAGTGTGGATTTAGTGTGGGGGAAGGCCCTTATGTTCCCTCACATTTCTCCATCGAGGACGAGATATTTGATCCCGGAATCGCAATTGTAGGGAAATCTCGGTCTTCTACCGATGCAATAAATGAAAAATCTTTCTATTTGCTTGGTGTGAGTCTACCTCGATTAGCTCATTATGTTGCCCCACCCATTGTCCCACCCTTCTATTTATCACCTATTTTCTTCTACCCCATTGGGGTTCGAGTTGGAGTGGCGTTGTTTAATCTTTCATCCGAAATAGAAGACGATATCTTTGACCCAGGTATACGTATATCGGATTTTTAAAGTACTCCACATACTTTTAGGCATTGTTTATCATGTAAGCCCCACCAAAAATGACCATACCATGATAATCCCTAAATGATCACATTTGTGAGGATTCGAGTCGAGCTTTTGACTCGGTTATCAAAAACAAAGCGCCTCATAGGGGATTCTCATGCTTATCCTTGTAAATATTATTGCTTTCTAATTATTTAATGCGGGGACTTGTGCTCTTCCGACCTTTGTTCCGTGGTTGTTTGTGATTGTGATTTATTAGGTTCATCGTCATCATTGAAGCCTCTCGTGTTCGTTTTACGGATCACTCGAGCTTCGATCGTTGCCTTTGAAGATTCCGATATCCGATGATATCCTTTTGTGTTCTAACGTTTATTCTTATTAGCATAATTTATAAACGGATATAGATTATTCGTTTTACCCTTTCCATGCTCGAGATTAAGCATTCAAATTTTCGTCTCTAGTATGGGGGTGTTTCACCCTTAGACTCAAACACTGAGGACAATGTTTAGTTTTAGTATGGGGGGGGGAGTTAATAGATGCTTTCCCTTGTTCACGTCATCACGCAATCCAATATTCATCTTTTTGTTATCGTTTTATGCTAAATAAGGCTAAAAATGGCCAAATTTTAATTTTTTTCTTGTTTTTCATAAGTATTTATGACACGAATGTAGGTTTTCCGATGGTGAGAATAAGAATAAATTTTGACTCGACCGTGCGTGTTGAGCACTTAGCTTCGATTCCTTAACTATTTTAGGCTAAGTATCTTAATTGAGGACCAGAAATGATAGAGTTAATTATAAGTTACTATTCTAAACGTAGAATACTCGTATTCTTTCAAAAACTCATGTGTTTTAATTATTTGCTTATTCTCCGCACGCTTTTGCATAAATAATTGCAATAAATAAGGTCGTACGGTTTAAAAGATATGTTAGCTTCTAGCCTAAGATCGTTTAAAAGTTACTTGTAATTAAATAGAGTACATAGCCAAGGCATAACTTATTGAAACGGGACGCGAAGATTCGTGAATCCAAAAAGGCCCAACAAGCATGAGGATTACCTTTTGTTGCTAAAGATCCAAAGATGATGTGAAGAATCATTAATCCAAATCTAAATGAAGTATCAAGACACACGACGAAAAGCAATACTCCCAAAAAGGTTGCGAAAGAGTCTATCCAAAAAGGCCCTAACAAGACATGAGGATAAATAAATCCAAGTCATATAAGGAGGTGGATCGTTGTATTCAAAATCCTAAATAAGGAAGATGATAAATGAAGAAGTCGTGGTCAAAAGTTGAAGATGTATAACAAAAATGAAGAGAAGACCATAATTTCAAGATCGTCTCTCAAGATTTGAAGTTCGAAACACATGCCAAATATCGGTCCAAAAAAGGTCTCAAAGTGTGAAACGAGTAATGCCAAGATATGAACTTTAATTGATTAGAAGAAACGTTTTAAATGATCGTGTCCTTTAGCTACTTATTAACGAAACCGTCCTACTTTATTTTCGGCTTAAATAAATATCAAAATAAGTCAAAAATGTATCCTCATGATCATTAAGACAAAAATAAAATATAAGAGATACACCTTAGGAATAAGGGAGTTTAAGTACGTGATTAGAGCATATGAGTAGTGTTAGCATTACTAACTTATAATGAGAATGATCTTGTTTCACGGTTAGCATGGAATTGGGTGAAAATCGAGGATGACGAACTTATTTCTAACAAAGCATTCATGTGTTCTTATTCTATGATTATAACACCCCCAACCAATGCTATGCGCAGCGGAACTACAACATTTGGGTGCTACGTAGTTATCATCACACATAAGCTATATTAAACGACTCAAAGAGACGTAAAAGTTTAAACATAAATTAAAGATTGATTACAACATCAAAGTCTACCGTTTTCCAAATCCCAAAAATGATACCAAACAGAGTTGCGTTTAGGTCCCCACTGAATCTCAACCCAACAGTACATTTTCGTTCACCTGACATAATATAAATTATTTAAGTGCTAAAAGGGAGGAAAACAAAGTAGACCGCCAAGCCACAACAACTTCCATCCTCGCATGCTCCGCTGCTATCAGTCTTGGTTACCTGAAACACATGCTTAAAACCGTCAACACAAAGGTTGAGCGAATCTATAGGTTTATCAAATCATAAGTCGAACATAAGTATTAAAACCAATCATGACCATTCAATAGCATTGTCGTACTCACAATCTATTATTCAAGGATATTATCTATAGCAAGAGCTAATAATTGTGTTTAAGCTCGTGACACTAATTCGTTAACTCAATCACCCGCGTAAATTTACCGACATGATTAAGATGAAACCAGTGCCCCTTCTAAAGGCATCAGTTGCAATTATACCTAATTTCTTATCACAAGTTATCCGTCCGCAGAGGGTACTCAACGTACTAGCTCTCGTCTCGGATAGGGTCGTCAACCCCATAGTACTATCAATTGTATAAGCGGCTACCTCCAACCCACACAAGGGCAAGACAATAGTTAATAGTTCATGAATTTAGGGACTTTTGCAACTAGGTACTCAACACAATTCAAGGCAACATTCGGGTCTAACAATCATTCATGACCTATGTTCATTTTCATTTAAATTAGCATGTATCCCCCTCGCGGGTAAAAACATTTGAAATAAGTAAAGAGCGAGGCTATAGACTCACCTTGCGTAGTAGTAGTGGTTCTAGCGAAGACGTAACGAAAATATCACCGACGATGTGGATGCCCCCGGGAAATCAAATACAACACCTAACGAATAACACTTAATGAATAAACTCCTTCAATTACTTTCAAGTACTGTATGTATATAATCAAAGTCACTCAAAGTTTTTATAAACTCACGCCAAAATTCCATACAAGTGATTATTACTAGACTCGTACTATCTATCTATGTAATTAGAAATATTTCAAATTTTATAACTTTACCGGTACTTACCAAAAGTACGGGTTGTTTTCTATGACTTAAGCATTTCCATAAATTACAAGAAAATTTGTAAAAATCCCTTATGACCTGTAGAAAACCCATTTTAAATCCCATAAAAAGTTTCCACTTTTATGACCCATTACTCATTACATCACTAGACGTACCCTTTTCGGACTGATTTTGCACTTTTACAACATAAGACTTGTTTGAATCATTTAAAAGACACCATTAGCTAATTTGACCATTAAGTATAAAAATAGACTCTAAAATGAAGGTTTGAAACCAATGAACAACTTTCAATCATTTATAAAACTCTATCTATGGTCCCCGAGATTTGACCCAAAACCAAACATAATTTCGGATTATGTTGATTCTCATCTCCCGGTACACGAACTTTCAAAATAGCATAACTTTTTACTCGTTTGGACTTAGAAGCTCTTCTTTATACCGAAAGAAAGCTTGAGACGAACCCTACAACTACATTCTATTCTTAGTACCTGTACAAAAGTATCATACCACGAAAACACCCTCTAGACCTGCTGTCCTAAAAACACCCCTTTCAAAACCTTAACAATCATCATTCCAACACTTCTCATCACTTCCTAAACCTATACCAACATCATTCAATCAATCTAACACAACCTAACTACCCTTAATCACTTGTATGAACATTTCTCATAAAAACCCAAATCAAAAATTAGACATGCAATGTAATTAAACAATTTAAAAATGATAAAAACATGAATATGAATACATACCCATCTTATTTAAGATCAAACACCCAAGAACACTCAAACCCCCAATAATTTCGTGGGTTTTGGGGCTGTATAACACCAAAAACATAAATACCAATCTTGTTTAATTAATTATCTTCATTCCTAAACACAAGATTTAAACATACATTAAGAAAAATTAGATCAAAATCCACTTGTTTATAAGAATAAATTTTTGTAAAAATTAAAGATGATGCATGTGTGATATTATTGGTGGGATTCACTTACAAGATGATTATAAACATGGGTCTTTGATTAGTTTTTCAAGAAATCAAGTTTTGTGGCGGTTTTTGGTGGTGGAGTGGTGGTGGCCGACGGCTAGGAGAAAAAGGGGAGAGAAAACCCTAATTTTTGAAAGTAAAAATGAAGTGTGTGTGTGTTAGTGGTTCCTTTTGTAAAAATGGAGGGACCAATTTTGACATAGTAGCTATCTTTTGGCCTTAGTGGCAAATCTACTTTTAAAGAGCGGGATTTTGACATACTAGTCGGTTTTAAAATTTTTCGAGAGTCGGGTTTCGTCCCGGCTACCTCAAATTACTTTTAAATGGTTCAAACACACACAAAATGAATATTCATATGGTTCCAACTCGATTTAAAACGTAATAAACATAAAAACTTCGAAAAACTCAAATATCGATCAACCGATAATAAAAGATAAATTTTGGGCATCCGTCGGTATCGTGGTCGTTATCGGTACTTCTTAAATCGTCAAACGTAAAAATTAAGGCCTCGATCATTGGTTTCAAATTAAACCGTCAATATATAACAAACGAAATTTCTTAAAAATTTAAAAAATATTCGTAAATTAGGGTAAAATAAATGACGTTGGGTTCGGGGTATCACATCCTCCCCTCCTTAAGGGAGCGACGTCCCGGCGCTCTCCAGTTCTTATACTCGCATTTTTACTACTAGAAAGATGAGGGTACTTCTTCCTAAAGTGGTCTTCGCGTTCCGACGTGGACTTTCGGTTCGCGTCTCGGGTTCCATCACATCTTCACCATGAGTATTCTACCTTGTTTAATTTATTAACCTCTCGATCGATTATCTCCGTTGGTTCTTCTATGGCGTGCAACTTGTCTTCCTGTTGAGTTTCATTCGCTGGGTTAACTAAAGCATTATCCGCCACACAAGTCTTCAAATTCGACACATGAAGAGTATTTTCATTTTCACGAAGGTCACCTGATAGCTCCAACTGGTAGGCAACTGGTCCAACATACCTTTGGCTCCACTTCTCTCATTTTCCCAAACGAATCACACCTTTCTACGACAATACCTTTAGCATTACCATGTCTCAAACTTCAATTTCCAACTGCTTCCTACGGTATTAACAAATGACCCTCAATCTACACAATCCTTTCCGTAGTCTCTCGAATCCTTTTAAGTCCATTCAACTGACTTTTCCCTACTTAATTCTATCCAACTGGCAATCTACATTATCATCCACAAAATGCTTCCACTGGTGCAGCTTCAACACTAGCACAGTAAATGTTGTTGTACAAGAATTCTATCAAGGACACACGTCGATCTCAACTACTACCAAAATCAAACACACACACTCAGAGCATGTCTTCCAACGTTCGAATCGTCCTTTCACTTGGTCCATCTATCTCGTAAAGAAAATTGCACGGGTCGCACATAACCCC
Source organism: Glebionis coronaria (assembly GCA_025667525.1). Lineage (NCBI taxonomy): Eukaryota > Viridiplantae > Streptophyta > Magnoliopsida > Asterales > Asteraceae > Glebionis > Glebionis coronaria. Next base: position 171,125,943 of record CM046876.1, on the reverse strand, counting down.
ATCGAAAACGCTCAGAATATTCGATACGAAGTAATTTATGCTAGTCGTACGAAATAACCTTATTGCAATATCACGTACATACAAACCTATTTCGTCAAAAACGAAATCATCGATACGGTAATCATTCGACGTATACATAACTCTCTCGAAGACATCACAACCCAATCAAACACAAAAGCCATAATAAAACACATACAACCACATTACGACATGTTTGCAATATAGCCAAACCATGCCAAATCAATCTGTTCAATCAAGTTAACCTACGCTTGCTAATCAACCGAGCCATGATAAAATAAGAATATTTGACATGATTCTCGGATGAGTCCAGTCAAAAGAAAATTGCAAGTTAAAGAAAGTTCACGAGCTTGCTAGCTATGGATGCATATCCAAAAAGAAAGAAAAATACATACATATGTCATCGCAGGGTGCTCACACACGGATCCATACCCCAAATATATATATATATATATATATATATATATATATATATATATATATATATATATATATATATATATATATATATATATATATATATATATATATATATATATATATATATATATATATATATATATATATATATATATATATATATATATATATATATATATAATACAAGAACACCATCTTACTTCCGTCCCAAACGTGGTCAAAATCTCAATATATATCATCGTTCACAGTAAAAAAAATATAATACATGGCATGTGTTCTCCATGATCGGACTTCATTGGACAATGTCGTCTCAAGTTCTCACAGCTTACGATCACTCGACCAGATCACTTACCGCATAAATACATAAAAGGCAAGGGTTTACCACAAAAACATCAACTATGGCTATCTATCGTTTAACCATCGATGATCAAAGAAAATCGAGTCAAGCAAAGAGGATTCCTTACTTTGAATAAAAAAAGGGGGTAAATGGAATTGTCTTCCAACTACCAATGCACAGTTGGTAAAACTTCAACAATTTATCATGTGTCGTTGTCATATCAAAAGAACAAGAAAAGAAGCAGATAAAGTACGATACATTCGATGTAGGAGAAGTCTTCTTCATTTCCCTCAGAGTTATTCGAACTCGGATTTCCTCTAATTCGGCAGTCTTCTATTTTTTTAAAAATTCCTTCTTAGTGTCGGTACGAGTCCCTTTGGTATTTCATCAACACCCTCGTGATTCCGATGAAATTCGCACGTTACACACAACACATAAAAACAGTTTCCAAAATTACTCGGTCACAGTGACTTACTAAGTCAACGCCAAACAAAAAGAAAAGATTTCAAGGAACACAAGAAAATTCAAAAATTTCTTTAGGAATCAAAGAAAATACGATTACTTGCATAAGGATCCATCATTTTAAAAATGTTCTCATCCAAACATCTATCAAAAACACTACCGGTTTTAAAGATGACCAATTGATTTGAAACTACATTGCCCTTCCAAAACTATGCATAACTAGCTAGATCATGCATACTTGAGGACCAAGCAACGACAATTAACAAACCATGACTCTTCCCGAATTATGCATAGTTAGCTAAGCTACACATAATTGAGGATCGAGTGACGACACAAACATTATTATTACATACCAAATATGACTACGAAAGTTTTCGACCTAATCTTCAAAATAATTAAACCATTTGAAATGGAATTTGAAATGGGAAAATATTGTTACCATCGTTTTAAGAAACACATCAAACATTTTTCATCTACTTTGGAAACATACATTACTTTGCCTATTTATGAGAAAAATGAATAAATAATTAAGCAAAGAAATCGACATCATTCGCATTTGGTTCACCAAAACATTTCACACACTCGTATATATTTTAAAAATAGACTATTCACCAAATAATGGTAAGGTGGTTCAAGATGAAAGATCATTGCAAGCACAACAAGTAATAAAATCAAAAATCAATGAGATCGAACGAGGTAAACGAACAATATAATCGCCAACTAAAATTAACTACATTAGAAATGAAAATACTTAAAATATATGACAAAAGTCTCGGGATAACTGAAGGTCTACGTTTTCTAAGGATTTGGTAAATGATGGATTGGATCTATTGATTTGGTGGAAGAGATGGGGAAGAAGGAGATTAGGTGTAGAGAGAGAAAGGAGAGAAAAAGAAAAGTAGAGAGAGAAAGTGATTAGATTAAAATGAAAAGTTAAATGAATGAACCACCCCTCCTAACATGCTAGGAGGGGTATATATAGCCCACCCTACATGTGGGCTATATGGACTATATTTGGATCACGAGCCTAATACATTAATATATCGTTGGAGCGACCGATCCTTCATAAATACGTAAAAACGTATTTCCAACAATATCCCCCTAAGGGAGGTCGCTCCAAGTTACAAAGTTCTAAATATTCTATAGCTCGTGATCTATGCTAATAATGATGTGACCGAGACTTTCTTTGGGAAAACACATTTCCAACAATCTCCCCCTAAGGGAGGTCACACCATTTTACAAAATCTTAAACCTAGCATCTATGCTTGAGTCTTCGATCTTGTTCTTGTGAATATGCTTGATGTGATCTTTGAATTTAGTCTTGAGCATGTTTCCTTGCCTTGACCTTGTGCATTCATCACTTGTGAAATTTGCCTCTTCGTGACTTCATGTTCCACATACTTATACCTTTAAATTCTTTAAAGCTTCAGAGTTTGATACAACGGAAGACTTGACCTTCAGGCTTTCTTGAATTTGTTGAAGTACTAATTGTATGTAGTATAAGCATGTGGTGACAACTTCTTCTGGATTGTACACCGCAATGCCACCTTCTTGTTACGCTGCATAAGACAGTTAGCAACAAACAATATACACGGATGAAATGGCCTTGAACATTTCATTCTAATTCGGTAGCATTTTACCTCCGGTCGGTGAAGACCGTTGGACGATATTAAATATCGTACTTGTGACAGGTAGTTTCAATAAAGAACCTCCTTGACAAGATTTCGCGGGTAAACCCGTTCTCTTTACTCGACCGTCCAAAGCTGACTGCGAACGTAAAGAGTGAATCATTTGGATAATATTATCCACATGATTTGAAGCCGTCAATTCATGTTCCTGGAACAAGTGAAGTTCAATTAAGAACCGCACCATCGTTGCTTTCCAGTTGTCACTAGCTTGATTCATAAAGAATCTTGCAAGTTACCTACCAAGTGCTGTTTGATGTTAACACTAGAAGGATTTCCACTCGTCACTGTGATCAATAAAGAGTCACTCTGAGTGTTCTGGCAAGATCATATGATAATGCGTAGAGGCCTGGAACGTGTTTAAATTCATTTAAGAATTAAACCACTGTTGCTTTCCAGTTATCACAAGTTTGATTCATAAAGAATCGCACAAGTCACCTACCATGAGCTTTTTGATATTCGCTCAAGAAGGATTTCCATCTTCATTGTAAATACTTTCGTATTACTCGGATGTTCAGGCAAGATCATGAAGATTTTGCGTAGGACTCTTAAGATCTTCCTTACTTTTCACAGTGTGTGAAGAAGCAAGGAAATATGAAAGTGTGTCCTAATGAGATATTTGATGATCTCAAATGGCTCTAGACTCGATCGTGCATTTTGGATTTTAGTGATCGGAGGCTGGAGAGGAGTGCCACCTTTTCAATACCAATTTATTCGGAGTGAATAAATCAATAGATAATGTGTTGTCTCCGTGTGATTAAAACAAATATCTTTTGAGAGATATCTGAGTTAGCTGGGATGGGTTGTGCCTTGCATCACTGGGTCCATGATGTCTTTCTTCAATATCAAGAATCATTAAAAATGATCTCAATAGCATATGAATTGACCCGGTTTCTACCTAAGGTTGTAAGGAGGGCTTCTTTCTTTACACCCTTTATCTTTATAATTCTTTTTCATTCTTCAACCCCTTCAATGCTTACCAATACGTCATAACTAGCACCTTGTTGTGATTGTTCCAGTGCTAACTTAAGTACTTGGTCGGCACTCAGCTACGTTTACAATCTTTCTCCATCTTTCCTAAGGACTACTATTTCTAGCTATGGAATGTCCTTGGGAAGATTCCTCTGGTTCTAGAGAAATCATTGGACTTTAACCTATCCTACCATCCTTATGTCACCACAACCTTCACCGTCGTGAATAGAGATGTTTTGGGTAAGTGTATGTCACCATGAAATCCATTTTGAAGTGCAAATCCATTTTGCTCCCCCTTAACATATGCTACGATATTCGAAAACATTTCGCACATGTCGGGATGAGCTAACACGTTAAGTCAAACCATTTATGATTGATCATATCCCATATTAAATCACATTTTCTCCCCCATATTAAAAATATTAACCCAATCGATGTTTTTAATATCAATTGATTTAATAGCATTTTAAGAAAATTTGGGAAGAAAAATGCAAATCCAATTATCTTCATGATTTTAACAAGCTCCCCCTCAAATTAATGAGGGTGTACTTGAAACGTAAATTAAATACCTTTTAAACACAAGTGTAAGGTATTTATCACGAGCAAGGATCATATATGATAATGTATTCACAAGATTAGCAATGTACGAGGTTGGACCTGAATAATGGAGAACAGCATATGAAAGAAGCACATGGTTCTTGTTCACGAATGTTGGTCACCTCGTCACGTCCCCGAGAAAATTAATTCCCGTTGTTGAGTCAAAGCTTTCCGGTGAAATGCTTGACTTGATTATGAAAAGCGGGTTGCTATCTGAAATAATAACAAACCATTTTGAGCATGTTTTAAAAGTTTGAACTTCTGCTCGAACTTTATTTACAACCCCGTGTCATTATTGAATGACATTTCTAGGTTCGTAAATATTATCGATTCCAGAAGACATGCTCTTTTTATCAAAACATTTTTGAACACACAATTTTGAAAGATTTAGAAAAAACCTTATGAGAAATTCTCGAAAAATTGTGTTCAAAGTTTTGAAAACCAATTACTTGAGCTTAAGATGTTGAATATCTTATAAAACGAGCTCAAGTCCGAGAAGTTGTAAACTTCCCGTTGTTAAGGATAAGTTTATCATTGGCGATAAACTTTCCTTTTATCTGAAGAACGAGTCCTAAGCTGACATTTACTTAGAAGTCGTGTTCATGAGCTTGAAAACGTTGACTGTTTTAACGGAAAGCTCATGACCGAGAAAGGTTAATTTCTCGTTACGAGGAAAAGTTCTCTTATTTAAAAGATACACTTTCCTTTCTGAGCTTAAAACTTCGAATGTTTTAATACAAGCTCATGACCGAGAAAGGTGAATTTCTCGTTAAGAGGATAAGTTATCATAAAAGATAAACTTTCCTTTATTTTAAGTTCGAGTTACAGTCTGACATTTAACTGTAAGTCATTGTGCATGAGCTTAAAAACTTGGAATGTTTTTTATATAAGCTCATGCCCGAGAAAAATTAATTTCTCGTTGTTAGGATAAGTTTACCATCGGCGATAAACTTTCCTTTCTTTGAAGAGTGAGTTATAGTCTGTGATGTGACTATAAGTCCTATGTAAGCTTTAACCATGAATCCCCTGAGATACTAGTGTCTCTGATATCTGCTTCTTCAGCAACCAAACTCTGAGAGTGTCCTTAGTTGAACGGTATACAATGATTGGACCGCTTCGTTCTTTTGGAACATCAACTTTGGTACCTGCATTCTCATTAGGAGTTTGTATACTTTTGCATGGGTTAGAGATATCTATTTTAGAAGCACGTGGGGGTTCACGGTTTTCTTTTCTTGTGTCAGAGGTGGCCTGAGGGGATGATTCACTTTTCTTAGTTGGCAAACGTTTCCTTTTATAGAAAATCTTAAGTTTAGGCTTAAGTGAAGTATCATCTTTATCAGTTTCCTCCCTAGTAGACTTAGTAGAATCGGAGACTATCCTAGTTAAAGGGCACTCGTTTCCTACAAGAGTGAAATTTCTACCAGTGGGGCGCCACATTTTACCAATGGGTTTGATTTTTGCAACCCACTGGGATTTAAGTCTAGCACGGGAGTTCACCTCATTAAGCAATTTTTTGATACAGGAATCATGATTTGCCGTAAATACACATTTTCTACATGTTTTACAAGTAGCATATTTAATGTCCGAGTAAGATCTAGAATCCCTAGATGATTGATTGATGCTCCTAGGATTGGACATGGTACGGTTAGCAGTGTTGGGTAAACTAGAAGGCATCTGACTAGGTTTGAAATTCCTATCTCTTACATGTGTCTTTTGCTTGGCTTCCCTAAGATCAGATTCATGGCAAACGTCATTTGAACTAGTTCTAGACGCGGTCTTGGTATTTTTAGGGAAACTAGAGGCAATCATATGATTTGGTCTTGCTAAAGCTGGAGTGATCACATTGGGCCTAGTTGCTGGAGTGACTGGTCTAAAAAGATGAACCAAATCAACTTGGGAGGTAAGCCGCGGTCTCGAGGATTGTGGTCGCTCGGATCTAAATGCAGTAGGTTGTCTGACAGTCGGTTGTCTGACAAACTGATTTGTAGGCGGTTTCCCCAAGATTGATGGTTTTTCAAGCTTAGTGTCCACACTAGGTCCTTTACTTTTCCTTAACTCGTTTTTCAACGCAGCTATAGCAAAAACCTTTTCCTGTACTTGGGCTTTTAATGTCTCATTCTCTTTGAGCAATTCATCTTGGGATGCCAACTTAGATTCAAGCAACTGAATTTGTTTCAAAAGGTTATCCTTTTCAGCTTTAGACTCTAAAACTTTTTGATCTAATTTTCTTTCAAGAACAACGTTTGACTTTTCAAGTTTCTCAAAGTATGTTTCAAATTTGTCCGTTTTCTTAGAAAATTCAAGTTTGGCATCCTCAAGATCTTTTAATTGTTGAGCTACAATCATTTCGAGCTCTCTAATCTTGGAATCAGAAGCAGACAATGAAGCAGTTATAGGACAAGTATCATGATGTTTAGCATTTTGAACACCTTCTCCCCCATTATGACTCACATCGGATGAATCAGAAGTGGTATTGCTATCACTCTTCTGCATCCCATGTTTGTCATAATTAAGTGCGGAATGCTCAATATGCGACATGTCATCTGCATATACATCATAAACAACATTACATTGTACCATGTTTGCCGGCTCTTCGTCATAAACGGGTAAGGTGTTATCAAGAAGGATCTCGTGAACAGTCCCTGACGTGCCGCTTGTATCATGTTGTCCTTCCGATTCCGTGCTCTTGCCATCGATAGGCTCCAAGTTTTCAACCGAATGACCATTCTCCTCTTGCATCTGCGTCATTGATTCTTGCACTCCATTATCATACGCTTGCTGAAGTCGTGATCTTTGATAAATCGAAGACGACACCGATGTCATGAGTTTCAATATTGTATCACGGAAAACTCAAAGCTCGGTATGTGTATCTCGAAGAAATGATTGGCAAATCACTGAACTTTCAGACGTGATGATATTGAGTTGGAGGAAAGGCGTGAGTTGTGTCACAAGAGCCTTATAAGCAATTGACGATGCAGAGTGATTAAAGTTGTCACGGTTGAGTTGCTCGGCGAGTTGGGTCAAAGTGGTGAATATTGAGTCGATGAATATATGACGATCTTGTCCAAAGATTGTCACAAATTCACTCCCTCCTTGTAACCCCGAAAGAGTGACAATGTGAGACTGAAGCATTTGAAATGAAGTGATGCCACTTTTTCTAACTTTGTTTTGCATTTGATGCAAATCTCCCTCTTGAGGGGTCGAAAGCAACGATTCCATTGAAGTTCGATGAAAGAATGACGTTAAGGATTACTGATCGATGAAAAATCCGTCGTTAATTTCAAATAATAATACCCGAAGAAAAATCCGTCAGCAAAATAAACCTTGGCACTTTCTCACGTTGTCACGTCACTTTGGTCACGTTACTTTGTCCCAACTATGACTTAATATCACAAAAATTTGCTAAAATAAAAATTTGAATAAAAATAAAATAACAATTGATATAAAAATTAATATCCAAACTAAAAATTTATATCTAAAAATTTAACTTAAAAATGTTTAAATATAAGAAAATTAATTTAACTAAACAGAATCTAAAAACGTTTTGTTTAAAGAAATAAAATAAAGTTATACCCAACGTTCCAATAAAAAATTGATTTAACGTTTTCAAAATAAGTTAAATAAAATCTAAATAAAATAAAATAAAATAAAATAAAATAAAATCTAAATTGTTTAGGAAAATCTGATTTAACGTTTTCAATAAAATAAAATAAAGAAATAGTTTTTATTAAAAACCTGATTTAAGTTAAAAAAGTTGAAATAAAAAAAAAACGTTTTCTTTGAAACGTGTCCCCAAAAACAGCCTCCCCTTGTTTTCTCCGTCTAAAAAAGAACACGTGGCCCAATCAAGACAATTCCACCGCCCATCCCTCCTTCTTGTTATGTCCGCCTAAACTAAATAAAAATCCGTCCCCCAATTCTTTGTAAAATCCGCCCACAAAAACCAAAACGTTATAACTCTCTCTCTCTCCTAAGCGCACACACACAAACCTGCTCTAATCTCTCCAAATACTTATCTCTCCAAAAAATTCTCAAATCTCAAACCATTATACAACCAATCTCAAAACTCGCTGTTCTTGTTTCTCTCTCACAGATCACAAAACACAGTAACCTCTCTTCGTCTCTTTTAGATACCCGCGAAACTCAGCATCCCTAAACCTCCTGTCTAAAAAGATATGCTCATTCGAATCACACCTCAAAACGCAGATGAAATCTCAGTTTTGATTTCTGTTTATCACAACCCACGAATTAAAACACCCTTGATACTTGATTAAATAACGAGGATCCACAACAGACGCAACTTCAAGATCTTTAAAAAGATCTCGGGTAGGTATTTCTGTTCTATGTTTTCTTTTTATTTTTGATTTGGATCGATGAGAGTTTTTTGAAACTGAGATCTTTATTTAATTGGTTGTCGTGTGTGTTGGAGTCTGGTGTTTGTGTTGATTGCGAGTCTCTCTCATCTGTGAGTCCTTCTTGAGTCTTTGGTGTTCGTGTCTGAAAGAGTGTTTGTTAAAGAGTTTTGAGTTGAGAGTGAGGGATACGAGAGGTTGTCGAGGGAGGGTCAGTGTCAAGGTGGTTTTGATGAGGTTGAATGTTGTGGGTTTGGGGGTGAGCGAAGGTGTGATGAGTCCGAGTGTGTTGAAGTCTAGGGTGGGTGTCCGAGAGAGAGAGGGTTTGATGGTGTAAGTCGTAAAGATTGTGTGTGGTTTGTGGTGTCAGTTTGAGAGGGTGTTTGGTTTAGGTTGTGTTGGTCGAGGGTCGAGAGTATTGTGGATGTTGGTCGAGAGTCTTGAGTGGTGATGTGAGGGTGGGTGAGATAGTCGAGGGAGATTTCGAGGGCGAGGGTGAGGGTGACCGAGAGAGTCTAGATGTTGTTTGTTTGGTTCGAGGGAGAGAGTGAGGGGTTTGTTTCCCGTTAGTTTGAGTGTTTTGTTTGAAAAGGTCTATTCGGAAAAGGCTATACTGAAAGTCTATTCGGAATGTGGGCTATACGGAAAGATTTCTATTCGGAAAATTTTGTCTATGCGGAAAATTTTGTCTATGCGGAAAATTTTGTCTATGCGGAAAATTTTGTGTATTCGGAAAAATTTGTCTATTCGGAAAACCTATTCGGAAAGATTTTCAAAATTCGTCCATACGGAATGTTTTATAATAGCTTGAATGAACAGATACGAGACTTTTGACAATGATTGAATAAAACTGAGACGGATGTTGGACAGATCGATGGGATATGGACTATTGGACTGATTTGACCAAAAAAAAAAAAAAAGAAGAAAATTTGGACGGATTTGGGCTGATTAAAAAACTGATCTAAAAAAAAATTACTGATTAAAAAAATGATTGAATAAAAATGATATGATTAAACTAAGAAACTGATTAAAAAAACTGATTAAAAAAATGTGATTAAAAAAAAATAACTGATTAAAAAATGTCTGATTAAAAAAAATTATTAAAAAAAATGATAAAAATTGATTGGATAGATTTTCAAGAAAGAAAAAACGAGACGATTATATAAAAAAATAAAACGAAAAGATTATAAAAAAAATTTCAATCAAATCAATAAATAAAAAAACAAAAACCTAAGATTTAACCATGGCTCTTGATACCAATTGAAGGTCTATGTTTTCTAAGGATTTGGTAAATGATGGATTGGATCTATTGATTTGGTGGAAGAGATGGGGAAGAAGGAGATTAGGTGTAGAGAGAGAAAGGAGAGAAAAAGAAAAGTAGAGAGAGAAAGTGATTAGATTAAAATGAAAAGTTAAATGAATGAACCACCCTCCTAACATGTAGGGTGGGGTATAAACCAAAACCTAAGATTTAACCATGGCTCTGATACCAATTGAAGGTCTACGTTTTCTAAGGATTTGGTAAATGATGGATTGGATCTATTGATTTGGTGGAAGAGATGGGGAAGAAGGAGATTAGGTGTAGAGAGAGAAAGGAGAGAAAAAGAAAAGTAGAGAGAGAAAGTGATTAGATTAAAATGAAAAGTTAAATGAATGAACCACCCCTCCTAACATGCTATGAGGGGTATATATAGCCCACCCTACATGTGGGCTATATGGACTATATTTGGATCACGAGCCTAATACATTAATATATCGTTGGAGCGACCGATCCTTCATAAATACGTAAAAACGTATTTCCAACAATAACAACAGCGATCTACGAATACATAGAGTAAAAATTGAATATCAACACAAGCGTAAAAAATAAAACAACGATCATAATTCCCATCGTCTCGAGTTGCACACACATTCCACCAAGGGTATACGGGGAGAGGAGAATAATCACTTGGTCAAATAGAAACAATTTCACCAGGAAGATCGAGTTCTTTCACCTCTACAATTTGGTAAAGCGGCTTCGCCTTCTCGCTTTTATTCAATATAAATAAATAACCAATTTAATGAAGATTTATAGCATTATTCAAGTAAATACAAAATTTTGGGTTCCATTAACCGAAACAAGAAAAGTTACGGGGTCCATGAAGAGGACAAAAATACACCGGATGACATACCCTCATCATCAAGTACTAGCGAAGTAGCAACCCAAAAATAAATATAATAATAATGGTTTCATACCATAGACAATATTAAAATGAACAATCCCATTACTACCCAAGTTCATATATAGACTCGCAAAATCAAAGAAGGGATGTCGTACGATCGTACCATCGTGACTCAAAACATTAGATATACATCCTTATTAAATAGTATACAAGTAGGCGTGTGTTGGGTAATCCATTTTCATTTTCTAATTAATTTTATCTTGTATATTGTAAAAGCAAACATTGCACATTTTTAATCTGCTGTTTAAGAATTTATACCTTTCATGTTTCAATCTTTACAAAGTTTTTATTTCTGGAAAATTTCAATCTCTAGGAAATTATTAACATTAGTAGATGCGGTGACTCGGTTATCATAATCGACAAAATCATTACGTTTGAAAGTCTCGCTACTTGTGTCAAAATGTCATTAATGTTCATATCTTAAGTACCAAAAACGTACATAGTAAGAATTTTCAAAGTTTTACGTTTTTATTATTACGACTTATATTATCACATATATACACATATCCAACATGACTCAAACTACTCCAATTAACTCTTAAAAATCAACCTTTGACTTTTCATTATACACATGTCTTCCTTAAAACTGATTTGTTAAATCGTATTTGCGCAATTTGACTCGAATGCTAAAGAGGTTTCACGTAGTATTATCTTGGATAACTTACTGATTTTATTCGAGACTTGAATCTTGATAATAATAATAAAATAATAAATAATTAAGATGCTTATTTCAATAATTCAAAGATATATAAAATTCAACTTTTAATCATTGGCCCATTATCAAACGATTTTAAAATTAACTCACCTCACAGCGGAATAAAATAACGTTCCATAAACTTTTAATAATTTATTTCAAGCATTATAATTTCTCACTTTAAAGTGTACATTCCGATTTTTATCCAAGTTTATTCACTACAACAAGTAACGTGTTCTAGTTTATACGAATGCATACGTAAACATAACCTTATGTTTAAAATAAAACCAATTTTACAAGGTTTTTAGCTCCAAAATACATGACCAATTTTTCTACTCATGTTTTATATTACAAGATACGCCAAAAGTTTGTTATATTGACCCAAAATTAATTTACACCAAACCTTAAGCCGTCTATACTCGATATTCGTATCGTAAATTTTATTATAACTCATATTTTCAAATTAAATTAGGCAAAATTTTGACAGTTCCATCACAAGCTTTTAATATCAAATCATTAATGTATGAAAACAAGGATTTCACGAGTAATATAAATTACTTATTATGATCTACCAATCAAGGTTAAAAGAAAAATAATTTCACTTTATTCATTTATTCTCTACACATATTTTACTGGTTACAAGACACATCATAGGTCGATTTTTATCTAAAAGTTTCATCCACTAAATACTAAATATGTAAAACACTTTATGTTTAAATCATTCGATCAACAAAGTTTAATGCTTATTTAACTCGCACAAATGCCGGACCTCGTCATGTATTCGAATTCAAAATAATGAAACAACAAAAACGAAATGAAATAAACGAAGCGAGAATACGTATGTCAACTAAGTGTTGTTATCGGCCTCAGATGAGTCTCGGAATCGTACTCCACAAAATTAACACAAAAACCAACCAAATTTCAAGTTATCGCGATTGATCACAATGCTAGTCTATTTTTAAAATGCATATTTAAATTCAAGTAGGGTGATAAAAACGATTAAATGGCGATACACCTCAACCACGTTTCATAATATACACACATGATTCGTCGCTACGATGCACGCATCGTTGATTATACTTCGTCTATATTATAGTTGCGCCAACTAACATATCAAACCCATTAGGAATAAAGGAAATAAAGTAATACGTAAGTAAATTACATTTCAAAAGAAAATGTCCAAAATGACACCTCACGGTGTGATAACGACAATCGAGATCGATCTAGTCGATATAAAATATGTTACTAAGCATCATTTACGTATCTAGAGTATTAAACGAGGTTCACACTCGGTTATTCGATCAATAAATTAATTATCAAGATTGATAATTGGCGGTGAGGCTGAATTCTCAACAAAACCGCATTTTAAATGTATGATAATCACACAAGGACCATTGCTTCACGTGCAATGCCTTTAAATACCATAGTATATACATACTTATACATACAATCATTCCTACATACACGTAGGATTACAACGCGGTGTTGCCATGTAATGCAATGTAGCCCGTATGCCAATTACATGCAACATATAAGATAATCTTACAAGAGTTTACAAATTATGATGATAAGTACTTAATGTACACAACAATATATTTCAATATATATCATAGTATTTACTTACTAAATACTAGGGAATTCATGTCAATTTTGAGGGATACATCTAAAATATAAAGCAATGCTAAAGAAATCTTACCGGAGCCATGTAGGATAGTTGTGTGCTTGGACAATTTCTTACGACACCAAAAGTTATAGTTTAGGATTTTTTTCAAAATGACCTAGTTCTCTATAACTCATGGCTCTGATTACCAATCTATAACACCCCCAACCAATGCTATGCGCAGCGGAACTACAACATTTGGGTGCTACGTAGTTATCATCACACATAAGCTATATTAAACGACTCAAAGAGACGTAAAAGTTTAAACAAAAATTAAAGATTGATTAAAACATCAAAGTCTACCGTTTTCCAAATCCCAAAAATGATATAAAACAGAGTTGCGTTTAGGTCCCCACTGAATCTCAACCCAAAAGTACATTTTCGTTCACCTGACATAATATAAATTATTTAAGTGCTAAAAGGGAGGAAAACAAAGTAGACCGCCAAGCCACAACAACTTCCATCCTCGCATGCTCCGCTGCTATCAATCTTGGTTACCTGAAACACAGGCTTAAAACCGTCAACACAAAGGTTGAGCGAATCTATAAGTTTATCAAATCATAAGTTGAACATAAGTATTAAAACCAATCATGACCATTCAATAGCATTGTCGTACTCACAATCTATTATTCAAGGATATTATCTTTAGCAATAGCTAATAATTGTGTTTAAGCTCGTGACACTAATCCGTTAACTCAATCACCCGCGTACATTTACCGGCATGATTAAGATGAAACCAGTGCCCCTTCTAAAGGCATCGGTTGCAATTATACCTTATTTCTTATTACAAGTTATCCGTCCCCAGAGGGTACTCAACGTACTAGCTCTCGTCTCGGATAGGGTCGTCAACCCCATAGTACTATCAATTGTATAAACGGCTATCTCCAACCCACACAAGGGCAAGACAATAGTTAATAGTTCACGAATTTAGGGACTTTTGCAACTAGTTACTCAACACAATTCAAGGCAACATTCGGGTCCAACAATCATTCATGACTTATGTTAATTTTCATTTAAATTAGCATGTATCCCCCTCGCGGGTAAAAACATTTGAAATAAGTAAAGAGCGAGGCTATAGACTCACCTTACGTAGTAGTAGTGGTTCTAGCGAAGACGTAACGAAAATATCACCGACGATGTGGATGCCCCCGGGAAATCAAATACAACACCTAACGAATAACACTTAATGAATAAACTCCTTCAAGTACTTTCAAGTACTGTATGTATATAATTAAAGTCACTAAAAGTTTGTATAAACTCACGCCAAAATTCCATACAAGTGATTATTACTAGACTCGTACTATCTATCTATGTAATTAGAAATATTTCAAATTTTATAACTTTGCCGGTACTTACCAAAAGTACGGGCTGTTTTCTATGACTTAAGAATTTCTATAAATTACAAGAAAATTTGTAAAAATCCCTTATGACCTGTAGAAAACCCATTTTAAATCCCATAAAAAGTTTCCACTTTTATGACCCATTACTCATTACATCACTAGACGTACCCTTTTCGGACTGATTTTGCACTTGTACAACGTAAGACTTGTTTGACTCATTTAAAAGACACCATTAGCTAATTTGACCATTAAGTATAAAAATAGACTCTAAAATGCAGGTTTGAAACCAATGAACAACTTTCAATCATTTATAAAACTCTATCTATGGTCCCCGGGATTTGACCCAAAACCAAACATAATTTCGGATTATGTTGATTCTCATCTCCCGGTACACGAACTTTCAAAATAGCATAACTTTTTACTCATTTGGACTTAGAAGCTCTTCTTTATACCGAAAGAAAGCTTGAGACGAAACCTACAACTACATTCTAATCTTAGTACCTGTACAAAAGTATAATACCACGAAAAAACCCTCTAGACCTGTGTCCTAAAAACACCCATTTCAAAACCTTAACAATCATCATTCCAACACTTCTCATCACTTCCTAAACTATACCAACATCATTCAATCAATCTAACACAACCTAACTACCCTTAATCACTTGTATGAATATTTCTCATAAAAATCCAAATCAAAAATTAGACATGCGTAATTAAACAATATAAAAATGATAAAAACATGAATATGAATACATACCCATCTTATTTAAGATCAAACACCCAAGAACACGATTAATCCCAACTGAGCACGAATTTAAAACCAAAACGCAACAGACCTGCCACTTTTTCTAGTTGTTAATTTTTACTTTGTTCTTGGCCTTTTGTTATTTGCTATTGAGGGGATTTGTGGAGCCCGGGAAAAGGGGACTTGGGATTTGTTGGGCGCAAACGGCACCCCACATGTCAGTGGACTTGTGGGAGTCAAACACAACAAGAATCAACAAACTCCAAAGCAAAATTAAACAGAAAACACCAAAATCAGCAAAACAACACAAGCAGGGGCTGTGAGTATAAATATCGCTAATGGTGCCTGATTTAGCAACCAACTTCTATCAAACTAGAAGCATCCGAAAATCAAAGTTTAATATACCTTATGATATTCTATAAACTCAAAATCGAATCCTAGAACATCGAACTCAAACCTATGCACCTATTGATGTGGCACTTCTCACAGAAGATGAGGCGAGGACTTTCAAGGCAAATAAGTGGATTACAAGCTATGTAGAACCACCCGAAAACTACCAAAACTCCTAAACTAACTAATGCACCCCTGGACTACCCAAACATCTACCTAAATACCAAAACTTAACATAATAAACACAAGATTGAACTGCTAGGGCCTGCTGATGCAAAAATTTCAAATAAATGCCCCTTTGCTGAACTGTTTGACAGTTTGGTGATTATTGGGCAATCAAATCTTGCAACACAAACAACTAACTAACAACCCCATTATATGCAGTCCTAAATGCACCTATGAATTAACAATACGGCAAACATTAGGCAAAGAGTCTCAAAAACTAAATCCTAACCCTACTGTTTGGCAGAGAGATGGGTTTGCTGATTTTTATGGTATATAGTGAGCTAAAAGCTTCCTAAGCTGTCTAAACTACCCCAATCCTACCTCCAAATACTTGTAAACTAAACACTACCTTAAAGTCCAACTAAAGAACCAATATCGAGAACCTTAGAAACCTTAAATCACCAAGTGTTACCAAATGGTAGCAAGTGGGGTATGTTGGAGTAGAAGGCAATATAGTGAACTCATGAGCTAGTTTTAAACCATGAGATCTATGTCGAACACCACAAACTTTTACACTATAATCCACCAAGTAAAATGCAATAACCACCTATCCTAGACTAATGAAATAAGCTTAAGCCCATTTTTCCACAAACGTGTGTTCCCAACAGTACACCAAACAGTTAATCGTAAATTTTTAACAAACAAGCAATCTAAAGTTTAGAAAAACAAATAATCACAGACCAACTTATCACTTTGGCTGATTCTTTCAAAACTTGCAAACCAGTTTTTTTAAATTAAGACACCAAACTTTTAAGTAAAAATCACCTATCCTACACTCAAAAAAGATGTGTAGGGGAATTGTATTGAGGCTGGGTGTCACCACCCCTTGCCACAGTCAATTCCAAACAACTGTTGATCCTTAGAAACCAGCTATTACAAAGCAAAATACTTAACAACTCCAACAAATATCCAAAAATACTACTGATATATATCAAAATGCACTCAAACAACAGATTTCAAACAGAATTTAACTCAGTTGAACACAAGAACAGTTAAACACCATAAATCATGAACTTGGCAGAAAAATAAAGATGAGAAATTACTCACCTCCAAGGTGTACATCCACACCTTGGAAGGGTTGAGCTAATGTACAAGCACTTGTACAAGCTTCCACTTCCTGTGACACAAACAGAAAAATTCAAGAATCAAAACCAAAGTTCTTGATTCAGTTAGCAGAAAGATAAACAATCTGATTTTTTTTGGTAAAATCTTTGTAACCAATTTCCACAAATCCAAAGTGACAAACAGAAAAGTAACAAGTTTTGAGAACTAGGTTTGGATTTGACTTGTCAAGACTAGCTCAAACCACAGCTCACAACACTTGGGTCCAAAATCTTTAACCAAAAGAAAAATATCCTTGAAGAAAAAATTAGTAAACAAGACATCTTAAAAGCAAAACGAATTTAAATGAAATCTTAACTAAATGGAACTCAGTTTACAATGCAAGGCCAAAATAATTCTTTAATTAATCTTTAAAATGGGTTAACATAAATAAACTGGAACACAACTAATAGAGGTACAAACACCTCTATTTATATAGTTTAGAAGAAATTTCTAGAAACCTATGAAAATCTGAAACCCTAAACTATGAAATACCATAAGAGCCCTTGGGTCGGTTGGGTTAAAGGGTATGATAGTTTGGGTGGGTTTAATGACATGGCAGGTGGGGATTGGTGGGGTTAAGTTTAGTGTCTTGGCAGATTTGGCCCCCACTCTTTACAAAAGTCATCAAACTAAGTCTGGCCAATTTTACTCATATTTCCATTTGTAATAAGAATGATGTAAATACAAAACCAGTCCTTCAAACTTTGTAGAACTTGTATAGGGACTTTGTTTGTAAACTTTGAGATCTTCAAGGGTCATAGTTGACATTTCTTGAAACTTTAAGGACCCACTTGTAGTATTTGAGATTTACAAGGGCCTAAAGTGAAAAGTCTTCAAAAGTTGAGGGACCATTCTTGACAATTCTTCAAACTTCAAGGACTTTTTTGGAAATTAATCATTCGGGTCCGGTTCTTTATGCGGCTTCGTTTCCCGTGTTCGTTTTTGCTTGATTCTTGTGATCTTTTGTTGAATCCATGATATCCGTACCTAAAATACACAATGAACAACACACAAACATATTTTGGGGGTATTTTATGATAATTTTAAGCATTTTAAGCCCGATTTGGACGATGAGACTATGTATAAATGTAGTCTCATCACTCCCCCATACTAAACCATTGTCGTGTCCTCATGCAATTCTAGAATTAAGTATCATAGCACTTCCAAAATTCATTTTTATATGACATTTATTGAAACGTAAATTTAAATTAACTACTACTTGCGTTTTAGACATAATGTATTGTTTTCATCGCAAAATGTGACGTTTATGATCATTGTGATACCCCGAACCCAACGTCATTTCTTTTACCCTAATTTACGAATATTTTTGAAATTTTTAAGAAATTTCGTTTGTTATATATTGACGGTTTAATTTGAAACCAGTGATCGAGGCCTTAATTTTTACGTTTGACGATTTAAGAAGTACCGATAACGACCACGATACCGACGGATGCCCAAAATTTATCTTTTATTATCGATTGATCGATATTTGAGTTTTTCGAAGTTTTTATTTTTATTACGTTTTAAGTCGAGTCGGAACCATATGAATATTCGTTTTGTGTGCGTTTGAACCATTTAAAAGTAATTTGAGGTAGCCGGGACGAAACCCGACTCTCGAAAAATTTTAAAACCGACTAGTATGTGAAAATCCCGCTCTTTAAAAGTAGATTTGCCACTAAGTCCAAAAGATAGCTACTATGTCAAAATTGGTCCCTCCATTTTTACAAAAGGAACCACTAACACACACACACTTCATTTTTACTTTCAAAAATTAGGGTTTTCTCTCCCCTTTTTCTCCTAGCCGCCGGCCACCACCACTCCACCACCAAAAACCACCACAAAACTTGATTTCTTGAAAAACTAATCAAAGACCCATGTTTATAATCATCTTGTAAGTGAATCCCACCAATAATATCACACATGCATCATCTTTAATTTTTACAAAAATTTATTCTTATGAACATGTGGGTTTTGATCTAATTTTTCTTAATGTATGTTTAAATATTGTGTTTAGGAGTGAAGATAATTAATTAAACAAGATGGAGATTTATGTTTTTGGTGTTATACAGCCCCAAAACCCACAAAATTATTGGGGGTTTTATTCGGATTCTTGTTGTGTTTTTGTTAGTATATAGTCACTGTTCACGTATGGTAAAAAGTTAAAAAGAAAAAACAATTATTTTGAACAAAAAGTAAGGGTCAGGACTCGAACCTGCGCCCCTACTCTCACACACACACTCAACCTTACCAGTATGCCCTAGGGTCTTTACTAGTAAGGTTTTATAACGTTTATTATTTAAGGGGTTGTCATTTATAGCTAAATAAAACATTTCAAATCCTTATTAGCAGTTTAAGGCTTATTGGTTGTAGTTTTTAGCTCTCTAAATTTTTACCTTATCTATCACTAGTTTAAGACTTTTAGAAATTAGAATTAGATTTTTTTACTTTATTTGATAATTTTATATTAATATTTTAATTTTAAGTTTTAGAAATTCAATTAAAAATAGTAAGCAGTAGTTAAAAATTTTAGAAAAATATTTTTTAGCCTTTAATTAGTATATTTTAGGTTTATATAATTTAAAATTTGCATTTTCACTTTTTATTAATTTTTGAGTTTTTCATTAAACTTTAAAATTTAATATTAATTAATTAAATAAGTTTTGAAAATTTTGGTTTGCATTTTTGTTTTAGTTACGTTTTTCTTAACTTAGACAAAAATTTTGGTAATTTTTAGTTTTTCATCACGTTTTACGATTTCGCGTTTTAACCGTCGTGGTGTAATTTTTAGCGTAATTCGTCTTCAATTTCAAATCTCTCTCATCCAAAAACGCTCACTAATCCAAACATTTATTTTTATACTATTGGCACATAACACATACACCTCCTTCGAGAACAAACTCGCATTTATTCGATTTTGCGTTTTTCCTAAAACGTGAAGTTTAATACTTGCCATTTTAAGATGTCTTGTTTACAAATTTTTTCTTCAAGGATATTTTTCTTTTGGTTAAAGATTTTGGACCCAAGTGTTGTGAGCTGTGGTTTGAGCTAGTCTTGACAAGTCAAATCCAAACCTAGTTCTCAAATCTTGTTACTTTTCTGTTTGTCACTTTGGATTTGTGGAAATTGGTTACAAAGATTTTACCAAAAAAAATTAGATTGTTTATCTTTGTGCTAACTGAATCAAGAACTTTGGTTTTGATTCTTGAATTTTTCTGTTTGTGTCACAGGAAGTGGAAGCTTGTACAAGTGCTTGTACATTAGCTCAACCCTTCCAAGGTGTGGATGTACACCTTGGAGGTGAGTAATTTATCATCTTTATTTTTCTGCCAAGTTCATGATTTATGGTGTTTAACTGTTCTTGTGTTCAACTGAGTTAAATTCTGTTTGAAATCTGTTGTTTGAGTGCATTTTGATATATATCAGTAGTATTTTTGGATATTTGTTGGAGTTGTTAAGTATTTTGCTTTGTAATAGCTGGTTTCTAAGGATCAACAGTTGTTTGGAATTGATTGTGGCAAGGGGTGGTGACACGCAGCCTCAATACAATTCCCCTGCACATCTTTTTTGACTGTAGGTTAGGTGATTTTTACTTAAAAGTTTGGTGTCTTAATTTAAAAAAACTGGTTTGCAAGTTTTGAAAGAATCAGCCAAAGTGATAAGTTGGTCTGTGATTATTTGTTTTTCTAAACTTTAGATTGCTTGTTTGTTAAAAATTTACGATTAACTGTTTGGTGTACTGTTGGGAACACACGTTTGTGGGAAAATGGGCTTAAGCTTATTTCATTAGTCTAGGATAGGTGGTTATTGCATTTTACTTGGTGGATTATAGTGTAAAAGTTTGTGGTGTTCGACATAGATTTCATGGTTTAAAACTAGCTCATGAGTTCACTATGTTGCCTTCTAGTCCAACATACCCCACTTGCTACCATTTGGTAACACTTGGTGATTTAAGGGTTCTAAGGTGCTCGATATTGGTTCTTTAGTTGGACTTTAAGGTAGTGTTTAGTTTACAAGTATTTGGAGGTAGGATTGGGGTATTTTAGACAGCTTAGGAAGCTTTTAGCTCACTATATACCATAAAAATCAGCAAACCCATCTCTCTGCCAAACAGTAGGGTTAGGATTTAGTTTTTGAGACTCTTTGCCTAATGTTTGCCGTATTGTTAGTTCATAGGTGCATTTAGGACTGCATATAATGGGGTTGTTAGTTAGTTGTTTGTGTTGCAAGATTTGATTGCCCAATAATCACCAAACTGTCAAACAGTTCAGCAAAGGGGCATTTATCTGAAATTTTTGCATCAGCAGGCCCTAGCAGTTCAATCTTGTGTTTATTTTGTTAAGTTTTGGTATTTAGGTAGAAGTTTGGGTAGTCCAGGGGTGCATTAGTTAGTTTAGGAGTTTTGGTAGTTTTCGGGTGGTTCTACATAGCTTGTAATCCACTTATTTGCCTTGAAAGTCCTCGCCTCATCTTCCGTGAGAAGTGCCACATCAATAGGGGCATAGGTTTGAGTTCGATGTTCTAGGATTCGATTTTGAGTTTATAGAATAGCATAAGGTATATTAAACTTTTATTTTCGGATGCTTCTATTTTGATAGAAGTTGGTTGCTAAATCAGGCACCATTAGCGATATTTATACTCACAGCCCCTTCTTGTGTTGTTTTGCTGATTTTGGTGTTTTCTGTTTAATTTTGCTTTGGAGTTTGTTGATTCTTGTTGTGTTTGACTCCCACAAGTCCACTGACATGTGGGGTGCCGTTTACGCCCAACAAAACCCAAGTCCCCTTTTCCCGGGCTCCACAAATCCCCTCAATAGCAAATAACAAAAGGCCAAGAACAAAGTAAAAATTAACAAATAGAAAAAGTTGCAGGTCTGTTGCGTTTGGGTTTAAATTCGTGCTCAGTTGGGATTAATTCGGATTCTTGTTGTGTTTTTGTTAGTATATAGTCACTGTTCACGTATGGTAAAAAGTTAAAAAGAAAAAAAAATATTTTGAACAAAAAGTAAGGGTCAAGACTCGAACTTGCGCCCCTACTCTCACACACACTCAATCTTACCAGTATGCCCTAGGGTCTTTACTGGTAAGGTTTGATAACGTTTATTATTTAAGGGGTTGTCATTTATAGCTTAATAAAGCATTTCGAATCCTTATTAGCAGTTTAAGGCTTATTGGTTGTAGTTTTTAGCTCTCTCAATTTTTACCGAATCTATCACTAGTTTAAGACTTTTAGAAATTAGAATTAGATTTTTTTTTACTTTATTTGATAATTTTATATTAATATTTTAATTTTAAGTTTTAGAAATTCATTTAAAAATAGTAAGCAGTAGTTAAAAATTTTAGAAAAATATTTTTTAGCCTTTAATTAGTATATTTTAGGTTTATATAATTTAAAATTTGCATTTTCACTTTTTATTAATTTTTGAGTTTTTCATTAAACTTTAAAATTTAATATTAATTAATTAAATAAGTTTTGAAAATTTTGGTTTGCATTTTGGTTTTAGTTACGTTTTTCTTAACTTAGACAAAAAATTTGGTAATTTTTAGAGTAGTTTCGTTTTTCGTCACGTTTTACGATTTCGCGTTTTAACCGTCGTGGTGTAGTTTTTAGCGTAATTCGTCTTCAATTTCAAATCTCTCTCATCCAAAAACGCTCACTAATCCAAACATTTATTTTTATACTATTGGCACATAACACATACACCTCCTTCGAGAACGAACTCGCATTGATTCGATTTTTCGTTTTTCCTAAAACGTGAAGTTTAATACTTGCCATTTTTACTTGCTTTTCCTAAAGTAAGTACAAAAACACTACAATCATTTTTTGATTAAAGGTCTTGATTAATGAATCCAAGAAGAATCAAAGTAATCACGTGAAGTGAAAACCCTCGTCGACTTTGAAACGTTGGCGGAACGCCAAAACGTTTCGATGTTCAATAATAAAAACTCACAAAAATAGATATATTAATACTTGAATGGCAAACCCTTAATCAATCGTCACTAAATCGATACGCACAAGCAAGCGGAGAAACGAGGCGACGCGAAGCACTTAAGAGCATTTTTCTTTAGGGTGTATTTATAACACCCGCCTTATACCTACCTTATAGTTTGTATCAATTGAGATCAAATCTTTTAAGAGTATTTATCTATTTTGCCTCTGATTTTTGTTTGAATTCGATACAACAATAGTGACAGGAACGCTCAACTATTGAGGTGCGATTTCTCGCGTATTTGGATACTATTGTTTATTAATTGTTCTACGTAATATAATATAGTATTCACAAAAATAAAATGAAAACAATTAAATGAAAAAGATTGTTGTGTTAATTGAGGAACAATTTAAAACGTTTTATTTGGATACTTATAATATAGTAGAAAAAAATAAAAACGAGTATGTACGATATTTACGCTTTTCAAAAACGAAAAGCAAAAACGCACTACTCACACAAACACGATATATATAAGACACTAAAAACACCTCCCCGGCAGTGGCACCAAAAATTTGATGTAGGTAAAATATACGCTTTTAGGAAAAACGCGTATATGCGGCAAGTATTAAACTTCACGTTTTAGGAAAAAATCAAAATCGAATAAATGCGAGTTGGTTCTCAAAGGAGGTGTATGTGTTATGTGCCAATAGTATAAAAATCAATGTTTGGTTAGTGGTCGTTTTTAGATGAGAGAGATTTGAAATTAAAGACGAATTACGCTAAAAACTACACTAC
The DNA here is from genome assembly GCA_025667525.1 of Glebionis coronaria. NCBI lineage: Eukaryota > Viridiplantae > Streptophyta > Magnoliopsida > Asterales > Asteraceae > Glebionis > Glebionis coronaria. Next base: position 171,101,999 of record CM046876.1, on the reverse strand, counting down.
GATGGTTAAAACGTGAAATCATACAACGTGACGAAAAACGAAACTACTCTAAAAATTACCAAAATTTTTGTCTAAGTTAAGAAAAACGTAATTAAAACAAAAATGCAAACCAAAATTTTCAAAACTTATTTAATTAATTAATATTAAATTTTAAAGTTTAATGAAAAACTCAAAAATTAAAAAAATTAAAAAAAAGTGAAAATGCAAATTTTAAATTATGTAAACCTAAAATATACAAATTTATGGCTAAAAAATATTTTTCTAAAATTTGTAACAACTGTTCACTATTTTTAAACGAATTTCTAAAACTTAAATTAAAATATTAATAAAAAATGATCAAGTAAAGTAAAAAATCTAATTCTAATTTCTAAAAATCTTAAACTAGTGATATATTCAGTAAAAAATGAGAGAGCTAAAAAAACTACAACCAATAAGCCTTAAACAGCTTATTAGGATTCAAAATGCTTTATTAAGCTATAAACGACAAGCCCTTAAATAATAAACGTTACAGAACCTTATCAGTAAAGACCTTAGGGCATACTGGTAAGGTTAAGTGTGTGTGAGAGTAGGGGCGCAAGTTCGAGTCCAGGCCCTTACTTTTTGTTCAATTTTTTTTCTTTTTAACTTTTTACCATACGTGAACAGTGACTATACACTAACAAAAACACAACAAAAATGCAAATTAATCCCAACTGAGCACGAATTTAAACCTAAAACTCACGAGACCTGCCACTTTTTCTACTTGTTACTTTTTACTTTGTTCTTGGCCTTTTGTTATTTGCTATTGAGGGGATTTGTGGAGCGAGGGAAAAGGGGATTTGGGTTTTGTTGGGCGCAAACGGCACCCCACAAGTCAGTGGAGTTGTGGGAGTCAAACACAACAAGAATCAACAAAATCCAAAGAAAAATTAACACGGAAATCACCAAAATCAGCAAAACAACACAAGAAGGGGCTGCGAGTATAAATATCGCTAATGGTGCCTGATTTAGCAACCAACTTCTATCAAATTACAAGCATCCGGAAATCAAAGTTTAATGTACCTTATGCTATTCTATAAACTCAAAATCGAATCCTAGAACATCGAACTCAAACATATACACCTATTTATGTGGCACTTCTCACAGAAAATGAGGCGAGGACTTTCAAGGCAAATCAGTGGGTTAGAAGCTATGTAGAACCACCCGAAAACTACCAAAACTCCTAAACTAACTAATGCACCCCTGGACTACCCAAACTTCTACCTAAATACCAAAACTTAACATAATAAACACAAGATTGAACCACTAGGGCCTGCTGATGCAAAAATTTCAGATGAATGCCACTTTGCTAAACTGTTTGACAGTTTGGTGATTATTGTGCAATCAAATATTGCAACACAAACAACTAACCAACAGCCCCATTATATGCAGTCCTACATGCACCTATGAACTAACAATACCGCAAACATTAGGGAAAGAGTATCAAAAACTAAATCCTAACCCTACTGCTTGGCAGAGAGACGGGTTTACTGATTTTTTTGGTATATAGTGAGCTAAAAGCTTCCTAAGCTGTCTAAAATACCCCAATCCTACCTCCAAATACTTGTAAACTAAACACCACCTTAAAGTCTAACTAAAGAACCAAAATCGAGCACCTTAGAACCAGTAAATCACCAAGTGTTACCAAATGGCAGCAAGTGGGGTCTGTTGGACTAGAAGGCAATATTGTGAACTTATGAGCTACTTTTGAACCATGAAATCTATGCCGAACACCACAAACTTTTACACTATAATCCACCAAGTATAATGCAATAACCACCTATCCTAGACTAATGAAATAAGCTCAAGCCCATTTTGCCACAAACGTGTGTTATCAACAGTACACCAAACAGTTAATAAGAAATTCTTAACAAACAAGCAATCCAAAGTTTAGAAACACAGATAATCACAGACCAACTTATCACTTTGGCAGATTTTTTTAAAACTTGCAAACCAGTTTTTTTAAACTAAGACACCAAACTTTTAAGTAAAAAACACCTACCTACACTCAATAAAGATGTGTAGGGGAATTTTATTGAGGCTGGGTGTCACCACCCCCTTGCCACAGTCCATTCCAAACAACCGTTGATCCTTAGAAACCAGCTATTACAAAGCAAAATACTTAACAACTCCAACAAATATCCAAAAACACTACTGATATATATCAAAATGCACTCAAACAACAGATTTCAAACAGAATTTAACTCAGTTAAACACAAGAACAGTTAAACACCAAAAATCATGAACTTAGTAGAAAAATAAAGATGAGAAATTACTCACCTCCAAGGTGTACATCCACACCTTGGAAGGGGTGAGCTAATGTACAAGCACTTGTACAAGCTTCCACTTCCTGTGACACAAACAAAAAAAATTCAAGAATCAAAACCAAAGGACTCGATTCAGTTAGCACAAAGATAAACAAACTGATTTTTTTTCGTAAAATCTTTGTATTCAATTTCCACAAATCCAAAGTGACAAACAGAAAAGTAACAAGTTTTGAGAACTAGGTTTGGATTTGACTTGTAAAGACTAGCTCAAACCACAGCTCACAACACTTGGGTCCAAAATTTTTAACCAAAAGAAAATTATCCTTGAAGAAAAATTCTGTAAACAAGATATCTTAAAAGCAAAACGAATTTAAATGAAATCTTAACTAAATGGAACTCAGTTTACAATGCAAGGCCAAAATAATTCTTTAATTAATCTTTAAAATGGGTTTATATAAATAAACTGGAACAAAACTAATAGAGGTACAAACACCTCTATTTATACAGTTATGAAGAAATTTCTAGAAACCTATGAAAATTTGAAACTCTAAACTATGAAATGCCATAAGAGCCCTTGGAGATTCGTTTGAAGATACGGCTATGCCTTTTTTGAATTCTTGGTCCAAGGATGGATTTGGCTGTTTGTTAGAGCCCATGTGATTCCAGCAGTGTTGAATGAATCTAATCCGTTGGAAATTCCTTTGGCAACACGAATATCCTATCCATCTTTGATTTTCTAAGCAATCTTTTGTTTGGAGGTGTAGAGGACCATTGGGTGGGGTCATTTTGTGAGCTGGAGGGGGTTTTGAGATTGGGAATGTGATGGTGATATATTAAATCACGAATCTAGAGTTTTTCAAGACCAGGTTCATGGTAATTTGTGAATGGCTAATTTATGGTTTATACTGGGATTTAGGATGTGTTAGGGGAAGGTGATGTGAGCAGTAATGGTTTCTCGGTTAATATAGGAGATTAATAAATATTAGTTTAAAAAGATAAACTAATACTCTGGGGACTAGTAGTAGGGTAGGTGACGTGGTGATTATGATAGGGTGGAGGAAGTGAGGTGGTCACGGTTTTAGGTTTTTGGCTGGGTATGGATTAATGGGCCAGTTGGGTTAAAGGGTATAGATAGTTTGGGTGGCTTTAATGACATGGCAGGTGGGGATTGGTGGGGTTAAGTTTAGTGTCTCGACAGAATTGGCCCCCACTCTTCACAAAAGCCTTCAAACTAAGTTTGGCCAATTTTACTCATATTTCCCTTTGTAATAAGAATGATGTAAATACAAAACCAGTCCTTCAAACTTTATAGAACTTATATAGGGACTTCTTTTGTAAACTTTGAGATCTTCAAGGGTCATAGTTGACATTTCTTGTAACTTTAAGGACCCACTTGTAATATTTGAGATTTACAAGGGCCTAAAGTGACAAGTCTTCAAAAGTTGAGGGACCATTCTTGACAAATCTTCAAACATCAAGTACTTTTTTGAAATTTATCATTCGGGTCCGGTTCTTTGTGCGGCTTCGTTTCCCGTGTTCGTTTTTGCTTGATTCTAGTGATCTTTCGTTGAATTCACGATATTCGTACCTAAAATACACAATGAACAAAAACAAGCATATTTTGGTGTATTTTATGACATTTTTAAGCATTTTAAGCCCGATTTGGACGATGACACTATTTATAAATGCAGTCTCATCAGTAAGCATTAATAATTCCATTACCAACTTGTTCATGGGTTCATATCAATTCCATCAATTAACCAAATTATTTAGCGAAAATTTGGATTGTTCTACAAGTGGGTTTTAGTGAAATCTCAATGAATATGAACCTAAGAAATCATAGTAAAATAACTATGTCAACTAACATTCCTAGTAAGGTTCTAATTCAATATGAATTTAAAAAATCCCCAGTTATGAAAGTATGAACCCTAGAACAAATTAGATGAAATTGAATGAAATGACTTATAGATAATTGATCTTGGATGAAGGATGAGTGAAACCCACAAATTGGAATCAATTAATCTTGAGTGATTGAAGGTTTTGAAGGTGCAACAATGGAGGAAAAAGGGAAACCCGTCGGTTTTATTGGAGAAGAGAGAAAGGGTTTGTTTGAAAAATTGTTTTTTAATAAAAACCTGGCGCTTTAGTCACAATCTCTGACCGCGGTTCCTTATCGATAGAGAACGCGCTTCGAGCCGCGACAGATAAAGAACCGCCTAAAGTGGCGAGTTTTTATCAAGGAAAATCAAAGAATTTTTCAAAACTAAATTTTTCTAAAATCCTTAAAATATATCTTAAGCCTTTAGGAAATAATTGGACCACCTCAACACTAGGTAATAATGCCATAATGAAGGATTGCGAGTTGAATCGAGATGGGAAAAGACCGAAACGGACAAACGACTACTCGTAGCAAAGAACAAAGAGGAGAGAAGTCAAGAGGAGTGAATCAAGACCAAGTACAATGCTTAAGAGACAAATGACAATCTTCAAGTCGAGGAGACGAAGAGCTTGTGTCATATATAGTGGTTTAAGACGAGCCTTTCCGGCGAAAGTCTAAACGGCTTTGGTAATGAATTATACCAAGCAATTTTGATACATAGAATAAGATCACTTTCAAGATTAGTCTTACTCTCCTTAAAATGTGAGCAAAGTATAAATTTACTTTCTCTCCCACATGATCGGACAAAAATCATTGCAAGAATTTACAATAACAATATCCTTGGAATATTTCAATTCCAGATGTGTAAAATCTAACTACAACTTATGAAGTAGTTTGGTATCTTAAGGGATTAATCAATCATCCTCGAGATGAGCTCAACTGCACAACTTACATATGATATAGGGCCTACTAACTGTGAGGATTAAAACAATAGAAATCATGCTTGATACTTTAAGCTTCTACTAACTCACTCTACATCCCCATAGTGAGTTAAGTATCCAAGCAATGAAGGTTTGAGAGGGTAAAAGGAAAGAATCACAAACCACAAACAAAAGTCAAGGCAAATATGCCAAGAACAAGCATATAGTCAAGTAATGATCAAAAGAGTGATCAAAAGGGCGTGTGGAAGAACGAAAACGTACCTTGGCCACAAAGTGCATTCCAAGTAGTCAAGGAATCAATGCAAAGCCCAACCATGACAAAAGTGACTATTAAGTCTTTAAGGACTAGTATCACTCCCATCTATCTTGATGTCATCATTAAATGATGTTGGAAATCAAAGAAGACGAGTCTTCTACAAGTGTAAGTAACTCAATCCACAATCAATTGAATGATTGATCTTCATGAGTACCTACACTGTAACACCCCACTTGGATAAGTTAACCGTTACGTGTATTTATGACGTGTCATCAAAGCATAAGGTCAATGTCCTAAAACATTAACTGACCATAAAGGAGTTACCGGAATCAAACATCGGTAATACAAACATAAGCTCAAAACATGAAAAGTAAAATACTGAAGGAAAAGACTAAACAACGCCCAAATAAGCAGAATAATATAAGAAGTGCATAAAGTAAGAAGTCTGGATAGCTTCCATCCAAATGCACATGCTCTCAAAATCCTAAGAGCGTTCTGGTGTACCTGCCGTTAGAACATGAAAGGAACTACGGCTGAGCATAACGCTCAGTGAACGGATAAAATGCATGATAAGAATATACTGAATGAAACAAATGATAGAATACTGAAGCTGTAAGACTGATAAGTAAAGTTGCAGCGGACATCTGTAAATAATCTGTAAATTCTGATTTATCAATAATGAAGCTGAACTGTTATCTGTTAAATCTGTATAACATGCATTTACTATATTTTAAATTGCCAAGAGCCTATATAGGTCATGTGCTGTAACAACTGCTGCATGAATACATAGAGGGGTGACCTCGTCATACTGTAGAGGGGTGACCTCTAAATAACTGTAGAGGGTTGACCTCTAAATACTGTGCTGGGTGGAGGGATCAGCTCTAATGTGAAGGATGTAGAGCACACACCACATTCACCCTGATAACTTGTAAACTGATAAGCCTAGGATTCATCCATACGCCCCACATGACATGATAATAATAATGGCCAAAACGTGAAGGGACGATGCAGGATATCACTCTCCTGCATGTGAGTCACGACACTGGTGCCTCTAGTGTCATGGTTACGGTACCTCCGTAACTAGTACATAAACTGGTCATGCTTGTATATAATGCTCAGGCAATTTATTTAGTTATTAACATGATTACTAATAATCTTAAACATATACTGGGGAAAACATTTGGATGAAGAAGGGGAATCCTAATCATGCATAGAAATGAAGTCCTTACTGAAAAGACGGAAAATCCGTACCTCGTGTCCAGTAACCGACCGAGATCAACTGACAGAAAGTCTACTCTGATTTCACGCGAGCTACATGAATAAATGACGCGAATAAGTTAACTGATATTCGTTTATTAAACTTACTGATCCTATTGGCTTCTCATTTATTTATTTTATTTCTAAAAATCTATACGTATATTAACTGATAATCAGATCTTATAATAATTCATTCTAATATATTAACGACCTAATATTATTACGATCCAACGTATTCTGACGTTAATTAAAATACTATAATAAGTAACTTGTTAATACATAAGGTTTCTAATTAGAAAGTTTCTAAAACAATATAATCAATAAAATAAATTTATACCCTTTTAAAATGTTAAAAACTATTTTAATTTAATTCATTTAAATACAATTTAAAACATTTATAAAACAAGACACAAAAAGGTGTAATGTAAAGATCTTCATTTTTATTATTATAATTATGCCCCGAGCCTACCGAGATACCCTTTCTCGGTCGCACTAAACAATTAAACAAAAAATATATAAAAATCTGCCTATATAAAGTTAGTGACAGAGATCCGAGTTACTAAAAAAATGTCACTAAAACTGAGTTTTTAAATCTGTCTGAAAAGCACTTTTGCGACAGAAAATAGTGTCACAAAAACTATCGCTAAACTTAAAATAAAAGTGTATTTTTCTGTCCAAAAACTAGGTACTAATGTACCCCTTTATTTCCCACTGCTTTCTTGTCTTCCCACTGTTTTTATTGTTCCCACTGTTTGGGGTTTGGTTCCCACTGTTAGACACAACCAAACACCCCCTTATTGTCTGTGCTCACTGTCCAGCAAACCAAACACCCCCTGGTGGCTGTTTGCTGTTGTCGTCACACCCACAACCCCATTTGGGGTTGTTTCGGCCTGATCACCAAAAGAAAACCACGGATGAATCCTTGTTTCCCCCTGTTCGCAAAATCAAACACCCCACATGATTGTTTATCCCCTGTTTTGGGGTGTTCGCTGCTGCCCACCAGAAAAGACCACGGGGTCTGGTGGTCGTGGTTGTATACCACCAAAACACCACCGAGGTTTACAAACTCTCGGTTTTATGTCCAACAACACAACCCCGATTGATTTCTGATTTCCACAGCATCCCGCGTGTTCTTATCTTTTTTTTTTCTTTTTTTCGCGAATTAAAGAAAGAATGAGGAGTGATTTACCTTTTCGGGATTAGGGATTAACAATGCATACAAACCGAATTTCCTGAAGGCTAGAAATTGGGATCCTCCCTGTTTTGTTTCTTAGTCGGCGGCCACCCAAGGATAGGAAACCCTATTTATTTTTTTTTGTTTAACTGATTGTCCAAAAGTTACCCCGTATATTGTCTTTTGAACTTGGTCAGGCTTTCAAGCCCATTTTCTTTCTTTGTTTCTTTTAAACTGCCAGCCTATTAATCATATGCATATTTATTTCGTTTCGCGTTAACTTTCTTAGAGGTTCGTGATTCGATTTCCGTATTATTTATATTCTGAAAAATTATTAATTAATAATTATTTTGTAATACTTAAGGCTTGAAAAGTATTATCCTTATATATTCTGAAATAGCTGAAATAATTAACTGTGTAACTTTAATTTAACCTGAGACTACGTATATTTAATATTCATGGATTTTTAAAATGGTTAACATTTGAATAGTTAAAATTAATTATTTTACTGAATAATTATTTACGTCAAGTTTTAAATAAAACATGGACTGTGCATAATTTCTGTTCTTGGATTTTAAATTGCGGGTTTTACAATTCTTCCCCTCTAAAAAAAATAATTCGTCCTCGAATTAGAGACACGATAATGCTGTGGTTTTACAATTCTTCCCCTCTAAAAAGGAAAATTCGTCCTCGAATTAAAGGTAATAAGCTGATGAAGTTATAAGGACTGAACTAACACATAAGCTGAAAAGACATGTAAGCTGAAAAGTGTAATACCCCCATATTTCTGATAGGCAGCGGACGAGTCATTTGGGTATTACTTCATAGCACATCACATAAGTTATAGAAAACGACCTCTATATGGGACATTTTCAATAGATAGTTATCATTCGAATAAAAAGTGTTATCAGAGTTACACTAGGTCCCTACATTATAAGTACATGATATAAACATAAACAAACTAGAAGGTTTTCAAAAGTCTTTCGAATGATAACATATGCATAGTCTTCAAAACACATTTCCATGCGACATCTTGCATCCTTGCATTACCTAAACACCTGAGAAATACATGCTAAAACATCAACACAAAGGTCGAGTGAATCCATAGGTTTATATAAACAATCAATTTTTGAACACAAGTTTTCATTCATCGAGTGATAATGTAACACATACAATATCATATAACCACGCTATTGTGCTAAGCCATGACACCGAAGCCTTAAGTATAAATAATGCCCTAGTCAGGTATCTTGCCTAATACCCCACTTACTTCTCATACAACACACCTGGCTGAGCCTCCAACCTACAGGTGCGACCTGCCCAGTTGGGGGCCATCCCCAATGGATCCATTTGTCTGTACCAGCGCCTACCCATCATAAGTATTTAACGGTTCATGGGTTTTAGGGACTTTCCAAATTTTGGCAATATAGCACTTAGCACACATAATAGCTACCGGGAAAGCATACCATCAAATCATTGTGTCCAAATTTAAAAACAAGCATGTATCCCCCTCGCAGGATTTATAAAACAATTAAATGGTAAAGAGCGAGGCTATGAACTCACTTGATATAATAGTCACAAACGTCAATCGGAAACAAACGCCAACAACTGATACACGATCACACGACACCTAAAGATGAAGAAACGCGTCTTAGGCTCGGTACGATAAATAAGTCATAATTATGCAAATAACGTATTTTAATATGTTTTAGGCATTGTATAAGTTTTATAAATTTGTTATAAAACTTTTAAATAAAAATTTATAATTTTAAAAATGTTATCTCTCTTTGATAAATAAGCCAATTTTTATGTTTATTAATATCGTTCAATCTTGATAATTTCCTGACATGCTCTACTTATTAGGTCGTTTCACTTAAACGATAAATTTTCTAAATGGATTATTTATATAAAAATGACGTTACTATTGTGTACTATACTTACCCTGACTCCATTATCCCTCAAATCATTTTTAATATAGCTTAGATCTCCTTTGTATCAATAGAAATATAGGCTATGTTTTAAGTTCAATGTCAGTTTAACCGTTTTGGCCGTCATTTTCAAACCGTAAAGAATTGAGAAACCACCTAATGCACACTGATTCTATATGATTATACCTACAACTTTTAGTTTTGCATATTCATGGGCTGGTATACAAATTTTATGAGAAAACGGGCCCACAAAACAGAAGGTCGGATTTGAACCTAGTTTTGTATTTTGGCCGTAACTCACTATCCGGGAATCGTCATAAGACGGGCCACCCGGGCAAATCATCACAAAAGACATGCCTATCATTCAAATCTATTTTAAAATATCAGAACCTACTATATGTTAGTCAAATACCCACGTTTTTACTTCTCCTAGCAAATGAGTGTTTAGATTTTTTTTTCATTTAAAACCTCAAGCAAAACATATAAAATAGCAACTCACCTTGATATGCTTTAGTGGTATTTCCCTTTGGTAGATTGATATTCGGACAAAGAAGAAAAAAAAGAGACGAGTGGAGATAATGATAATGATGTGTTTTGAATGTAGTAGTATATTTGGTTTCATATGTAACATATAAGACACGTATCTCTCTTGGATACGTGTCAACTAGCCCCTTTTTTTTTTTTTTTAAAAACATAGTTTGAGATAAATTAATATAACTATGTCCCGCATTTTGTTAAAGCGGGTATTATCGGAACCCGATATTTTAAAAGTTAAGCGATTTGAAAAATACGCCTAGAACAAAAAAAAATAAACTATCAATATGAAATTAAAACATCGACATTCGGAGAACGTTGATATTTTGATATTAATTCTAGGCTCAATGGACGTTAACGCGTCTAAAGAATGACACGTTAATAATAATTACGATTCATTATCGCCGGTTAGTCGTAAAATGACTATAATTCATAAATGATAAAATTCAAAAAGCATAAAAAAATAATAATTTACATGAAATAACTTTTATTAACGTTTATTGGGATTGTTCATAAGCTTAGAAATTTAACAGGATACTACATCCTCCTCTCCATAAAGAAAATCTGTCCCAGATTTTTAACTTGATTAGCTTGTCGACTTCTTCGCGAAAAGATATGGGTACATCTTTCGGAATTGGTCTTCGCGCTCCCAAGTGTATTCTGGTCCACGGCGCGAATTCCAGCGGACTTTAACAATCGGAATCCTACTCTGACGAAGCTGTTTCACTTTACGATCCATGACTTCCACTGGTTCATCAACAAAATGCATTCTCTCATCAAGTCGAATTTCTTCTAGTGGAATAATGAGATTTTCATCCGATAGACATTTCTTCAAGTTAGACACATGAAAAACATTGTGAAGGCCACTCAGCTCTTGCGGCAATTCAAGTCTATAAGCTACCAGACCTATCCTTGAAAGGATTTTGAATGGTCCGATATAACGAGGACTCAATTTCCCTTGCTTTCCAAATCGAATTACTCCTTTCTATGGCGAAACTTTCAGCAACACTCTATCTCCAGTTTTAAATTCCAATGGCCTACGCCTCACATCAGCATAACTTTTCTGACGACTTCTAGCGGTCAACAATCGATTCTTAATTTGCACAATTCTTTTCGTCGTCTCATGGATAATCTCTGGTCCAGTAAGCTGACTATCTCCAACTTCACTCCAACATACAGGTGATCGACATTTTCTTCCATACAAAGCTTCAAAAGGTGCAACTTTAATACTTGCGTGATAGCTGTTGTTATAAGAAAACTCAACTAGCGGCAAGTGCTTATCCCAGCTACTTCCAAAATCAATGATACAAGCTCGTAACATGTCTTCTAAGGTTTGAATTGTTCTTTGACTTTGACCATCTGTTTGTGGGTGGTAAGCGGTGCTCATATCCAATTGAGTACCCAAAGCGTCTTGCAACGAACTCCAAACCTTGGAAGTAAATCGACTATCCCTGTCGAAAATAATCGATACTGGGATTCCGTGTTTGCAGACAATCTCCTTGAGATAGATATCAGTCAGTTTGTCCATCTTGTACGTCTCTTTCATCGGGATAAAGTGAGCAGATTTGGTTAAACGATCCTTAATTACCCAGATTGTGTCGTAACCACTCGGCGTCTTTGGTAACTTAGTCACAAAATCCATTGTAATACGCTCCCATTTCCATTCAGGGATTTCTGGTTGCTGCAACAATCCAGACGGCTTTTGGCATTCCGCCTTGACCTTCGCACAAGTCAAGCACTTACTGACATAAGTAGCTATATCGGCCTTCATATTGGGCCACCAGTAAAGTTGCTTCAAATCATGGTACATTTTATCAGATCCAGGATGAATGGAATATTTAGACTTATGTGATTCATGCATGATTATATCTCTTAGTCCTCCAAAGAGTGGTAACCATGATCGATTCATGAAACACTTAGTACCATTAGCACGAGTTTCAAAGGATTTCTTGTCAATACCTCGAAGGTTCTCGGCATTGAGATTTTCTTCTTTCAAGGCTTCGGATTGAGCATCAAGAATTTGAGACGGAAGATTTACAAGCGGTTCAGCTAAAACCAACGCTCGGACGCGCATTGGCTTAACCCTTTCTTTTCTACTTAACGCATCGGCTACAACGTTCGCCTTCCCAGGGTGGTAGCGAATTTCACAATCATAGTCGCTGAGAAGTTCTACCCATCTTCTTTGCCTCATGTTCAGCTCTTTTGGGTCAAGAATATGTTGAAGACTCTTGTGGTCGGTACAAACCACACATTTGGTACCATACAGGTAGTGTCTCCATAGTCTTAGAGCAAACACAACGGCTCCCAACTCTAAATCATGTGTTGTGTAATTTTCCTCATGAGTCTTGAGTTGACGAGAGGCATAAGCAATAACCTTTCCTCTCTACATTAGAACAGCTCCAAGACCATTAAGCGAAGCATCACAATACACAATAAAGTCATCGGTTCCGTCCGGCAATGCTAAAATAGGTGCACTACAAAGTTTTTGCTTTAGCAATTGAAATGCTTTCTCTTCATCATCCCCCCATTCACACTTCTTATTCTTTTGAGTTAACTTGGTCAACGGTTTGGCTATAAGAGAGAAGCCTTCGATAAACCTTCGATAGTAACCCGCAAGACCTAAGAATTGTCTCACTTCAGTAGGTGTTGTCGGTGAAGACCAACTTTTGATAGATTCAATCTTTGCAGGGTCGACATGAATACCATTGCTATCGATCACGTGTCCAAGGAATTGGACAAAATCTAACCAGAAGTCGCACTTTGAGAATTTGGCATATAATTTTTCTTTTTGGAGTAACTCCAAGATAGCCCTCAAATGACCCGCATGCTCTTCTTGTTTCGCGAGTATATCAGAATATCATCAATAAACACGATAACAAATTTGTCGAAATACGGCTTGCACACTCGGTTCATCAAGTCCATGAACACCGCAGGTGCATTCGTCAATCCAAAAGGCATTACTTGAAATTCAAAATGGCCATACCGGGTCCGAAATGCAGTTATCGGAATATATTCTTCTCGGATACGAACTTGATGATAACCAGACCTCAAGTCAGTCTTCGAATATACGCTAGAACCTTGAAGTTGATCGAACAGATCGTCGATCCTAGGAAGTGGATAACGATTCTTTATAGTCAACTTGTTTAGTTCACGATAATCGATACACATTCGGAATGACCCATCTTTCTTTTTAACAAATAATATTGGGGCTCCCCAAGGTGAAGAACTTGGTTGAATAAAACCCTTATCCGAAAGTTCTTGCAATTGCTCAGATAATTCATTCAACTCGGACGGTGCAAGACGATAAGGTGCACGTGCCACAGGTGCAGCTCCGGGTACTAACTCAATCCTAAACTCCACTTGTCGGAGTGGTGGAAGTCCAGGTAAGTCTTCAGGAAATACCTCTGGAAAATCACGAACAATCGGCACATCCTCCAGGCGCTTAATCTCGGCTTCCTTCTCTACTACACGGGCTACAAACAATTGACACCCTTTTTCCATATACTTTCGAACCTTAACACAAGAGATGACGTGCAAGCGAGGCTTACATCGGTCGCCATCTACAATCAAAACATTCCTATTGTACGCAATACGAACGGTCTTATTTCCACAATCGATAACCGCATTATGACGAGACAACCAATCCATCCCTACAATAACATCAAAACTACCCAACTCGATCGGCAATAGATCAATTTCAAACAAATGATTTACTAATCTTAAGGTGCAATTCCGCAAAACCGTACGAGTGCTAACTATCTTCCCATTGGCCAGTTCAACATCATACTTATTTTCTAGTCTAGACGGAACTACATCAAGCAAATCACTAAACCTAGAAGCAATGAAACTTCTATCCGCACCGAAATCAAATAATACATTAGCCTAACGGTTGTTAAGTAGGAACGTACCAGTAACAACATTGGGGTCTTGTTGAGCCTCCCCATCCTTGATGACATACGCCTTCCCACGTGCGTTACCACCTTGGCCATTACCCTTCTTGGGACAATCTCTGCTTATATGTCCTTTTTCACCACAAGTATAGCAAGTAATCACTCGTTGTGTATTCGCGCCCGTGGCAACATTCCTTCCTCTACAATCCCTTGCTATATGACCACCTTTTCCACAATTATTACAAACAATAGCCCATGGACCAGTGTGAGTCAACCTACATCTATTACATAATGTACGAACCCATTTACCTCCATTACCACGACCATCATTCCCTCGACTGTCGTTTCCACGACCTTCATTTCCTTGCCTTACATTTCCTTGTCCTCTATTCGGTGCATTCGTAACAGCATAGTTATTAGCCCTATACTGATTCCTTTGTTTATGATGTCGATTATCACGATAGTTACTGTTATTGTTATTATTCCTCCCTTGTGCACTATCCCACTTTCTCTTATTATCATCCCCAGTCTTCGGTTTTGCATTATGAGCATTCACTCTTTGAGTCATAAGATTGTGAGCCATGCGAATAGCTTGATTAATATTCACGGGTTGAGATGAAGTCACATCTCCTTGAGTATTATCGGTAAGACCACGTATATATTGCTCGACCTTCTTATACTCGGGTTCTACCATAGTTGGACACATCAAAGCTAGTTCTTGAAAACGGTTGGTATAGGTGCTAATGTCAAAACCTATCACTTTCAAATTCCATAGCTCTTGCTCCAACTTTTTCACTTCACTTCTGGGACAGAATTCTTCGGTCACAAGTCTCCTAAAATCAGCCCATGGCGTTTCATAAGCCTTATCAATTCCTATCGATTGGATATATGAATTCCACCAAGTAAGAGCTTGCCCTTGAAGAGTATGTGAAGCAAATTTGGTCTTATTTGCCTCCGAACATTCACTAATCCTAAAAACAGCCTCTAACCTTTCAAGCCATCTAGTCATACTCACAACTCCATCAGTTCCATTAAAATTATGCGGTCTACATTTCATAAACTGAGTATAAGTACCTTCACGAGTTCTAAATGCATTTCCTTCAGCATCATTCAGTCCAGCTCGACTTACATTACCACTACTACTTAAGTTATCACCCATGTTTCCAACATTTACACCACTTCCTCCAACATTCGCGTTAGCATTCGCGCCACTAACATTAGCATTAACATTTGCACTACCAACATTATTATTCACATTATCTTCGCCAACATTGTCATTCACATGACCACTGCCAACATTTTCATTATTTCCGCCAACATTATCATTCACATTACCGTTGCCAACATTATCATTGACATTACCTCTGGTGTTTGCATTGTTACCTCTAGCATTATTATTTGCCGTATTCACACGGTTTGCCTCATATTCTGCAATCGCCGCGGCCACACGGTCGGCCACTAGCCTTTCCACAGCAGCATGAGTTAACTTTGGCGGCATGATTCTACCATAACACAATAGCATAACTTGGTTAGAATCATACAGTTGTATAGATCTCACACATAGAGATAATACAATCATACAAGAGGTTTCACAACAATGCATGGTACAACACCATAGTAATACTCAATATAACAACATCATGCAACAGAAGATATATCAACATACATCATAATATTAACAAAAGGGTACAATGTTACATCATCGTTCACTACACTATTACATATCCGAATCCTAATCTATATCAAAACTTCTACTAACTGAAACTATCAGTTTAGTAGATACAAAGGTAACCCGTACAACACACGTCTAGTCATCACTCGTCATGTGGAGCATTATCAGGATCATCGGTTGAAGGAATCTTTCCATAAGTGGCTAACACATCGATCGCCGCAGAAGAACTAGTAGTTGGCACTCCATTAGATCTCATTATCTGCTGGAACTCGTAAGCCCAAACCCTAGTATGATATAGGTCACGTTCCAACCCTTCACGATACACCACATCCAAAGTAGCACTAATCTCTAATGCCTTTTTATCCTTCTTTAACTTCTTGTTCTCATTCATCACTTGGCCAAAGCCTTCTTCCAACCTTTTAAATCTAGCATCATTAGCTTTCTGGGCTTCCTTTAAATCACTTACGTCTTCTTCAACCTTTCCCAAATCTCTATCAAAATAACCCATACGCCTACGCGTACCATTAAGTCCAGCCTCAACCTTTATCATATCTTTCTTGACAGTGTCCACATCAGTTGATAACACATTCACTCTTCCACTCTCAATCTTCACATGAGAGTCAACCAAAGAAATCTCATACCTCCTAACCTCATTCGCCCTAGTCAACAACCGCTCACGAGTCTGAATCATATCAATATCATTCTTCATAACACTCGGATTCAAAGCTGCAGATGGTGGTGATGCATGAGAAACATTTGAGGGGCCTCCCACCTCAAAGGTGTTTCTGCCACGTCTAGGAATTGAAGGTGAATCAACAGCATGAGCAACAAGACGATCATCCTCAAAGTCAGAAGAGTCTAATGAAGGTGGAGTAATAGGTAGTTCAACAACCAAGTTAGGTGCATCCCCCTCCATGTCCACATTAGGATCCTCTTCCTCCTCATCGATATCTGGATCCTCGTCTTCCTCGGGATCTTCTTCTTCCTCAGGATCTTCTTCTTCCTCAAGATCTTCTTCTTCCTCGGGATCTTCTTCTTCCTCAATATCATCGTGTTCAGGAAAGTTCACGACATTGGGAAGTGCCATCGGTGGCTGTGCAGGAACAATCTCAGGTGGATTAGGAACATGGTTAGGTGAAACAGGTGGAGAATCAGGAACAACAGGTGCAGGAATAGGAGAAGCTGGTGCTGACATTCTGCAAATAAAAGGGTACAGATAGTCAGGATCTAAGCATAGCCTATACAATTCCCAATACATATGAAATTATTATCACATAACAAAATACGTAGAGTTGATCATCTCATATAGCATTTATACATATATGTATCTTATCTCATATACATATACATTTACATATCAGCCAGTAGTGATACAGGCCTAACGGATGAAACAAGTAGCAAGCACGGATAATAAAGACGATACCGAAAGTCACAACGAGCATCTCAGTTATAGTCTAGGGTATTATGCAATCCTAGTTCTCTATAACTCATGCTATGATACCAATCTGTAATACCCCCATATTTCTGATAGGCAGCGGACGAGTCATTTGGGTATTACTTCATAGCACATCACATAAGTTATAGAAAACGACCTCTATATGGGACGTTTTCAATAGATAGTTATCATTCGAATAAAAAGTGTTATCAGAGTTACACCAGGTCCCTACATTATAAGTACATGATATAAACATAAACAAACTAGAAGCTTTTCAAAAGTCTTTCAAATGATAACATATGCATAGTCTTCAAAACACATTTCCATGCGACATCTTGCATCCTTGCATTACCTAAACACCTGAGAAATACATGCTAAAACATCAACACAAAGGTCGAGTGAATCCATAGGTTTATATAAACAATCAATTTTTGAACACAAGTTTTCATTCATCGAGTGATAATGTAACACATACAATATCATATAACCACGCTATTGTGCTAAGCCATGACACCGAAGCCTTAAGTATAAATAATGCCCTAGTCAGGTATCTTGCCTAATACCCCACTTACTTCTCATACAACACACCTGGCTGAGCCTCCAACCCACAGGTGCGACCTGCCCAGGTGGGGGCCATCCCCAATGGATCCATTTGTCTGTACCAGCACCTACCCATCATAAGTAGTTAACGGTTCATGGGTTTTAGGGACTTTCCAAATTTTGGCAATATAGCACTTAGCACACATAATAGCTACCGGGAAAGCATACCATCAAATCATTGTGTCCAAATTTAAAAACAAGCATGTATCCCCCCTCGCGGGATTTATAAAACAATTAAATGGTAAAGAGCGAGGCTATGAACTCACTTGATATAATAGTCATAAACGTCAATCGGAAACAAACGCCAACAACTGATACACGATCACACGACACCTAAAGATGACGAAACGCGTCTTAGGCTCGGTACGATAAATAAGTCATAATTATGCAAATAACGTATTTTAATATGTTTTAGGCATTGTATTTATAAATTTGTTATAAAACTTTTAAATAAAAATTTATAATTTTAAAAATGTTATCTCTCTTTGATAAATAAGCCAATTTTTATGTTTATTAATATCGTTCAATCTTGATAATTTCCTGACATGCTCTACTTATTAGGTCGTTTCACTTAAACGATAAATTTTCTAAATGGATTATTTATATAAAAATGACGTTACTATTGTGTACTATACTTATCCTGACTCCATTATCCCTCAAATCATTTTTAATATAGCTTAGATCTCCTTTGTATCAACAGAAATATAGGCTGCGTTTTAAGTTCAATGTCAGTTTAACTGTTTTGGCCGTCATTTTCAAACCGTAAAGAATTGAGAAACCACCTAATGCACACTGATTGTATATGATTATACCTACAACTTTTAGTTTTGCATACTCATGGGCTGGTATACAAATTTTATGAGAAAACGGGCCCACAAAACAGAAGGTCGGATTTGAACCTAGTTTTGTATTTTGGCCGTAACTTACTATCCGGGAATCGTCATAAGACGGGCCACCCGGCAAAATCATCACAAAAAACATGCCTATCATTCTAATCTATTTTAAAATATCAGAACCTACTATATGTTAGTCAAATACCCACGTTTTTACTTCTCCTAGCAAATGAGTGTTTAGATTTTTTTTTCTTTTAAAACCTCAAGCAAAACATATAAAATAGCAACTCACCTTGATATGCTTTAGTGGTATTTCCCTTTGGTAGATTGATATTCGGACAAAGAAGAAAAAAAGAGACGAGTGGAGATAATGATAATGATGTGTTTTGAATGTAGTAGCATATTTGGTTTTATATGTAACATATAAGACACGTATCTCTCTTGGATACGTGTCAACTAGCCCCCCCCTTTTTTTTTTAAAACATAGTTTGAGATAAATTAATATAACTATGTCCCGCATTTTGTTAAAGCGGGTATTATCGGAACCTGATATTTTAAAAGTTAAGCGATTTGAAAAATACGCCAAGAACACAAAAAAATAAACTATCAATATGAAATAAAAACATCGACATTCGGAGAACGTTGATATTTTGATATTAATTCTAGGCTCAATGGACGTTAACGCGTCTAAAGAATGACACGTTAATAATAATTACGATTCATTATCGCCGATTAGTCGTAAAATGACTATAATTCATAAATGATAAAATTCAAAAAGCATAAAAAAAATAATTTACATGAAATAACTTTTATTAACGTTTATTGGGATTGTTCATAAGCTTAGAAATTTAACAGGATACTACAAAAAGACATGTAAGATGAAAGGATAATTCGTCCCTGAGTTAGAATCTAATGTTGCTGAAAAGTATAAAAGTGACAAGTCTGAAATGAACATTGAAGGTAACATGACTGAAAGAATTTAACCGGATTATTGAAGGAAGGGATGAGAGGTCCGGATGGACTCCTCCGTTCCGAGTGGCTTCCCACTCGAAACGACTCCTTCAAAGTTCTAACACAATGATAATCGTGGTCCTGATGACCCTGCTCTGACGATGCTGAATAGTTTCTGGTTCCATATTTAAGATGGATTTTTTGAATCTAGTAGAATGAATAAGCTATAGCATGTAGTATACATGAAACGATACGTACAATTATCCTGAAAAGGTAACAATTATATCTCTGAGCAAGCTGCTGAAACATATATGGACGAACTACGTGAACAATTGTGAACGTGTTAGGTGAGCAATTGTGAACGTGGTTCGCGATCATCTGATGAACGCTGGGCATGGAATATGTCGTGAACATGATATGTGGATCATACTGTGAACGTGATACTAGACATATCATGAACGTATGCTGAATGAGGAAGGAATGACAAACGATACAGCCTGAGACTGAAACGTCTGCCTGAGTATGAAAAACTGTGCTAATTTGAGTCTGATTTTCTTAAGCTTTCTATAACCGCATTCGGTAATCTGTGAAACATGTATTGAGGAATGGAATACCAAACGTGAACAATATTATGAACGTAAACGTGAGCTTAAATCACGAGATAGCATAAAACAAGAACTGAAACAGCATCATACTGCGAATGAGACGTCAACGTGAAAGTGAAAAACATGAACGTAAAGTGAACGTAAACATACACGTGATCGTGAAAATGAATTCTGTCTGATATGATGGTCGATGGAATGCCTTGAAATCGTACGATTTACGGCTGAATTTTCTGCAGGTTTGCTACTACGTAATCCTTCCGGATGAAAGAAAACGCGTAGGTTGATTACATGGTCGACAATGACTTAGATAGTATTATACTTTTTCTGAGTCTGTGGTAAAATGATAACAATCTCCATGGAGTCTCGTCTCCTTTCGGTCCAGAATTTCTACTGGTATTAGCTTTCTGAGTTCTATAAATTTTGTATGTTTGTCACCGACGTCGGTCTTGACCACTTGGTGATGGCCTTCACCTTCGCATGACTTTCTGAAATTTTTCCTTCTGAAATAGGGTGGCTTAGAAATGCCACCTTGTTCATCTGGAACTCACATCTAGGAAGCTGCGTATATAATTTCCTCTTATCGGAGAATCTGCATAGCCGTGAGAAGATAACTCTCGCATTCTTCTTTAGGATTTAGTGGATCAGAATGTGATCAATGAATATACTGACGATTTTGTCTGAGAATTTATGGGAAAAATTTTATTAATAAATTTCATAACATAGCTAGAGCATTAGGGAGCTCTGGAGTATGGATCAAAATTTTTGAGAGGCTATGGTATGTGTAACAGCAGTCTGGAGAACATCACGTTCTTCCTCTCACCACTGATGGCAGTATGATCGAGAATTTTTCTGAAAATATTTATGACATGGTAGCAGGTCAGGTATACCTTTTATACGTGGAATGAACATCGATTAAGAATGGGGATCTGGTAATTTTTCCGGTGGTCGATACATGATCTCATGTTATCGGCCTTCCTTCTGATAGATAGGAACGGTGCACTTCCTGGTGGTGTGCCAAGGCGAATAAAGCCTCATTCCGGTAATTCTTGCAGCAAATGCTACAACTCTTTTAACTTAGCTGCAGCCCAGCAACAAGAGGTTTTGAAAACATGTTATGTTCTTGAGACAAGCTCGATGTAGAATTTTGTTTTGTGGCTAGAAAGGAATTTCTGAAAAACTTTCTGAAATTATGTCTGGGAATTCTGGAGTAATCTGCTGGTCATGAGTTTAAGGAATTTCAGAAGTTAATTTATAACTGGTAGTTAGACAGTCTTCGTAGCTACAGACTGCTAAGTCACGCGCTTGTAAGGCAAAAACAATTTGTACTGATTTTTCTGCAGAAATATATTGAATATATTTGGGATTTAGTAAGATGGATCTTGTCGTTAACGAAAAGGAGAACCTTAATAAACATGGGTGGTACTGTTGAGTCTTTTCTGGCTGAGATGCAGGGGACTACCTGATTTAAGATAAAGCTGACATAGGAATACGTGAAGTAAACATGGCGACTTTTCGCTGAATGTTTTTTTTTTCCTGTAACCTCACAGAATGAATATTACGTGTTTAAACTGAATAATACTCTAGTGGTGGTGACTGAATTTTTAAATGATCTGGTTCATGTGTGGCATAATAGAACGGGTATACCCCCTTGGAGGGTACCCTGAATTTCTGAGAGCCTGATTTAGCAACATACGGAGTTATGAGTTCTGACTTGTACTCTGAGAAGATATTCATATGACGTTTACCATGACTGGTGCCCTGATATGTGTCTTCCAAAATGATACCTGAGACCTATGTCTTGACTGATGTCTTGGCACGTGTTTTAGTAGATGAATCTGAACAAGACTGAAGAATTTTCGGTAACTACTAGGATTGGCGGACCGGTTAGGCTACTGACCTCTGTATTACTGGTCACGTCCGTTCCGGAGTTCCGATGGTACTGACTGGTTAATTATAAGCACGGTGGTTGTCACTACTACTTTGTCTGTCTGTTTCCTGACGATCATTATCATGACCGTGATTCATGTAATTATTTTTGCTGAGTGGCCGGCTGGTTACCGGTTCCCACTCTTTTGACAGAAAGATTAGCTGAGTGAAGTGTGACATCTAACTGGGGAAGTAAAAGTATGGAATAGGATGGTAGTGTCTGATGGTTGAAATTTATTTTTGTCAGGAATTTCAAATTTATATTTTCGTCCTTGTTCTGCAAAGTCTTCATAGTATAAACGGCATCAGCATCTTGAGAAATCTCCAAAGTATCAGCAGCATCAACATTTGTGAGGTCTTCAAAGTGTTAGCAGCATCAGCATCTGGTACAATCTTCAACTCATGAGCAGCATCAGCACCTGGTAGAATATCGACAAGTGGCAACGCCTGAGATGATTGAGGATCGATTAGCAATATCCATGGAGTAGGGTACCTGGAGTACATCTAGACTACTGTACATGAAGTACAAACTGAATACTGCACATGGAACATATCTGAGGCACTGTACATGGAGTACTCATGAAATACTGTTCATGAAGTATAACTGAGACACTATACATGGGGTATATATGGAATACGGTACATGGCACTGGTGGAAATTTTATGGGATGATCGGTACTGGTGTCGCTTGTCTGACATGATCAAAGAAATAAATGGATTTAAACGGTAGTAAACTGGTCTGAAATAAGTAACATGATAGGCTGACAATTCCTGCATCGACTTACTGCTGGTTGTATCGAGGCTAAAAAGTAGGTTATAATCGAAATCCCAACAGTGGCCAGCATGAAGCATGATTAATGAAGGCCAATCATAATTTATCATGAAAACAGCTTTTACTGACATTCTTGTGTATCTTAACATGAAAACATCTTTACTTTGCTGAAAATATAATCCTCGTAAGGAGACATGAAACTGAATCATCATGAAGACGGAATCAACGTGAGGATCTGAAAATTTGACTGTTACAAGGAACATAAAAAGTCAAATCAACTGAGGTGTAATATAAACTGATGTGGACGGTGATGGTTCAATCCACAAAATTCAAAGAAGAAAACATGAGACTAAGTATGGGCTATTCTGGTTCGATCCATACTGGTCAAAATTTTCTAAGAACTGTCATGTATAGAAATTTATAATCTGGTATTAAATATGGATGGTTGTAGTCCAATCCATACTTGTCAAAACTTATAGAATGTCAAGATATGAGCAAAGGTGAACGTCTATGGTTCAGTTCACAAAACAATATTCGACTGAAAGCATGAAAATTGACCTGAATAACGGTGAACATTTTTGGTTGGTTCACCAAGTAATATTTGACTGAAAACATGAATCTGTCATGAGTAAGGGTAAACGCCTATGGTCGGTTTACCAATATAAAATCTGAACGGGCAAGGGTGAACGCCTATGGGTCGGTTCACCAAAACAAAATTCGCAGAAAAGCACATGCGATTAGATACGGCCAGTCATGTACTAACCTTTTTCTTAGTCAAAAACATTAAGAAAATCGGCTGATAACTGAAGAAAACTAACTGATGAATGCATGAGAAACATGAAAGATAACCACGTCAAAATCTGGGAGGTTCCTGGTGACTACCCACTAGGCACAGGTCAAGTTTTAGAGCCTACAGGTCGAACCTATAGCTCTGATACCATAATTATAACACCCCACTTGGATAAGTGGACCGTTACGTGTATTTATGGCGTGTCATCAAAGCATAAGGTCAATGTCCTAAAACATTAACTGACCATAAAGGAGTTACCGGAATCAAACATCGGTAATCAAAACATAAGCTCAAAACATGAAAAGTAAAATACTGAAGGAAAAGACTAAACAACGTCCAAATAAGCAGAATAATATAAGAAGTGCATAAAGTAAGAAGTCTGGATAGCTTCCATCCAAATGCACATGCTCTCAGAATCCTAAGAGCGTCCTGGTGTACATGCCGTTAGAACATGAAAGGAACTACGGCTGAGCATAACGCTCAGTGAAAAAATAAAATGCATGATAAGAATATACTGAATGAAACAAATGATAGAATACTGAAGACGTAAGACTGATAAGTAAAGTTGCAGCAGAAATCTGTAAATAATCTGTAAAGTCTGATTTATCAATAATGAAGCTGAACTGTTATCTGTTAAATCTGTATAACATGCATTTACTGTATTTTAAATTTCCAAGAGCTTATATAGGTCATGTGCTGTAACAACTGCTGCATGAATACATAGAGGGGTGACCTCGTCATGCTGTAGAGGGGTGACCTCTAAATAACTGTAGAGGGGTGACCTCTAAATACTATGTTGGGTGGAGGGATCAGCTCCAATGTGAAGGATGTAGAGCACACACCACATTCACCCTGTTAACTTGTAAACTGATAAGCCTAGGATGCATCCATAGGCCTTACATGACATGATAATAATAATGGCCAAAACGTGAAGGGACGATGCAGGATATCACTCTCCTGCATGTGAGTCACGACACCAGTGCCTCTAGTGTCATGGTTACGGTACCTCCGTAACTAGTACATAAACTGGTCATGCTTGTATATAATGCTCAGGCAATTTATTTAGTTATTAAATGATTACTAATAAGCTTAAACATATACTGGGGAAAACATTTGGCTGAAGACGAGGAATCCTAATCATGCATAGAAAGGAAGTCCTTACTGAAAAGACGGAAAATTCGTACCTCGTGTCCAGTAACCGACCGGGATCAACTGACAGAAATTCTACTCTGATTTCACGCGAGCTACATGAATAAAGGACGCGAATAATTTAACTGATATTCGTTTATTTAACTTACTGATCATATTGGCTTCTCATTTATTTATTTTATTTCTGAAAATCTGTACGTATATTAACTGATAAATCTGATCTTATAATAATTCATTCTAATATATTAACGACCTACTATTATTACGATCCAACGTATTCTGACGTTAATTAAAATACTATAATAAGTAACTCGTTAATACATAAGGTTTCTAATTAGAAAGTTTCTAAAACAATATAGTCTATAAAATAAATTTATACCCTTTTAAAATGTTAAAAACTATTTTAATTTAATTCACTTAAATACAATTTAAAACATTTATAAAACAAGACAAAAAAGGTATAATTTAAAGATCTTCATTTTTATTATTATAATTATGCCCCGAGCCTACCGAGATACCCTTTCTCGGTCGCACTAAACAATTAAACAAAAAATATATAAAAATATGCCTATATGAAGTTAGTGACAGAGATCTGAGTCACTAAAAAAATGTCAATAAAACTGAGTTTTTAAATCTGTCTGAAAAGCACTTTTGCGACAGAAAATAGTGTCACAAAAACTGTCGCTAAACTGAAAATAAAAGTGTATTTTTCTGTCCAAAAACTAGGTACTCATGTACCCCTTTTTTCCCACTGCTTTCTTGTCTTCCCACTGTTTGTATTGTTCCCACTGTTTGGGGTTTGGTTCCCACTGTTAGACACACCCAAACACCCCCTTATTGTATGTGCTCACTTTCCAGCAAACCAAACACCCCCTGGTGGCTGTTTGTTGTTTTTGTCACACCCACAACCCTATTTGGGGTTGTTTCAGCCTGATCACCAAAAGAAAACCACGGATGAGTCCTTGTTTCCCGTTGTTCGCAAAATCAAACACCTCACATGATTGTTTATCCCCTGTTTTGGGGTGTTCACTGCTGCCCACCAGAAAATACCATGGGGTCTGGTGGTCATGGTTGTTTACCACCAAAACACCACCGAGGTTTACAAACTCTCGGTTTTGTGTCCAACAACACAACCCCGATTGATTTCTGATTTCCACAGGACCCCGCGTGTTCTTATCTTTTTTTTTCGCGAATTAAAGAAAGAATGAGGAGTGATTTACCTTTTCGGGATTAGGGATTAACAATGCATACAAATCGAATTTCCTAAAGGCTAGAGATTGCGATCCTCCCTGTTTTGTTTCTTCGTCAGCGGTCACCCAAGGATAGGAAACCTTATTTTTTTTTTGTTTAACTGATTGTCCAAAAGTTACCCCGTATATTGTCTTTTGAACTGGGTCAGGCTTTCAAGCCCATTTTCTTTCTTTGTTTCTTTTAAACTGCTAGCCTATTAATCATATGCATATTTATTTCGTTTCGCGTTAACTTTCTTAGACATTCGTGATTCGATTTCCGTATTATTTATTTTCTGAAAAATAAATAATTAATATTTATTTTGTAATACTTATAAGGCTTGAAAAGTATTATCATTATATATTCTGAAATAGCTGAAATAATTAACTGTGAAACTTTAGTTTAACCTGAGACTGCGTATATTTAATATTCATGGATTTTTAAAATGGTTAACATTTGAATAGTTAAAATTAATTATTTTACTGAATAATTATTTACGTCAAGTTTTAAATAAAACATAGACTGTGCATAATTTCTGTTCTTGGATTTTAAATTGCGGGTTTTACATACACATAACAAGATGCAAACTAGTAGATACATTTCAAGAGTAAATCTAAAATGCATAAATTCTACTAATTAAAATGAGATGATATATTACCAATTAAAAGGCCTATTTTCAAAGAAAAAATAGTTTTGACCAAAGAGAAACTTTAGTACAACTTAACCTTTTAATTTGAGGAGACAATGGATCGATCCAAGTTTTAAAGTACAATATACTTCAAATATCTTGTGTGGCCATCGCTCTGATACCAATTTTAGAAACTAGAAAGGGGGAGGGGGGGGGGGGGGGGGGGGTTGAATAGTTTCTCTTTGGTATGTCTCCTAATTCAGATTCCTTTCAATTAGGTGAGTGCCAAAACTATCTTTTACTTGAAATCTAGTTGCATAATGATTAGGTTCAATTCTAATGCATTATCAATGACAAGTAGTAAGTGTAATGATAATGGAAGTAAGTAAAGAGTAAGGAATGAAACAACCTAATAGGAAGACACCAAGATTTATAGTGGTTCGGCAACGAAGCTCTATCCTCGTTCCTACTTCACTCCTTGAGTACACCTACTCGAGATTTACACTATCTCCACAAGCTCCCTTCTTGGCGGAGAAAACCTTACAACGTCCCTTACATTATTTTCCGACACTAAGCTAAATGTCGAGACTTAATCTTAGATAGGACCAATCTACCCAACGTCGCCCACTTCACCATTTTACGACATAAGGCTAGATGTCGAGTTCTAATCAAAAGATAGAACCAATCTTCACAACGTTACCTACTTCACCATTTTCTGACACAAGGCTAGATGTCGAGTTCTAATCCAAAGCTAGAACCAATCTTCATGACTCTTCACTTTGAATCTAAGTGAGAACTTCACACGACACAACTACACATCACTTTATAGTTTAGTGAGAACTCACAAGACACAACTACATTACTTTACAGTTTAGTGAGAACTCACACAACTTATTACAACTCAACTAAACATATCCAAGTACACTCATGTAACTTGGATGTACACAAGTCAAATCCAAGCACACACATATGCAATGGTGTTAGAAGTATTTAAAGTGATGGTCATATAATATACCGTTGCGAAGCCCGTGGAAAATGCTATTCAACAGTGTCGAGAGTTCTATGTCATTATTATGCATGAAACGGGAATTAGTCCCGAACACACAAATGAGGAAGGCCTCCTATTCATGTAAGCCTTAGTATTAAAGGCATAACCATCCTCATTTGTGTGTGTGTCTCCCATTTTGTATCTCTTCTCTTCTTCTTGTTTTAGAGAGAGAAACTCTCCTTAGTTTCTCTCACTAGAATCATCTACCTTGTATCTTTCTAGTTCTTCTTCATCTAATCTAATATTCCATTCATAGTTTTAATCTTGATCTTATTCATCTTTATTTCTTGTTCTTATAAGTCGTGTGATTAGTTCTAACAAGTGGTATCATTCGCCAAGGGATTCGTGGATAGCTCTTTGGTGTTGTCCTTGTTTCTTGTTAATTCCGTGGGTTTTTTGATTTATTTTTCTAAAGATTCAAAAAATTTTCGTGTTTTTTTTGGTTGTTCCAAGTATTCGTATTGTGGGTACTTAGGTTTGCTCAAAAACACGAATTTGTTGCCTCAAAGTTGCTAATTTTTTGCCTAAAAGTTGCTAAAATCGTTGCCTAAAAAGTTGGAAAAAAGTTCTCTTATTGCGATAGCTACAATTTCGGGAAAGGTAAGTACGGTTTTGATCGCAATAACCAAAGGGTTTTACTTTGCGATCTAAAGATTTCGATACCTATTCCGATCTGGACATTCCGATCGTTCTTTGCGATCTGGGATTCCGATGGTTTTTAAGGAACTTTGAGACGCTACTCTGCCAAATTGATCTTAGCCACATTCCGATCTGAAGATTCCGATCTGAACATTCCGATCTAAGCATTCCGACAGGTCATCATTGCGATCTAGGATTCCGATCGTAGGACATTCCGATAGAAGCACATTCCGATCTAGGATTCCGATCAACACATTCCGATCTAGGATTTTGATCTACACATTCCGATCTAGGATTCCGATCTGCACATTCCGATAGAGGGACATTCCGATGGATCATTCCGATCAACATTCCGATGGAAATTTTGTTTGAGTAATTTTTAGTCTTAGCCACTATCTAGACTAGTCTCGGAACATAGTTTTGGCGGGAAAATCATAGTAAAATTTATTTTTTCCTAGACCATTTTTAGGCCATTTAAGCTTCAATTTCAAATTTTGGCAATGCGAAAAATTTTTCGACCAAAAATTCAAATTTTCGGACCAAAATTCAAATTTTTAGGCCAAATTTCAAATTTTTTAGGTTTTATTTCTCATTAAAATTTTATTTTTTCAAGTTTTTTCCCTACTAGTTATTGGCTATTTCTAACTCGATTTCAAAATTTAGTGTTTCAAAATTTTTTGGATTACCGTTTTGTCGGACTGAGGAATTTTTTGTCGGGCTGGAAAATTTAGACAAAGTTTGATTTTGTTGACACCCCAACACACGCTTTCTACGAATTGAGATCCTGTTTATCACACGACTTCTACTATGACTTATCAACAAGACAATGATGCTGCGGATTTTGAGCTTTGTGATAGCCATGTAAGAAAGAAGAGGAATGCTGCCCATCTCCAGTCTCAGCTTCTTATAGCACAAAAGGAAGAAGCAGGATTTCCACTTCTAGCTAAAGAGTTTGATCTCATGGCATCTGCAGCAGCATATGATGAGGAAGAAGAGGTGACTACCGACTCCATCTTGATGGCTAATTCACAGTAATCATCCACATCGGTAGTTAAACCTGACAGAGCTCCTGTGTATGATTCAGACGGTTCCTCTGAGGTACACCCACGTCTCAATGATAATGAGTTATATAATATGTCTAATCAGGAGGAAGAGTATACTGAGTCGCTTGAGCCCTACATTGAGACACACGAGGATCAAACGAATACTAGTAATATTATTTCAAATGAGCCTAGTGTGGACCTTAGTGTGGATCAAGTTGCCCAGCCTACAACCCTTCCTGATGAGACACATGCGTATTATAAATCTCTATTTGATAAGCTTGCTAAGGATGTAGATCATGCTACGGTGGTTAATAATAAGTTTAGAGAAACTAATGCCAAATTGACCACTGAGCTTGCGGGATATAAGGAACGAGAGAAAATTTTGAGATTCATCATGAAAAAATCAAGGAAGTTGAACAAGCTCATGCTACATCGGTTTATCAAGAAAAATGCACCACTAAGAAATTAAATGCCTTACATTTGAGTATTGCTAAAAAGATAAGCGAATTGAATGATGAAATCACATCTCTTAATAAACAGCTTTCAACTGAAAAATCTACCATTTTGGAGTTAAAAGAAGAACGAAAAAAGCTGAAACATGATTTCAAAATTCGAGAAGATGGGCTTCTTGAGGATTTTTGCAAAGCTCAGGATAGGATTAGGGAATTAGACAACCTTTTGGTAAAACGTGGCCAATCTATGCAAACAATAAATATGTTCGCACCCAAAGTGAATGAGATAAACTACACTCGATACAAATTGGCCTTAGGTTGTCCCCTTCCTCCTAATCCAGGATACCTTAAGCAAGTTCAGGCCACAAATGAAACCTTTTATAATGGTAGTGTGCTCTTGTCTGATGAGCATGATCCTCCTACTGTGCATGATTCTGAGGAAACTACCGAACTTGCTGTAGAGACTCGTTTAAAAATGCAAAAGCTTAACAAAGAAGTGACACCTGTTTATTATCCGAAAGTTAATCCTTCAACTGTTTTTGTTCGGTCTAAAACGAGTTCTGAAATGCTTTTGCTACCTAGTGCGGAATTGTCTGATGACCCTCTGAAACCGAGTATCACACGTAGGTATCTAAACGAGCTCAAAGATAATTTTGTCATTCTCAAACGGGTTGTTAACGCCAAAATGACTGGAGGAAACTTTACATCACCCGTTCATGTCGAGTTACAAAAAGTGCTTCATACAGAAATCAATCCGATTATTAATCAAGTTGATGCGAGGATAGGCAATCTTGAGAACGCTTTTCTAAAAGAACTAGCCAAATTTGTTGAAGACTTCAAATCTTTAGCGAAGGAGGCTGATGAATCTCTTGATAAAATTAAAGTTTTGGAAAGCGACCTTGCATGTCTCTCGAAAGCCAGTGACAGTGGTGATTGTGTTGATAGTAACCCCGTTGCGGTAAACATCTCTGTGTCAGACAATGAAACCCTCCAAAATGAGCTTGATCGTACGAAAGAGAAAATGGAGTCTTATGTCATCAAAAAGGACAACGAATTCACCGATCTTTGGAATAAATATGTCAAAAAATGTGATGAATGTAAGGATGACAAACTCTCGTATGATAAAGCTTACAATGAACTGCAACAAACAATCGAACAGCTACGAGCTCAGTTAGGAGGTGAATGTCGCGACAGTGAGCCTTCAACAAATGTTAATCAAAAAGAGTTCACGATTCTTCAACACCGATATGATTTTCTTCAGAAACATTGTCATTCTCTTGAACTTGCTTTGCAAACCAAAGTTGGAAAAGTTCCTGATGACAATAATTTACAAGTAAAACTCTCTGAATCATTTCGTGAATTGAATGAAAAGAGTAAGCATATTTCTGATCTGAAAGCTCAGTTGCAAGACAAAGACATCGCGATTGCTGAGTTGCAGAAACTTGTTGGAAAGATGGGTGGGAAAACTGTGGAAGCTAAGGTTGTAAATTCAGTTTTTAGACAACCCAATGCGTACAAAGTACCAAAGCCATCTATCTTAGGAAAACCGCCTTCTAATGTTTCTAGGTTACCTCCTAATACCGATGTGCCATCGACTGTACCAAAACCAGCCATCTCACCCTATGTTCCTCCATTTAGAAAACCCACTCTTGCTAAACACAACTCTGTGAATGCACCCTGCACTACTCCTAAGAGTACTCCCAAGTGTGTGACTCTTACGCCCACAAAGGAATCTAATGGTTCAAATGACGTTGGTCAAACCAAAAACCTAGGGGATGGTAAGCAAAAAGGGAACATTCCGAAAGTAAACCATGTGTATTCAAAACCTAGTAAACCAACAACCACTAGAGTTCAACACACACCTAATGGTAATCAACCAAAACCTAGGACCCCTTCCCAACAACCTAGGAATTGGCAATCACCAATGAGTAGCCGTGTTTCGAACATAGTGCCTGAACGGTCAGCAAACCCTAGGTACACAAGACCTTTCGAGAATCCCAAACTCCCTGTATGCCCTACGTGCAAAAAGGGCATTCACCATGGAAATAATGCTCATTGCATTCTGCAATACCTCTATGAGGTAAACTCTCGTGCTTTCACACAAAGAAAGAATGCAGAATCCCATAAGCCAACAAGGAGATTCCCACCCGTCACAAAGAAAAGCAATGTCAATAAATCCTCAAGGCGGATCAATGCAGGGCCTAGTTTCTCTCCAAAGAAGTCTTCCGATGTGCAAGAGAACACTAATCCTAGATCTAGTCTTCAGTGGAAACCCACGGGTAGGATCTTTAAGGAAGTCGGTCTTAAGTGGATTCCCATCAAGAAGAGTGATGACACCTGCTCCAGCACTAATGCGAGTGTCTTGAATGTAGAAAATGCATTTGTTACTCCTAACACTAGTATTTGTGCAAATTCTTCTTCTGTCATTGCAGGTACTTCAGCAGATTCTGAATCCATTTCTTCAAAGGGTTCCAATTCTGTACATTCGACATCACCTTCTTCTGCTGTACAAAGGTCTATTTTGGATTATTTTCGAAAACATTGAAAATCAAAATAAAAAAATATAACACTTATAAAAACAAAATAAAAAATGTGAAAATTTTTCAAAAATACCAAAAAATATTCTTCTTCGACATGTCTCTCAGCATCGATAATATGGACGCACTTAGAAATGTTGTTCAAAAATGACACGGGTACGTACATAAAGTTCGAATGAGAGTTTAAATGTTTTTCAAAACATGTCATTTCCTCTTTCTTCAAATGATTTGCAGTTACCTCAGATTGTGACTCGTGCCTCAAAGAAAGGAAAGTTGATCATGGATGATAACTTATCCTTAACAACGAGAAAATAAAACTTTCTCGGTCATGAGCTTCCGATAAAAACATTCCATGTTTTAAGCTCATGTAAACGACTTACAGTTAAATGTCAGACTATAACTCGAACTTCAAATAAAGGAGAGTGTATTTTTAAAGATAACTTATCCTAATAACGGGTAGAGCAATCTATCTCGGGTTGAGCTTGTCACAAAACATTTAACGTTTTGAGCTCAACATAATGGCTTATAGTCACATGTCAGAATATAACTCGGTCCCTAAATAAAGGAAAGTCTTCGACTTATCCTCAACAACGAGAAATTCATTTTTCTCGGTCATGAGCTTATATCAAAACATTCAAAGTTTTAAGCTCATGAGCACAATTTTTCTCGGACTTTTGAGCACAATTTTTCAAAGTACTTCAAAACAATGTGCTCCTATACTCCCCTATTTAAATAGAATCTCTTTTCGAGGGGGAGTATAATGATTTCATAAACATTTGTTCCAAATTTTCATGACACATTATTCTCTCCATGTTTCATCACTAGTTTCACAAAAATTTCAATTTCATGCAATTTTTGAGGGGGAGAATAGTGATTAAAATGTGTTATCTTGAATAAGATCTTTGATATAAGTGCTTTCTCTTCCTAATATGTGCAAAATCTCTCCTTTTATGATGCACATATGTAGGGGGAGCGTTTTTGGTGATATAGAAAACTCTTAAGGTGTAAACATTGATTAACACCTTGACTGCATTTTCAATTAATTTTTCTGGTTACGATATCTATACCCTTCAACACAATTAATCACGACGATATTGGTGTCAAAAGGTGGTTAGGTATGCGTCCTATGATCCAACCAGAACCAGAGGGATCTTCCCAGGGACAATCCATTAGAACTTAGAAGTCCTTAGGAAAGATGGAGTAGTTGAGTGTACGGGAATAATGTCGACTAATGACTTAAGCTAGCACTGGAACAATCACAACAAGGTGCTAGTTATGACGTCTTGGTAAGCATTGAAGGGGTTGAAGAATGAAAAAGAAATGTAAGGATAAAGGGTGTAAAGAAAGAAGCCCTTCATACAACTTAGGCAGAAACCGGGTCAATACATCTATTATCAGAATCACTTTAATGATTTCTGATACTGAAGACAAAGCATCATGGACCCAGTGATGCAACGTACAACCCTTCCCAGCCTACTCAAGCTTCTCTCAAAAGAAGTTTGTTTTATTGTCACGGAGTTCAACTCATTTCTATCAACTTTCTCACTCCGAGATAGTAGATATTGAATAGGTGGCAGTCTGCTCCAGCCTCCGATCACCAAATAAACGTGCACTTATAGAGTCTAGAGCCAACGAGATTCATCAAAAATCTCATTAGGACACTTATTCCATAGATCAATTGTTGTTCATCATTAGAACACAAGCGATGATTTACAGAGTCCTACGCTCTATCCTTGTGGTATTGCTAGAACATTCAGAGTGATACTCTTTAGTATTCACAGTGATGAATGGAAATCCTTCCAGTGTTAACATCAAACAGCACTGCAGTAGGTCATATGTAAGATTCACTTGAATTAAACATATGTTAACTGGAAAGCAACAGTGGTTTGATTCTTAATTTATTCAAACTCGTTCCAGGTCTCGACGCAATATCTTTATGATCTTGCCAGAACATTCAAAGTAATACTTTTCAGTATTTACAGTGACGAATGGAAATCCTTCCAGTGTCATCATCAAACAGCACTGCGGTAGGTAACTTGTGCGATTCTATATGAATCAAACTTGTGTCAACTGGAAAGCAACGATGGTTTGATTCTTAATTGATTCAGACTTGTTCCAGGAAAGTGAATTGACGACTTAATCAGCAGAATGGAACTGCATGATTCACTCCTTACTTTGAGTTATCTTTCGATATATTCAAGTATTGAGAACGGCTACCACAGCTGGAAATCCTGTCAAGGAAGTTCTTTGAACTTACCTGATCACAGGTACAGTATTCGTACTGTATAACGGGAAACCGGTGGAATGCAAACGGTGGCGTTATTTCAAGAGTCGCAATTCAAGGCCACATATTCAGGATTATTGAAGAAAGCTCAAAGAACATCTAAAGACAAAGATTTCCGCTACTCTGATGATCAAAGGAGATTGTTAACAAGCTTTCATGACAACACAAAATATGAGTATGTGGGCAAAGACACAAGAACACAAGCTGGCAAAGTTACAAGATCAAGTCAAGGCAAATATCAAAGATCCAAGATCACAAGTCATGAAAGGATCGATGAAAGAACTCTCAAGACAACAATCTTCAAAGTCTGCAACAACAAAGAAGTGAAGTCACATAATACATGACCACCACTTAGGGGGAGATTGTTAGAAGTATTTAAAGTGATGGTCAAAGAAGTGAAGTCACATATTATAGGACCACCCCTTAGGGGGAGATTGTTAGAAGTATTTAAAGTGATGGTCATATAATATACCGTTGCGAAGCCCGTGGAAAATGCTATTCAACAGTGTCGAGAGTTCTATGTCATTATTATGCATGAAACGGGAATTAGTCCCGAACACACAAATGAGGAAGGCCTCCTATTCATGTAAGCCTTAGTATAAAAGGCATAACCATCCTCATTTGTGTGTGTGTCTCCCATTTTGTATCTCTTCTCTTCTTCTTGTTTTAGAGAGAGAAACTCTCCTTAGTTTCTCTCACTAGAATCATCTACCTTGTATCTTTCTAGTTCTTCTTCATCTAATCTAATATTCCATTCATAGTTTTAATCTTGATCTTATTCATCTTTATTTCTTGTTCTTATAAGTCGTGTGTTACAATCTAACAAATGGATTTACACAACACTAATCCAAGTATTCAAAAATAGCTTGGATGAACACAACTAGTCCAAGTATTTACAAATAGCTTGGATCTACACAAGATACAAATAAACAAATGATGAACATGATTAGATCTTTAGGAGAGGATGATCTTCATCAAGGCTTCATTTTTAATCACATCACAAGTGTGTGAGTGATCTTCTCTTTGGACAAGGTAAAGAAGAAGATCAAGAGGATAATCATAAGTAAACATACTTAACACATTAAGTGATCATTTACAAATGATTAGGATTAGAAAGGAGAAAGAAGGCTGAAAGAAATGTTCAAAAAGGGTTATGGAAAATGTAGATTTGATCTACTATTTATAAAAGACAAAAACCAATGGCTATCAATGCACGACCCCTTATCAATAAAGAACCGCATAGGCACTTAAGGAACCACGGAGATAGACTCCGCTCCTTTTTGTCTTTTAGTGGGTTAGAAATATTTGAGTCAGTTTGAAACCTTCAAAGGATATTCTTATGGCATTTAGAATATGCGATATTCAAATTTTCATTTTCCATTTAAATAAAACATTTTCTTAAAAAGAAAGTTTATTAAAAATATT
This sequence comes from Glebionis coronaria, assembly GCA_025667525.1. NCBI lineage: Eukaryota > Viridiplantae > Streptophyta > Magnoliopsida > Asterales > Asteraceae > Glebionis > Glebionis coronaria. The sequence continues at coordinate 171,065,836 of CM046876.1, read as the reverse complement.
TTGTCACATTTGACAAAAGTAAGTTTTAAGGTTAATCACTTTTATTATCACTAAACATGATTAAGATATGTTAGTGTAATGATTATTACCTTGATGATAGTGTTTGTTAGATAATTCGTTTTACGATTGTGCTTGACTATAAATGTATTGTATAGTTTTTTGTGATAAAAACTAAGAAAGATTAGTTAACACTAGTAATGTTTTTAGGCATCACTTTCATTAACATAAAGACTCGTTAATAAACAAAAGTGATTGTCGGGTCAGAACCCATCTATTTCTAATGTTTTATGTTTTTGATTCTTTCGGTTTCTATTTTTCTGAAATGTCAACAAAAACATGAAACAAGGAGAAGGATGGTGATCATCCCCTTGGATTGTAGTTTATGGAAAAGTATTGTATGTCTACGGCGTAGACAACATTAATTTTCAAATTAAACGGCTCTTTTTCACATGTCTATGGCGTAGGTAGTTTCTATCTACGTCGTAGACCACCTGCTGACATAAAACTTTTTCAAAAGATAATTTTCAAATGGATTTCGCTAGACCATGTATTAGAATTTTAAATGAAATTTGTGGGTGTGTTCCCTGTAAACCCTCACGAACAAAACTCATCCACTTTAGACACTGGGTAGTTTAGCAGCTTGTTGCATATGCTAAATGCAAATGTGATTCCTATAAAAGTAAGTCTGATTTGTTTGCATTGTGTTTGTTTCATTGTTGCATTGTCTTTTAAATGAAATTTGTGGGTGTGTTCCCTGTAAACCCTCACGAGACACAACTAATCCAATTTGGACACTGAGTGGTTTAGCAGCTTGTTGCATATGCTAAATGCAACTGTGATTCCTACAAAAGTAAGTACGATTTGTTTGCATTGTGTTTGTTTCATTGTTGTACAGGTTACACACTTGGAGCGGAAGGAAAATTCTAGGAAAGAGGTTATTGATCTAGAAGGAAGTCAGTATTGAGGAACTCGACTTCTATATCTAGCATATGATCTACACTCCCATTTGTAATGAGTATAGTTAACTACGTAGGGAACAAACGAAAGACTAGCAAAACCTGCAAGCTTACCAATTCTATCTTCCTAAGCCGATCTGGAGATCTAGCCCAACAACATCTATCTAAACTTAAGTTCCCGAAGATTATCACAAATTATAAAACAGACAAACAAAGTCGAAGCTGCATTATTAGAAAGCTACAAAATTCACATGTTTTTATCAAATTTGATACAAACAAACCTCCTAGTAACATGAGACTGCTACAATGGTAATTATACTACAACTAATGTCAGGCCTGATATCATAGATAATTTTGTTATTTAGCTCAACGCATTGAAGCCTCATTGGTTGCAAATTATTTTGGTCATGAAGAAGGAAACATAGAATGGGATTGGCATCATTGTTTGTTGATAAGAGAACCTACATAAAGGCATTCAAGCATAAGATATATTGCTTGAAGTCTCACTGCTATGTATAGGATGAGACAACGTGAATTAGGTTAACAAATATTCAAAATATAATCCAAGATGAAACAGACACATGCTATATGAAAAACCTTTATAGTCATGCTGGAATCAATATAAGGTATAAATCCATGATATACACTTTCTGTACAACATTTTTTGTTAAAGGACAACTTTCTGATGAGTGATACCTTAAGGCGGAAAAATTCATCTAAATATCAAGAAAGGTATAGAGCTCCGTAAATATCTCTCCTAACGTGATCTCCTCCAGTAGGTGGGTACCTGCATACCGAAAGTAAATTTATTATGTAAAACCATTATTTATATATGTGTGTGGTATTCATCCTGATCATAACATTGGTCTTACCATTAACTTGGTGGTTTAATAATCAGTAGGGCTTGCTTGTAGAAACTTAGAAACAACTGATCTATCAACATTTTTTTGGTTGTACATCAACCGCATCAATTCCAAACCAGTCCACATAACTAGGACAGAAATAGGTACCCGTACCTTGAAGAAGTGCCTTTATTTGTTGCAGCAGTAGAAAATTTTCATTACTCTATAAAATCCATAGGTTTAAACACAGTTTAAGACAAGAATTAGTATTACATGTTTCTCATTAGATCTATTTGCAGCGCATATTTCACGCAGTCACGGTCCCAAATCTTGACATACTACCACATCAACAACATAGAATGTTTAATTGCATAATGCTTCCCATCAACCTGATTCGGTAGAGAACCTGTAAAACAAATAAGTCATGATTCGCATTGAATGTTTAACTGAGAGGAAGGTGTGGATCGGGAAAAGGCATTAGGATAGTGTATTAGCATTCTGCAATAAGATAATTACCACTTTCCCATAGCTACCATAACCAATTTATGTTCACGAACATACTCATTTACCAGCTTGTTCTAATTATCATCCTATGGCAGAGAGGATGCAAAATAAATAAATCTATTGAGCAGTGTGCTACCATAGTAGTTATAATACTAGAATAGCATAGAGTTATATATAACTGGTTAGAAAAAATTCACATCCAAACAGTAAACATAAATATACATACAATCTCCTAGAAAGCCTAACAAGCATCAAGCAAGCAAACAAACAAGTAATTCCTAACTGCATTTAAAAAGGAAACATCAGATATACACAAATTCATTATCAAATTACCTCTGACCGGACAACTTTGTGTGTTTCCTTAACAGGAAACTCCCTGTAAATCAATCCGTTATGTGTCCTGTACACAAGAATTTCTTGTGAGCGCGATGATGGATTCCTAAACTCCAAATGATCTCCCTTTTCAGGATCCTACATATCCTCACCATAGGAGATATCACCATTTCCATTGAGCGGTTTCTAAGTAATGCAGCCACCTATATATGTTCCATCTCTTCCCTACATAAACAGGAAATAAGTTGTTTTCAATATTTGTCCTTTTATTCTAAAATAGTCAACAACAAAAATCAACCTTGAAACCAATTACTGTATTATAATTACATATAAAGAATCAAAGGGTCGTGTTACTAGGGCCATCATTCCTAATTGACCCTAATTTAGAAAATCAAAAATCGTGTTATTCTAATAACATAAACCCTAATTAAAAAAATCACAAAACCACTAAACTGACCCATAAAAATCTCAAGTTGATGACTAGATTAAAGATAGAACATATTAATCTGACTTGTTGGGTGGTGACCAGTGATACTTTTAGGTAAAGGAGAAGATAGTTATGAAGAATAAGTGAGATCTGAGATGTGAAAAATATGAGTAGGAGGGATAATTTGAATTTTGGTAAAAATTTAGGCGGGTTTATGAAAAACTAGAGAGAGAAAAAACTGTATTATATTCGTGAAAAGTTCCTAGCTGCGAAAATTGGTTACAAAAAATAGTTGATGATATACTAACTGATCGATGGCTAAACCAATAACCTAGTGACTTAACCGGGTTGATCCGTTGGTCGATCCCGTGATATGGTGACTTGATGGGTTGACCAATGGTCTCATATAGTGTACAAAGATACCCTATGGACTCCTATCGCGTGCAACGAAACCTTATCGATTTATATCTTGTACAACAATACCCTATCGACTCATATTGTGTACAACAATACCATGTTGGCTCATATCATGTGCAACGATACCCTATTGACTCATATCGTGTGCAACGATACCCTATCGACTCATATCATGTGCAAGGATACCTTAGCGACTCATATCTTGTGCAAGGATACCCTATCGACTTATATCGTGTGCAAGGATACCATATCGACTCTCATCGTGTATAACGATACCTGATCGACTCATATCATGTACAACGATACCCTATCAATACATATCGTGTACAACGACACCCTATTGACTCATATCGCGCGCAACGATACCCTATCGACTCATATCGTGTGTAAGGATACTCTATCGGCTCATATCGTGTGCAAGGATACCATATCAAATCTTATCTTGTATAATGATATCCTATCGGCTCATATCATGTGCAAGGATACCTTATCGACTTATATCATGTGCAAGGATACCATATCGACTCTTATCGCGCATAACGATACCCGATCAACTCATATCGTATGCAATGATAACCTATCAACTCATATCGTGTGCAAGGATACCATATCGAATCTTATCGTGTATAACAGTACCATATCGACTCATATCGTATGAAAGGATACCCTATCGACTCATATCGTGTGCAAGGATACCATATCGACTCTTATCGTGTACAACGATACCCTATGGACTCCTATCGTGTGCAACGATACCTTATCGATCTATGTCTTGTACAACGATGCCCTATCGATTCATATCGTGTGCAAGGATACCCTATCGAATTATATCATGTGCAAGGATACCATATCGACTCTTATCGTGTATAACGATACCTGATCCACTCATATAATGTACAATGGTACCCTATCGACTCATATAGTGTACAACGACACCCGATCGACTCATATCGTATACAACAATACCCTATCGACTCTTATCATGTACAAGATACCCGATCGACTCGAATCGTGTACAATGATACTGACTCATATCGTGTGCAAGGATACCCTATCGATTTATATCATATATAACGATACCCGATCGACTCATATCATGAGCAAGGATACCATATCGACTCTTATCGTGTATAACAATACTCGATCGACTCATATCATGTGCAAGGATACCATATCGACTCAAATCATGTACAAAGATACCCTATCGACTCATATCGTGTACAACGATACCCTATCGACTCATCCGTTTAACTTGTCTTGTATAACGATATTATGTCGACTCATCCGCTTAACATGTCGTGTATAAAAACTAATTTTCCTATTTTTAAATGACTTAAATAAAAACAGAAAATAAAAATTATTAAAAATTAGTAAATTAAGATGGAAAAATATGAAATTAATAGAAAAAGTTCTAAATACTGTGTAGTTTCTAGGAAAAATAAATAGAAGATCCTAGCTTATCTCAATAAGCTAGAAACTTATTAAGTCACGATTTATTTAAACAAAGAGGAAACAAAAAGCTGTTAAATATATAATGGAATGAGACCTTGACAGATAAAGAGTACTAACACACTGGTAAAACCCGGAACCCCCACTCGATAGGTCACGGGTTCGAGCCAGGCTAGATACTTTATATATTTTTTTTTAATTTTCCTCTTGGACAAATACTTCTCCTACAAACAGATGGCTTGTGGGAGGATAAGAAGCTATAAAAAAGTAAACAATAAGCCAATAAAAAGCAGATAAAAACAAAGATAAGCTACAAAATTAAAAATCCTAAAATTAAACTTACAGTTGCAAAGCAAACAACACTAACAGTGGTAAGAATGTTACCTCTTCTAGGCCATTCTTCACAGAGAACAAAGCTACTATTGAGCCCTTTTTTGAAAGCTACTCGTTTTAGCTTTTTTAATTGATTTTAAGCATTATCTAGTTAAGCACAAGTTAAGAGTATTTTATCTTTTTAATCTATTTTCACTAGTCCTCCCAAGTATTCATTATATTTCGTGTCAAATTTCTCATAAACGACTAATTTTTCTTATAAAGGAATATGATGTTTGTTTATTCTAGTTCAAACAATGTGCTTAATTATTAATCAAACTGAAAATGAAAACTTTGAAACGACTGAAGTAAAATAAGAAACACAAGATGAAAACTTAGCAACATAATTCAATTCAACAAAATAAAGGATTAAAGTTTTTAAATAAAAAACATTCATTCTGTTTTTCTAATTAATCCAACTTGGGAGATTTTTCACGATCAAAAGCCAAATGAATTTCATCGTATGACTCTCTGAACTTATCTTCTTCTTCTTTAATTTCATGCTCAGAGTCGTAAACATCATCATCATCATTAATTACTATTCTTCCTTCAATTGCCTCCTTAAAAGAGCAGCTTCCTCCCTCTGGTGCTGTTCTTGCTCCTCTTACCTCCTTCTCAAGGAAGCAGCTTCCTCCCTCTGGCGCTGTTCCAGAATCCTAACATTCTCTTCATCTTCGATCTTCCATTGTCGTTGTTCTTCAGCTTCCATAACGTAGAATCTGTATTCATCATATGGATCATGATAAGGAGCAACAATAGGGAACTCTCCTTCTTCATTTGCTTTAAATTTTGTAAACTCCAAACAAGGTTTCCTGAAACATGTTAGAGTATTACTACTAATTATTAACAAAAATACATAATTAAGAAAAAAAATGTGATACAAACTTGTTTTCAACAGCATTGGTATCTTCAAATCCATCGTTATAAGAAGTTCTTGTGGATGATGAAGCCATATTTGAGATTGATAAAATTGTCTGTATATGTAATTAGTTGTTTGTTATCTGTTTTTATGATTAATTTCATTACTTAATCCTTGTTTATATAAACTACGGATAGAATACAAAGAGTCAGCCTACATGCTAACATCTAATGCATATTCATGCATGTAATTAATTTTTGTGAAGTTCCAAGAATTAGCATCATTATTGGGACGTGTTAAAAGTGTGTGTACATCTAATGTAAACCTTAGTTGCACCTTAATGAAAACCATATTGTTAAAGAAAAAGGAATTAGACATAATATTTGTCCAAATGGAAGACAATATCTTCTTTATTCAGTATAAGAAAAAGGAATTAGACATAATAACCTTATTTTTAAGTTTCTCTGTGTAAAACTTGCTTAGCCTAAGCCTAAAGGGGTGTTTGGGCCAGTCTCAAAAGCTGAGTCAAAAACCATAATTTGACTTAAGGGTTTGTGGTAATTTGATATAGGCTTAGAATTAGTGGTTTTCAGTTTTAATTATTGTCTTTATAGTTAAATTCAAAAAGTTTGATGCTTTGTGTTTTTTTTGTCATGATTAATCAGTAGGATAGAAAGTGCTTGATGATTATTGTTGTTTGTATTGTCTGGTGGATTTTTCTAGTGCTATCTGAGTTATATTGCTTCTATGTTAGGCCTTGATAGGTAAAATCCACATTAGAAGCAATTGAGTTCAAACTTTGTCATTTTTACCAACCTTTGAGGTCAACTGCATCAACAACTTTAGTTTAGGTTAAAATAGGTTATAAGTTTTGATTTCTAATTCGTAGGTAGTTTTTAATATATACTTTGTCTGTTTTAGGTTTACTTCATGGTTAGGGCCCCTTTGTCAACTAAATTATAAGCCTAAAATTAGCAAAACAACATTGTTATAGCCTCTAGTTACTATAGCACTTGTTCTTATTTTTCAACCATTTCATTTTACTTGTTCTTGGAGATTTATGATTGTGTATGTGTGTTAATTTGTTTTTATTTATTATACTAACCGCCCAATAAGCCAATTACTTATTGGGGCTTATTGTATTTTTAAAAAAATAGCAACAAACAAGGTCTAGGACTCATACCCACGACCTTCCATTCACATACCAACATACTTAACCAGTTTGCCCTTGGGCATTTTTTTGTAAAGATTCAAAGGACATTTTGTAACCTCTTTTTGTTATTCTTTCATGAATAAGCTGTTCTAAAACATGTGACTAATATTAAGGTTACTAATATTGAGATTACATTTGGCTCTAAATATTTGTCACATGAAAATTTGATTGTGTGACATTTTTCAATGTATTGGTCACATATAATCATATTATAATGTGACCATATATATAATTTAGTTACACATAATTGTTTGACGATTTAGTGTGACCATATATGATATTTGATCAAAGTCTTCAAGTGAGTGTACTATATTTGTCACTTTTAAATGAATATAGTGAATAATGGTTCAAAAATTACTTTATAATTGTCACACAACAAAATTCATGTGTGGTTAATATTTAACAAAATATACTAGTCACTTTGAAGTAATGTGTGTGACAACCTTGTTTACCATTTACTCACTTGTAAAATAAGTCCATGTGACCATATACGGTTTTTGGTCACATCCGATATGTGTGTGACAAATATTTGTCACACATGTATACGTATAATGTGACTAATACTTGTAACATAATTTGATTCGGTTATTTTAATGCAATGATGCCTAAAAACGTTAGTTGTATTTTTCGGTCTCGCTTTGTTTGATTACGATAATATATAAAAATAAGAATTTACGATAATAACGAAAAACAAATTCTTGAGTTCAAGTTTTTCATTTCAACCATTATCACTTAAGGTATGAACAAACAAGTTTTCATCTTAATTAAGTGATCAAGGGTTTAAATTTTCTTAAAACTCACCTTTTATTAAATGTGACAAAGTTTTTTATTAAACTTTATTTTTAAGAAAATCTTTTATTAAATTAAATATTTGAAAATTTGAAAATGGAATATTCCATATGGTTTAGGAATATCCCTTGGGGATAAACATTCCACCAGATGTGACTACCCCACTAAAAGACAAAAGGGCGCGGAGTCTACTACCACGGTTCCTTAAATGCCTATGCGGCTCCTTATCAATAAGGAACGGCGAGCACCAATAAGGAACCGCGCCCAAAAATAGCTGTTGGGGTTTTGTCATATAAATAGTGGACCATTCTCAGATTTTCTTTTTACCTCTTTTGCACACAAATTTCCAGATTCAAGCATACTTCTTAAATCATTCAAATCCTTGGTTATTTGGTTGATTACTACTTGTTTAGAAGTAAATCTTTCTCCTCCCATCTCGTCCTCTTCAAGTGCAAAGAAGAACACTTTCATCCTTGAAGTGTTGAGTCTACCTCAAGAATCTATTGAAGATTAAGTTTTATTTATTCATTCTTATGTTGTTGTGAAGATCCAAATAGTTGTGTTATTTGGAAATTGTGTTGTTGTAAAGATCCAAATAGTTATGTTATTTGGAAGTTGTGTATGTTATGTGGTTAATACTTAGTCCTTAAAGTATATTGGTGTAGATTGGTTCTAGCTAAGATTAGGGCTCGAATTTTAGCTTAGAGTCGGAAATTAGTTAAGCGATGTGTACGGTTTCTCCACCTTAAGGAGCTTGTTGGTTAGTGAACTCTCGAGTAAGGAGTACTCGAGGAGTGGAGTAGGGACGAGGAGTGAGCTTCGTTGCCGAACCACTATAAATCCTTGGTGTTTGGTTTGATCTTTCTTTTCATTATCTTTTTACATTCATTATTCTTTACTTGCATATACTTGTAATTATTAGTTTAGTTGCACTATCCCTTGTCCATATTGTGTATAAGAAGATTTAACATATTTGCTCAAGTCTATGTTTTTGAAAAGGATTTTTAAAAACCCATATTTAACAAGTAAAATTTAAGGTGTTTGGAAGCAAGTTCTTCATTCTCAACACCAAAGACTACCGTACTAAGTTCGACCCAAAGTCGTACGAAGGTATCTTTTTAGGTTGTTCTCAAACTAGTAAAGCCTACATGGTCCTCAATAGAACCTCAGTGTAATCGAACAATCACTGAACGTGACATTTGATGAAACCCCTCCTTCATCTAAGACACCACCTTTGGTAGATGATGACTTGGATGAAGTAGATATAGTTAAAGACAAAGAAGTTAGAAAAATATGAGTTGAAGACCTTAAAGTTGGAAAAGGAGTAAACTTTAGGGAGTCTAAGGATCATGCTCTCGAAAACGTCATAGGAGACTTAAATCAAAGGACCCTTAGATCTTAAGTCCAAGATCAAAGTAACTTCTTTTGTTTCTTCTCATTGATTGAATCAAAGAATGTTAAAGAAGTTTTGATGGATGAGAGTTAGGTCATCGCTATGCAAGAAGAATTGAATCAATTCATTGCTAATGATGTTTGGGAACTTGTTCCTCCACCTAGAAGTACTACCATAATAGGAACCAAGTTGGTATATAGGAATAAGTTAGATGAGAACAGTGTTGTGTCTCGTAACAAGGTAAGACTTGTAGCTCAAGGCTATAACCAACAAGAAGGGATTGATTATGATGAGACATATGTAATGGTAGCAAGTTAAGAGTCAATTAGGATCCTTTTAGCTTATGCTTGTGCCTTAAATTTTAAGCTTCAACAAATGGATGTAAAAAGTGCGTTTCTTAACGGTTTTATCAATGAGGATGTATATGTGGCTCAACCTCCCAGCTTCATTGATATTGAGAAACCGGATCATGTTTACAAGCTTAAGAAAGCTCTTTATGGTCTTAAACAAGCACCCAAATCTTGGTATGATATACTTAAAGCATTTCTTGTAAAACATGAGTATACCATGGGGATGGTAGACAATACACTCTTTACAAAGAAGAAAGGTTATCACCTCATAATCGTACAAATATATGTTGACGACATTATATTTGGTTCAACTTGTCAAAGCTTGTGTGATGACTTTGCCAAAATCATGCATGACGAGTTTAAAATGAGCATGATGGGAGAACTTAACTTCTTTTTAGGACTTCAAATTAGACAATTGGACGATGGTATTTTCTTTAATCAATCTAAGTACGTTAAAGAAATGCTAAAGAAATTTGGATTATAGGACTCTAGACCAATGAAGACCCCTATGGACTCAGATACTAAACTCACCGTAGATGATGATGATTGTGAGTCGGTAGAAAACACCAAATATAGAGGTATGATTCGTAGTTTGTTGTACCTAATGGCAAGTCGAACTGATATCATGTTTAGTGTTTGCCTTTGTGCTTGCTTCCAAGAGGCTCCCAAAACCTCTCACCTTGAAGCGGTTAAGCGTACATTCTGATACACTAAGGGCACTATACATTTAGGATTATGGTATCCTAAAGGAACCGACATAGAAACCATAGTATACGTAGACTCAGATCATGCGGGAGACTATGTGGACCGGAAAAGCACTAGTGGAGTTTGTACCTTCATGGGTTGTTGTTTAACTTCTTGGTTCTCCAAGAAACAAACCGCTCTTGCTATATCCACCACGGAAGCCGAGTATGTAAGTGTTGGTAAAACTTGTAACCAAGCTCTATGGATGAAGAAAGTGCTTGTTGATTACGTGATTACACTCAATGATGTTCCCATCATGTGTGATAATAACGATGCAATAGACCTTAGTAAGAATCCCGTGCAACATTCGCGAACTAAGAACATAGAGATTCACCACCATTTCCTTAGGGATAATGTTCAAAAGGGTAACATTTCGATTGAGAAGGTACCCTCGGTAGAAAACATAGCTGACATCTTCACTAAGCCACTTAAGAGGGAACCTTTTAATTATTTGCGTCTAGGTCTAGGTTTGATGGAACATATTCCTTAATTGCGCATTTTATTGATCGATTCTTTTTCTCTTTTAAGTCTTTTCATTATTTGCGTCATTGAGTATCTTAAACTCCTTTTGAAAAATTCCTCTTCTCCTTTTTAAAATTCTCAAAGTTCTTTCGAAAATGGTCCAGAAATGTTTTTGCATTGTTAATTCAATTTAAAAACGTTTTTCATGGCTTCTTACTATTGATAACGAGCATACATAATTCATATGTACGATTCTCTCAAATATAGAAAGAACAAAAATGAACTATGAAGGATCATTGTGTCATGACTATGTGTTTAGATTAATACACCTCCAACATCGATTTTACTTTAAATCTATGTATGTTGGTCAAAAACTTGTTTGATGAGTTCTTGTGTGTTTTCTATGTCTATTATTTCTTTTTAGCATGCCTCTATGATTAGTTAGACTAGAAAATTAGGATTTGCTGAATTGAAAAATTATCCTTGTCCACCAAAACTAAGTTTTTGTGGGCAGTTCTCCGAATAACCCGCAAATCCATATATATATATATATATGGAACCACAGGCATAGATAAGGAACCGCGAGCAAAGCTTCTGATTCTGAGTTTTCTGTAACTCCAAATTTGTTCCAACACTTTTTGGGATCTTTGTTTCAAACCTTTGATCACCCCAAAATTATCTTGTGCTTTCTCTATTTAACCCTAAGCATTTTGCATCCTTTCTCAAATCAAAATGTCTTATTCACCAAATGAAAGCCTTGATTCTCCTCCATTTTCCCCATCTCTTTCAATCCAAATTCACCTACGAACACTCAAAATCATATTTCTTCTTCTAAGAATATTGATTGTGGAACCTCTTCTCTTCCACCACTAGCCTTTTGTGTTCTTACTCCCTCACATTATAAGGTCATGCATCATGGGACATATTGCCATTGTTGTCAATATCAACATCTTGCTATCGCTCATATCTATGAGGAATTGAATTACATCAAGAGTCTCCTAATCAAACCTCCTCTTTACTATGACTATGAGATTACTACCAAGCTACCACCACCTCCTTCCGCCACTACCTTGTCTTTCATTTAAGCATGTGGATTGCTTATCTCTAAGAAATCTAATTCAAGCAAATCTTAGAGTTCTAGTTTAACTAGGATTAGATTTATGCTTTTCTTTTGGCTTGTTAATAATTGTCTTTTTCAAGTTTGTTTTCTCGACTCAATTCGAATTGATATTATGTTTTCAAGTGTGACTTAATTGTTTTTTGTGAATAATAGGATTGATTGGTATCTATTTCTACTTGGCACAAAGCAAGTAAAAAATGTAAAAAAATATTAACTATATATGTTATACGTACTACACTACAACATATAGCAATTACCACAATTAAGTGCACAAAATATAAGGAATGTAAAATACAGATTTTATACTACAAATTCGAAAAATGTAAAATCCAAAAGTATAAAACTAAATCCTATTTTTATAAAACTAAAATACGGTTTATAAAATTTGAAGTACAATTTATTAAGCTAACAAATGCAAAGTCAAATATACAAGCAGTACATTAACAATCCAAGTATACAAAATGAGAAATGTTACTAATATAATATGCTATGTCTAATATTAAACTAAAAGTGATACTACACTAACATGGAAAAGAAATGTAAGGCTATCAAATGCAAATCAATTCTTTCCGAACCGAAGTAAAAGAAATGCACAGTCCAATACATGAATAGAAAAGCCCAATTAACAATTTAGCTAAAAGAATAACTGATTCTTTAAACAAAATACCCTGACGAAGTCTTACTTAAACTAAGCCTAAGTAACAATAGAACCCAAAAGCTTACGAAACTAAAATCCTAATTCAACACAGTAGACAGATTCACAAGCAAGAGCTATAACTATAACAAATACAAATGAATTTAAACGAAAACAAGTCTTAACATTGGATTTTGACTAAATCCTTTTTATCACTATTATTTTTATTTGAAAAGAACTTACTACATCTTATCTTTAAACTCTTACACAACGTGACACCAAATCAATCTTAATCCAAACTCACTAAATAGACAGAATTCAAAATTCAAAAATATAGCAAGCAGACTTTACTCAAACTTCAAAACAAGAACAGTAGCTTAAGGAAAAACTAGTGAAAACAAGACTTACTAACTATCACTACAACTGATAACGAGCAATTTATCCTAGTGAATTCAAGAAAACAGAATTATTCAGAATAATCCAAACACACTATATCAATACTGAACAAGAAATCAGAAAGCTGCAAATATCAATCTATAAGAACATTCGTAAACACTAAAGCAACTGTATCACATAAGTAGATTAAACGATCAAAATTTACACTACAAACTGATCAATCTTGGAAAAGACTAGGAAACGTAGAAAATGTAAAGTTGCGCTTAACCGTGACATCCGAAGCTAGTTTGTTGAGTCGAAGGTTAGCGCTGAGCTACCTTTGTTATCTGCTACTGCTGAACTCAGAACTTACTCGAACTGTCATCACATCAAATCCACTAACTTTTACACCAACTCACTACAAATTCACCTGCATCAAAGATCAAAACTTCTACTACTATGAAATTTTTGCACATCTGAACTTCTAACCGAAAACTTCAACTGATCAATTACATAAGACTGAACTGTTTATAACTGAATAGCTGAGAAAGAACAGTGGACTAACCAACTTCCTAACAAACACTAACAGAAAGCCAACTGAATCCAAAAGATTTACTAAAACAAACATGGACTGACTCTATCTTAAACCTGTTGAAAAGCATTTAAAAACGTAATCTTGCTAAACTGAAAGTTAAAAATTATTTCTTTCAGATTAAACCTGCTACAAACAAAGCTTATTAATAGGATTTGACAAACAACAATAGCTCATTAGAATTCATTTTAGAATCAAGATATTTAAAAATAGAATAAGGAAAACTAGATGTGAAAGCTTCATTTATCATTAATGGAGATAAAAGGAATCTGTTACAGCTGAAACTGAATTAGTTACAAGATTAAACAAGAATTGTAAACAGAATGTAACTACTACCTAACTGTGTGTGAAAGCTGAACTAATATACTCCTATCTACAAACTAGCTAAATGACTAACTAGCTAACTAATTGTTACAAATGAAGATGTGTGTGGGTATTTATAGATGTTGAAGAGGTGCCAGTGACGTGTTCAAACCACTCAGGTAATGCCACGTGTAAATAAGAGGTAGAGTTAATTGGGTCCTTCATAAAAACTCCAGATTAGGCCTACTTTATTCACTTGATCTTGATATAATTCAATCACATCATCTTGTAGAGAATGATGTGATGGATGATTCTTCTTTTATATGCTTCCCTTGATTTCTTGTTATTACTCCTCGAATCTGGCTTTAACTAATTTATGTGAACTGTCGGACCTTTCTTTCTCTTTCTTTTTGTTGATAAATACACGTACAGGTTGTAACAAGGCTAAGGATTTTTTTATTAAAACAAGTATTTTCCATCTTTAGTCCCTTTATTTTAAATCTTCTATCACTTTGTAACTTTAACACTTTTTGCTTGTAACAAACTACACTTTAAACCCTTAGTCTTTGTAGATTAAGCAAATATGGTCCATGAGTGCTTTATTTTGTCTTTTCTTTAGTCTTTCTTAGTATAAAACCCGTGAAAGCTCATGATTATCTCAAATGTATTTATTTTTCCTGAAAATACACAAACACAAAATACACGCGTAATTCTGATAATTTATAGTTCAATATAATGTATTTGGTCGTGTTTTAAGTAGTTTTAAGGTTATAAATGATGAGTGTTTTCACACTTATCAACTCCCCTCCACTTGACCATTGCTATGGCCTCATGCAATGCAGTTTTTTAAAGCTCTAGATTACATTTTTTGCATAATTAATCTACCTTGGCCATTTTATGATTTAATATACTATACTATGCTACAGGATGCATGATTTTTAATTTTTAGGAATGCAATGCAAAATATAAACTCTATTGATTTATTTTTGGATTTTCATGAAATGGTTTGATGGAAATAACTCATTAAGGAATCATTGACTTTGATTAGGGCTTTTGTACCATGAATACTTATCATCCTCAAGTTTCACTTTTCCCATACCAAGCTTAAAAACGTGATCATTATTATTCATAAGTGAAAGTGCATCGACTTATTCATACGAATTAATTGATTACCATTGTACCCCCACTTATTTTGCCTCTAGAACCGGTTATTATTTGAGCAAATTGCTTGAGAGCAAATTTGTCATTATTTAAAGCGTGAAGTATAAGAAATGTAAAATCTGATAATAAGGAAGCACGGTTTTAATCCTAAGTAATCACCTTAACCATTACTTAAAAAACCGCCCACAATTGATATAAGTCCGACCTAAAATAATAAGTCTGTTGATCCCAAACTTAGATCGATTAGCTTTGTGTATACGAGATTAGATCAAGTAATACACCTAGAGAAACCTTTGTATATGCTTTATGAATCTAAGTGTTATGCGGAATCTAACACTTAAACAAGAACACACAAGATGTAAACAAACTTTCACTTTGATTATTAATATCGAACTTGCTTACAATGAAAGATGTTTACGAATGAAAACTTATATAAAACTTATATCAAACATTAACCTAAAGGTCTTCTTTTATAGACATAAGAAGCCTTGTACAATAATCTACGTATCAACTATTCTAGGTAAAGATAAATATAGAAAATACATTGTTGTTCTTATCTTTACTAGAAGTAATCTAGAATATAATAAACGTGTAGAATATATCTTCCATCAGTGCTTGTCTTCAATGTGTCAACGCTTGACTTTAACTTGTCAACGCTTGAGCTGTCAGCGCTTGTTTTGTTCTTGTCAACGCTTGATTTGTTCTTGTCAGCGCTCAAGTGATCTGGCCTTAATTTATTCCCAACAATCCTCCCCTAAATTGATATCCACTCTTATGATCAAGTTTCTGAATAAGCATTAAGGACTATGAGGAATCTTACAAACCTTCTCATATTGGTAATGAATAAATCTGATCAAATCTTTTGACACGTTACTTGAATAATCTATTTCCAGCTGAGTGTCCTTCATCTTTTCCAAAATAGCCTTGGATATGAAATACTGAGCATCCACAAGTAAATACTCAGCAAACTTTGTAGAGCTCAAATGCTATACACCATCAGCTGAATATAACCTCCATTGAAGACCACTGAGGTCATCTTCAAGATCCTTCCAAATTGCAGGATCCTCATCTTTTGGTCCACACATTCTTTTGAATGTGGTCCAATGTTTTATTCCATTAGCTGAAGTTGGTGCTTCAGCCTCATACTTGATCTCCAGCAACCTCCAAAGGTCCACCAAGTCTTCTCTATCACAACTTGCAAACAAAGATATGAGAGTGGTAAAAGTGTGTACCTCCTTGCCAAATCTGCCAATCTTCTAGAACCCACATTCATCTTCTTCATAGCTCACAATTGGGTTCCTGGAATCTAATGGTAACACTTGCACCATATCTGAGGCTTCTAATGGGGAGAGCTTGAGGCTCTTTCTTATAACAGCTTCACTTGGATATAGTGGATCCATATCTTTTGGAAACTCAAATGAAATTCCCTTCTTCACTGGCCTGGGAACAATCATAGCTTTCTTGAGTTCCATTTCTTCTGCAAGTTCCTCCTTTCTTTCATCTGAAAGAAGTCTGAGAGTGTTTGCTTCCTGCACTCTCACCCAAATGGGATAAGCCCTGTTTTCCAACTCATCAAATGTCAAAGCCTTTAACTTCTGATATGTCCATCCAACTCCATGACATCTGAGCAACATAAAGTAGAGCTCCCTTCTATCCCTTTTCAACTCTGAGAGAATATTGCTTGCCTTGTGTTTCAAAATCACCTGGCAATCCTTCTGAACTCTAAGAAGAAGCTCCAAACCCCATATTTGATCTAAAATGGTCAAGTCTGGATTATCCATGCATCTTTCTTCCCAAGCATTGTACATTTGAACCACCACTGGCATGTCAAAGTCAACCTGCAATTTCAATTCTCTCAACTTTTCCCTAGCAAACTCATCACCATACTCAAGCCTCCCTGGTTCTATAATCATCACACTTGAGTCTGAGCTAGCTTCATCACTTCCTTCTTCTGAAGTCACAACAAATGGTGACTTTTCCTTTTCATCTTGTTCCATGATTTATGCAGCTAATCTTCTATCAAACTCAACTTGAGCTGCATCCTTTGGAACACTCTCTTCTACCAAAATACCCTTACCCTTATCTGATGGTGCAATGGTTGGTAAGGTAGATGGTAATACCTGAGTAGAAACCTCCTTGATGATAGATGATGACTAGGATACATCACCCTCATGTGCAGGTTTGTCAACGCCCAAATTTGTCCTATCAGCGCCCAAAATACTTCTATCAGCGTCCAAATTTTCCTTGTCAACGCTCAAATATCTTCCCTCAGCGCCTTGTGTAACCTCTCTCAACATAGCTGTAAAATTTAAGTTGGTGGGAGACACTAAGGACGTATCAAAACCTGTTTGTTTCTTCAAAGTTGTAAGGGCCTCAGCAACATCCATTGATTGACCATCCTGGCTGCCCTTATCACTCAGATTTATTTGATCTTCCTCCCCTTTGGAAGATTCCTCCATACCCCTCCTAGCACGATCACTTTCCAAAACAACAATCCTCTCCCTCAATTGCTTGAGTTCAAGGCCTTGTGAGCAGACTACTTGTACTAAGTCTGCATTTTGCTTTTGCAAGCTAATACAGACTGCCGTCAATTCCATAAGAGTCATTGGTTCTAGTCTGCCCTCTTCTAAAATGGGAATTTGACCTCCCAAGTCAGATTCATTGGGCAAGGATGAGGACTTAATTATGGTGGGACTGCCTTGGCCAGCATCTAAGCCAGAACCAATAGTCCCAGCCTCATCCAGGGCACCAGCCACACTTGTGGTGGTGGTTCTCTCTGCTTCATGGCTAGGACCACCAGAGGAGAACACTCCAGTAGTCCTTTGGCGTTTCATCAACCTATATTCAGGGGGTGTGGAAGATGGTGTGGAAGAATGGGTGAATGTGGGTTGGTTAAGGGGTGTTTGGGATTGTGAAGGTTGTGTGTCAGCGTTGGAAATAGGCACATCAACGCCAACATTGAGTGTGTCAGCGTTGAAGGATTCTGAGTCAATTTTCATTTGTTCAGGTGAAGGTAAAGGTTCAAGAATTGGTTCAAGTTGTGGTTGAGGGTCAATTTGAGGTTGGGGGTCTGGTTGGGGTTGTGCTGCTGCAATAACAGCAAGCATGGCTTGGGTTAAAGGTAGGTCATGATTGGGTGGTGAATTCATCTTCATAAAGATAGCTTTCTTTTGCTCAGGGATCTTATAAAAATCATTGTGATCCCTTGAGCAATAACCTTGAACATCAAAAACCATTTGGAGAAAACGGGGATAAGCTAAAGTCATTTTTGTCCCCTTGTTTTTACACATCCCCTCAAAAATCATTTTAGAATAATTAAATTTTTGCCCTGTTGCAATGCACACAATAGCACTGGCAATGGATCTATTAATCTCATTATGTGTAGTACATTTGGGACTCAAACATTGAAGGAGGACATGTATGAGGTACTTCCAGGCTGGGGGAAATTCCTGCTTATGATACTTATTTAGAGTACCTTCATCAAGAAAAGGATATCCCAAAGCCCTAAGCCCTTGTTCTATTTCATTTATGGGAAGGGTGGCTATACCATCAGCATCATCAAGATGCAAGGCTTGGCGTACCAAGACCTCAGTAACCACCCAGGTCTCCCATGAACAATAGAAGTCAATGTGGTCACTCCATTAATTGTTGAGGAACTGACAGTGTTCCAAAACTGCTTAATGTGTGTGACTGGAATGAGTGGTGCATGAGAAAGAGCATACCTTAATGGGGATGCGTTCAAATACGCCACCATTTGTGTGTATTGGGGAAACAGAGCATCATCAGCTTCAAGATAAGCAATCATGTTGTGTTGTGATCTAAACCCCAATTCCAATTCTGTTGGTTTAAACTTTGGTGCCATTGATGAAAGCTGTTAATTTTAAGTGAAGAAGATGAAGTTGATAAGAGAAAATTGTTAGACAAGAATTATAGATACCCTGTTTAAAATAGGAGCCAAATTTATAGGAGAAAAAGAATGCATGTGATTGGCCCAAAAATAGGAAAAGATTTTCAAAAATCAATCATGAAAATTTTGAAAAAGTTATAAGTTATCTCATGCATTAAATGAAAGTAACAACTCCTAAAATTACGGCTTGAAAATATGTCAAAAGTAACAACTGGGTAGGTCCCATTGAGTGTCAACGGTCAAAAATAACCTATCAACGCCCAACGGCTATAATCTTGTCAACGTTTGCCTATAGCCATGTCAGCGTCCAATTTGGTCACAACAACGCTTGGAAAATTCTTGTCAGCGTCCAAAAATAAAAATATTTTAAAAAGTAAAAAAAATGACCTTAACAAGTAATTTATCCTAGAGAAGATAACCAAAAGCTGATAATTATTATAGGGCGGCAAGCACTGTCCAGTTATGCACACTTGCATAAGCAAGATAGACATAACAGTCCTCTAGTGTCCCTTGCTAACCAAAACTCTTAACAACCAAGTTACCTTATAAAATCCTTGTTACTCCCAGGTAAATCCCATAACAAAATCATTCCCAAGTCTCCCAATAGACCACAACCAATTCTAGGCCAAAAATGTCTTGGCAGCATGCACAATATCAACTTTGCATGCTACAGTGCCTCATGATTTAGTAAAACTAACTCATACTCACCTGTGGACACAATCTAGAATTGTGATAAGAGTATCATATGGATACCCAAAAATCCTAAAGGTTCCTAAAACCTCCCCTTAAACTATGATACAAAAAGTTTGCTAAAATCATGCATGAACATAAAAAATTTATGTCAAGATAGGAATGAAACATTCCAACCATCATCCATAAATAAAACTTGTCCAAATGCTTCTCCATTGATCCATAAGCAACTCGTATCCAATGGTATACTGCTAACACCATCTGCACATTTAGATTGAAAACCACAAAAGTAACATTGTTGCTGACAACGCCCTGATAACACATGACAGCGTTGAGGGAAGCTTTGTCAGCGTTAGACAATTATATTGCTGACAACATTGCAAAAACACTTATCAACGTTCAAGCAACCTTTGTCAGTGTTAGAAAAATATAGTGGAAAATCTAAATCATCAATAAGACCAATAATAATGCATCATCCTGTACATACTTTTACAAAAAGACTCAAAAACACATATTATGTGAGATTGACCATTCCAATACTTGTTACCAAGTATTGAAATCTCCCAGCATCAAAAGGTTTAGTTAATAAATCTGACACATTTTCCTCAATGTCAACCCTATCTGGTTGTATTAAACCTTTCTCAAAGCAATCTCTTATAAAATGGTGTCTAATTTCTATGTGTTTAGTTTTAGAATGATGTACAGGATTCTTAATGATGCATAAAGTACTATTATTGTCAACAAATATCTTAGTATGCATGAAATTATACCCATAGTCCAACAGCTGGTTCTGAATCCACAACACTTGGCCACAACATGCAGCTGCAGCCACATACTCTGCTTCAGTTGTAGAATTAGCCACCACTGTTTGTTTCTTGCATTGCCAAGATATCAACCTGCTCCCAAGAAACTGACATCCACCAGTTGTGGATTTCCTATCAAACTTATCACCTCCATAATCACTATCTGAATATGCAATCAGCTCCAATGGTGAATCCTTTGGGTACCACAAACCAAGACTAGGATAGCATCTTAGGTACCTAAAGATCCTCTTCACAGCATAAAGGTGACATTCTTTGGGAGTCACTTGATGGCATGCACAAGCACACACAGCAAACATGATGTCAGGTCTGGAGGCAGTAAGATACATCAAGGATCCAATCATGGATCTATAGTGCATGACATCAACATCTTTCCCATCTCCAATCTTTCCCCAAGGGTGTTCTCTATCCATAGGAGTAGTAGCCCTCTTTTCATGTGGAGAAAATCCAAACTTCTTCAAGATCTCAGCAACATATTTATCCTGGGAGATGAAGATACCATCCTATTTCTGCTGAACTTGTAAACCAAGAAAGAAGTTCATCTCCCCCATAGCACTCATCTTGAATTTGTCTGTCATAAGCTTGGAGAAATCCTCACTCATCTTTGGATCAGTAGACTCAAAAATGATATCATCAACATAGACCTGCACAAGCAACACATCCTTGCCTTTCTTCTTTGTAAATGGTGTCTGATCTATGGTGCCCCTTTTGAATCCATTGTCCACCAAATAGGTAGACAAAGTACCATACCATGCTCTAGGGGCCTGATGAAGACCAGACATAGCCTTTTTGACTCTATACACTTTATCTGGATGCTCTGGATCCTCAAAACCAGAAGGTTGCATTACATATACTTCCTCAACAATGGTGCCATAGAGAAAGGCACTCTTGACATCCATTTGATAGACAGTGAAGCCCATGCAGGATGCATAGGCTAGAAAAATCCATATAGCTTCAATCCTTGCAACTGGTGCAAAGACTTCCTCATAGTCTATCCCCTCCTCTTGTGTATATCCTTGAGCCACTAACCTTGCCTTGTTTCTGACCACAATGCCTCTTTCATCTCTTTTGTTCCTGAGAACCCATCTTGTCCCTATAGGTCTGACATATCTGGGACAATCAACTAGCTCCCAAACATCCTGAATTGCAAATTGGTAAAGCTCATCCTGCATTGCTTCCACCCAACTTGGTTCTTTGAGAGCATCAAATATTTTCTTGGGTTCTTCTTGTGACATAAAACATGCAAACAAACATGCTTGCACAAGAGGGGTATCAACCTTCTTGTGTATATTAGCAATAAACCCACCAAGACCTTGATGAGATCTTCTAGTCTGAACTGGAGTCATAATATCACCAATGATCTGGGAAGGGGGTGATTCTTCATTGTGGAAGTGAGAACTCCTCCTTCAAAAAGTCTGGTGTCCTCAACCTCATTCTCCATATTGCTAATGTCCTCTTCATCAGACTCTCTTCCATCAATATGAGGATGAACCTCTTCATAAATATTGGAAGGTTCACCTTGTTCAAAATTTGAAGAGAAAAGATTGGCAGAATTGTTGTCAACGCCTGAACCTTGTTTGTCAGTGCTTGGGCTAACAACGCTTGAACTGTTGTTGTCAACGTCTGAGCCATCAACGTCTGAATTGGTCTTGTCAGCGCTAGATTTTCCGTTGTCAGCGCCTGAAGGACCATGCATGTTTGTATCTGGTGGTATTTGGAAACAACCATTATCTTGTCCAGCAGCAGCAGCAGCAGCAAAAGCATCTGTCCAAATGGGAATTGTGACATATTCTAATATAGGAGATGCCTTTTCTGCTTGTGATTCAACCCTCTCATTAACCTGTGTACCTGAAACATTAACAACTTGTTCCTCCACAACATTTGAAGTTACCTTCACAATGTCTGGATTAGTGACAGGCATATAATTTAAAGTTCTAGATAAGGGTTCCAAATCAAACAACCAATTAGGACCACTTTCAGGATCACTAGGTTTATTCTCTAAAAACCTAACATGTACTCTTTCAACTATACGTTTGTCCTCTTTAAGATAAACCCTATAACCCTTGCTCTGGACTGAATACCCCATAAAGTAACCCTCATCACCTTTTGCACTAAATTTCCCTAAGGCATCACTAGTATCCAACACTACTACATGACAACCAAAAGGTCTGAGAAAACCAATGTTAGGTTTTCTTCCCCAAAGTAACTCATAAGGTGTTTTGTTCTGAATTTTGTTAACCAATGCTCTATTTTGCACATAGCAAGCTGTATTAACAGCCTCATCCAAAAAGGCTATAGGAAAGTGAGCATCAGCCAACATTGTTCAGGCTGCTTCAATTAGGGTTCTATTTTTCCTCTCAGCAACCCCATTTTGTTGTGGGGTTCTAGCAATACTAAATTGCCTAGTAATTCCTTTCCTGGCACAGAAATCATCTAGCTTCTTGTTCCTAAATTCTCCACCATTATCACTCCTAAGCATTTTAACCTCATTGCCAGACCTTTTCTCAATCAGAGTGATAAAATCAATAAGAACATTAGATGTGTCACTCTTCATAGCTAGAAAGAATGTCCAAGTAAATCTAGAAAAGTCATCTGTGATAACAAAGCAATATGACTTACCATTCAAGCTTTCTATATTTGTTGGACCAAAGAGGTCCATGTGAAGCATATGAAGAGGTCTGGAACTAGTATGCACCTGTTTGGACTTGAATGAGACCTTGTGCTGCTTGCCTTTAAGACATGCAACACAAGAGTGGTCATTGTGGAAGGCCTTCTCAGGCAGACCATCAACTAAACCAAGCCTCAAAAGTCTATTTATATTTTTAAAATTTATGTGCCCTAGTCTCCTGTGCCACAAATTACTCTCATCTACTGAGGCCTTAGCATAAAAACAAGACATATTGGTATTCATTTTAATCCTATTAAAACTCACATTATATATGTCCTTATGCCTAGGTGTTCTATACTCAATATATTTCTCATCAGGGATCTTAAAATCCTTACTTAACACCAAACACTCAGTATTAGTAAAAAGAACTTTATTTTTGTTATCACAAACTTGTGATACACTAAACAGGTTATAATCAAGTTCTTTTACCAGGAAGACGTTCTCAAAACGCAGATTATTGGTGAGAAGGGTTCCTTTGCCTATGATAGTTCCATATCCACCTCCAAAGTATACCTTATCACCATCTTTAATAGGAGTGAAATTCGTTAGATAGTCTTCCTTCCCTGTCATGTGCCTTGAGCATCCACTATCCCAATATCCATAATCATTGATCTGTCTTTGAATGCCCTGCACATAAAGAAAACAAATTAGTTTTCTTTGGGAACCCAAGTCTCAAAATACTTGGATTCATCTGGTTGTTCAATAAGAACAGACTTATTTCTCACAACAACCCCATTCTCATCCTTTTTAGGATGAAATACCCAGTTAACCCCAATAGGTTTTGTAATGACCTTTGAAATGTAATTAAATCTATTGCAAGTCATTGAAATCCCATTATCATTAGGGTTTTGATCTTTCTTGGGTCTCCATGTTAAGCTTGAAGAAGCTTTAGACCCCTTACCTTGTGGCTGCAAATATTTAGGTCTGGTCACGTTTCTGTCAGCGTTAGAATTTGTCCTGTCAACGCTGAAATTACCCTTGTCAGTGTTGAACCTAGGGTTTGCTACAGAAACCCATTGCCTATTTGACCAGGTGTTTGTCTTTTGAAATGGTCTTTGTCCATGAGTGTTAGACCTTCTAGAAAAGAATGGGGCAGGTCTAATCACTTGTGGACTTTGCTGCACACAAGGTTTGGGTCTGACAACGTTTGACTTCCTAACAACGTTGACTTTGTTCCTGTCAGCGCTGAAATTGTTTCTGTCAGCGCTGGCTTTGTGAGTGTTGACACACTTGTATGCCAAGTGTGAAAAACTACCACACGTGTAACAAGCTTTTCTAGACACAACCTTAGGTCTAGAGGAGAAGAAGCCTGTTCCATGATTGCTAACTTGACTCTTGGGTGACCTAGTATTCCTATACATCTCTGCATATTTAATGCTAGGTCTTCTAACAGTGTTTGAGCCTAGGTCAACAACTTTACTAGTGATTGGGTTAGTAACCTTAATGGGTGTAGATTCATTTGGACTTTCACATAGCAAACCTCCCTTAACAAATAAAGTAGGGTTAGCTTTCTTCCACTCATTTAGGTCAGTCAATTTTTGTTGATACTCTTCCACTGGAGTGACAACTCTTGGTGGAGGAATGAATTCCTCCTCTTGGAGCTCTGGTAAACCAGTCCAAGATAACTCCCTTTGTTGAACACCATAGAAGTCACCAGCTGGTGGTGGAACCAAAGAGTAATCATTCATCCCAATCCCAGTCATGTCCTTAGGATCCCTTTGTTTAGCTAGACAATCTCCTAGGGTTTGGGTGGCTCTATCAAATCTTTGAATTTTGAGGCCAACATTATCTTTATTCTTAATTGCCTCATCTAACTTAGCCTGTAATTCACCATTAACCCTTTCCATGATGTTTCTAATATCCATACTACCCTCTAACTCATGTTTTAAGATATTGATCTTATCTTTTAAGTCAAATTCCATTTTCTTGTATTCAGAAACGGTTTTCTCAGTTTCAGTAAGAGCTAGTTGGTAATTAGACAATTTACATCTTTCAGTACTCATATCATCTTTTAGTTTTAACACCTCTTTGTTAAGTCTTTCAGTATTTAACCTACAACCTTTGCTACAAAAAGCATCATCATATACCTCATTATCAGATGAAGAGGAGGAGTGTGCCATGAGAGCATATTCAACATGCTCTTCTTCTTCAATATCAGCAACCAAAGCTTTATCCTCTTCAATATTCTTAGCCAGATAGCTCCAATCCCATCCTGTACCATCAATTCCTTGAACTGCAACCATAGCTTTGGAATCCTGAGCTTTAACAACCTGACTTGAGGGTTTACCAGCATCAGATCTTCTAGGAGATCTGCATTCCCTCATGAAGTGCCCCATACGATGACAGTTGTAGCATTCAACTTTGGATTTATCAAATCCAGCTGTATCTTTAGCATTGAAGGTCATCTTCTTTTTAAACCTTCTGTTCCACCTATTTGCTCTTATACTAGCAAGAGCCATGTTCCACTTGATGTCCATCTCTTCCAAGTGCTCATCACTTATCTGCTCAAGGTCCTCATATGTAATCACTGAACCATTGGGCAAAGAAGCAATGTAAGCACAAACAGTATCCAAATCCAAACCAGCAGGTTTAACTCTTGGGGAGTCATTCTTGAATGTGTCAGCGTCTGAATACGAGACGTTGACAGGACTTGTTCCAGCGCTGACATATGATGATCCAGTAACTGGATGCATATAAGAGTCCTTCTGATTAAATTGACCTTCACTATGAGAGAAGAAGGCCATGTTGTTGGTGATAGATTTTCTTCCATGCTCTAAAAGAGTTTCATCTTCCAACAGCCTTAGTTTGTTGTAGATGTCATCAAACGAGGAGCTCTTGTAAGTATTGTTGGCAATAATAGATCTTGCCTCAATCTTCCATGCCTCACCAAGACTTTTAAGAAAGGTAGCATTGATGTCAACCTCACCAACTTGTGTCCCCATGAAGGACAACTTGCTAGTAATGTCAAGCAATCTGCTTCTCACACTACTCAGTTTCTCATTGGGTTGAGCTTTAAAGACAGCATAATCATGCAGAAGTTGCTTTTTCTTTTCCTCCTTAGTGTCTGCATTGCCACCATATGCAACTTCAAGAGCTTCCCAAAGATCCTTAGCAGATTCATAGCCTCTATATTTATGCTGGTTTTCTTGTCCCAAAGAGAATTTCAGAATATTTAGGGCTTTCATGTCAACCCTTTTGTTTGCTATGTCATCAGCAGACACAGCTCTACCATCTCCAGGTTTTTCTTTCTTATCCTCTTCAGAACATCCAGCAACAGTTGATCTTTGAGTAATGGCATCAAGAATCTTTTGAGCCTTATTGAATGTGTTTCCATATTCAATAATCTCCCAGAGTGTGTAGTCATAGATCCCCAGATATTGTTCAAAGTTGAACTTCCATAAGTCAAAGTTGGTTGCATCGAGCATGGGAATTTTGATGTTTGGTAAGGCTGAGGAGGAGGAGGTTATTGCTTCAGACATGATGTTGTTAGGGTTTCTGAGAAAATTAGGGTTTTGGTGATTTTAGGGTTCTGGTGTTCTTTAAGATCAAAAGTTCCTCGACAAGCTCTGATACCACTTGTTGATCCCAAACTTAGATCGATTAGCTTTGTGTATACGAGATTAGATCAAGTAATACACGTAGAGAAACCTTTGTATATGCTTTATGAATCTAAGTGTTATGCGGAATCTAACACTTAAACAAGAACACACAAGATGTAAACAAAATTTCACTTTGATTATTAATATCGAACTTGCTTACAATGAAAGATGTTTGCGAATGAAAACTTATAGAAAACTTATATCAAACATTAACCTAAAGGTCTTCTTTTATAGACATAAGAAGCCTTGTACAATAATCTACGTATCAACTATTCTAGGTAAAGATAAATATAGAAAATACATTGTTGTTCTTATCTTTACTAGAAGTAATCTAGAATATAATAAACGTGTAGAATATATCTTCCATCAGTGCTTGTCTTCAATGTGTCAACGCTTGACTTTAACTTGTCAACGCTTGAGCTGTCAGCGCTTGTTTTGTTCTTGTCAACGCTTGATTTGTTCTTGTCAGCGCTCAAGTGATCTGGCCTTAATTTATTCCCAACAAAGTCATCCGCCTTATGTGTAAGATCCTTATGTCATGCATTAATAAGTAGCTACTCACTCGCTAAGAAAAGAAAAATAAAACTCACGCAAGAATTTATATCCGCCGCCTTTTTGAGACCTTGGATCTTGAATCCCGCAACCCGTCAAGGTAATATTGGACTGGAGCAACTATTAAATCTCCGCAACCCTTGTGAGAGTAATATTGAAATTTAATAACTAGTATAATTAACACCACACCGCCTCTCTTGGGAGTCTTGTATAATTATTTTTTTTTCTTTTTTTTTCTAGCCACTCAATTTTTTATAAGCCGCTCTTATTTTTATTTATTCCTCACAAATAATAGAAAAATAATTAAAAGAAAAACACCCGCTAAGTATTAAGCATGACACAAGTCTAGTACACATAAAACATTCAAACTTAAAATTTTAAGACGTACTTATACCAACCACAAATTATTAGTCAAAAATGCATAAGAGACTACAAACTGATTAAAACTGTTCTTGATTATTTATTAACAATATATACATGCGCTGACAAGAAAGTAAAGGTTACGAAATGGGATTAATAGCCACAAGTAATTAATATGAGATTTATCTAGCCCATTACACTTACTTCAAAATCTATCATTTTTCGTTCTCTACAGTTTAAAATCTCAAATAATGAGACTCGTGGATGCTTAGCCTAATAAACCAATAAAGGTTTACATGGTTAAGCTAGCTAGATTAAGCTTGAATAAGCAAACTCGGGTTGAGTCAAAATATTCAAGGCGGGCCTAATATGTCAAATACTTCTAAACTTACTAAACCATATCCTTTATTAAATTTTATTTTCTTTTCATTGGTTTTTGATGAAATATAAAAGAAGAACTTTATACAATGCAAATGTGTTATGCAAATGAAAAATGATATATGCAAAAATTATGAATGCATATTTTTGGTGGCCAAAATAGATCAAAAATTTGAAAAATGTTTGAAAAATTAATTTTAACAATTATCATGAAAGCAAAGGCAATGGTCTAGGCAAGGTCATTTCGATAGAAGTCTCCCCTACACATAAGATAAACATTTTCCTCAATGTTTAAGAGTATTGGAGTAAACTCCCTTACACTTATGACATTGATAAGTTTGCTTAACTCGAGCTAAGGAAGAGAGAACTAAAGTGTATCCATTTTAAACACAAGTGTTGAATATCACAATAGCAAAAACTAATCAAAGTGAACCGGATACACGGGCCCCCTCCATAAGCTCTATGAATGAAATGAGAGAGCGAAACCCTAGAAACAAACACCAAAAGACGAAGAAAGGTACCCCTCCACTTCAACTTTACTATAACACCCGCTTATTTATGGAAAAAAATCTAAGGAATCTAAATCTAGTTATTCGATGCTTGATTTTATGCCCTAAGTCTCTAGCTCGACTCGGCCCCAAATTAGGTTGTCCTTGGGGAAACCATCATGGAGCATAGAGTATATCCACTTTGAAGCACATGTCACATGATACAATCAAACTTAGCACGTTGCCATTTACAATGAGATTTAGAATATCCGCCTCAATAAATGGACCGGTCCAACGTGTCTTAAGTTTGTCCAACATAGAAAGATCTCATATAGAAGTCACACCATGATCAAATACATAGTTTCCATCTCTACACGTGAACAACTCCAAAGTAGGTAGCATTAACAAAGTAAGCTCATACGAGAATCCCATGTCAATAGAAATCACACTCTTAAGTGGAGTAGATGAAAACCAATATTTACCAAACATACGGATCCCAGGATCAAAAACCTTCCCCTTCATGGGAAAATAAGAAGATGAGCTCGTATCAACCATATGAGATTCCCCCTTAGTTATCAAATCATCATGAGACAATGAGGGTGTAGGAATTAAAAAATTCATAACGATTATGTCCATGTTGTGCTCCTCATCATCATCAAAAGGTGGGGAATCCTCTATAGAAGGCATAGTGAGAGGAGGATCAAGAGTAATAGTGTCTGGTGGTGGAGGTGTAGGCTCTATGTTCCCAAAAAGCATGTTCCCAAAAAGCATGTTCTCAATAAGACGAATATCCTCTTCCCAATTAGAAACACTATCATCGACCTCTAAATCAGTATTAGCAAGAGCTGCCTCATTGATGGCCTCAATATCCATAAGAGCATCCATATCAAAAGTTTTGGATTCTAAAGGTGCCTTAGGGGAAAAAGGATTAATCTCTAAGAGTATAGGATTTTCTTCATCAATAATAAACTTCAAGGGTGAAAGCGTGGGAATAGAAGGCTCAAAAGAAGGTGTATTGATAGTTGAGTTTTACAACCTTGTTTAGGAAAACAAAGTGTAATTAGGGTAAGTACGACAATTTAGGAAAATCGTGCACAAATGACCCAAAAGTGGGGATCGTTCTCAAGGAGGCTTGGTGTGTGTGTTAAGAGATGATTAATGGTTTGTGATTATATTTTTGAGAAAAGAAAATAGAAATGAGATAAGAAGAGAATGACGGTTACGATTGTGGATTACACTAAGACGAAAAGTCGTACACGTAAAACCGTAAAAAGTGACAAAATAAAAAATTTACCCTAAAAATTCCTAAAAAATTGCAATAAATCCTAAATAATGTAATTAGAGTTTACAAAAAATCAAAAATCACTCAAACCTTTTATTTAATTAAATAATAATTTTTTAATGCTAATTAAAGCTCAAAAAATCAATTTAATTAACAAAAAACCCAAAATGAGAATTTTTCAATTGTAAACCTCTAAAATGACTTAACTAAATTTAAAACTATTTTTGAAAATTTTAAAATTAATAAAAACTATTTAAAAACAGTTAAAAACTATTAAAACTTATAAAATTCCTAACTTAATGTATTTAATCTAGGAAAAATGAAAAAACTTGAAAAATCTAAATTTTAATTTTTAATAATAAAATAATATTAAAATAATATTAAAAATCCAAAAGTTATAAAAAAACTCTAAAAAGTAGCAAACTAGCTTATTTTAATCCAATAAACACAGAAATGAAGTTGAAATTACAAAATACCCCTATTGGGCCTAGAAATGGGCTAAAAGTCCAAACAATCCCCTTAATGGGCTCAAATAGGCCCAATAAGCAAAATGTTGTCCAAATAAGCCCAAAAGCTCCTATCTGACTCAAAATTTGATTTTAAGAATAAAACTCTGAAGGCCCAAAAGCTGAAAATGTGTTTAAGCTAGCTTATTTAAAGCAACTTATTTTAATGGGCTTTTTGGCCCATTAAGCTATAAGCTGATGCCATTAGCTCAAATTAGACACACAAGATTCTTTTGAGTTACTTAAGAGATCTGTAAAAATAAATATGAAATAAGCACAAGGAATAAGCCTGAATAAGCTAAAAGCTATCTTCACAAAACGACAAAATAGTCGTTTTCGAGTTCTAGGCCACCCCAAGAGCTGATTCAAGTTTAAAAAGCTTTTAAATGACTTAACTAAGCTTAATCAACAAAAATTTTTTCAATAAGCACACTCAATAAGCTAAAATAAACAAATAAGCACTTAATTAAAAGTCAAACTTATGAGTTTTCTAGCAAAAAGTCAAAGCCAAGGTCTGATAAGCTCCAGATCAAATAAATGGGTCAAATGATGAAGATCTATTACAAAAAGTAAGTTGTTGCAAGTCTGGATAAGCCGATATGGCTTATTAATAAGCTGAATGACAAATTAGGAAAATCGTGCACGACGATTTAGGAAAATCGTGCAATACGGTAAGAAGAGAATGACGGTTACGATTGTGGATTACACTAAGACGAAAAGTCGTACACGTAAAACCGTAAAAAGTGGATTACACTAAGACGAAAAGTCGTACACGAAAAGTCGTACACGTAAGTACGACGATTTAGGAAAATCGTGCACAAATGACCCAAAAGTGGTGATCGTTCTCAAGGAGGCTTGGTGTGTGTGTTAAGAGATGATTAATGGTTTGTGATTATATTTTTGAGAAAAGAAAATATAAATGAGATAAGAAGAAAATGACGGTTACGATTGTGGATTACACTAAGACGAAAAGTCGTACACGTAAAACCGTAAAAAGTGACAAAATTAAAAATTTACCCTAAAAATTCCTAGAAAATTGCAATAAATCCTAAATAATGTAATTAGAGTTTACAAAAAATCAAAAATCACTCAAACCTTTTATTTAATTAAATAATAATTTTTTAATGCTAATTAAAGCCCAAAAAATCAATTTAATTAACAAAAAACCAAAAATGAGAATTTTTCAATTGTAAACCTCTAAAATGACTTAACTAAATTTAAAACTATTTTTGAAAATTTTAAAATTAATAAAAACTATTTAAAAACAATTAAAAAACTATTAAAACTTATAAAATTCCTAACTTAATGTATTTAGTCTAGGAAAAATGAAAAAACTTGAAAAATCTAAATTTTAATTTTTAATAATAAAATAATAATAAAATAATATTAGAAATCCAAAAGTTATAAAAAACTCTAAAAAGTAGCCAACTAGCTTATTTTAATATAATAAACACAGAAATGAAGTTGAAATTACAAATACCCCTATTGGGCCTAGAAATGGGCTAAAATTCCAAACAATCCCCTTAATGGGCTCAAATAGGCTCAATAAGCAAAATGTTGTCCAAATAAGCCCAAAAGCTCCTATATGACTCAAAATTTGATTTTAAGAATAAAACTCTGAAGGCCCAAAAGCTAAAAATGTGTTTAAGCTAGCTTATTTCAAAGCAGCTTATTTATAATGGGCTTTTTGGCCCATTAAGCTATAAGCTGATGCCATTAGCTCAAATTAGACACACAAGCTTCTTTTGAGTTACTTAAGAGATCTGTAAAAATAAATATGAAATAAGCACAAGGAATAAGCCTGAATAAGCTAAAAGCTATCTTCATAAAACGACAAAATAGTCGTTTTTGAGTTTTAGGCCACCCCAAGAGCTGATTCAAGTTTAAAAAGCTTTTAAATGACTTAACTAAGCTTAATCAACAAAAAGTTTTTCAATAAGCACACTCAATAAGCTAAAATAAACAAATAAGCACTTCATTAAAAGTCAAACTTATGAGTTTTCTAGCAAAAAGTCAAAGCCAAGGTCTGATAAGCTCCAGATCAAATAAATGGGTCAAATGATGAAGATCTATTACAAAAAGTAAGTTGTTGGAAGTCTGGATAAGCCAATATGGCTTATTAATAAGCTGAATGACAAATAACACTAGCAGGGGCTAGTTTTGGATGTTGAGCAGTGGAAACTTTTTCCACTGCTTGACTTTCTTGACTATTTGTCTTTAGTGACTTTTTGTTGGATTCAAGTTACAAACAAGGCACCCTTGTGATCAGTGAATCACAAGGAGTCAGAAAAAACAAAGAAGTCACAATCACAATCAGCCAAAGAGTGCAGTGAATTCAAAACATCACCAGATCTAGCCCAGACATGAACTTAAGCAGTTAGGAACTCAATAAGCTATTACAGCAAGATTCAGCCAACCAAATTGCACCAAAAGCATACACAAGTTATATTTAGTTCAAATGAACATAAATAAACAAGTTTCATGCACTGGTTCAAGGTTTAGATCAAGATTCAAGCACCAAATAGTTACTGATGAACAAGAACAAACAGATTTTTCACTTTGCTTATATACTTGACCAAAAAGCCAAATTCAAACACTCAAATCTTCAAATCAGGTTATATAAACTTTGATTAAACTCCTTTTATCCCTAAACATGCATATACTCTAGGTATTTCCAAAATTTTAGGTCAAAATTAAGTAAGTTATAGCACAATCTTGGATTCAAGGTTTAAAAGCCAATAACTTGCAGAAACTAGCACTCAACCAAATGAATAGCAGATACAAAGCATAAATAACACTTTCCACAAACACAATAACACTCTATGATCTTAAACAGATAATCCCAAACACCCCTTATCTTTTTCAAATCAAATTTAGACAAGTATAAGTGTAGTCCAAGACTACCCAAGCCCAATCAAACACATAAATAGAAGCAACACACAAAATCACCAAAAATCAAGATTTTAAGCAGATTTCAGGTAAAATGGATCAAACCTCATGGATGTACATCCACACCCACGAATTTTGAGCTTATGTGTTAGAAAGAACAAGCACAAGCTTCCACAAACACTCCTGCTAAGATTCAACAAAGTTAGAAGCAAAAATATAAAAACAGTAAATTGACAAATCCTTGATTAATGCAACTCTTGTACCCCACACTTGATTATCCCCAAGTTATAAGCCTCACAACACCTTGATATCAGAATATCAGGGTGCTATGATCAACTTATAGCCCAAAAATTCCAAGGTGTACCAAGATCTTAGCAAAATATCAAGATTACAGGAAAAATATGCTAACTTTTGCACTCTTTGAAAACAGGTTTTAGGATTCAGGTTTAGTTAACATGTAACATTAACAAGCAATAATAAAGATTGGCACTTGGTTTCTCTTCAAAGTTTCAAACACTTTTCATTCATAAATGACAAAGGATTTACAGAACTTGAACAAAGGAAAAATCAAGAGCAAAGCTAAATTGTAAGGGTCCTATGCCTTATATAGGCTACAAATGGACTAGTGAATGCATAAAAACGTAACCCTAATTGGTGATGAAGTCCCAAAAATGCCCCTTGAGTAGCTTGAAGAATCTTGAACATGTGACTTTGTTTTGGAGTTTTATTGTTGTTGGCAAGGTGAAAATGTATCCAAGGGTCCAAAACAAGCTTAAAGTGTAAGCTGGAATGTGGTGTGTTGGATGGCTGTCAACTTTTGGCTGTATCTTCAAAACCGTGTGAAGGAGGGAACTCATGTGACTTGTTGAGTGACGTGGCCAAGGTTTTAAGGGCGGGGTTGTGTTTAGTCTCACATTAATCTTAAATTTGGAAGGAATTAAGGGTTAACATAAAGTATTAAGCAAATACCCAATTTTGCTTATGAACACCAATAACACACGTTTGATCTTTGTTTGTGTTTAAACCTGATGTTTAGCGCCTTAATTAAATATTTAATTAAGGTTTGTTAAGGCAGTTGTGAGTGGAGGGTGATGTGAAAGAATGGTGGGAGCTGATTGGTGGAGAGGTGGTTGTGGGGCACGTGTCACCCCACTACTGGTTAAGGTATCTTTGATGTCTGCCCATTTTAGCCCCTTATCTCTAATACTCCTGATAATTGTAAATTTAGTCAACTTGCCTTTGGGAAAAAGTAAGCAACTAAAAATATAGTGGTAAGCACGACGATTTAGGAAAACCGTGTGTAAATGACCCTAAGTGGGTATCGTTCTCCAAGGAGGTATATGTGTGTGAAAAACTTGCCAAATGTTTGTAATTAATGATTGGTTTAGAAGGGGATTAGAAGAGAAAATGACGAAGTCGTAAAAATAAAAATAGACAAAAACACTACTAGAAAGTTACGACGTAGAAACGTAAAAATGACCAAAAATAAAATAAATTCTAAAAATTACCAAAAATTCACCAAAAATCAAAAATAATAAACTAAGAGTTTACCAATTATCAAAACCTTTTCAAACCTTTTAAATAATTAAATATTCAATTTTTAAATGCTAATTAAAGCCCTAAAAATCAAATAAATTATCAAAAAGCCCAAATAAAGATTTTTCAATTGATAAAACTCTAAAATGACCTAAAATGATTAAAAACTATTTTTAGAAATTTTAAAACTAATAAAAACTATTTAAAATGATTTAAAAACTATTAAAACTTAAAATAATTATAAAAATTAATCTATAAGTGATAAAATTATTCTAAAAGTTACTAAATTCCTATTTTAATGTATTTAACCTAAGAAAAATGTAAAAAGTTGGAAAAAGAGAAATTTTAAAAATAATAATAAAATAATAATAAAATAATATTAAAAATCCAAAAATTATAAAAAATTATAAAAAGTTGCAAACTAGTTTATTTTAACCTAAATAATCAGAAAATGAAAGTAAAATTAGCAAAATACCCTTAATGGGCCCTCAAATGGGCTAAATCCAAAAACAGTCAACACAAAAAAAAAGTCAAACGCTGACAGGTTGAAATCAAACGCTGACAGGAACAAAGTAGGCGCTGACAGACTTAATGACGTGTGAGGACTTGTTTTTCACCCTGCTGGTCAAGGTTTGAGTGCAAACCTTGTGAATCAAAGCTTACCAGTTGGGTAAACTTGATGTATTTTGGCACAAATAAGCCAATAAGCCAGTGAGCTTATGAGCTATGAACAAAGCAATCCAAATACCCAAATATCCTCACAAGCAGCAAACAAATAAGATCCAAGCAACAAAGTCAAAAGGCATACACTAGGCAAACAAATGCAAGCACAAAAAATTACTGATGAACAAAAAACAATATGCAGAAACAAGTTTGCTGATATACTTGACACTTGATCCAATTTCAAGTCTCAAATCCTTCTACCCTGGTGTGATTAGCTATGATTTAGCACTTGTTACCCTTAACCTATGCTTAGATCTAGGTGTCCTCAAAATCCTAGCCAATTTTACCAAGTTATGAAGATTTTAGAGCCAATCTATGAATCAATGTGTTTAATACCACAAAACCTGCAAACAGATGCACAAATACTCCTAAATAGCAGATACCAATACTTGCATACAACACACAAGCACTTAACAAACGCTGACAAGCTTAAATCAAACGCTGACATGAACAAATCAAACGTTGACAGACTTATGCAGTAATCCCAAACAACCCTTAATCAAGCATTTATCATACAAACTTCTAGTTTTAACTAATAACCTACTGATTTTAATGATCAAAAACACTTAAACAATAGCAAATAACACAATCAAACTCAAAAATCACCAGCACAAACAACAATACTCAAAATCAAAGCACCAAATCAAAAACAGTCATAAACATGAAATTTTTAGGGGAATCTTAACAAGGGATTATACCTGCCTTCCACAACATCCTAGGAAGGCCAGCAATGCTCCTTGGACCTTGTTCAACAACTAGAACAAGACCAAGGTACTTCAATGAAGATGATGCAAACTGCCTTGGTTGATGGTTCAAAGTAGAACCTCAAGGACTTTATATCTTCAACACAAACAACAAACAACTCAACCAAGGGCTCTAATCCCTTCACAAGCTTGGTGTCAACAACCTTGCAAGAGCTTATAGCTAATGGTCAAGGGTTAGTACACAAAATAATCAAAACAGAACCTAGGATTTCAAGGTTTTCAAACCTTAAAAACCTTATGAAACAAGACGTGCCTTAACCACAAGATTAAGGTAGGCCTTCACAATCAAATGGAACTCAGAATTAGGCTACTCAAACACCAAACTTTTAACTAAATCAAAAAGAGATTTCAAATTTTAAGAAATTCAAATTTTATTTAACTTAAAAAGGAATTACAAAGATTGATAGCCTAAAACTGGAACAAAAGCTCTCTCACATGTTGAGGAGTCTTTTTATAGGCAAATGCCAAGGTTACACTGTTCATAAACCCTAGATGTGAAATTCCCTAATTGTCCTTAAGTCCTTCTAGACGAATCCTTGGTGTGAGCTGTTTAAAATGATGTTGGATGTTCATTTCAGCTTTGGAATGAAGCAAACGTTGTCAGGTGTTGATCTTGACACGTCACATGACTTGGAGGCTAAGTTGCTTGCTGATTGGTGGAAAGGGTATTGGGGTGGGGTCCATAGTGAGTGGAGATGAGGGTTTTGTGTGTGGGATAGGTTCCTGCACATGTGAATCAAACGTGTGCCTGGGTAATTTCATTTTACCCTTTGTTTTAAGTTGTGTAAAACCTGGGCTGTAAAGGTGAATAGTTGTCCTTTTGATCCGTTTTTGGTGGAGTGGAGTTGTTTGGCGCGTGTTTGTGTGTTTAAATGTTTCAGTATGCACACATTCAGCCCTTGTCCTTCCTTTATTTTGTCACTTGGATGCAGACTTCTATCAGCGCCCATTTTACATGTATCAACGTTTCACCTTTTGTCACTTTTGGCACAAAACTTTATAAAAAGTGTTTCAAGGGTTATATTTGCCATTTTGAGATATTTCAAGGACTGATCTTGGACAATGTTGATCTTCAAAGGTCTTCATTGTAACTTTGACTTCATGAGGGACCATTATTGGCAATTTTGATTTGTTGAGGGACTATTCTTGCCATTTCTTCAAAGTTGAAGGACCTTTTGTGTAATTTTGACAAACTTAAGGGACCAAACTTGTAATTATGAATATACAAGGGTTTTAAGTGTTATTTCTTCAATAAATGAGGATCAATCTTGTTTGTCTTCAAGTCTTCAAGGTATTTTGTTGAGAATTCCATGATTAGGGCCCGGTTCTTTGTACGGCTTCGTTTCTCGTGTCCGTTTTTCCTTGTATCTTGTGATCTTTTGTCTTTTTCACGATATCCATACCTAAAATACACAAGTAAACAAACACAAGCATATATATGGTATTTTATGACATTTTAATGCATTTAAAGCCCGAAAAGAACGATGAGATCATGTATAAATGCCATCTCATCACTCCCCCATACTAAGCCATTGCCGTGCCCTCACGCAATGCTAGAATAAAGTATCTAAGCATCACCAAAGTTCAAATTTTATTAACTTTTATTGAAGAGTAAAAAGACTTGCAACATGCTACGATGATGTGTAAAGACATAATGTATGATTTTCATCACAAAAAGTGACTTTTAGGGTCAAAGAATAGAAACAAGTTAATGTCCCTTAGAGTAAACTTCCTCATCCTTGATTGTCATACATTCCATGCTAAGTGCAAAAACAAGATCATTGTTGGTACAAGTCACAATGCTAACACTACTCATACGCCCAAATTGTGTAATACTTTTTCTCCCCGCAATCCTAGTTATTATAAAGGAAATGGGTTACTAGCATTTTTTATCTATTTGTCATGGATCACAAGTGATTCATATTGACTTATTTGAGTAGTTATTAGTCCGAAAGCAAAGTAGCACGATTTGATCAATAGTTAGCCGAAGGATAAAATCTTTTAAAACGGCTTCTCGTGTATCTCCTTAAGTTCATATCTTGGCATAACTCGTTTCACGATTTGAGACCTTTCTCGGACCGATATTTGGCATGTACTTCATACTTCAAATCTTGGGAAGACGTTCTTGAAATTATGGTCTTCTCTTCATATTTTGGAATTTCTTCACTTGACGTTTTTGAGAGATTCTTCATATGGGACCACGACTTCATCATTTTTCTTCAATCTTTACTTTGGATTTTGATATACAACGATCCGCCTCCTTTTCGGACTTGGATATATTCATCCTCATACCTTGTTAGGGTCTTTTTGGATAGACTTTCTCCATTCTTTAGGGGAGTAATAGCTTCTCGTCGTGTGTCTCGATCCTTCATATTGATTTAGGAATAATGATACTTCACATCATCTTTGGATCTTTAGCAAAAAATAGAGCTCCTCATGCCTTGTTAGGGCCTTTTTGGATAATCGCCAATCTTCGCGTCCTGCTTCAATAAGTTATGCCTTGGCTATGAACTCTATTCAACCCCGAGCAACTTTTAAACGATCTTGTGCTAGAGGCTAAGTAACCTTTCAAATCGTATGACCTTACTTATTGCAATTATGATTTATTCCTAATGCATTGATCTTATGGGAAGAAAAAGCCACAATTAAAAACATATGAGTTTTTGAAAGAACATTTTCATGTTCTACGTTTAGCATGATCACTTGTCTAACTCTATCCTTTCTCGTTCTTCACTATATAAAGACCACTAATTAAAGAGACTCGTGAATACTTAGCCATGCAAGTCAAAATTAAGCCAAATTTGGATTAGCTTTCATTAAGACTATATCAAATCAAAGTTTTGGGTTTTCAAGCCACCTATAGGATCTTGCACTTTCTTGGACTTTTTCAAGCTTAGAGAATGCGTTTTAAAGTTCCCTTGATAAGTGACTTTCTAGAATCAATAGGAACTTGCAAAAAGTTCTTGTTCTTAACCCGTATGAATTAAGACTTTCGCGTTTTAAAGCTCCCTATATAAAAGTCTAGCAAAACTTGAATTGAGCGAGTTAAGGAATGTAAATGGTTCCAAATGCCCATCAAGTCAAAAATTAACTCTTATTCTACCCATCGGAAAATATACATTCGTGTCTTAAAAACACTTATGAAAACTAAGAAAAATTTTAAAATTTGGCCATTTTTAGCCTTATTAGCAAAACAAAACATTGAAAGTTGGAAAGCGTGAGGGCGTAGCAAAGCAAGTACCTATTCACCCCCCCATACTAAAAGTAAACATTGCCCTCAATGTTTCGAGTCTAAAGGTGGAGCACCCCCATACTAGAGACGAAGAATCGAATGCTTAGGATCTAGCATGGAAAGGGTGATCAACAATATATCTAAAGCCGTTTATTAATTATGCTAAAAGATAATTGTTAGAACAATAAAGGATATGTCATGGAATCGTGAAAAACTTCTTCAAACGAACGATGTAGGCTCACGTAAACGAACACGAGAGTCTTCAATCGTAGATGATGATGATGATCTAGATAACACAATCACAAACAACCACGAGACAACGAGTTGAAAGGGTACAAGTCCCCTTATTAGTGAATAGTGAGCATAAAGATAAGCAT
Source organism: Glebionis coronaria (assembly GCA_025667525.1). Classification (NCBI taxonomy): domain Eukaryota; kingdom Viridiplantae; phylum Streptophyta; class Magnoliopsida; order Asterales; family Asteraceae; genus Glebionis; species Glebionis coronaria. The sequence continues at coordinate 171,025,769 of CM046876.1, read as the reverse complement.
GGGATCTCCCCCACGAGGCACCTCGTTTTTGATTACCGAGTCATGAGCTCGACTCGATCCCCTCAAAATGTGAACATTTAGGGAAAAACATGGTATGGTCATTGGGGCTTACATGATAAACAAGGCCCAAAAAGCAACCGGTATTAAGGACTAAGTCCTTAAATGATGCAAAATACCGGGGTCGAAGATGGCGTTTTCGTTTTCATTGGAAAAATTAATTAACGCCACTTCAACATGTGCCATAAACTCAAAGAGTTTGAAGAAAAGAGGTGAGAAGTAGAAGGGTGGGACAATTGGTAAGACAAACTTTTGAGCTACTCGAGGTAGACTCGCACCAAGCAAATAGAAAGATTTTCCATTTATTGCATCGGTGGAAGACCGAGATTTCCCTTTATATGAAATTCTGGGATCGAATATCTCGTCCTCGGTGGACAAGGATGAGGGAACATAAGGGGCTTCCCCCATACTAAGACCACACAAAGCATCGTCAAAAGGAGTAGACGAGCTTGTAGCACTCAAAACACGTGGTGATGACGGAGTTAGATTTGTAGAAAAATCAATTAAATCACATTTAAAATCTTTTCCATCTTTATCTTTTGAACTCTCCTTATGAAAACCCTTTTTAATTATGTCGAAAATATTTGGTGTTTCTAAGACGATGTTAGTCACACTAAAAATTCTCACATTTTGAAACCGTTTTGGTTTTGGTGGCGGAAAGTTCTCAAAACGTTTATCGACGAAGAAAACCTCCCCATCGGGGTCTACATATTCATCATACGAAGGATCTTCTGTAGAAACCGGCAACTTATCAACACTTTTTAAGAATGAATGTTCGAGGTGAGGCGAAGGATTTTTCGATTCAAGTATTGACGGTTTCTTCTTTGTAGGCTTTACACTCATAACCTCCACCGGCGGAGGAAACGGTAAATTGTTTTTGGCGACATTTCCTAAACCTCTTGGTGAAAATTCTTTGCAAATGACATTGGTTGAATCACCATGGTTTAAAGTTACAATAGAATATACATGAGAAAGATTGGAGTTTTGTGTTGCATTGATGACAAGTTCTTCCTCATTGAAACGAAGGGTGATTTTTCGACCATGAACATCGATAAGTGCTCTAGATGTATCCAAAAATGAACGACCCAAAATGAGAGGAACTTTTCGATCGATAGGAATGTCTACAACGATAAAGTCAACGGGATAGTAAAACTTTCCGACTTTAACAAAAACGTCCTCGGCTACTCCACATGCTAAAATCATAGAATGATCGGCCATATCGATAGACATGTTCGAAGGAGTAAGAGCCGGAAGCGAAAGCGATTTGAAAATCTCGAGAGGCATTAAATTAATACTAGTGCCAAGATCGGCCAAGGCGTAGCATTCCTCCATATCTTGAATTGCACACGGAATCAAAAATTTACCGGGATCACCGACTTTTTGTGGTATGCGGCTAAGAAAAACCGATGAACAACTTGACGATTGTTGTAACTTCTCTTTGTTGTTTAGCATACTTTTGAAGTTTGCGGCAAATCGAGGCATCATGATAAGATCGTCGGCAAAACTTATGTTAAATGTAGATCACGAAACATTTTCATAAATAGCTCAAATTGATAATTGTTCCGTTCTTGTGCTTTCTCTTTGTTTCGTCTCGAGGGGTAAGGTAAAGGTGAAGGTGGTGTGGGTTGGTCATTAGGCAACGGCCTTGGAAACTCGGGTTCCACAATTGGTATTGGTTCAACCGTAGGTGTGGTATGAGCGGTACTTCGTGGGATTGTAATGTGCTCCTTTTCGACCATCACCTCGGGTTCTTTCTCGATTTCCTTCTCCTTAGAAGTACTTGTACGAGAGATTGGTTCCTTGAAAGTTTTACCACTTCGTGTAGCAACAACCTTCAATTCTCCCCTCGGGTTGTTAATGGTATCACTAGGAAGACCACCCGAAGAAGAGGGTTTACACATGATAGCTTCAAACATCTTAGCCATTCGGTCCTCAAGTTTTGATTGCCTAGCATCCGCTTTTAATAACTCTTGCTTAATCGCATGTTGTCCTAATTCCATCTTTTGTTGATTTTGTTGAAGACGTTGGACATTTCCTTCCATTTTGTTTGCATGAGTTTTAAGTTCATTAGCAAGTTCATTTTTAAGCTCATTTTTCAATTCGGACCTTAAGCTAATCATCTCACGTTGCATATTATCAAATTTAGCATCATTTGCTTTTGCATAATCTAAAAATTCTCCTTGCAAATTTTTAGTGTGAGCATTTTGAAAACCTTGTGTAGTGTTTTGAAAATCACGGTTTTGGTTTTGATTAGAGATTTGTCCATTCCCACTTTGATAATTCCCTTTGTTGTAATTGCGTGTGTTGCCTTGGTAATTACCTTGGTTGTTGTTTCGATAATTGTTAACATTTTGGTTTGGTGGAGCTTGATTTTGGCGGGAACCTTGACCGTTTTGGTTGTAAGTTCCCGTTGCTACATAAGCACTCGAAGTGTTACCATCCGCGGCAATGCACTCGGAAAGATCATGAGCTCCCCCACAAGATAAACAACTCTTAGCAACCGCTTTAACCGAAGCGGAATTGGAAGCTTCTTGAGCCTTCCAATGGGACATAAGATTAGCAAATCTATCAAAAAACCGATTTTCCTCATTAGCTTCATCATGTAAGGCATTAATGCTACGAGACGATTGTGACGAAGATGACGAACCCATATTGGCAACACTCGGTGTGTTACGAGGGTTATAAACCTTAGATCTATTTTCAATGATTTGTAAAGCCTCATTTGTCGTCTTGCACAAAAAATTACCACCCGCGGCGGCATTCAAATAATCTCGTTCATGATCATTAAGCCCATTATAAAAAGTATCCACTTGATGCAATTCCGTAAAATCATGGTGTGGACATTCATGTAACATCTCTTTAAAGCGTTCCCATGCCATTGAAAAACTTTCATTATTTCTTTGCACAAATCGTGAAATCTCATTTTTTAAGTGTGTTGTTTTATATGGTGGAAAAAACTTGTTCACAAACTTAGAAACGAGATCGGCCCATGTCAAAATCGAATTTGGCGGTTCTTTCTCGAGCCAAATTTTTGCGGGTCCATCCAACGAGTATGGAAACAACATCATCTTAATGGCGTCATGTGGAACATCCTTAAATTTGCTAGTGGCGGTGAGACGGTTGAAATTCCTAATGTGGTAATGCGGGTTGTCTTTCTCGTGACCTCTAAACTTATTTGCTTGCAACATCGACATTAAACCCGTCTTAATCTCGAAATTCTCCGCAAGAATGGCGGGAATCACAATAGCCTCTCCAAAACCCTCGGTGGGTGCTTGTAGCAACTCCATCATAGTACGATTAGCCATGACGACTTCTTGTTCTACAATAGGTTCAACAATTGGAGGTTCTTCAACAATCAACGTCTCTTGATTGGCTTGCTTTTGAAGTCGTTTACGAGCTCGTTTTGCTTGATTACGAGTGATCATAAACTTCATGAAGAATGGGAGGTGAGCAAAGAAGATTCTTTTTGGGTGTTTTGTGAATTTTCAATTTTTTTGTGTTTTTGATGATATTTAATTTTTTTGGATTTTGGTGTATCTTTGTAGACAACAATCTACAAAATCTCTCCTCGAATCAAACTCTTGATTAAAGAAGCCTCAAAGGAATGAAAACGATCACGTGGAGTGAACGTCTTCCAATGACTTTAGAACTTTGGTGAAAACCAAATTGTTCAAGAGGTTTTAATCACAAAGAAACCAAGCAAATATAGTATACGTAATAATACATTGGGCGGCAAAACCCTCGATTAGCCTTCAATCTCAAAATACGCACAAGCAAGCGGGGAAACGAGGCGGCGCGAAGCACTTAAGAGCCTTTTTCCTTAGGGTATATTTTATAATACCCGCCTTATACCCACCTTATAGTTTGTATCTTTCAAAATCGAGCTTCACGAAAGTATTTATCTATTTTTGCCTTTTCTTTTTGTTTGAGATTCGAGTACAATAATTAGGAGATCAAATCCCAATTAAGGTTGTGTTTTCACACTTTTGGAGATATTGTTTATTGATTGTGATACTTAATACAATATAGTAATAATATTTGTACAAGAAAAACCAAGAAAACCGATAATACGTATTAGTAGAGTTCTACTAATACAAATACTATTTGGTTAATATTAAAAACAACAATGCAAATTAATCACGACACACCTCCCCGGCAGCGGCGCCAAAAATGATAATTGTAAATTTAGTCAACTTGCCTTTGGGAAAAAGTAAGCAACTAAAAATATAGTGGTAAGCACGACGATTTAGGAAAACCGTGTGTAAATGACCCTAAGTGGGTATCGTTCTCCAAGGAGGTATATGTGTGTGAAAAACTTGCCAAATGTTTGTAATTAATGATTGGTTTAGAAGGGGATTAGAAGAGAAAATGACGAAGTCGTAAAAATAAAAATAGACAAAAACACTACTAGAAAGTTACGACGTAGAAACGTAAAAATGACCAAAAATAAAATAAATTCTAAAAATTACCAAAAATTCACCAAAAATCAAAAATAATAAACTAAGAGTTTACCAATTATCAAAACCTTTTCAAAACTTTTAAATAATTAAATATTCAATTTTTAAATGCTAATTAAAGCCCTAAAAATCAAATAAATTATCAAAAAGCCCAAATAAAGATTTTTCAATTGATAAAACTCTAAAATGATCTAAAATGATTAAAAACTATTTTTAGAAATTTTAAAACTAATAAAAACTATTTAAAATGATTTAAAAACTATTAAAACTTAAAATAATTATAAAAATTAATCTATAAGTGATAAAATTATTCTAAAAGTTACTAAATTCCTATTTTAATGTATTTAACCTAAGAAAAATGTAAAAAGTTGGAAAAAGAGAAATTTTAAAAATAATAATAAAATAATAATAAAATAATATTAAAAATCCAAAAATTATAAAAAATTCTAAAAAGTTGCAAACTAGTTTATTTTAACCTAAATAATCAGAAAATGAAAGTAAAATTAGCAAAATACCCTTAATGGGCCCTCAAATGGGCTAAATCCAAAAACAGTCAACACAAAAAAAAAGTCAAACGCTGACAGGTTGAAATCAAACGCTGACAGGAACAAAGTAGGCGCTGACAGACTTAATGACGTGTGAGGACTTGTTTTTCACCCTGCTGGTCAAGGTTTGAGTGCAAACCTTGTGAATCAAAGCTTACCAGTTGGGTAAACTTGATGTATTTTGGCACAAATAAGCCAATAAGCCAGTGAGCTTATGAGCTATGAACAAAGCAATCCAAATACCCAAATATCCTCACAAGCAGCAAACAAATAAGATCCAAGCAACAAAGTCAAAAGGCATACACTAGGCAAACAAATGCAAGCACAAAAAATTACTGATGAACAAAAAACAATATGCAGAAACAAGTTTGCTGATATACTTGACACTTGATCCAATTTCAAGTCTCAAATCCTTCTACCCTGGTGTGATTAGCTATGATTTAGCACTTGTTACCCTTAACCTATGCTTAGATCTAGGTGTCCTCAAAATCCTAGCCAATTTTACCAAGTTATGAAGATTTTAGAGCCAATCTATGAATCAATGTGTTTAATACCACAAAACCTGCAAACAGATGCACAAATACTCCCAAATAGCAGATACCAATACTTGCATACAACACACAAGCTCTTAACAAACGCTGACAAGCTTAAATCAAACGCTGACAGGAACAAATCAGACGTTGACAGACTTATGCAGTAATCCCAAACAACCCTTAATCAAGCATTTATCATACAAACTTCTGGTTTTAACTAATAACCTACTGATTTTAATGATCAAAAACACTTAAACAACAGCAAATAACACAATCAAACTCAAAAATCACCAGCACAAACAACAATACTCAAAATCAAAGCACCAAATCAAAAACAGTCATAAACATGAAATTTTTAGGGGAATCTTAACAAGGGATTATACCTGCCTTCCACAACATCCTAGGAAGGCCAGCAATGCTCCTTGGACCTTGTTCAACAACTAGAACAAGACCAAGGTACTTCAATGAAGATGATGCAAACTGCCTTGGTTGATGGTTCAAAGTAGAACCTCAAGGACTTTATATCTTCAACACAAACAACAAACAACTCAACCAAGGGCTCTAATCCCTTCACAAGCTTGGTGTCAACAAGCTTGCAAGAGCTTATAGCTAATGGTCAAGGGTTAGTACACAAAATAATCAAAACAGAACCTAGGATTTCAAGGTTTTCAAACCTTAAAAACCTTATGAAACAAGACGTGCCTTAACCACAAGATTAAGATAGGCCTTCATAATCAAATGGAACTCAGAATTAGGCTACTCAAACACCAAACTTTTAACTAAATCAAAAAGAGATTTCAAATTTTAAGAAATTCAAATTTTATTTAACTTAAAAAGGAATTACAAAGATTGATAGCCTAAAACTGGAACAAAAGCTCTCTCACATGTTGAGGAGTCTTTTTATAGGCAAATGCCAAGGTTACACTGTTCATAAACCCTAGATGTGAAATTCCCTAATTGTCCTTAAGTCCTTCTAGACGAATCCTTGGTGTGAGCTGTTTAAAATGATCTTGGATGTTCATTTCAGCTTTGGAATGAAGCAAACGTTGTCAGCTGTTGATCTTGACACGTCACATGACTTGGAGGCTAAGTTGCTTGCTGATTGGTGGAAAGGGTATTGGGGTGGGGTCCATAGTGAGTGGAGATGAGGGTTTTGTGTGTGGGAAAGGTTCCTGCACATGTGAATCAAACGTGTGCCTGGGTAATTTCATTTTACCCTTTGTTTTAAGTTGTGTAAAACCTGGGCTGTAAAGGTAAATAGTTGTCCTTTTGATCCGTTTTTGGTGGAGTGGAGTTGTTTGGCGCGTGTTTGTGTGTTTAAATGTTTCAGTATGCACACATTCAGCCCTTGTCCTTCCTTTCTTTTGTCACTTGGATGCAGACTTCTATCAGCGCCCATTTTACATGTATCAACGTTTCACCTTTTGTCACTTTTGGCACAAAACTTTATAAAAAGTGTTTCAAGGGTTATATTTGCCATTTTGAGATATTTCAAGGACTGATCTTGGACAATGTTGATCTTCAAAGGTCTTCATTGTAACTTTGACTTCATGAGGGACCAGTATTGGCAATTTTGATTTGTTGAGGGACTATTCTTGCCATTTCTTCAAAGTTGAAGGACCTTTTGTGTAGTTTTGACAAACTTAAGGGACCAAACTTGTAATTATGAATATACAAGGGTTTTAAGTGTTATTTCTTCAATAAATGAGGATCAATCTTGTTTGTCTTCAAGTCTTCAAGGTATTTTGTTGAGAATTCCATGATTAGGGCCCGGTTCTTTGTACGGCTTCATTTCTCGTGTCCGTTTTTCCTTGTATCTTGTGATCTTTTGTCTTTTTCACGATATCCATACCTAAAATACACAAGTAAACAAACACAAGCATATATATGGTATTTTATGACATTTTAATGCATTTAAAGCCCGAAAAGAACGATGAGATAATGTATAAATGCCATCTCATCAACTCCTTTTCACTTTGTATTAAACAGGCCAAATATCGTTTCCCTTTGTTTTACAAGTTTTATTTTTCACACTTTTGCCCCAAATACTTTGGAAAAGTATTTTTAGGGGTATTTCTTGCCATTTGATGATTCTTGAAGGGTTGATTTGGCATTTTCTTCAATGATAATGGTCTTGACTTGTATGGTTGACTTCTTGGAGGACTGAATTTGACAAGTCATAATTCTTGAGGGATCATTTTTGCCATTTCTTCAAAGTTAAGGGTCCTTTTGGTAATTTGACATTTTTAAAGGACCAAACTTGTAATTTCTTGTAACTTGAAGGCCTTCATGGTATGTTTGACTTTGAGGAGGACTTATATTGACAATTTATTTTTGGTGAAGGACTAAATTTGCCAATTCTTCAAAGTGGAGGGCCCTTTTTGTAATTTTGACAAACTTTAGGGACCAATCTAGTAATTATGAAGATACAAGGGTTTAAAGTGTCAATTCTTCAATATTGGAGGACCCTTCTTGCATAATATTCAAATCTTTAAGGGTTTCTCTTAGAAAAACTTCATTAGGGCTTGGTCCATTGTGCGGCTTCGTTTCCCGTGTTCGTTTTTGCATGATTCTTGTGATCTTTTGTCATTTTCTCAATATCCGTACCTAATATACACAAGTAACAAACACAAGCATATATTTGGCCATTTTCATGATATTTAATGCATTTAAAGCCCTTTTTTGACGATGAGACTATGTATAAAAGCAGTCTCGTCACTCCCCCATACTAAACCATTGCCGTGCCCTCACGCAATGCTAGAATAAAGTATCGTAGCACCTCAAAAATACATTTTTATTCACATTTATTGAATGATAAATTAGCTACACTACTATTATTACTTTTACTTGCGTTTTAGACTTAATGTATGATTTTCATCGCAAAATGGGACGTTTAGGTTCATAGAATAAGAACACGTGAATGCTTCGTTAGAAATAATTTCATCGTCCTCGATTTTCACCCCAGTTCTATGCTAAGCGTGCAACGAGATCATTGTCATTATAAGTTAGTAATGCTAACACTACTCATATGCCCTAATCACGTACTTATCCTCCCATTTCCCTAAGTTGTATCTCTTATATTTTATTTTGTCTTGAATGTTCCACGAAGATACATTGTTTGACTTATGCGATAATAGAGATTTAGGTCTAAAAATAGAGTCCTAACGGTGTAACCAAGACCATCAAATTAATAACCCCTCCTAATAGACAACGATGTCAAAAAATTAAGTTAACAAGAAGGATCGATAAACACGGTTTTATAACGGTTTTGAACATGAGACTTATTACCAAGACTTTTATACGCCCCCTAACGGAAGGGACTTATTATCATAGGTTTACCTCCATCTTTTATTCAACTTCGCCATGAATCTTTTATTATGACTTCGGTCTTGCGTTGCCTTTTATTATCTGCCTCATCGGTGGTTTTAATATGGCTAAAGACGTATATCCTCACGCTAAGGCGAATTTTGGATCTTTAAAGCTTCAAAGATTAAGGCTTGATTCACTTTCAATTTTGCATAGATTTTTCGGCCTTGTGAGCTTTAAATTGTTTGCTTGATTTAGGTGAGCACTTGAAATCTTATTATTGGGTGAAGCTTTCGATTATTCGGGTTGCCAATACTTCAAAACCGTGACGCTGGCGATACCTTAATGTCTTCCCAATTTAATTACATGGAAGCTACTAGAAAAGACTAGAAACCAATAATCAAGACTAAACCGCTAAGTCAATATTTATTAAGCAAAAAATATTTACAAGCGAAGGGAGAATAAGCAAACAACGAGAACACATGAGTTTTTGAAAGAATACGAGTACTCTACGTTTAGCATAGTAACTTTTAATTAACTCTATCATTTCTCGTCCTCATTTAAGAGACTTAGCCTAATGTAAAGTTAAGGAATCAAAGCTAAATGCTCAACACGCACGGTCGAGTTAAAAATTACTCTTATTCTCGCCATCGGAAAACCTACATTCGTGTCTTCAAACACTTATAAAACATGAGAACAATTTTAAAATTTGGCCATTTATAGCCTTATTTTGCAACAAAATGATAAACGAAAAGATAAACTTTGGAAGGCGTGAAGGTTTGGAAAGGCAAGTATCTATTCACCCCCCATACTAAAGTTAAACATTATCCTCAATGTTTCGAGTCTAGGGGTGCAAACACCCCCATACTAGAGACGTAGTCGAATGCCTAATCTAGAATGGAAAGGGTGTAACCGTTAAATTTAAAGCCATTTATGAAGTGTGCTATAAACCTAAGGTTAGAACATCAAAGGATATATCATGGATATTGAGAAAGTCTTCAAAGCAAACGATCGAGTGCTCCCATAAAACGAACACGAGAGGCTCCAATCGTGAAGATAATGATCATCTAAATCCACAATTCATAAACAACCACGGAACAAAGGTTGGAAGGGCACAAATCCCCACACGTTGCTACATTAGAAAGTGATAATATATACATAGGATAGGCATGAGACTCCCCCACGAGGCACCTCGTTTTTGATTACCGAGTCATGAGCTCGACTCGATCCCCTCAATACTAATTATCATTGGGGAAGGTGATTTGGTCGAGGTAGTTCAAGGATGGAACTTCCCCGCCAAAGTAGTGCTTCAACCTATGTCCATTCACCTTGAAATTGGGGCCATCATTTTGAGCTAGCTCGATGGTCCCATATGGAAAAACTTGAGTCACGGTGAATGGACCAGACCAACATGATTTCAACTTACCGGAAAAGATTTTCAAACGAGAGTTAAAAAGCAAAACTTGATCCCCAATGTTAAAAACCCGGTTTTTAATTTTTGAATCATGAAACTTTTTAGTCTTTTCTTTATAAATCAATGAATTTTCATAAGCAATATCCCTTGATTCATCTAATTCATTAAGTTGCATTTTCGGGTGTTTTCCTGTGGTCTCCATGTCATCATTACAATGCTTAAGGGCCCAATAAGCTTTGTGTTCGAGTTTAATTGGCAAGTGACAATTCTTCCCGTACACAAGCTTATAGGGAGTGCACCCGATGGGCGTCTTATGAGCGGTCCTAAAGGCCCATAAAGCATCGTTTAACTTATCCGACCAAGATTGTCGGTTTTCTCCAATAGATATCTCCAAGATCCTTTTCAAAGCTCGGTTTGAAACCTCGACTTGCCCACTCGTTTGTGGGTGATAAGCCGTAGAAAAGACGATGTTGATACAAGGTTTTTACTAGGTTCAGATTTCTCGGAATCCTCTCGAATTGATCTCAGCTTAAAAGTGGAATGATTGTTCTTGGTGACAATAAGTTGATTTGTTTTACTAACCTAAATCAATGAAGTAAATAAAGATTAAAGCTAGAATCAGTAGATCAAAAACAATTAAATGATAAAGCAGAAAAAATACTCTATTCGGAAAAAGTCCTATGCGGAATGATATACCATTCGGAACAAAAAGTCAATTCGGAAAAAAGTCAATTCGGAAAATATTCCGAATAAGAAAACAAGATTAAGACTATTCGGAATAATTGAAAAGTTCCGAATAGGGAAAAATGGAAAATCCTATTCGGAATAAAAAGTCTATTCGGAAAATACTCCTACTCGGAAAAACAACCCAATTCGGAAAACCAAGTCCATGCGGAAAAAGTGGCTATTCGGAAAAATAAAGTCTATGCGGAATATAATTGCTATTCGGAAAAACCTGGCTATTCGGAAAATATTCCGAATAAGAAAAACAAAGAAATGATTATGCGGAAAATTGGAGCTATTCGGAATATCTGGGATATTCCGAATAAAGAGGAAATAAACCTATACTCGGAATAATTGAAATATTCCGAGTAAAGCAAAATGGATCAAGTCAATTCGGAATAATTCTGGAGCACGAAGAACAGATACAGTAACAGTAAAATAAGGGACACGAAATTTAATCAAAATCAAACTAAATACTCAAAAAGGTTTTACCAAACTAACCAATAATCATTAACATACCATGAAGAACAAATCCCACTAATAAAAACACTAATTCAACAACTTTTTAAGATCAAACTTGAATCAAATAAAAACTTAAGAACTTGCAAAAAGAGATGATGAAGAACAAGATTAATGAAAAGATGGAATGGATTGATTAAGGGAAAAGTAACAAGAGTCTTGATTAATGATTACAAGATGAAAAGAAAAAGATGAAAATCACCAAACTCCCTAATGGAGTTTGTGATGAGACGAACTACAAAGCCTGGGAAAAAGGAAAATAAAAAAAACTCTCTTAATGTGTGTGAAGAAAAAATCTATTTATAGTCCTAATGGTTGGTTGGTGAGTGGGCTTTCTCCCTTTCTTCTTGTCTTCTCGTCTTTTCAGAAAAGTTGACGTTTTCGATTCTGATTCGGGATTTGTTGTCGATTAAATCCAACTCGTCTTTTAATTTCTTCGTTAAATAGACTTGAGTTTCTTCGACTTATGAAAATCTTCCGTCTTTAGCCCTTTTCTTCGATAAATCTTCGAATAGGCCTAGTGACTTCAAATCTTTTGCATCTCTTGGACAATAGACTTTATCTTGAGTCTTTTTCCTTGATAAAACCCGTGCAATCCCATGTTTTCTTTAATATTCATCCGGTTAGCTCTGAAATCACAATAAACACAAAAACCACGCATAATTCCCAACAAATGATATTAATTACGTGTTTTGGTCTTGTTTTAGCCAGAATTAAGTGGTAAAAGGATGGGTGTTTACACACCTATCAAATCCCCTATACTTAACCATTGCCATGCCCTCATGCAATGCTTAGTGATAAAGCAATTTTACATTTTTCTCATATTTAATCAACCTTGGCCTTATTTAAATTCTACTAATCAACAATTAAAATACTAAGAGAACTTAAAACTTTAAAGTAAGCAAAAGAATGGAAATAACTTGTAAAGAAATCTAGGACTTACATTAGGGCTTTGGTGTTGCGAAGATTTATCACCCTCAAGTTTCACGTTCCCCAAACTAAGCTTAAAAACGAGATCATTGTTATTATAAGTTAGTAAATCAAACACTTACACACATGGCTTAATTAAATGCTTAAACTCCCTTATTCCTAGGTGTTTCTCTTATATTTTATTTTTGTCTTAGAATGATCATGAAGATGCATTTTTGGACTTATTTCGATAGTTTATTAAGGCTGAAAGCAAAGTAGGACGATTTGATCAATAGTTAGCTAAAGGACAAAATCTCTTAAAACTGCTTCTCGGGATATCAAAAAGTTCATATCTTGGCATAACTTGGTTCACGATTTGAGACCTTTCTCGGGCCGATATTTGGCATGTACTTCATACTTCATATCTTCGAGAGACGTTCTTGAGATAATGGTCTTCTCATCATAATAGATTTTCTTCACTTGGAGACTTTTGAGGGGTACTCCAACTTTGTTGACCACGACTTCATGATTATTTCTTCAATCTCTATTTGGGATTTTGAGATACAACGATCCGCCTCCTTTTCGGACTTGGATCTATTTATCCTCATACCTTGTTAGGGTCTTTTCGGATAGACTTCTCCATGATCTTTATGGGAGTTGATTGCTTTTCGTCGTGAGTCTTGATCCTTCATATAGACTTTAGGAATAATGCTTTTCACATCACTTTGGATCTTCAGCAATAAAATTGAATCCTCATGCCTTGTTAGGGCCTTTTCGGACTCGCCAATCTTCGCGCCCCGCTTCATAAGTTATGCCTTGGCTATGAACTCTCGTCATTACCGAGCAACTTTTAAACGATCTTGGGCTAGAAGCTAAGTAACTTTTCAAATCGTAAGACCTTACTTATTGCAGATAAATTATTAGCAAGTGATGGGAGAATAGGCGAATAATTACACCAAGTGAGCTTGCGCAAGATTACCGACTTATAATTGACTCTATCATTTCTCGTCCTCCACAATTTAAAATCTCAAATAATGAGACTCGTGGACACTTAGCCTAATAAACCAATTAAGGTCTATATGGTTAAGGATACTAGCTAGAATAAACTTGGATAAGTCTATTCGGGTTGAGTCAAAATAAACGCAACGGGCCTAATATGTCAAAGATATCTAAACTAGCTACAACATTATATTAAAATTTGACTTTATTGCGGGATATATACATATGAAAGCAACGATAAAAATTTAAAAATTACAACTAAATGGCCAAAGTTAATAAAAAATTTGAAAAATGCTGAAAAATAGGATTTTCCGGTTAAATGAAGGCATTTTCATGGAAAAGTCCACTTAAAACTTCGATAGAAGTCTCCCCTACACTTAAGATAAACATTGTCCTCAATGTTTAAGCATGTGGGAGAAGTCTCCCCTACACTTATGACATTGTGCACGTTGGTTAACTCAAGTTAAGGAAGAGACGACTAAAGTGATCAATTTCAAATGTGAGTATGAAGAAAATTGAATCACGATAGTTGAGAGATAGAACCGGATTTCGGATAACACGGGAGCACGGTTCTTTAAAGTTTCCAAGATTGCAGTAATCCCTGTAAGCACATCACCACACAAACACAAATGACCAAAATAGGTCCTCCCCTACACTTAGGGGGTTAAAGGGATAGATACTCGGGCTGCCTCCCGAGGAGCGCTTGTTTTTGATAACCGAGTCACGAGCCTGACTCGACCCAAATTCAGTTCATGGGGAACGTGGTGAGGGATGGAATCACCTCCTGAGAGGTGTCCTCACCAAAGTACAACTTCACTCGTTGGCCATTCACCTTAAAATTTGGTCCATTAGGTTGAGCAAGCTCGAGAGTACCATATGGAAAAATTTGGGCAATGGTGAATGGGCCGGACCAACGAGATTTGAGCTTTCCCGAAAAGATTTTCAACCGAGAGTTAAAAAGTAAGACTTTGTCTCCAACATGGAACTCTCGGTTTTTGATCTTGGAGTCGTGAATGAGCTTAGTTCTTTCCTTATAGATCAAAGAATTTTCATAAGCCTCATTCCGAAGTTCATTCAGCTCATTGAGTTGGATCTTGCGTAGGTCACCGGCTTTGTTGATATCAAAATTGGCCCACTTCAAGGCCCAATAAGCCTTGTGCTCCAACTCAATGGGGAGGTGGCACGCTTTCCCGTACACAAGACGATAAGGCGTACAGCCGATTGGGGTTTTGTAAGCAGTACGGAAAGCCCACAAAGCATCATCGAGTTTATCAGCCCATGCGGCACGATGCTCTCCCACGGTTCGTTCAAGAATTCGCTTAAGACCTCGGTTGGATATTTCAGCCTGGCCATTAGTTTGTGGGTGGTAGGCTGTGGAAAGACGATGGTTTACACCGTACTTAGCCATGACTCTAGCAAATTGGTCATTGCAGAAATGAGTCCCACGATCACTAATAATGGCGCGAGGCACACCAAATCTAGCGAATAGAGCTTTCAAAAAGTTACAAACCACCCTTGCATCATTAGTAGGCAAAGCTTTGGCTTCAACCCACTTTGAAACGTAGTCAACGGCTACAAGGATGTATTTGTTTCCTTTAGATGAAGGGAATGGCCCCATAAAGTCGATACCCCAAACATAAAAAATTTCACACTCTTGGATGAAATTCTGAGGCATCTCGTCTTTATGTGTGATTTTGCCTTGCTTTTGGCAAACATCACATCGCTTAACCATATTGTGAGCATCACGATATATGGAGGGCCAATAAAATCCCGAATCAAACACTTTCTTAGCGGTGTAGTTGGGACCAAAGTGACCACCGGTGGGTCCTTTGTGGCAAGCATCAAGGATATCCGACGCTGCCGGTCCATCAACACATCGGCGAATTATCAGATCAGCACATTGTTTGAATAGGTAAGGGTCGTCCCAAAAGTAAGTCTTGATGTCAGTAAAGAACTTCTTCTTTTGCTGGGACGTCAACCCTTCCTTGAGAATTCCACCCGCTAAATAGTTTGCGAAGTCCGCAAACCACGGGGTTTCATTCGGCTTCGAGTTTATAGACATTAAGGTCTCCAAGGGAAAAGAATCATTGATTTCTTTGGTCGGATGATCCCCTTGGTATGGATCCTCAAGTCTACTAAGATGGTCCGCGGCTAGGTTTTCTGCTCCTTTTTTATCGCGGATGTCGATTTTAAATTCCTGGAGCAGCAAAACCCAGCGAAGAAGTCTTGGTTTGGAATCTTGCTTTGTCAACAAGTACTTCAACGCGGAATGATCGGTATACACAATGGTGGTGGAAAGGACAAGATAGGGGCGGAATTTTTCAAAAGCATATACAACAGCTAAAAGCTCCTTTTCGGTTGTCGTATAATGCAATTGTGCCCCAGTCATTGTCTTGCTAGCGTAATGGATCGGTTGGAAGTGTTTGTTCACTCTTTGTCCAAGAACCGCTCCAATAGCAAAATCACTAGCATCGCACATCAACTCAAAAGGAAGCTCCCAATTAGGGGTAACTAAGACGGGTGCCTTGGTTAGCTTATCCTTAAGCGAGTTGAAGGCTTCAAGGCACTCTTTGGAAAAGATAAAAGGAGTATCTTTTTCCAAGAGGTGGGTCATCGGGCGAGCGATTTGAGAAAAGTCTTTGATAAATCGTCGGTAGAAACCCGCATGACCCAAGAAACTTCTCACACCCTTCACAGTGGAAGGTGGAGGCAACTTTGCTATAACATCAACTTTAGCACGGTCTACTTCAAGACCGGCTTTCGAAATCTTATGTCCAAGCACGACGCCTTCTTTTACCATGAAATGGCATTTTTCCCAATTTAGAACTAGGCGAGTGTCTTCGCACCGCTTTAGCATACGTTCTAAATTGGCAAGGCAAGATGAGAAGGAATCCCCGAAGACCGAGAAATCATCCATGAAGACTTCCATGGTTTGTTCAACCATGTCATGGAAGATAGCTAACATACACCTTTGGAAAGTCCCGGGCGCATTACATAAGCCAAAAGGCATCCTTTTGTAAGCGAAAGTGCCATAGGGACAGGTGAATGTAGTCTTCTCTTGATCTTGGGGATCAATGGGTATTTGGAAATAACCCGAGAAACCATCCAAAAAGCAGTAATATTCATTACCGGCTAATCGTTCAAGCATTTGGTCCATGAAAGGTAGAGGGAAATGATCCTTTCTCGTGGCATCATTGAGTTTGCGGTAGTCTATACAAACTCTCCACCCAGTAACGAGACGAGTGGGAATCAACTCGTTGTCTTCATTGGGAACAACGGTTATTCCGCCCTTCTTGGGCACACAATGGATTGGACTAACCCATGGGGAATCCGAAATAGGGTAAATCATACCCGCATCAAGAAGTTTGATAACCTCTGTTTTGATGACTTCATGTATTTTTGGATTCACCCTTCGTTGGCTTTGAATAGTGGGCTTGAAGTCGTCCTCCATGAGAATTTTGTGCGTGCAGAAGTGAGGATCAATTCCACGAATATCCGAGATTTTCCAAGCAATAGCCTTCTTATGATCTTTCAACACAGCAACGAGGCGAGTCTTCTCTTCATCTTTCAGATCCTTTGCAATAATGACGGGCGACTTCTTGTTGTCGTCAAGGAACACGTACTCGAGATGAGGCGGCAACTCCTTAAGTTCCAAATCCGGAGGATTTTCGATGTGAGGCGTTTTCAAAGTCGTGGCATCGATAGCAATAACCGTGGGAGATGGAGGCGAAGGATTGTCGTCAGTGAGAAGATTGTCAAAGAAACTCATGTCTTCATCCCCCTCGGTGGGAGAATCATTAGTGGCTAAATTCGCATCTCCCATGGTATCTTCAAGATTGTTCCAGAATAAATCACTATCTCCAAATAGAGACAACGATGAATCAATAGAGGACACGGTCTCAACAGTGGGAAGAGAGGTAGGAATACTTTTGCAAGCATCATTAAAGTGTTCTTCACAAGCCTCATCGAGAACGTCAATACAATTAACACTCTCATAAGAATAAGGCTGTTTAGACAACTTTCCCATGTTGAAGACTACTTTGTCGTCCCCCACTCTCATGATAAGCTCACCGGCTTCAACATCAATGAGAGTGCGACCGGTCCTTAAGAATGGACGACCAACAATAAGTGGCACACGGGGGTCCATTTCGTAGTCGACGACAACAAAATCAGCAGGAAAGGTGAATTTGTCGACTCCTACAATAACGTCTTCGGCTATCCCCACTGGATAAGCAACCGTACGGTTGGCTAATTCCAAAGTCATTTTAGTGGGGACTAGCTCTGGGAGAGATAATTGCTTCCAAACACTTAGAGGCATGAGATTTATACTGGCACCTAGATCGGCTAGGGCCATGCAATTCTCTACTCCCGGGAAATTGCAAGGGATAAGAAAACGACCCGGATCACCAAGCTTGGTTGGTAATTTCCTTAAGAGCACTGCGGAGCAGTTCTCATTAAGTTGGGTGTTGGCAATGTCGAGGAGCTTTTCCTTGTCGCTCAAAAGATCTTTAAACATTTTAGCATACTTGGGCATGTGAGCGAGAGCCTCAGCGAAGGAGATATTAAAATTTAGTTGTTTAAACATTTTCAGAAAGTTAGAAACCTGAATATCATCCTTGCTCTTTTGCTTCTCTTTCCTCAACCTTGAAGGATAAGGTATATTGGAAGAAGAGGAAGGCTTTAAGGGAATAGGGTCACTCACAACCACGGGTGGAGGAGGGGTGGAATGAAGAGGTGGAGAAATTGGGGAAAGAGAAGGAGGAAGAATAGGAGCAGGCGACTCGTTCTCCTTAGTCACAATCACCGGTGGAGGTATAGGAAGCTCGGGTTCCTTGGTACCTTTACCACTTCGAGTGGTGATTGCTTTCATCTCCCCTCTTGGGTTCGCAACGGTATTACTCGGAAGAGTACCCGAAGAAGAGGGTTGACTACTTTGGAAGAAACTAGCCATCATGTTCCTCAGATCATTCGTCTGGCTATCCAACGTATTTCGCATATCGGCTCTCAAATCGTTTCCTTGCTTGACCAAGTCGGCTTTCAGGTTGAGCACTTCTCTCTGAAGATTTCCCACTATCGCATCATTAGTCCTCATATACGTTTCCACTTCTTGGTGAATAGCGGTGGGTTGGTTGGGAGGAGCATTGTATGCAGGTGGTTGGTAAGCAGGTTGTTGGTAGATTTGATTGTTTCTTTGAGGCGGTTGTTGTTGCTTGTGAGGTGGAATGTATGGTTGTCGAGGTTGTTGTTGTTGAGGAGGGCGATTAAGGTTTTGTTGTTGGTTTGGGTTGGAAGGAGGAAAGCCAGGTGGTGAAAGATAGTTGTTGCTGCGATAGCTAAGCAAGTTACGGTCACCTTGAGGTTTTGCTTGATAAGCGGGTTGTTGATAGGTGCCATATGCCGCATTCACATTCTCAGCGGGGTAATCTTGGGTGGCGGTACAAGTTGTGTAAGAATGGGGACCACCGCATATCTCACAAGGTTGGCTAACAGCGTTGACTTGTGCATTTTTGGCATTGTTGCTGTTGTTGTTGCTGACGGTATGTGTGACAAGCGATTCAAGAAGCGTGGTGATTTTGTCTAATCGCTTGTCGCTGTCATTAGTGCTAGCACTAGCAACATTGGTCCTAACGCTCTTGGTTTGCACACGAGACTTGTTCTCAATGATATCCCAAGCAGCATTGGAAGTCTTAGCCAATAAATTACCCCCTGAGGTACTATTCAGTGAATCTTGGTCACTCATGCTTAAACCATTGTAAAAAGTATTTATTTGATGTACTTTGGTAAAACCATGTTGTGGACATTTTCTTAAAAGATCTTTGAAACGATCCCAAGATTCACTGAATGACTCATCGTACTTTTGTTCAAAGTTTATAATCTCATTCCGCAAAGCGGTAGTACGAGAGGGTGGAAAAAAGTAATTGATGAACTTTGTTTCCAAATCCGTCCACGAGAGAATACTCTGTGGCGGTTCCTTAGCAAGCCAATGCCGGGCTTGTCCCTCTAAAGAAAAGGGAAAAAGTTGTAACCTTATAACCTCCTGTGGAACTCCATTGAATTTGACCGTGTTGGTGAGTTGTAGAAATCTCTTGATATGGTCATGTGGGTCATCAATGGTTCGTCCCAAGAATGGCTGAGCGGAGACCATCTGGATAAAGCCTGACTTGAGCTCGAAATTGTTGGCGGCAATTGGAGGAATGACAATTGGATCCGTGTTGCCATCAACATGAGCTTGCAGCAGTTCAATCATTGGGCGATTATCCGGAAGGGGCTCATTGTTGTTGTTATTCATGTTGTTGAAAGGCGGGTTGTTGTTGTTATTATTGTTGTTCGGAGGTGGTATGTTATTGTTGTTTTGTACACCAGCCATGTCTAAGTTATCGAGAGGCTCGGGCTCTTGATAAGACGTGGATCGAGTGCGCATACACCTGCAAAAGAACGAACAAAGCAAAACAAGGCAAAAATATTTTTGGTTTTTATTGTTTTTTTACTTTTTAGGATTTTTGAAAATTTTATATTTTTTAGTTGTTTTTGAAAATTCTTGAAAAAGTAACGTTCACGGGGAACGGATCCCAAAATCCAAGTTCTACAAAAAACTTTTGATCTTAACGAGAGGAGCCGGCAGCGGCGCCATTTGATATTTTGGTTTTATATGGGTTCAGATTTCTCGGAATCCTCTCGAATTGATCTCAGCTTAAAAGTGGAATGATTGTTCTTGGTGACAATAAGTGGATTTGTTTTACTAACCTAAATCAATGAAGTAAATAAAGATTAAAGCTAGAATCAGTAGATCAAAAACAATTAAATGATAAAGCAGAAAAAATACTCTATTCGGAAAAAGTCCTATGCGGAATGATATACCATTCGGAACAAAAAGTCAATTCGGAAAAAAGTCAATTCGGAAAATATTCCGAATAAGAAAACAAGATTAAGACTATTCGGAATAATTGAAAAGTTCCGAATAGGGAAAAATGGAAAATCCTATTCGGAATAAAAAGTCTATTCGGAAAATACTCCTACTCGGAAAAACAACCCAATTCGGAAAACCAAGTCCATGCGGAAAAAGTGGCTATTCGGAAAAATAAAGTCTATGCGGAATATAATTGCTATTCGGAAAAACCTGGCTATTCGGAAAATATTCCGAATAAGAAAAACAAAGAAATGATTATGCGGAAAATTGGAGCTATTCGGAATATCTGGGATATTCCGAATAAAGAGGAAATAAACCTATACTCGGAATAATTGAAATATTCCGAGTAAAGCAAAATGGATCAAGTCAATTCGGAATAATTCTGGAGCACGAAGAACAGATACAGTAACAGTAAAATAAGGGACACGAAATTTAATCAAAATCAAACTAAATACTCAAAAAGGTTTTACCAAACTAACCAATAATCATTAACATACCATGAAGAACAAATCCCACTAATAAAAACACTAATTCAACAACTTTTTAAGATCAAACTTGAATCAAATAAAAACTTAAGAACTTGCAAAAAGAGATGATGAAGAACAAGATTAATGAAAAGATGGAATGGATTGATTAAGGGAAAAGTAACAAGAGTCTTGATTAATGATTACAAGATGAAAAGAAAAAGATGAAAATCACCAAACTCCCTAATGGAGTTTGTGATGAGACGAACTACAAAGCCTGGGAAAAAGGAAAATAAAAAAAACTCTCTTAATGTGTGTGAAGAAAAAATCTATTTATAGTCCTAATGGTTGGTTGGTGAGTGGGCTTTCTCCCTTTCTTCTTGTCTTCTCGTCTTTTCAGAAAAGTTGACGTTTTCGATTCTGATTCGGGATTTGTTGTCGATTAAATCCAACTCGTCTTTTAATTTCTTCGTTAAATAGACTTGAGTTTCTTCGACTTATGAAAATCTTCCGTCTTTAGCCCTTTTCTTCGATAAATCTTCGAATAGGCCTAGTGACTTCAAATCTTTTGCATCTCTTGGACAATAGACTTTATCTTGAGTCTTTTTCCTTGATAAAACCCGTGCAATCCCATGTTTTCTTTAATATTCATCCGGTTAGCTCTGAAATCACAATAAACACAAAAACCACGCATAATTCCCAACAAATGATATTAATTACGTGTTTTGGTCTTGTTTTAGCCAGAATTAAGTGGTAAAAGGATGGGTGTTTACACACCTATCAGATGTGTAACCCCATATTTCCTTAGGACCCTTTCGAATTAGTCGTTACAAAAATGGGTTCCACGATCGCTTATGATCGCACAAGGGGTTCCAAACCGAGAAAACAAGCTTTTCAAAAACTTGACTACCACACGAGCATCATTGGTGGGCAAAGCCTTAGCTTCCACCCACTTAGATAGGTAGTCAACGGAGACAAGTATGTACTTATTACCACGAGATGTTGGGAACGGCCCCATAAAGTCAATGCCCCAAACGTCAAAGATCTCACACACTTGGATGATATTTTGTGGCATTTCATATTTTTGTGAGGCTTTTCCTTGTCGTTGGCATGAGTCACACGACTTCACAAGCTCATGTGCATCTCGGTAAATAGTAGGCCAAAAGAAATTAGCGTCAAAGACCTTCTTAGCCGTGAGATTATCACCATGGTGACCACCCGTGGGTCCCTTGTGACAAGCTCTAAGGATGTTAGAAGCTTCGGTACCAAAGACACAACGTCGAATAATTTGATCCGCACAAGTTCGAAACAAGTAAGGGTCGTTCCAAAAATAGAACTTGACGTCACGAAAGAATTTTCGTTTTTCTTGAGTCTTCATACCCTTGACGATGAAGTTGTCCGCATGGTAATTTGCAATGTCCGCAAACCATGGGGTGGAAGAATCAAGCTTAGAATTCACTACACCAAGTGTCTCGAGCAGAAATGTTTCAGTGATTTCCTTGGGCTCGTAAACACTTTGGTGAGGATCTTCCAAACGAGAAAGATGATCGGCCGCTAGATTCTCGGCTCCTTTTTTGTCAACGATTTTGTGATCAAATTCTTGAAGGAGGAGAATCCAATGAAGTAATCTCGGCTTTGCATCTTGATTAGCCATAAGATACTTGATAGCCGAATGATCCGTATACACTATGCATTTCGTCAAGACGAGATAAGGTCGGAATTTCTCAAATGCATACACCACGGCAAGGAACTCCTTCTCCGTTGTAGTATATTTTAGTTGAGCCTCGGTCATTGTCTTGCTAGCATAGTGGATAGGCAGGAAGTGTTTTTCATGACATTTCCCCAATACGGCCCCAATAGCGTAGTCACTAGCGTCACACATGAGCTCAAAAGGGAGGTTTCAATTGGGAGCAACAAGAATGGGAGCTTCGGTAAGTTTCCTCTTAAGGATTTCAAAGGCTCGTACACAATCTTCGTCAAAGACAAAACGTGCATCTTTTTCAAGGAGATGTGTAATAGGTCGAGAGATCTTTAAAAAATCCTTGATGAATCGACGATAAAAGCCCGCGTGACCTAGGAAACTCCTAACTCCCTTAACGGTTTTGGGATGAGGTAATTTGGCGATGACGTCTACCTTAGCTTGATCTACCTCAATCCCCGCTTTCGAAACCTTGTGCCCTAAGACGATTCCACTTTTAACCATAAAATGACATTTTTCCCAATTAAGCACAAGGTTGGTTTCCTCACAACGCTTCAACATTCTCTCAAGATTAGACAAACACGAAGTGAAAGAACTACCAAACACGGAAAAGTCATCCATGAAGACATCCATCGTCTTCTCGATCATATCATGAAAAATAGCCATCATGCACCTTTGAAAGGTTCCCGGTGCATTGCAAAGTCCGAATGGCATTCTACGATAGGCAAACGTTCCATATGGACACGTAAACGTAGTTTTTTCTTGATCACGAGGATCGATGGGGATTTGGAAGTAACCGGAAAAACCATCTAAAAAGAAATAGAAATCGTTTCCCGCAAGACGCTCCAACATTTGTCCATGAAGGGCAAGGGAAAATGGTCTTCTCGAGTGGCTTCATTCAACTTTCGATAGTCAATGCACACTCTCCATCCGGTCACGAGTCTAGTGGGAATTAACTCGTTGGCATCATTTGGCACAACGGTCATTCCTCCCTTTTTAGGGACACAATAGATAGGACTCATCCAAGGGCTATCGGAAATAGGGTAAATCATTCCCGCGTCAAGGAGTTTTAGGACTTCCTTTTTGATGACGTCATGAATTTTGGGGTTCGCCCTCCTTTGACATTGGATTGCGGGCTTGTAATCCTCCTCCATTAAGATTTTGTGGGTACAAAATTTGGGATCGATCCCCTTAATGTCGGATAACTTCCACGCAATTGCCCCTTTGTGATCCTTTAGAACATCGACAAGTGCGGTTTTTTCATCATTTGAAAGTTCTTTCGAAATAATAACCGGCAACTTGTTGCCCTCCTCCAAAAATACATATTCGAGATGAGGAGGTAGATCTTTCAACTCGAGGATAGGTGGTTCCTCAATTGAAGATTTGGGCTCGATACACATAACCTCCTCGGGTGGAGGAAATGGGAAATCGTTAAGAAAATCATTGATAATCGAGAAGTCCTCATCATTGTCGAGGTCTTCGTCACAAGTACGTGGAACATCGAATTCTTCCGACGTAAAACCACGACCTTGAAATGGAGTGAAGGTTGGTGTCGAGTTATCAAGGATGGGATCTAACATAGTGGGATTGCCACTATTTTCATCATCACCATAACGTAAAACTTCTTGTGAAAATTCCTCGCAAACAACGTCAATCATATCAACGAGGTTTATGGTTGCAACGGAATAAACCTGAGAAATTTGAGAATTTTGAGTTGCGTTTATAACAAGTTCCTCGTCGTTGAAACGTAAGGTGATCTTTCTAGCATGCACATCGATTAAAGCCATAGACGTATCTAAAAACGAACGACCTAAAATGAGAGGAACTTGAGGATCCGTGGGAATATCGACAACGATAAAGTCTACCGGATAATAGAACTTTCCCACTTTCACAAAAACGTCTTCCGCCAATCCACATGCGGGAATCGTGGAATGGTCGGCCAACTCGATAGAAATTAGTGAAGGAGTAAGATTAGGAAGATTGAGCGACTTGAAGATTGCAAGTGGCATCAACTTAATACTAGCACCAAGATCGGCCAAGGCATAGCATTCTTCCATATCTTGGATTGCACAAGGAATCAAGAATTTATCGGGATCATTGACTTTTTGAGGTATGCGGTTAAGATAAACCGATGAACAACTAGACAATTGTTGCAATTTCTCCTTGTTGTTCAACATACTCTTAAAGTTAGCGGCAAATCGAGGCATCATGACCAAAGCATCGACGAAACTCACATTAAAATGAACGTCACGAAACATTTTCATAAAATGCTCAAATTGGTAGTTATCGCGCTCTTTTCTAAGTCTCGATGGATAGGGCAAAGGTGGTGTGGGTTGAGGCATAGGCATAGCCTTTGGAATCTCGGGTTCCAAATGTGGTAATTGGTCAACCGTAGGTTTGGCATGAGTGGTACTTCGTGGGATTTGGACATGCTCCTTTTTGACCACCACCTTGGGTTCTTCCTCAATTGCATCCTCCGTAGGAGCAATTGGTTGAGGAGTCGGTTCCTTAAGTGTCTTACCACTACGTGTAGTAATCACTTTCATCTCTCCCTTAGGGTTCGATATGGTGTTACTAGGAAGACTACTCGAAGACGGTTTGCACATAATTGCCTCAAACATAGATGAAATTTTGTTCTTAAACATGGGTTGCCTCTTCTCGACCTTAATCATCTCTTGTTTTATTTCATGTTGCCCTTAATCCATTTTTTGTTGGTTTTGTTGTAACCTAGTTACATCTCCTTCCTTTTTGTTTGTATGGATTTTAAGCTCATTTTCTAACTCATTTTTCAACTCCTTCTTCAAGTCATTCTTAAACTCGGATCTTAGGCTAATGATTTCTCTTTGAATGTTGTCAAACCTAGCATCGTTTCCATTAGCGTATTCAACAAATTCATTTGGAAGATCTTTCAGTGTTTGCAAACCCTTGTTGTTGTTTTGAAAATCATTATTTTTATTTTTGTTTGAAACTTGATTATTAGCCCCTTGATTCCCATAGTTTCCTTTGTAGTTGTTTTTAAAACTAACTTGATTGTTTCGATAGTTGTTGTTAGCATTTTGATTTGGAGCAAAACCCGGTGGAGTCAATTGATTAGAGCGGGTAACTTGACCGTCTTGGTTGTAAGTTCTCGTGGCCGCGTAGGCACTCGAAGTGTTACCACCGTTGATAATGCACTCGGGGAAATCATGACCTCCACCACAATATATGCATGAAACCTCAACCGCTTTATCCGCAGCGGGAGCACTTTGTTCTCCAACTTTGAATTCAATTAAAAGTCCTTTAAGCTTATCAAAGATTTTGTTTTCCAAGTTCGCCTCAATTTGGCAAGCATCGATGGTATTAGACAAAGAAGGTGAAGCCGAAGACGAAGCCTTACGAACACTCGACGTGCTACGAGGACTATACACCTTAGATCTATTCTCAATTATCACCAAAGCATCCTCAACCGTTTTACACAAAAAATTACCACCCGCGACGGCATTTAGATAATCCCTTTCATGATCATTAAGTCCATTGTAAAACTATCAATTTGATGCAAGTCGGAAAAACCGTGATGAGGACATTCATGTAACATTTCCTTAAACCTATTCCAAGCCGTTGAAAAACTTTCATTAAATTCTTGTGAAAATTTTGAAATCTCGTTTTTCAAATGCGTAGTCTTAGAGGGCGGGAAAAATTGGTTCACAAACTTAGAAATGAGATCCTTCCACGTCAATATAGAATTGGGTGGCTCTTTCTCTAGCCAAATTTTAGCGGGCCCCGCTAAGGAATACGGAAAAAGCATCATCTTAATTGAATCATTAGCAACATCCTTAAATTTGCAAGTGGCGGGTAAGACGAATGAATTGGCGGATATGGTTGTGCGGGTTGTCCTTTTCATCACCACGGAATTTGTTGTTTTGGATCATCGACAACAAACCCGTTTTCACTTCAAAATTCTCCGCAAGGATAGCGGGAATCACAATAGCCTCTCCATAACCCTCCGTGGGGGCTTGAAGTAACTCCATCATAGTTCGATTCACCATGGTTGGTTCTTCTCTTACGATAGGTTCGTCAATAGGAGATTCCTCACTAGAAAGATTAGGAGTAGGTGTTGACTCCTTTCGGTTTCTACGTTTACGTGCACGTCTTGCTTGGTTGCGAGTTTGCATAAACGTCACGTACAACGTGGGGATGAGCAAAGAAGATTCTTTTTGGTGTTTTGTATTTTTCCAATTTTTTTGTGGTTTTTGATTGTTTTTACTTTTTTTGGATTTTTGTGATTGTATTAAGTAGAGAAAAATCTACAAATCTCCTCCTTAATCAAATCTCTTGATTAAAGAAGCCTCAAGGAATGAAAACGATCACGTGAAGTGAACGCCTTCGATGACTTTAGAACGTTGGTAGAACACCAAAACGTTCAAGAGGGTTTAATCAAATGAAACAAAGAAAGTATATATGATACTTAATAATACTTTGGGCGGCAAAACCCTCGATTAGCTTTCAATCTCAAAATACTCACAAGAAAGCGGGGAAACGAGGCGGCGCGAAGCACTTAAGAGCCTTTTTCCTTAGGGTATATTTTATAATACCCGCTTTATACCCACCTTATATTTTGTATTTTTCAAAATCGAGCTTCACGAAAGTATTTATCTATTTTTGCCTTTTCTTTCTTGTTTGAGATTCGAATACAATGACTGAGTAATGACCTCCCAATCAAGGTTGTGTTTTCACACTTTTGGAGTACTTGTGAATTTATTGTTCTATGTATACGATATATTAATAATATTCACACAAAAACGAAAAGCGATAATACGTATTAGTAGAGTGCTACTAATACAAATAGATATTATGGCTATATATAAAAACAACAATTTCCAAATCAAAACACAACACGCCTCCCCGGTAGCGGCGCTAAAATGATAGTTGAGTTTTACAACCTTGTTTAGGAAAACAAAGTGTAACGAGGGTAAGTACGACGATTTAGGAAAATCGTGCGCAAATGACCCAAAAGTGGGGATCGTTCTCAAGGAGGCTTGGTGTATGTGTTAAGAGATGATTAACGATTTGTGATTATATTTTTGAGAAAAGAAAATAGAAATGAGATAAGAAGAGAATGACGGTTACGATTGTGGATTACACTAAGACGAAAAGTCGTACACGTAAAACCGTAAAAAGTGACAAAATTAAAAATTTACCCTAAAAATTCCTAGAAAACTGAAATAAATCCTAAATAATGTAATTATAGTTTACAAAAAATCAAAAATCACTCAAACCTCTAATTTAATTAAATAATAATTTTTTAATGCTAATTAAAGCCCAAAAAATCAATTTAATTAACAAAAAGCCCAAAATGAGATTTTTTCAATTGTAAACCTCTAAAATGACTTAACTAAATTTAAAACTATTTTTGAAAATTTTAGAATTAATAAAAACTATTTAAAAACAATTAAAAAAACTATTAAAACTTAAAATGATTCTAAAAATTAATCTAATGACAATAAAAATATTCTAAAAATTGTAAAATTCCTAACTTAATGTATTTAATCTAGGAAAAGTGAAAAAACTTGAAAAATCTAAATTTTAATTTTGAATAATAAAATAATAATAAAATAATATTAAAAATCCAAAATTTATAAAAAAACTCTAAAAAGTTGCAAACTAGCTTATTTTAATTTAATAAACACATAAATGAAGTTGAAATTACAAAAATACCCCTATTGGGCCTAGAAATGGGCTAAAAGTCCAAACAGTCCCCTTAATGGGCTCAAATAGGTCCAATAAGCAAAATGATGTCCAAATAAGCCCAAAAGCTCCTATCTGACTCAAAATTTGATTTAAAGAACAAAACTCTGAAGGCCCAAAAGCTGAAAATGTGTTTAAGGTAGCTTATTTCAAAGCAGCTTATTCTTAATGGGCTTTTTGGCCCATTAAGCTATAAGCTGATGCCATAAGCTCAAATTAGACACACAAGCTTTTTTTGAGTTACTTAAGAGATCTGTAAAAAGAAATATGTAATAAGCACAAGGAATAAGCCTGAATAAGCTAAAAGCTATCTTCACAAAACGACAAAATAGTCGTTTTCGAGTTCTAGGCCACCCCAAGAGCTGATTCAAGTTTCAAAAGCTTTTAAATGACTTAACTAAGCTTAATCAACCAAAAGGTTTTTCAATAAGCACACTCAATAAGCTGAAATAAGCAAATAAGCACTTAATTAAAAGTCAAACTTATGAGCTTTCTAGCAAAGAGTCAAAGCCAAGGTCTGATAAGCTCCAGATCAAATAAATGGCTCAAATGATGAAGATCTATTACAAAAAGTAAGTTGTTGCAAGTCCGGATAAGTCAATATGGCTTATTAATAAGCTGAATGACAAATTATACTAGCAGGGGCTAGTTTTGGATGTTGAGCAGTGGAAACTTTTTCCACTGCTTGACTTTCTTGACTATTTGTCTTTAGTGACTTTTTTTGTTGGATTCAAGTTACAAACAAGGCACCCTTGTGATCAGTGAATCACAAGGAGTCTGAAACAACAAAGAAATCAAAATCACAATCAGCCAAAGAGTGCAGTTAATTCAAAACATCACCAGATCTACCCCATACATGAACTTAAGCAGTTATGAACTCAATAAGCTATTTTAGCAAGATTCAGCCAACCAAATTGCACCAAAAGCATACACAAGTTATATTTAATTCAAATGAACATAAATCAACAAGTTTCATGCACTAGTTCAAGGTTTAGATCAAGATTCAAGCACCAAATAGTTACTGATGAACAAGAACAAACAGATTTTTCACTTTGCTCATATACTTGACCAACAAGCCAAATTCAAACACTCAAATCTTCAAATAAGGTTATATAAACTTTGATTAGACACCTTTTATCCCTAAACATGCATATACTCTAGGTATTTCCAAAATTTTACGTCAAAATCAGTAAAATCAAGTAAGTTATAGCACTATCTTGGATTCAAGGTTTAAAAGCCAATAACTTGCAGAAACCAGCACTCAACTAAATGAATAGCAGATACAAACCATAAACAACACTATCCACAAACACAATAACACTCTATGATCTTAAACAGATAATCCCAAACACCCCTTATCTTTTTCAAATCAAATTTAGACAAGTATAAGTGTATTCCAAGACTACCCAAGCCCAATCAAACACATAAACAGATGTAATATGCAGTATGAAGCAAGATTAGACCATGAATTCCACAAGAACACAAGCAACACACAAAATCACCAAAATCAAGATTTTAAGCAGATTTAAGGTAGAATGGTTCAAACCTCATGGATGTACATCCACACCCACGAACTTTAAGCTTATGTGCTAGCAAGAACAAGCACAAGCTTCCACAAACACTCCTGTTAAGATTCAACAAAGTTAGAAGCAAAAATATAAAAACAGTAAAGTGAAAAATCCTTGATTAATGCAACTCTTGTACCCCACTTTTGATTATCCCCAAGTTATAAGCCTCACAACACCTTGATATCACAATATCATGGTGCTATGATCAACTTATAGCCCAAAAATTCCAAGGTGTACCAAGATCTTAGCAAAATATCAAGATTACAGGAAAAATATGCAAACTTTTGCACACTCCTTTGAAAACAGGTTTTAGGATTCAGGTTTAGTTAACATGTAACGTTAATAAGCAATAATAAAGATTGGCACTTGGTTTCTCTTCAAAGTTTCAAACACTTTTCATTCATAAATGACAAAGGATGTATAGAACTTGAACAAAGGAAAAATCAAGAGCAAAGCTAAATTGTAAGGGTCCTATGCCTTATATAGGCTACAAATGGACTAGTGAATGCATAAAAACATAACCTTAATTGGTGGTGAAGTCCCAAAAATTCCCCTTGAGTTTTGTTGTTGCTGGCAAGGTGAAAATGTATCCAAGGGTCCAAAACAAGCTTAAAGTGTAAGCTGGAATGTGGTGTGTTGGATGGCTGTCAACTTTTAGTTGTATCTTCAAAACCGTGTGAAGGAGGGAACTCATGTGACTTGTTGAGTGACGTGGCCAAGGGTTTAAGGGTGGGGTTGTGTTTAGTGTCACCTTAATCTTAAATCTGGAAGGAATTAAGGGTTAACATCAAGTATTAAGCAAATACCCAATTTTGCTTATGAACACCAAGAACACACGTTTGATCTTTGTTTGTGTTTAAACCTGGTGTTTAGCGCCTTAATTAAATATTTAATTAAGGTTTGTTAAGGCAGTTGTGAGTGGAGGGTGATGTGGAAGAATGGTGGGAGCTGATTGGTGGAGAGGTGGTAGTGGGGCACGTGTCACCCCACTACTGGTTAAGGTATCTTTGATGTCTGCCCATTTTAGCCCCTTATCTCTCATACTCCTTTCACTTTGTATTAAACAGGCCAAAACTCGTTTCCCTTTGTTTTACAAGTTTTATTTTTCACACTTTTTCCCCAAATACTTTGAAAAAGTATTTTCAGGGGTATTTCTTGCCATTTGATGATTCTTGAAGGGCTGATTTGGCATTTTATTCAATGATAATGGTCTTGACTTGTATGGTTGACTTCTTGGAGGACTGAAATTGACAAGTCATAATTCTTGAGGGACCATTTTTGCCATTTCTTCAAAGTTAAGGGTCCTTTTGGTAATTTGACATTTTTAAAGGACCAAACTTGTAAATTCTTGTAAATTGAAGGCCTTCATGGTATGTTTAACTTGAGGAGGACTAATATTGACAATTTAGTTTTGTTGAAGGACTAAATTTGCCAATTCTTCAAAGTGGAGGGCCCTTTTTGTAATTTTGACAAACTTTAGGGACCAATCTTGTAATTATGAAGATACAAGGGTTTAAAGTGTCAATTCTTCAATATTGGAGGACCCTTCTTGCATAATCTTCAAATCTTCAAGGGTTTCTCTTGGAAAAACTTAGGGCTTGGTTCATTGTGCGGCTTCGTTTCCCGTGTTCGTTTTTGCATGATTCTTGTGATCTTTTGTCATTTTCTCATTATCCGTACCTAAAATACACAAGTAAAAAACACAAGCATATATTTGGACATTTTCATGATATTTAATGCATTTAAAGTCCTTTTTGGACGATGAGAATATGTATAAAAGCAGTCTCATCATGTATCAATGAGAGAATCACTCAAAGGGATGATATGATCATGAAAATGAATAGGTGCAACCTCAAAAACCGATGAAGAAATATCAATGGAAGGTTCTTATTTGATGGACTCATCATTAGGAGTTTCATTCAATGCTTTAATCAAGGAGATAAGAAGATAAACGTTTGATAAAACCTCACGAATATGAACATCTTCCACTTCTTTTATAGGAGCAACATCTTCATCCAAATTAGGAAGGTTATCTTGACATGAAAATTCATCGGATGATATCATAAGATGCTTCACTAGAATCACAATCATCATCCTCCATTTGTGGCAAGTCTTGCAAAAACTCTTCCTCAAGCTCATTATCCCTTTCTTTGAAAAATTCATCAAGATTGAAATCACCAAAATCACTAGTAGTAGCATGAATGTCATCATGTGATGAATTCTCAATGGGATCATGAGGAGACGAGGTATCAATACAAAACTCGTCACATGGTTCATCGGAAACACCCTCAAGCTCTCTTTGGATTGGGATAAGGTTCTCAACACTAGAGCCGGTTAATTTATCCGAATCGGTGTTTGTATTAGTGCTAAGAGGCTCGTCCCCCATGGGTAAAGAGTTGTTGGGTTCCGTGGGAGATAAAGGCGAGGAAGTTGTGTCATCATTAAGCGTCATAAAAATTGAAGTATCTACATCATCGTCGTAGAAGAATCTATAAGGCATACGAGCACGAGTAGCAAGATATTCTTCGTCACATGATTCACGATATTCATCACTAATAGTATCATCCTCATCATCAACTCGCAAAGACGGCTCAATATCACATGGTAAAGCACTTTGAGTTTGATAAGATTGTAAAAGGAGCATGAATCTTTGATTAGTTTCCTCGTACCATTCTTCAAGTTTCCTTTCACTCTCTTGAAATCTCCTCTCGTTATCTTGATGCATCGTAGCAAGGATTTTAAAAAATTGAGATTCATTTTGCATATTTCCTTGGTTAAACCCTTGATTATGAAAACCATCATGATGTAAAAATCATTGGTTTTGAAAGTTATCTTGATTATAGCATTAAAAATGTTCATCATTTTGAAAGCCTCCATAATTGGAAAATCCTTGGTTTTGAAATGGCGCATTAAAGTTTTGATCTTGAAATGATGGTGGAGTTTGCGATGAAAAACCGGAATATCCCATATAGTCATTACAAGTGTAATCCCTTTGAAAGTTAGGTTGAAACTTAGGGTTCTCGGTTTCATTATAAGCATAATCCTCCCTAAAATGGCCATTGTTTTGAGCACATAAATAAGTATCATGTGGACCACCACAAATGGAACAAGGTGAATAATTAGCGTTGGCGGTTTGTTGTTGCAACATCTCCCACATGGAACGAGTATCCATGTGTAGCAAGGTGACCGAATGTATATACAAGGGAACGACGTTTAACACTTCCTCGGGAAAGAAAGTAATACACCAAATGGTATGTTTACACGTGTGCGAGTACACGTGTAAATAAACACGAGGAATGCGAGAGAAGCTCTCGGTCGACTTTGAGAGGGAAACGATTATCCCAATCGAGGTGCAATAATTAAAATCCACAAAAAAATATATACGTAATACTAATTTGGTGACACACCATGCACTACTATCACCTTTAAGAGAATCACAATGGATCGGAGAAACGAGATAGCGCGGAGCACTTAAGAGCCTGGTTCTATAGAATATGAAATACACTTGCCTTATACCCCCCACACAGTGACTTCTCTCTTAAGATCAAATAGATTGTAGTAATTATCTATTGTGCCTTAATTATGTTTGATTGTTACACGTAAGTGGCATCGGAACGCCGCCACAAACGGTGTATTGCAATGCAATACTTATGGTAGTAGGTGGATTGGTTGTTCGTATATACGTATACTTATTTACATATAATAATATAGATAAATATTTTTATATTTTTATTATTTTTTTAAGAAAGTAATATATGTACGTAAAAGCGTGTGAAAACAATATATACAATATATTTTTGGTGTAATCTTTTAGAAAAAAGATTACTTTTTTTTATTTTTTTGTTTCAATTCTTAAGAAAGAATTGATTTTTATGATTTTTTTATATTTTTATCTTTTTGATTTTTTGATTTTTATATTTTTGATTAACAAAAAAAATAACGTTCACAAAGTGAACGGATCCCAAAATCCAATACGTCTCACTAGAAACCGTCAATGTTCACGAAAAGAACCGGCATCGGCGCCATTTATTAATTGTCTTTTTCAAGTTCGTTTTTCTCGACTCAATTCGAATTAAATTTATGTTTTCAAGTGTGACTTAATTATTTTTGGTGAATAATAGGCTTGATTGGTATCTATTTCTACTTGGCACAAAACAAGTAGAAAATGTAAAAAATATTAACTATATATGTAATACATACTACACTACAACATATAACAATTATCACAATTAAGTGCACAAAATATAAGGAATGTAAAATACATATTTTATACTACAAATTTCAAAAATGTAAAATCCAAAAGTATAAAACTAAATCTTATTTTTATAAAACTAAAATACGGTTTATAAAATTTGAAATATAATTTATTAAGCTAACAAATGCAAAGTCAAATTTACAATCAGTACATTAATACTCCAAGTATACAAAATGAGAAATTTTACTAACAAGGTTTTTAAACCCGCGCTTCGCTGCGGGTTCTTGTCAACAAAAGTGTTATGCACATCATGATACAAAACTATGTAAGTTCAGAGAAACATGATCCCATCGTTGGAGGAGACGAATGTCTCCTTAACATAATATTTGGATTTCAAGCTTTGCGTAAGCTTAATCACTTGCAAATTTGGCACATCGAATTCTGGATGCTTGACCACGTTAAAATCCTTCTTGGCATAGAAAACACTATTTGCATATACAATAACAATTACTAACAGTAAAAAGTAACAAATAACAAATGGGATGTTTCAAATCAAATTAAGCTTATAAGCAAATAACACCGCTTGTGCATAACTAATTTAGCAACCAAAACATTTGAAGATGTCCGATGATGCGACAAAAAGAGACGATCACTTCTAAACTGTTAAAACTAAAGGGCTAACCTTGTGAGCATCCAAGGTGCTATAGTATCATCTTAACACTACAATATCTAACTAAGACATTATAACCCAATGGAATAATGAAAGAAAAACGGGTTTGAAAAAGTAACCAAATAAACAAATTTTGCATAAACCCTTATTTATTGGTAATCTTGGTCTCTGGAATTTCGCGCACAAAGGAAGACTGATGTGACCACACAACGCTTGTTATTGTACCATTCAAATTTTCTACCTTGAGCATCATACTCACCTAGTCTCTTACTACATGTTACTATGTTTTTCTAATTAAACTATAAAAACTACCACCAACCTAAAATCATAAACTAAATCATCTATCTAGAGAGTAGCTTGTTAAACTCAATTATATCTGTTTGTAATTCCATAAGATCAAGTTAATTAAGTCATAAGTCATAATCTAAATAAATGTAAGTTTTTTAGTTGTCAACATCAAGCCGATAAGGTCATAACAACGCTAATTCAAACACCCACATTATGATATAAGGTCATCAAAATCAAGCATTATAATGTGAAGGTATTTTCAAGGTACTTACATACCAAAACTGCTCTAACTCCACACTGAGAGTTTTGTTTAGTTTTGAAAGGTTATAATAGGAAAACATATTATCCCTGTAACCCACAAAAAACCAACATCATTTTATAAAAATAAGAACATGATACATCATTACTCTCTGTTTCAATTTACCACAACAAAAATCCTCAATTTCAAAACCCGCAAAATTATTGAAATAGAAAAAATAAACCAATTCAATATTCTAGATTTACACATCTTACATGCCAAGGTCAAATCTGATATCCTATTGTTCTTTGCCTCCCCATCTCTTCACACAACCTGTACTCATTATTGTGTAAAAACCATACAGAAACCCAAATTTAATAAGAATCTTGAATTGAAGGGGACTTTTTGGTTTGAATCTTGAATTGAAGGGGCACCATTTGGTTTGTGAGTGTGTTATTTTTTTGGTGAAAAGTCATTGTGAAAAAAAACTGACCGTGAAAGATGATGAGTCACCGTTTGCAACATGATCTGTTATCCATTATCTGAAAACTTATATTATTTAATATTAAAAACACTGTTCATAACGAATACAAAATATTAAAACAGGGTTACTGTTCAAACTTTGTCGATTTGTTTGGTGCACAACCACTAATTTGGATCAAGTATTTCTATTGAATATCTATAATGTGAACCTTTCTTTACTTTGACTTCATATATTCACATGAATAGACCATCACATAAATTGTCCATGTTAACCCATAAAAGTAAGGTGGTGTTTGTTTTTTCAGAAATGCCTCTTAATAGCATCTTAATCTGACTCATCCAGATGCAGTCAGAC
Source organism: Glebionis coronaria (assembly GCA_025667525.1). Taxonomy (NCBI): domain Eukaryota; kingdom Viridiplantae; phylum Streptophyta; class Magnoliopsida; order Asterales; family Asteraceae; genus Glebionis; species Glebionis coronaria. The sequence continues at coordinate 170,989,716 of CM046876.1, read as the reverse complement.
ACTTGGGTCATTAAGAGTGTTTGTTTTTTCATTTCATTCAGAGGTAGTAAGAGACAACCACTGTTAAGAGCATTTGTTTTTTCTAATCATTAAGAGGCAGTAAGAAACATAAACGTCTGATTGAACTAGATGTAGAGAGGTTGTCTTAACACCTCTTAATGTAATTTTTTTTCTTAATATTTGTTACTTTTTTTGTTTTATTTATTATTTATGTTGTTATAATTTTTCTATTTTGGTTTTATTTGCCTTTTTTTCATTTTTATCTTTTAGAATCGTTGCATTTGTTTTGTTATATAAAGAGTTTATAAAATTATTTGTCACGATTCATATTTTGTTCAAATTAAAGGTTTTTCGGACTCATGTATCTTAACTATAATGTGATCGATTCAGTTTATCGTTTTCAAGTTAGATCTAAACTGTGACACATTGATTTTAGTAAAAAAAACATGAGATTGCATATTTTGTTTAAAAGACGGTTAGCTTTAAAACGATTGTATTATAAATTTTGATATCTTATATATAATAAAGTTTATTTCTTGCCTGAATGCACTCGTATTATATTTAAATTGTAAAAAATATAGTTGATTCAGATTCAGATTTCTCAACCACTTATTCAGACTTAGATGGAAATTAGATTCAGACTTTTCTATCGAATATTCAGATTTAGATGTGCGAACCAGATTCAGATTCAGAGCCTCTTAATAAACAAACAGCACCTAAGTTTTATATTGCACATGAGGAAAGGAAAGTCTATATTCATAATTTTCTTTTTTAACAGAAAAATGATGATAATAGAATTTTCAATATAGGAAGCTGATTTTTTAAAACAACGAGGCATCCGGAACCCGTGTGTTGCACTAAGAGGCGTGGGTTTTTCTTCTTGGGGGCTTAATATATGCTGCTATTGAACAAATTATAAAAACTATTTGTAAAATTTTAAATATTTATGTTAACTTTGTATTTTCTAAGGGTTTAAGTTGTTAATATGGTATAATGCATGGGGTTTTTAAAAATTGATAAGTGTTAAAAAGAAACGAAACTAAAGATTATTAAAGTTGTTGGGGGGCAAACAACAAACTCGTTTCACACACACTCGTTTCACACACTCTTCTGCTTCTCTCTAGAGGACTCCAAAAGTTACGGTTTTTAATTTTCAACTGTAAAGGGCAATCAAGATTAACGAAAGGGCGCGCTTGCATTAATTAGGTACTGTTTACACTTTGAATTTGTTTAATTTTGTTGTTCTATATAATGATGAGTGGTGGTAGTGTAGTTACAATCAATAAGTTAATCTTAATTTTTCTATTCATCTTAAACTTCTCTGCTTATCAATGGCAAACCCTAATTTGATTTTGAAAGAACTCAAAGACATTTTCGGTCATACTGAAACTGGGAAAATCATGGGTTTTTACTTTAATCAAATGGTTGTGAATGAAGAAAGCTTTGCTAGTGTTTTGAGGGTGCAAGCTGAGAATGTGAAGAATAATTTGGTTAGGTTTGGTTTAATGATTGTTGAGTTTGAAAACAAAGATTAAGAGCTTGAAGTTGATTTGGAAAGTTTAGGTTATTTGAGAGAGTTGCGTGATACTGAAAATGCAAAGCTTGCTAGTTTGAAAGGAATGTTGGCTAGGGCTAGGACTCGTCTGAATGAACTCCAGTTTCAAGCACAGTTGATGGATCCTTTTGATTAAGCTTTTATGTTTAGTGTTTCTTTTGGGAATGTGATGATGTAGTACTCTTTTCTGTTTAGTGAAAGTTTCAATCTTTTGGGTATGATGAACTTGTAATCATGGAATGATATTATGTAATGATTATGGAATGGAATATGAAATCGTGTTTCTGTTTATGCTTTTGTGATTTTATTGAATGTATTTTTTGATTTTTATTGTTATTCCAAACAGCCTATATATTATTCATGGAAACAAATACTCCTTATTTTATTTTTTGTTAGTCATATGTAACTGCCGTTTCTTTTTAATTGAAAACAACCTCTATCATTTCATTTCTTCTTTTTTTAATTTTCTTAACTCTAATGTTTTGAAAATAATCATCTATCATTTTATTGCATCTTTATCAATTCTTTTATTCCTAATATTTTGAAAATAAAATTTTCTATTTACTTTGCAGGTTTTTTTTATTGAATCATTGAAGAAGTCTAAAAAAGGTGTGTTTTCTTTTTAGGTTTAATTAAATTCGTTTTATCAATTTTCTAGTTAGGGTTGACTTTGATTTATCTAATAGCAACATGTAATTAAAAGAAATGGACAAATATATGATTATGATTTTATTCAAAATGAATATAACTTTAATTGAATTTTTGCTGGATACATTTTGTTATGAATAAGGAAACTGTTATGATAGATTGGATAGATTGTTAAAAGCTTCCTTGAAAACGATGTTTCGTGTTCTATTTTTGAGCTCAGGGTCTTCATCTTCAGTCATCAAAATCTTTAGTCCTTTTGGTGAAGTTACTCTAGATAGAGCTACGTAGAGTTGACCATGGCTAAAAACAGGACTGGGTAAATAAACACCAACATAGTTGAGTGACTGCCCTTGACTTTTGTTTATAGTCATTGCATAGCAAGGCTTGACAGGAAATTGCCTTCGCTTCATGATAAATGGCCATTGTGTTTGCGTAGATGTGAGAGTTATTCTTGGGATAAGAACACTTACTCCCACGTTTGATCCCGTAAGAATTTGGGCGCGAATGACAAATTGACCCAAATCAGTTATGATCAGTCGTGTTCCATTGCATAATCCCATGCTTGGATTTACATTAAGCAAAAGCATAATAGACAATTCTTTTTTCAAATTTAATTCCTGAGGTGGCATGCCTGGGAATTTTAAAGAGTTTAGAAACTCGATAGGGTAATGTTGGTGTTGATCTAAGGTGTCTGTAGATCCCTTACACACTTCATCAGCACTATTGTAAGTAACACTCACTTGGCAGCTGTTTAAACATATAGTTGTTTATCTCGTCAGCATCATCATTTTGAGGCGTTAGAATTGAACGTTCTCTTAGATAGTGTTCATCATTTTTCCTATCTTCAAAATCAGGATAAGATTGATTAACAATCTGTTCCAAAGGAGAACTGCAAGCTTGGATAATGAATTCTTCTGGAATTTCTATCCATGTTCCTTCTTCTTCCGCTTCTTTTTTTTGGTTGGCAAAATCCCGTCACCTACATCTATAACCCATTTATTGAATTGTTGTTTGCTTCTATCTATCTCGCCTGATGAGGTATATTCATTTACTCGCATACTGCGTGTAAGAGTAAACACTTTGCAAGAATTCCATAAAAATTTCTGGTTTATGCATGATTGAACTACTTCAGTCCTTTTTGCTTTCGGTATAACGGGTAAAATTTGCCTAAAATCACCTCCTAATAAAACCGTTATTCCTCCAAACATTTTATTTCTTTTTCCTTCATTTTGAAACCCCAATATATCCTTCAGTGTCTTGTCTAATGCCTCAAATGCATACTTTTGAGTCATAGGCGCTTCATCTCAAATAATCAACTCCACAGACTTCATTAATTCTGCCAAATTCGTGTTTTGTTTGATACCACATGTGCTATTTTCCATTAACTCAAGTGGTATCACGAACCTGCTGTGAGTTGTTCTCCCGCCTGGTAGGAGAAGCGAAGCAATCCCTGAGTCAATTTAAAAGCTCATATTGCTTTTGAGTTTCATACAAAAAAACACGATAGATATTTATCATTTAAGTAGTATAAAGTATTTTATTAAAAGAATAGGACTTAGATACCTGAAGAAGCAACAACAAGGACAATTTTACGTTCTGATCGTAACCTTGATATGAGTGTTCTGTATAAAAAAGTCTTTCCTGTTCCTCCAGGTCCATACACAAAGTAAAATTGTCCCTTCTCTCTACTTACAGAATCAATAACGTTGTCATAGATGGCCCTTTGCTCTGGATTTAATTGAGAATGAAATCATGCTCTACTTTGCTTTCCTTCATATTAAAATTCATTACTTCTCTATTCAATCTGTTATCCATAGTTGTTAGCAAACTTGTATTCGGACGCGGCATATCCTGGAAATCTGCTAATGATCGGCCATTTCGATTAAGCAGGGATTCAATCTCCACTAAACAGTAATTCTTAATTTGTTCTTCCGAGAGCTGAAGATCAGGATATCTGTAAAGATTTCGTTTGATTAACAAAATATCTTCTGACAATGTTTCCCAATTCTCCTCCCAAAACTTGACAGGTCTGCTCACATCACAAAAAAGTAATATTGTAACAAATAAATCCCGTAGCTGTGGTGCTAATGCCCATAATCGAGCCTCTTGTATAGCATTTGTCCACTCCTTATCATCATTAAGAAGGCCATATGCAAAACACGCTTCTTTGAACGTTGAATATAATGTCTTGTGAACTGTCATCATTTTTTTAAACGTTTTAGGACCTCTGACAACATTCAATAACATTCTGAGATAGTAACGTTCTCCTGATGCTGGGTTTGAATAGTAGATTCTGCCTATGCATTTTTTTGCTTTCGAGGTTTCCAAATTCTCTCCTTTTCATGCCAAACATAGTGTTCTGGAATTTCAGCATACGTCAGCTTTCGAGCATCCTTATCTCGTTTGTATAATTCAAACCGTTCTGTGAACATGGTTGTTTTAATTTCCTCTCGTTGAAGTAGTGCTGGTAAATTCTGAGAGTCACGCAATGTTATTGCATTTTGCTCTGGTAGATGAAAATTCAGTTTCATTACTGATGGATAAGAATAGTGAATATCAAAAGAGAATAGACGCCATATAGCTTCACATGGAGCTAAATATCGACAACTCAAATAATTTTTTATTTCATCAACTACCATTACCTGATCTGGTTCCCCCTCACGATTGCGTTGAACGTTCTCTTGAACAACAATTGTAGCATGATCTGGTCCTTTGTTTAAGTATTTGAATAAATACTTAATTGCTTTTGACCTGTTACACCATTCAACATTGACGTGGGCCTGATATTTGAGCAGAAGATATCGATTGTGAGGCACCACATTTTTGTTTGTGTATGTGACTTTCACTTTGACAATAGTAACTTTTGAATCCCTTCGACGGTAAACTGGGTAACCATCATCATCAAGTATTGTTTCTGCATTAAATTGCTTTGGGTATCGTTTTGAACACTTTCCCTCAATGTTGCATGTTGTACCTTTACCACACGGACCATGCAGCATAAAATCTGTGACAACTTTGTATCCATCTGGATCTTGTTTTGGGCATGGCATTTCAGCTGATATGATATCATCAAGTTGACTTGCCGTTTTGTATTTACATTCTTCTACAAGCCATAGCAGTATATGTGCGTGCGGTAGTCCTCTCTTTTGAAACTCAATGACATAAACAACTGCAATATATTAGCAAAATTTAGTAATTATCGCAACAGTATCATATTGATTGAAAATTTGAAGTAAAATATTACCTGCACGTGTTTGCCAAAAATTTCTTTTTTCGTCAGATCCTCTAACATTTCCGTGAGTTTCATTTTAAAAACTCGAGTTCTAATTTCCGGTCGATCGTGTGCTCTTTGGCCGGGAATATCAGCCAACATTTCCGCAATCTCTAGCCATTTAGGACTTGATGTAAAAGTTATAAATAGATCAGGATTTCCATATGTTCGGCATAAGGCCATCGCATCTTGATAATTTTGCATCATATATCTTGGGCCTCCCGTGAAACTTGAGGGCAAAACTATTCTTCTTCCAAGTCCGGCTGCATTCGTGTCTCCTCTTGTAACGGCATCATTAAAATTGTGATAGAGATCAACTCGCAGGGTATCTTGATTATTTCTCGACCATTTGAGTCTTTGTTCCTCAACAACAGTAAAAGCATCAACCAAGTATTGTTGAAAAAGGCGCCCGCCTTTCAGCAAAGTATTGCCTTGGTTAGCACGCTGTTGAATAATGTATGCATAGTATTCTTTCATTGTCACAAACCCTCTGTTTGTTTTCCGTGTACCCTTGTTGTTATAATAATGAATCTTCTCATGAAAACCATCCTCACCGTAAGGAAATAATAGTGGATATTGTAGTGCCATGTAGGATGGATGTAACTCTAAGATTCTTTTGGGGCCCTCGCGTTTACTATTGATAACAATATCCCTAATAGGTTCACCATCCCCAAAATCATTTGTGATCAACGCTGCTACTTCAGAAACAGTTGGGGCGTTGTATTGCTTTATAGATTTTCGGTCAGTAAGAAGGTGTAATTCAAAATTGATAGATTGATGAGAATGGCACCAATCCCGTGCCATTCGAAATGCTTTTGCAATAGGACTAAATCTATCCAACATGGATATCAAGTCTGCTACAATTGTTGCATTCACTTCATCTCCTGTCTCGTTGTTTAGAAAAGCAGACATCCAGTTCTTGGCTTCATTTTGGGTATCATAAAAATAAAGTTGTGCATATCTTGGCTGGTGGCCTTCTTGCGGAAGTAAAGAACCAATACGATGATAATTTTGCCCATTTATCCTAAATGTATACAACCCCCTTCCATTATTTATTGCATGATCTATTCTAGCTCCAAATGATGTAAAGCAAAACATGCCATTATAAATCCTAATTTGTTCTCTAAATTTTGATGTAGCAGAATTAGCAAAGTCAAGGAGGTAGTCTAAAGGCGGTGGTGTTGCTTTGAATTTGGGTAAGAGTATTTTTCCCTCTTGACAACATAAAGAAAATGTTGGATTGACAGCTCTATGACTTTTATTATTTCTTTCTTCATAACACATTCTTGCATGACAGTTCCGACATTGATAGGAAGGAGGTCCAAGGTTACTCTAGGATACGGGAACTCCTGGTTGATGTTATGTTTAAGGTTATACTGTTATTTCAATTATAAATGGATTTTCTATTTGAAATTGTAACATACATAAATATTACATTTAGATGTTAACCCAGCTTTATTTGGTACCCTTCTAGGTGTTCGATGACGGGAGGTTCCTGGAAACATGTATTCAATATATAATTGAATAAAGGTAAAAAAAATTATTGTTTTTTTAAAGGAAAATATATAGATAAATAAATTACCTGCTATTGTTAAGGATTTATTGTACGTAGAATGAGTTCCTATATGCATCTGCCTTACATTAGGATTGGTTGCAAGTTGTAGTGATCCTGGTTACATTTATGCATTATAGTACATGTAAATCATTAAAGTATCGAATACAAAAATGAATTGCTTCCGTTACCTCCTTCTTGAATAGGATTGTTTGTTAATGTCAGACCACAGTAATTCTGCACGGTTCCATCGTGCATGACAGTTGTTTTCAGTTGAATTGTAATGAAATTATTAAGCATGTTTGATAAAGATGGAATATAGATAGTGTTAGGCTGTCTTCCTGTTTGATTAGCATAAACTGAATTTTATGTAAATTCAAAAACTAAATAAATGAAATGAATAAATTTAAACATACCTTCATTCATAGTGATTTCAGAATTGTAAAATGATTTACATGAACATGATGTTTGAGTTTTAAAAACTGCATTTTGTAATTCAATCTATTCAATACTTGACCTTTGTAATTATTTAACTGAATTATCATATTTATTGTGAAAATTAAAGCTTTATTTATAAGATTATTAATTCAACAAACTTAATTTAAAGCTTTATTTACCTAATAGTTGCTAGATGCTGTTTTTTGTAGTCATAAGAATATAAACATATGCAAATAATAAAAGAAACAAACCAAACATGATTGAAACAAACATCTTTTATTCAAATTGGAAAATGGGTAACATAGCAGCTTAATGCTGATGGCCTTTTCTTATTTAATTCAGTTTTGCTTATAGTTGATAGAGAGCTTTTGTATGGGTTCAATTTAAGTTCTCGGTATCTTCTCGAATCGATCACGGTTCAAAGTGGAATAGTTGTTCTTGGTTACTAAAAAAGGGTTTGGTTTTCTATGCTACTAAAAAGGGTAAATGCATGAAGTAATTAAAAATAAGCTAAAAACAATCAATACTGATAAAGAATAAACAATTAAAAAAAAAATAAAACTGAAATTTAACTTATTGAAAACTTACTGAAAAACGGAATGCTTCACTCGGAATATTCACTTCACCAAAAATGCTGATTCGGAATGTCTTGTTGATGCGGAATAAAACTGACTCGGAATAAATAAAGCAAAATGCTTGATTCGGAATAATGGCTTCACCCGGAATAACAATCCTTCATTCGGAATACCTTCATTCGGAACAATATTCGTTCATCCGGAATGTTTGCTCATTCGGAACATTTGCTTCATTCGGAACATATGGTGATTCGGAACATTTAATCAAAATCCTTCATTCGGAACATTTAAAAAAACTGATTCGGAATATTTTGCTAAACCTTGATCCGGAATAAATTGCACTGACTCGGAATATTAACTAAAGAGCTTCATTCAGAACAGAAAACTGATTCGGAATATTCTTTAAAAAACTTTGATTCGGAATAATGCTACTCATCCGGAATATTGATTATTCCGGATGAACACTTTGATTCGGAATACCTGAATGAAAAATGCTTTACTCGGAATGTTTAAAACAAAAGCTTCATCCGGAATGTTTGGAGCTCATTTGGAATCTGGGAAATGATGAAGACGCGAAGAACAGGGAAACCAACAAAGCCACGAATTTAACCAAAATCACCAAGTTTTTAACCAAAACTTAAACCAATTTAACCATTAATCATCTACTAATCATAATCATCAAACCAAAACAACAAAAACACAAAACCCACTTACTTTTAAAGATCAAAATCAACCAAATAAGAACTTAAGACTTTGAATCAAAAAGAGAAAGATGAACAAGATTAAAGGAAAGATTATATTGATTGATTAAAGTTAAGTAAACAAAAGAGAAGATTAAAAACTTACAAGATTCAACAAAAATGAAAAATCACCAACACCTTAATGGTGTTGGTTACCTACGAAAACAAAGGAAAAGAAAAACTGGAAATGAAAAACTTGTCTCCAATGTGTGAAGGGAGGTCCTATTTATAGGCCTTGTCTTTGGTTGGTGAGTGGGCTTTCTTCCTTTCTTTTCGTCTTCTCGTCTTTTCAGTAAAGTTGACGTTTTCGATTCTGATTCGGGATTTGTCGATAAATAAATTTAACTCGTCTTTTAATTTCTTCGTTTAATGGACTTGAGTTCTTTCGACATATGTAAATCTTCCATCTTTGGTCCTTTTCTTCGATAAATCTTCAAATAGGCCCATCGACTTCAAATCTTTTGCATCTCTTGGACAATAGACTTCGTATTGAGTCTTTTTCTTCGATAAAACCCGTGCAATCCCATGTTTTCTTCAATATTTATCCGGTTGGCTCTGAAAACACAACAAACACACAAACCACGCATAATTCCAAACAAATGACATTAAATACGCGTTTTGGTCTTGTTTTAGCAAGAAATAAGTGGTAAAAGGATGGGTGTTTTCACACCTATCAAATCCCCTACACTTAACCATTGCCATGCCCTCATGCAATGCTTAGTGATAAAGCAAATTTACACTTTTCTCATAATCAATCAACCTTGGCCTTATTAACAATAACCACTACTACTAAAGAGATATATAAAAGCTTGAATGAAACAAAAGGGATAGAAAACCATTTTCACTTGAAAATAGCTATATGGAAATAACTCGCAAAGAGATCTAAGACTTACATTAGGGCTTCGGTGCTGCGAAGATTTATCACCCTCAAGTTTCACGTTCCCCAAACTAAGCTCAAAAACGAGATCATTGTTATTATAAGTTAGCAAAACAAACACTTACACACATGGCTTAATTATATGCTTAAACTCCCTTATAACTAGGTGTATCTCTTATATTTTATTTTTGTCTTAGAATGATCACGAAGATGCATTTTTAGACTTATTGCGATAGTTTATTTAGGCTGAAGCAAAGTAGGAGGATTTGATTAATAGTTAGCTAAAGGACAAAATCTCTTAAAACTGCTTCTCGGGATATCAAAAAGTTCATATCTTGGCATAACTCGCTTCACGATTTGAGACCTTTCTCGGGCCGATATTTGGCATGTACTTCATACTTCAAATCTTGAGAGACGTTCTTGAGATAATGGTCTTCTCTTCGTTAATAGAGTTTCTTCACTTAGATACTTTTGAGGGATACTCCAACTTTTTTGACCATGACTTCATCATTATTTCTTCAATCGTTAATTGGGATTTTGAGATACAATGATCCGCCTCCTTTTTGGACTTGGATCTATTTATCCTCATACCTTGTTAGGGTCTTTTCGGATAGACTTCTCCATGATCTTTATTAGAGTTGATTGCTTTTCGTCGCGAGTCTTGATCCTTCATATTGATTTTGGGAATAATGCTTTTCACATCATCTTGGATCTTTAGCAATAAAATGGAATCCTCATGCCTTGTTAGGGCCTTTTCGGACTCGCCAATCTTCGCGCCCCGCTTCATAAGTTATGCCTTGTCTATGAACTATTATCATTACCGAGCAACTTTTAAATGATCTTGGGCTAGAAGCTAAGTTATTCAATAAAATCGTACGACCTTACTTATTGCGGATAAATTATTAGCAAGCGATGGGAGAATAGGCTTATAATCACACCAAGTGTGCTTGTGCAAGAATACCGACTTATAATTGACTCTATCATTTCTCGTTCTCCACAATTTAAAATCTCAAGTAATGAGACTCGTGGATGCTTAGCCTAATAAACCAATTAAGGTCTACATGGTTAAGGATACTTGCTAGAATAAACTTGGATAAGTCTATTCGGGTTGAGTCAAAATAATCGCAACGGGCCTAATATGTCAAAGACTTCTAAACTAGCTACACCACTTTATTAATATTGTTGACTTTATTGTGGGATATATACATATGAAAGCAACGATAAAAATTTAAAAATTACGACTATATGGCCAAAGTTAATTAAAAATTTGAAAAATGCTGAAAAAGATGATTTTCCGGTTAAATGAAGCCATTTTAATGGAAAAGTCCACTTAAAACTTCGATAGAAGTCCCCCCTACACTTAATATAAACATTGTCCTCAATGTTTAAGCATGTGGGAAAAGTCTCCCCTACACTTATGACATTGTGCACGTTGGTTAAATCAAGCTAAGGAAGATACGATTAAACTGATCAATTTCAAATGTGAGTATAAAGAAAATTGAATCACGATAGTTGAGAGATAGAACCCGATTTTGGATAACACGGGAGCACGGTTCTTCAAAGGTTCCAAAAGTGCATTCATCCCTGTAATAACATCACCACACAAACAACCTATATAGGTCCCCCTACACTTAGGAGGTAAAACGGAAAGGGATAGATACTCGGGTTGCCTCCCGAGGAGCGCTTGTTTTTGATAACCGAGTCATGAGCCTGACTCGACCCAAAACTAGTTCATGGGAAAAGTGGTGAGGGATGGAATCATCTCATGAGAGATGTCCTCACCAAAGTACAACTTCACTCGTTGGCCATTCACCTTAAAATTAGGTCCATTAGGTTGAGCGAGCTCAAGAGTACCATATGGAAAAATTTGGGCAATGGTGAATGGGCCGGACCAACGAGATTTCAGCTTGCCCGAAAAGATTATCAACCGAGAGTTGAAGAGTAAAACTTTGTCTCCAACTTGGAACTCTCGGTTTTTAATCTTAGAATCATGAATGAGTTTAGTTCTTTCCTTATAGATCAAAGAATTTTCATAAGCATCACTCCGGAGTTCATTGAGCTCATTGAGTTGGATTTTGCGTAGGTCACCGGCTTTGTTGATGTCGAAATTAGCCCACTTCAAGGCCCAGTAAGCCTTGTGCTCCAACTCAATGGGGAGGTGGCATGCTTTCCCGTACACGAGACGATATGGAGTACATCCAATCGGAGTCTTGTATGCGGAACGAAAAGCCCACAGAGCATCATCAAGTTTATCGGCCCATGAGGCACGATGCTCTCCCACGGTTTGTTCAAGAATTCGATTTAACCCTCGGTTAGATATTTCAGCCTGCCCATTAGTTTGTGGGTGGTATGCGGTGGAAAGACGATGATTTACACCATACTTAGCCATGACTCTTGCGAATTGATGATTGCAAAAATGAGTCCCGCGATCACTAATAATGGCACGAGGCACACCGAATCTAGCGAATAGCGACTTCAAAAAGTTACAAACCACCCTTGCGTCGTTAGTGGGTAAAGCTTTGGCTTCAACCCATTTAGAAACGTAGTCAACGGCTACAAGGATGTATTTGTTTCCTTTAGATGAAGGGAATGGCCCCATAAAGTCGATACCCATACATCAAAGATTTCACATTCTTGTATGAGTAGCTAAGTTTTATTCTACACTTGGTAGGATGATGTTTGTGGTATGAAGTGGTGGTTGTGATTGTGATTTATGTTTAATTAAATGTCAAACTTTCCTATGATCCATTGATATTTATGTTTCATGTGACAATTGCTATCAAAACTTAATTTGTTGGTAAAGATTTAATAGGTCGAAAGGGTTATTTTCTATCAACAAGTCATAGCCGGTTTGTCTATGATTGGCTATCTTTTGTATTGATCATTTCTTAAGAATTTTTGATTATCAAGAAACATAATTATAAGTGTTAGCAATTTCGTGAAACGACCGTGAATCGAATGTGTTGAAATTAGATTAAGTCTTGAATTGAGTGATTGAGTCTAATGCTTGTTTTCTTTAACCAAGGTCTTGATGAAGATTAAAGCTTTTGAACACAATAGATTGGATTATCCATCTAATTATCATTATCACATATTAACGTGTCATCACAATCATACCACTACGAATGCTCAAACTAGTCTTTACCAAGTGTACCTTTAATCATATTATTAATCTCATCATTTTACTTGTTATTTGCTTGTTTACAATTGCTACAATCAACAATTATAGTTTTATTTTTGAATGATAATAGGTTTTCCAAATCCACGTGAACGATCTCGGTATTACCACATAAAAGCTATACACAAACGAAAGGGTTATACTTGCCCGTGCGTTTTTAGTCAATCCCGTAATTCGTGTTTATAAATATAAAACTTGTTACTAACCCCACGTATCAAGTTTTTGACGCCGCTGCCGGGGATTTGATTGTGTTCTTAGTTCCAAAATCATCCTATAATCAAACCCATTGTAGTGTCCTCATTGCAAACAAACCAAAAAATCAAAAAAGTAAAAAAAAAAATTATGATAGGAGAGTATTGCCGCCGGCAACACCCTCCTGCCGCCGGAAACACCATCACAGAACCACCTTTGCCGCCCGGCAAGGTAGTCCTGCCGCCGACAAGCTTCAAACAGAAGGTATTTTGCCGCCCGGTAATAAGTGTGTAAACACTTATCCTTTTACCACTAAAATCAATGAAAAACAAGACCTAATCATGTGTTTGACATAGGAAAAGTCGGAATTACGCGTGGTTTTGTGTTTTTGTGTGAAATAGGTACAAAAGATCAAAAGAAAAGAAAACACGGGATTTCACGGTCATTTGTTGAAGAAAAGTCCAAGAAAGAGACAAAGTCAAAGTCAAAGAGCCAAAAGTGTGCCAAAATCACGAAAACCAGCAAAATCGACATGGGTTTTCACGAAAAGATCGAGAAGCCAAATGAAAAGTTCGTTTTGTTCATGGTTTTATCAAAGTTTGACGACAAGTGGGACTCACACTGGGTTAATGGGCCTTTAAACCCATTTATGGTCTTAAGTAGCTATTTATATTGGTCCAAGCCCTATAGGCCCAATAGTAAAATAATGGACGGATGGAGTTTTCAGTTTTTGGTCCAAGTAATAAAAAAACCCAATAAAGGCCCAAATCAATAATTTATTGGACGAATGGAATATGTTTTGGGCCCAAGCCCATGATCAATTTATGAAACGGAGGTAAGTAATATATACATGGTTTGGTCAAACAACTTTTCGATACAAACAAGTATACACAAAAGAAAAGAGAGAGAAAAGACGCAGAAGAGAAAGATAAACCATCACAACCACAAACCCTAGCAATTTGGGAATTTTTAATCCGCCAGTGATTGAAGATCACACGCCCCAAATAAATCACCACTTTTTTCGGATGTAGAAGATGGTACCACTCAATCAAACTTGGCACCCTCTCTCTTCTGTGATTGGTTCTCACACCTCTACACAACCAATCATCCAATCATCTGATTACACATCAGCAGGAAGAAGCACAAGAAACACATATCCCAATCCACCTTGGCGATCCGCGTGATAAGGGCTTTTATCCACCGTTAGATCGATAATAAGAAGAAAGAGAAAGAGTAAAAATGGATTAAACGGCTGTGATGATAAACCTTGCTCACCAAGCTTCATCAACAAGCCTTGGGGGTTGGCTATAAATACCCCCATATTTCTGTAATGTGTGTGTGCCATTTTTTTTACTTTAATTTTATTTTTGCATAATTAGATGATAGGTTAATTGTAATTTTCTTTTTCCAGATAATGTAATCTCCTTTAATTATTAATAAAATTTATTTTTAGTTTAATCTTAAGCCTCATTTTGTTTTCTGTTTTAAATTTTCAAGTGGATTTTTAAATCCGTTTATTAAATTAAAATTGTTGTTAGTTAATTAAAATTTATATTAATTAATAAAAGTAAAAAAAAAAAGTGGATAAGAACTTCCCCACTGGAAGTTTGTTAAAAAAAACTGGTTCGTGAATAGTGGTATTGGATCGTGATGTTCTTCGATGATGATGATGATGATGTTTGGGTAAAAGGTGGTGTTTGATTCGGTCTAAAAGGGGGTTCAGCGTTACCCTTCTGCTCAAAGGCTATCATCATCAAGTTTAATTTCTTTTATTTTCATGTGTTTAGTTAAATTGTTTTTTATATCTATTTGCTTTATATTCGTTTAGATCTGCTTATTGAATCCATTGTCATAGCTGAGTAATATTTGATAGGTATTATTAGCTTATCTGATTTTGTAATGTTTAGATTTGGCTTGTCTCTTTTAGTTGTTATTTGCTTATTCAGTTTGGTTTTGGTTAAGTCTGTTGAGTGATTCTCTTTGAATAATCTGCTTATTGACTATTCTGCTTATTGGTATAAGTTTTCTAGGATTAATTTGCTTATTTGAAGTTTAGAGTTTATTTGCTTTTTTTATTTAAGTCTATTTGCTTTCTTTCTAGTTTTAAGTCTTGATTATCAGTTTTTTTTTTAGATCTTATTTGCTTATTAAAAGCTTTTCTATCTGTTATGTTTTGCTGATTGTTTGGATCTGATTTGCGTATCAGTACTTTTTTGCTTATTGTTATTTGCTTATTGTTTGTTTTTGAGGGCCTACGAATTCTAAGGATTTGGTAAATGATGGATTAGATCTATGGATTTGGTGGAAGAGATGGGGAAGAAGGAGATTAGGTGTAGAGAGAGAAAGGAGAGGGAAGAGAAGTAGAGAGAGAAAGTAAGATTATATTAATGAAAAGTGATGAAATGAACTAACCAACCCCCTCCTAACATGCTAGGAGGGGTATATATATAGCCCACCCTACATGTGGGCTATATGGACTATACATTATTAAGTAGACCACGAGCCCATTACATAATTATCGTTGGAGCGACCGATCCTTCATAAATACGTAAAACGTATTTCCAACAATCTCCCCCTAAGGGAGGTCGCTCCAAGTTACAAAGTTCTAAATATTCTATAGCTCGTGATCTATGCTAATAATGATCTGACCGAGACTTTCTTTGGGAAAACATATTTCCAACAATCTCCCCCTAAGGGAGGTCACACCATTTTACAAAATCTTAAACCTAGCATACTATGCTTGAGTCTTCGATCTTGTTCTTGTGAATATGCTTGATGTGATCTTTGACTTTAGTCTTGAGCATGTTTCCTTGCCTTGACCTTGTGCATTCATCACTTGTGAAATTTGCCTCTTTGTGACTTCATGTTCCACATACTTATACCTTTAAATTCTTGAAAGCTTCAGAGTTTGATACAGCGGAAGACTTGACCTTCAGACTTTCTTGAATTTGTTGAAGTACTAAGTGTATGTAGTATAAGCATGTGGTGACGACTTCTTCTGGATTGTACACCGTAATGCCACCTTCTTGTTACGCTGCATAAGATAGTTAGCAACAAACAATATACACGGATGAAATGGCCTTGAACATTTCATTCTAATTCGGTAGCATTTTACCTCCGGTCGGTGAAGACCGTTGGACGATATTAAATATCGTACTTGTGGCAGGTAGTTTCAATTAAGAACCTCCTTGACAAGATTTCGCGGGTAAACCCGTTCTCTTTACTCGACCGTCCAAAGCTGACTGCGAACGTAAAGAGTGAACCATTTGGATAATATTATCCGCATGATTTGAAGCCGTCAATTCATGTTCCTGGAACAAGTGAAGTTCAATTAAGAACCGCACCATCGTTGCTTTCCAGTTGTCACTAGCTTGATTCATATAGAATCTTGCAAGTTACCTACCAAGTGCTGTTTGATGTTAACACTAGATGGATTTCCACTCGTCACTGTGATCAATAAAGAGTCACTCTGAGTGTTCTGGCAAGATCATATGATAATGCGTAGAGGCCTGGAACGTGTTTAAATTCATTTAAGAATTAAACCACTGTTGCTTTCCAGTTATCACAAGTTTGATTCATAAAGAATCGCACAAGTCACCTACCATGAGCTTTTTGATATTCGCTCAAGAAGGATTTCCATCTTCATTGTAAATACTTTCGTATTACTCGGATGTTCAGGCAAGATCATGAAGATTTTGCGTAGGACCTTAATATCTTTCTTACTTTTCACATTGTGTGAACAAGCAAGGAATAATGAAAGTGTGTCCTAATGAGATATTTGATGATCTCAAATGGCTCTAGACTCGATCGTGCATTTTGGATTTTAGTGATCGGAGGCTGGAGAGGAGTGCCACCTTTTCAATACCAATTTATTCGGAGTGAATAAACCAGTAGATAATGTGTTGATCTCCGTGTGATTAAAACAAATACCTTTTGAGAGATATTTGAGTTAGCTGGGAAGGGTTGTGCATTGCATCACTGGGTCCATGATGTCTTTCTTCAATACCGAGAATCATTAGCAAAAATGACCTCAATAGCATATGTATTGACCCGGTTTCTGCCTAAAGTTGTAAGGAGGGCTTCTTTCTTTACACCCTTTATCTTTACAATTCTTTTTCATTCTTCAACCCCTTCAATGCTTACCAATACGTCATCACTAGCACCTTGTTGTGATTGTTCCAGTGCTAACTTAAGTACTTGGTCGGCATACAGCTACGTTCACAATCTTTCTCCATCTTTCCTAAGGACTACTATTTCTAGCTATGGAATGTCCTTGGGAAGATTCCTCCGGTTCTAGAGAAATCATTGGACTTTAACCTATCCTACCATCCTTATGTCACCACAATCTTCATCGTCGTGAAATAAATGGGTTACGGGTAAGTATAAATCACCATGAAATCCATTTTGAAGTGCAAATCCATTTTGCTCCCCCTTAACATATGCTACGATATTCGAAAACATTTCGCACATGTCGGGATGAGCTAACACGTTAAGTCAAACCATTTGTGATTGATCATATCCCATATTAAATCACATTTTCTCCCCCATATTAAAAATATTAACTCAATCGATGTTTTTAATATCAATTGATTTAATAGCATTTTAAGAAAATTTGGGAAGAAAAATGCAAATCCAATTATCTTCATGATTTTAACAAGCTCCCCCTCAAATTAATGAGGGTGTACTTGAAACGTAAACTAAATACCTTTTAAACACAAGTGTAAGGTATTTATTACGTGCAAAGATCATATATAATAATGAATTCACAAGATTAGCAATGTACGAGGTTGGACCTGAATAATGGAGAACAGCATATGAAAGAAGCACATGGTTCTTGTTCACGAATGTTGGTCACCTCGTCACGTCCCCGAGAAAATTAATTCTCGTTGTAGAGTCAAAGCTTTCCGGTGAAATGCTTGACTTGAGTATGAAAAGCGGGTTGCTATCTGAAATAATAGCAAACCATGTGGAGCATGTTTTAAATGTTTTAAACTTCTGCTCGAACTTTATTTACAACCCCGTGTCATTATTGAATGACATTTCTAGGTTCGTAAATATTATCGATTCCAGAAGACATGCTCATTTTATCAAAACATTTTTGAACACACAATTTTGAAAGATTTAGAAAAACCTTTTGAGAAATTCTCGAAAAATTGTGTTCAAAGTTTTGAAAAACAATTACTTGAGCTTAAGATTTGGAATATCTTAGGAAGCTCAAGTCCGAGAAGTTGTAAACTTCTCGTTGTTAAGGATAAGTTTATCATCGGCGATAAAATTTCCTTTTATCTGAAGAACGAGTCCTAAGCTGACATTTACTTAGAAGTCGTGTTCATGAGCTTGAAAACTTTGACTGTTTTAACGGAAAGCTCATGACCGAGAAAGGTTAATTTCTCGTTACGAGGAAAAGTTCTCTTATTTAAAAGATACACTTTCCTTTCTGAGCTTAAAACTTCGAATGTTTTAAGACAAGCTCATGACTGAGAAAACTGAATTTCTCGTTATGAGGATAAGTTTATCATTAATAATAAACTTTCCTTTATTTGAAGTTCGAGTTACAGTCTGACATTTAACTGTAAGTCATATACACGAGCTTAAAACCTTTGAATGGTTTTAATGTAAGCTCGTGTCCGAGAAAATTTTAATTTCTCGTTGTAAGGATAAGTTTATCATCGGCGATAAACTTTCCTGCCTTTGAAGAACGGGTTACAGACTGTCATTTATCTATAAGCCTTAATGCATGAGCTTAAAAACATGGAATGTTTTTGATATAAGCTCATGCCCGAGAAAAATGAATTTCTCGTTTTTAGGATAAGTTTATCATCGGCGATAAACTTTCCTTTCTTTGAAGATCGAGTTATAGTCTGTGACGTGACTATTAGTCCTTGTGCATGAGCTTAAAAACGTGGAATGTTTTTAACATAAGCTCATGCCCGAGAAAAATGAATTTCTCGTTTTTAGGATAAGTCATCATCGGGATGAACTTTCCTGTCTTTTGAGATCGAGTTACAGTCTGTTATGTGACTGTAAGTCCTTGTGCATGAGCTTAAAAACTTTGAATGTTTTCGATATAAGCTCATGCCCGAGAAAAATTAATTTCTCGTTGTAAGGATAAGTTTATCATCGGCGATAAACTTTCCTGCCTTTGAAGAACGGGTTACAGATTGTCATTTATCTATAAGCCTTAATGCATGAGCTTAAAAAACTTGGAATGTTTTTGATATAAGCTCATGCCCGAGAAAAATGAATTTCTCGTTTTTAGGATAAGTTTATCATCGGCGATAAACTTTCCTTTCTTTGATGAGCGAGTTATAGTCTGTGATGTGACTATAAGTCCTTGTTTGCAGCTTAACCATGAATCCCCTGAGACATTTGTTTCTCTGATATCTGCTTCTTCAGCAACCAAACTCTAAGAGTGTCCTTAGTTGAACGGTACACAACGATTGGACCGCTTCGTTCTTTTGGAACATCAGCTTTGGTACCTGCAATCTCATTAGGAATTTGCATGCTTTGACGTGGGTTAGCGATATCAATTATGGAAGCACGTGGGGGTTCACAGTTTGCTTTACTTGTGTCAGAGGTGGCCTGAGGGGATGATTCACTTGTCTTAGTTGGCAAACGTTTCCTTTTATAGAAAATCTTAAGTTCAGGCTTAAGTGATGTATCATCCTTTGCAATTTCCTCCCTAGTAGTCTTCGTAGAATCAGAGACTATCCTAGTTAAAGGGCACTCGTTTCCTACAAGAGTAAAAGTTCTACCAGTGGGGCGCCAAACTTTACCAAAGGGTTTGATTTTAGCTATCCACTGGGACTTAATTCTAGCACGGGAGTTCACCTCATCAAGTAATTTCTTGACACAAGCATCATGATTTGCCGTAAAGACACATTTTCTACATGTTTTACACGTAGCATATTTAATGTCCGAGTAAGATCTAGAATCCCTAGATGATTGATTGATGCTCCTAGGATTGGACATGCTACGGTTAGCAGTGTTGGGTAATCTAGAAGGCATCTGACTAGGTTGGACATTGCTATCTCTTGCATGTGTCTTTTGCTTAGCTTCCCCAAGACCAGATTTATGGCAAACGTCATTTGAACTAGTTCTAGTCGTGGTCTTGGTATTTTTAGGGAAACTAAAGGCAATCATATGATTTGGTCTTGCTAAAGCTGGAGTGATCACATTAGGCCTAGTTGCTGGAGTGACTGGTCTAATAAGATGAACCAAATCAACTTGGGAGGCAAACCGCGGTCTCGAGGATTGTGGTCGCTCGGATCTAAATGCAGTAGGTTGTCTGACAATCGGTTGTCTGACGAACTGATTTGTAGGCGGTTTCCCCAAGATTGATGGTTTTTCAAGCTTAGTGTCCACACTAGGTCCTTTACTTTTCCTTAACTCGTTTTTCAACGCAGCTATAGCAAAAACCTTTTCCTGTAATTGGGCCTTTAATGTTTCATTTTCTTTGAGCACGTTATCTTGGGATGCCAGCTTAGATTCAAGCAGTTGAATTTGTTTCAAAAGATTATCCTTTTCAGCTTTAGAATCTAGAACAGTTTGATCCAATTTTCTTTCAAGAACAACGTTTGACTTTTCAAGTTTTTCAAAGTATGTTTCAAATTTGTCCGTTTTCTTAGAAAATTCAAGTTTGGCATCCTCAAGATCTTTTGATTGCCGAGCTACGATCGTTTCGAGCTCTTTAATCTTGGAATCAGAAGCAGTCAATGAAGGAGTTATAGGATAATTATCATGATGTTTAGCATTCTGAACAATCTCTCCCCCATTATGACTTACATCGGATGAATCAGAAGTGGTATTGCTATCACTCTTTTCCATCCCATGTTTGTCATAATTAGGTTCAGAATGGGCAATATGCGTTATATCATCAACATATACATCATAAACAACATTACATTGTACCATGTTGGCCGGCTCTTCGTCATAAACGGGTACGGTGTCAGCAAAAGAGATCTCGTGAACAGTTCCTGACATGCCACTGGTATCATGTTGTCCTCCTGATTCCGTGCTCTTGGCATTGATAGGCTCCAATTTTTCAACCGTATGACAATTCTCCTCTTGCATCTGCGGCATTGATTCTTGCACTCCATTATCATACGTTTGCTGAAGTCGAGATCTTTCATAAATCGAAGACGAGACTGATGACATGAGTTTCAAAATTGTATCACGGAAAACTCGAAGCTCGGTATGTGTATCTCGAAGAAACGATTGGCAAATCACTGAACTTTCAGACTTGATGATATTGAACTGGAGGAAAGGCGTGATTTGTGTCACAAGATCCTTATAGGCAAGTGCCGATGCAGAGTGATTAAAGTTGTCATGGTTGAGTTGCTCTGCTAGTTCGGTCAAAGTGGTGAAAATTGAGTCGATGAATATATGACGATCTTGTCCAAAGATTGTCACAAATTCACTCCCTCCTTGAATCCCCGAAAGAGTGACAAGATGATATTGAAGCATTTGAAATGAATTTATACCACTTTCTCTAGCTTTGTCGAGCATTCGATGCAAGTCTCCCTCTTTAAGTGTCGAATTTAACGGGTCCATTGAAAATCGAGGAAAAATAATGTGGAGGTTGTGGTTTCAGGATTTTACAAATCGATTCGGCTCAAAAGATGTAGTCGGCGCAAACGATTATGAATTAAACCCGATCAAAAATCTGCTGATCTGCATTAAGCTTTCAGATCCTTTTGGTCTGAGTGTTTTTATCTGCCAAAGTAAAATTTAATTCCAAAAGTAAAAAAATAATAATAAACGAATTTAGTCCCTCCAGGGACTCGAACCCTTGACCTTCAGTTTAACAGCCATACGACTTAACCATCTCTCCTAGTTACTTATTTTGTTATAACTTCATCTTTAGTCATTAATATAGGTTATTTAAGTTGCTGCCAGTTTTATTAATAGGTTTAATTATAAGTATTGTTTAGTTAAATTTTAATAAAAAGTTTTTTATAAGTTTTCATTTATAAAGTTTAAAAAAATTAAACAAAATATTTTTATTACTTTTAGAAACCTTAAATTGCTTTTATAAATTAGTTTTTTTTTTATTTAGTTTCATTTAAAATTAGTTTTAAATAGATTTCATTTAAATTAAAAGTTAAAAATTAATTAGAGTAAATTAGATTTAAGTTTTATTTAAATTTAAAATAGTTTTCCAATAGTTTAATAAGTTTTATTTAAGTATTTTTAATTAATGATTTTCCTTTTAATTAGATTAATTAGTTTTTAATTAAATAGTTTTTCTTAAAAGTTTTTAAAAATACCAAAAAGAGTTTAATTTACCAAGAACAATTAATCCACGTTTAAGTCCGATATCAATTCGAGTGAGTCGAGGAAACGAACGATAATTGCAAAAATACCTACATTAAATTGGCTCCACTGCCGCTTCGCTCGTTACGATTGACGATTTTTCGTGAGAAGCTTTGGATTTTGGGATCCGTTCAATTTTGAATGTTATTTTTCTTGCTAAAAAAAATCAAAAACACAAAAAAATCAAAAACTTAAATACAAAAAAATTAAAAAATCACAAAAGCAAACTCTTTCCTAAGATTTGCACAAAAAAAATAAAAAAAATCCAAAAGTAATACTTTTCCTAAAGAATTACACCAAAAATATTACGTATTATTGTTATTTTTCTTATTTCGATTTCTTTCGCTTTTTATTGTGAATATATATTTTTCTAAAAAAAAATACAAAAAGATTTTTCTTTTACTATATTGTATTACGTAGAACACTTAATTTACCTACTTCCAAATAAGACCTTAGTTGGGATTTCATCACCTAACTATTGTATTCGAATCAAAAACAAAAAAAAATCAAGGCAAAATAGATAAATACTAGTAAAAAGTTTGAACTCCATTTATACAAACTATAAGGTGGGTATAAGGCGACGCGCTATAAAAGGCCGTCTAAGGAAAAAGGTTTTTAAGTGTTTTGTGCCACCTCGTTTCCCCGCTTGGTTGTGCGTATATTGAGAGGGACGACCGATTATTGGTTTGCCAACTCAAGTAGTATTAAGTATATATTTTTGTAGCTTTTTCATATTGAACCTCGAGAGGGATAATCCCTTTCCTCTCAAAGTCGACCGAGGTCTCCTACCTCATTCCTTGAGTTTAGTTGTATGCGCACTCGCGCGCGTACACACATACCGTGTGGTGTACCAAATACTTCTAATTCTTCCAAAAAGATGAAGAAGAACAAAAAGACCGTCAATCAAGCCGATCTCGAGAATCGAGCTTTAAACAACACGATGGCAACGGATAATCGACCAATGATTGAGATTCTACAATCTCACGTTGAAGGAAATGATGACGCGATGGTGGTGCCGGATATTGGAGCGAATAATTCTTAACTAAAAACGGGTTTTATTCAAATGGTTTCCGCTACACCAATTTTAGGCCGTACTAATGATGACCCGCACGCTCATATAAAACGTTTCATACAATTGGCAAACACCGTCAAATACAATGGGGTGCCACAAGAGGCCATTCGTTTACTCCTCTTTCCTTTTTCCCTTGAGGGACAAGCCCGGATTTGGCTTGATAAGGAACCACCCCAAAGTATCACCACATGGGTTGATTTAGATACCAAGTTCATTAACTACTTTTTCCCACCATCACGGACCACCGCTTTAAGGAATGACATCATTACCTTTGAACAAAAATATGGGGAAACATTTAGTGAGTCTTGGGACCGTTTTAAGGAGCTTTTACGAAAATGTCCACAACGTGGTTTTACAAAAGTGCATCAAATCAATACGTTTTACAATGGTTTAACTCTTAATGACCAAGACTCACTTAATAGTGCCGCGGGGGGTAATATTCTTGTGAAATCCATGAACGAGGCTTGGGAAATAATTGAAAACAAGGCAAAAGTTCAAATCAAGAGTGTACGGACTACAATAGCTAGTGCTAGTGATAATGAGGTGACTAATCAAATTAAGGAGCTTACTTCAATTGTGAAACACCTTTTTTAAGAGATATCCCTCCCACTACACATATGAATGCCTTAAAAGAGACTTGTAAAACGTGTGAGACTTGTGGTGGACCACATTCGTATTATAATTGTGACAAGGTTTACAATCAACAACAACAAGTTTATGCTTATAACTGCAATGAAAATGAGAGGGTCTACTTTAAACCAAACGTTGATGTTAACCATTTGTCTTATAAGAGTACTAACTATTTGGCTCCCCTGGGTTTTGTAGCTCCACAAAGACCACCCCCACCCGCCCAAAATAGGAACCAAGCTCCTCAAAGAGGAAATTTTCAAGGGAATGCAAATCAAGGGAATTTTAATGGTCAAAATCAAGGGTTTCAAAATAATAACCAAGGTTTTCATAATAACAACGGTTTTCAAACTCAATATCAAAACCAAGGTTTTCCTAATCAAGGGTTTAACAATCAAGGGTATAATCAAATGAACATGCATAATCCTCAAATGGACTTGGTTCTACAAAAATTGACCGAACATGAGAAAACTATGAAACAAATGCAAGAGTCCACCGATATGAAGTTCGTGCAAATGTTGCCAACCCTTAGACCCCAAGGAGCCTTACCTTCTAATACCGAGATTAACCCTCGTGCTAATGTGAGTTCTATCACTACTCGAAGTGGAGCCACTTTAGTGGGACCTTCCATCTCTTCGCCCTTAAAGGAGAGACAAGGCCTGGAGGTCATAACGAGTAATCCTACTCCCCCTTAGGTGATTCCTCCCACTACCACTCCTAGTACTAGTTCTCCATTGCCCAAATAGCCCAATCCTAAGGTTGTTCAAGAAGCGAGTCCTTCTCCTTCTCAACCTTCAAAGTCTAAACCCAATATCCCTTATCCCTCTAGGTTAGACAAGGCTAAAGTGCTCACCAAAGATGACATTCATGTTTCCAACTTTTTGAAAATGATTTCCAACGTGAATGTTAACATTAGCCTTATTGAAGCAATTGCTCAAATGCCAAAATTTGTGAAAATGTTCAAAGATTTGCTCAATAAGAAAGAAAAAATGGTAGAGCTCGTTAACACCCTTTTAAATGAGAATTGTTCCGTGATCCTTCTCAAAAGGCTTCCCGAAAAGCTAGGAGATCCCGGACGATTCGTGTTTCCTTGCTCGTTTCCTCAAATTGATGATTGTATGGATTTAGCGGATCTCGACGCTAGCATCAATCTTATGCCACTCTCGGTATGGAAACAATTATCATTACCCGACCTTGTACCGACTCGCATGACTCTCGAGTTAGCTAATAGAACTCTCGCATACCCCGTTGGTATTGCCGATGACGTTTTTGTTCGAGTTGGTACATTCTCTTTTCCCGTGGACTTTGTCGTCGTCGACTATGAGATGGATCCTCTTATTCCGTTAATACTTGGTAGACCATTCTTACGATACGAAAGAGCATTAGTTGATGTGGCCGAAGGGGAGTTAATTCTTAGGGTTAGGGATGAACAAAAAGTTTTTAAAATGGGAAAAATCACAACTAAATCAAATGGAAAAGAGTCTGTTAATATGATTGATGTTCTTAATTATGATAATGAAGAGATTTTTATTAATCCTTTTGGAATTCAAAAGTCTAATCAAAATGATTTTCTGATAACTTCATCCCTTCCCTTAGAGCCTCAAATTTTTGAAACTCCTATTTACGATACTTATAGTGATGACACTTCTTTAAGTGATCATACTATCTTCGGTTTAGACGACCTATCTTTTGACCCACCCACTTTTGACCCACCCATTTTTGATCCACCAATCTTTGATACCTACGATGATGACACTTCTTTAAGTGATCTCATTATTTTTGATGACCCACCTTGTGACCTTAATACACCTAATATCTTTATGAGTGATTCTTCCATTATGGAGACTCCTTTTGACTTTTATACCCCAATTTTAGAAGTCATGACTTTAGAGGAGGATCCTCCACTCTTAGAAATCATTCCTACTTTAGAGGATATTCCATTTGAGGAGGATTTAGATATATTTCTAAATACCTATTTTCCTCACGAGGATGAGTTTTCCTATGACTCCAATGATACTTATGTTTTCACATCAAGTTTGGAAGAGGACGAATTTCTCACTTTGGATTATGATGATATTTTGAGCTTAAATGTCAACAACTCTTGCTATTTTCCCGTTAAGGAACCGGTGTTTGATCCCGGAATAGAGACTTTAGTGCTATCATTTCCAAATCACCTTACCCTTCCTTATGGAGACTTTTGACTAAGGGTACCCCACTTTTCTTTACCTTGTGTGATTTTACCACCATGGGGTCTATTTCCTTTCGTGATGGAAATTATGTTTGTGACCCGGGTGGACTTTATTGGGGTATTCTTTATATGACTATGTTTCACCCTTTATCATGGAGAGATTTTCCTCCCTGGGAAATCTCGGTTTTCCCATGATTTTCCCATTTGAATGATGATATTCAGGAATCGAGTCAAGCTAGAGACTCGTGATAAATAAATCAAGCATCGTATAACTAGGTTAGATTTTTTCCCTTTTCCACATTTTCCACCCTTTTTCACCTTCACCCACTTCTACCAATAAGTGTAGGGGGAGCCAAGTAGGTTGTTTGTATGTTGTGATGTTGTGCAGGGACATGTGCTTTAATGATCCACTTTTGGTGTTTTTGACGCGACCCGTGATCCCGTGTTCCCGTGTACCCGGTTCTATCAAAACTATTGTGATTCATACATGTATATAAATAAGATGAATAAATGTAATCACTTTAGTTGTCTCTTCCTTAACTCGATTAAAACAACGTACTCAATGTCCTAAGTGTAGGGGAGTTTATTCTCCCACATGCTTAAACATTGAGGACAATGTTTATATTAAGTGTAGGGGGGACTTCTATCGAATTTTAGTGGGCTTTTCCATGAATTTGACCCCATTTAACCGGAAAACTAAAAAAATTTCAACATTTTTCAATTTTTTTATCTATATTGGCCTAGTAGTATTTCCATTTATTTTCTTTCCTCGCATCGTATTTATATTTTTCATTTCAAGAATAAAGTCAAAAATAAATAAATGAATAAAATGGTTTTAAAAAGTTTAGATATCTTTGATATATTAGGCCCGTCGTGAATATTTTGACTCAACCCGAGTTTACTTATCCAAGTTTACTCTAGCTAGTATCCTTAACCATATGGACCTTAATTGGTTTATTAGGCTAAGCATCCACGAGTCTCATTCCTTGAGATTTTAAATTGTGGAGAACGAGAGATGATAGAGTTGATAATAAGTTTAAGGGTTAATTCTTTCTTATATGCGTTTTTGTGGCTCTTTCTTCCCGCTTGTATATTTAATTGCTTAATAAATGAGGATTTTTGCGGTGTAGATTCGATATCTTAGCTCTTAGCCAGATCTTTTATCTCCTTGTAATTAAAGCATGAACACATTGAGGGTTCCAGCGTTGTGGACTTCCGACTAAGGTGGCTCATAACGACTAAGTAGGAGGTATTCAGACCATGGGACCGCATAATTTGGCCTAATATATATATCATAAATAAAGAAAGAATAAGATTAAAATATGACCTCAAGGAGCCTTAGGGTGTAGGGCATGTAGCACGAACCTTGTCATTAGAGCCTTAAGGTGTATGGCATGGTAAGTGTTGAATAAAAATTGATCAAAAATCAATTCCCTTGTTTATCATTCAAGGAGCCTTAGGGTGTGGACAATAGATGAGGAGCATTTTTACATCTTAAAGAGCCTAAGGGTATATGATGTGAATTTGCTAAACTCCACATAAAGTCTACATAACTTTGGAGGAATAATTAATAAGTAGTACTATTGGCCAAATTTTGGATCCGGGAATTTATTCCCCAAATCGTGTTAAATCATCCTTGATGTGGGCTTACTTTAGTGACAACGTTTTTTAGGACAAGGTTAGGTTATGAGTGTCGGGTTTGCACCGTTTTGCCTTCATTTTTGGACTAATAATTATCAAATAAGTCAAATGAGCCTACGGGTGAATGACAATCCTTAAAAGCTAGAGATACAACTTAGGAATTGGAGAAAGAGTATTACACAATTGTCTTATATAACTGGTTTTAACCTAAGAACTTATGGTAAACAATGATCTTGTTTTTAAGCTTGGTATGGGGAACGTGAAACTTGAGGGTGATTAATATTCATGACACCAAAGCCCTAATTTAAGTCTTAGATTTCTTTACGAGTTTCTTCCATCAAATAATTTCCAAGTTAATAAATTATTATAACTTTTGTTTATTTTAAAGTTTTTATCTTTTCATCGTAGTAGTAATAGTATATCTAAATAAAGGCCAAAAGGGTTAATTATGAGAAAAATATAACTTTATGCTTTACAATTATGCATTTCATGGGGTCATTGCAATGGTCAAGTGTAGGGGATTTAATAAGTGTGTAAACACTTATCCTTTTACCACTAAAATCAATGAAAAACAAGACCTAATCATGTGTTTAATATCGTAAAAGTCGGAATTACGCGTGGTTTTGTGTTTTTGTGTGAAATAGGTACAAAAGATCAAAAGGAAAGAAAACACGGGATTTCACGGTCATTTGTTGAAGAAAAGTCCAAGAAAGAGACAAAGTCAAAGTCAAAGAGCCAAAAGTGTGCCAAAGATCACGAAAACCAGCAAAATCGACACGGGTTTTCAAGAAAAGATCGAGAAGCCAAATGACAAGTTCGTTTTGTTCACAGTTTTATCAAAGTTTGAAGACAAGTGGGACCCACACTGGGTTAATGGGCCTTTAAGCCCATTTATGGACTTAAGTAGCTATTTATATTGGTCCAAGCCCTATAGGCCCAACAGTAAAATAATGGACGGATGGAGTTTTCAGTTTTTTGGTCCAAGTAATAAAAAAACCAATAAAGGCCCAAATCAATAATTTATTAGACGAATGGAATATGTTTTGGGCCCAAGCCCATGATCAATTTATGAAACGGAGGTAAGTAATATATACATGGTTTGGTCAAACAACTTTTTGATACAAACAAGTATATAAAAAAGAAAAGAGAGAGAAAAGTCGCAGAAGAGAAAGATAAACCATCACAGCCACAAACCCTAGCAGTTTGGGGGTTTTTAATCCGCCAGTGATTGAAGATCACGTGCCCCAAATAAATCACCACTTTTTTCGGATGTAGAAGATGGTACCACTGAATCAAACATGGCACCCTCTCTCTTCTGTGATTGGTTCTCACACCTCTCCACAACCAATCATCCAATCATCCGATTACACATCACCAGGAAGAAGCACAAGAAACACATATCCTAATCCACCTTGGCGATCCGCGTGATAAGGGATTTTATCCACCGTTAGATCGATAATAAGAAGAAAGAGAAAGAGTAAAAATGGATTAAACGACTGTGATGATAAACCTTGCTCACCAAGCTTCATCAACAAGCCTTGGGGGTTGGCTATAAATACCCCCATATTTCTGTAATGTGTGTGTGCCATTTTTTTACTTTAGTTTTATTTTTGCAAAATTAGATGATAGGTTAATTGTAATTTTCTTTTTCCAGTTAATGTAATCTCCTTTAATTATTAATAAAATTTATTTTTAGTTTAATCTTGAGCCTCATTTTGTTTTCTGTTTTAAATTTGCAAGTGGATTTTTAAATCCGTTTATTAAATTAAAATTGTTGTTAATTAATTAAAAGTTTATATTAATTAATAAAGTAAAAAAAAAGAAAAAAAAAGTGGATAAGAACTTCCCCACTGGAAGTTTGTTAAAAAAATTGGTTCGTGAATAGTGGTACTGGATCGTGATGTTCTTCGATGATGATGATGATGTTTGGGTAAAAGGTGGTGTTTGATTCGGTCTAAAAGGGGGTTCAGCGCTACCCTTCTGCTCAAAGGCTATCATCATCAGGTTTAATTTCTTTTATTTTCATGTGTTTTAGTTAAACTATTTTTTATATCTATTTGCTTTATGTTCGTTTAGATCTGCTTATTGAATTCATTGTCATAGCTGAGTAATATTTGATAGGTATTATTAGCTTATCTGATTTTGTAGTGTTTAGATTTGGCTTGTCTCTCTTAGTTGTTATTTGCTTATTCAATTTAGTTTTGGTTAAGTCTGCTGAGTGATTCTCTTGGAGTAATCTGCTTATTGACTATTCTGCTTATTGGTATAAGTTTTCTAGGATTAATTTGCTTATTTGAAGTTTAGAATTTATTTGCTTTTTTTTATTTAAGTCTATTTGCTTTCTTTCTAGTTTTAAGTCTTGATTATCAGTTATTTTTTTAGATCTTATTTGCTTATTAAAAGCTTTTTTATTTGTTATGTTTTGCTGATTGTTTGGATCTAATTTACGTGTCAGTACTTTTTTGCCTATTGTTATTTGCTTATTGTTTGTTTTCAGTTTGAATTTGCTTATTTTCAGTTTTATGTGCTTATTTGATTTTGTGTTTTTTGTTTGCTTGCTGCTTATATTGTTATTATTACTGATCTGCATTAAGCTTTCAGATCCTTTTGGTCTGAGTGTTTTTATCTACCAAAGTAAAATTTAATTCCAAAAGTAAAAAAAAATAATAAACGAATTTAGTCCCTCCAGGGACTCGAACCCTTGACCTTCAGTTTAACAGCTATACGACTTAACCATCTCTCCTAGTTACTTATTTTGTTATAACTTCAGCTTTAGTCATTAATATAGGTTATTTAAGTTGCTGCCAGTTTTATTAATAGGTTTAATTATAAGTATTGTTTAATTAAATTTTAATAAAAAAATTTTTTATAAGTTTTCATTTAAAAAGTTTTAAAAAAATAACAAAATATTTTTATTACTTTTAGAAACCTTAAATTGCTTTTATAAATTAGTTTTTTTATTTTTATTTAGTTTCATTTAAAATTAGTTTTAAATAGATTTCATTTAAATTAAAAGTTAAAAATTAATTAGAGTAAATTAGATTTAAGTTTTATTTAAATTTAAAATAGTTTTCCAATAGTTTAATGAGTTTTATTTAAGTATTTTTAATTAAAGATTTTCCTTTTAATTAGATTAATTAGTTTTTAATTAAATAGTTTTTCTTAAAAGTTTTTAAAAATACCAAAAAGAGTTTAATTTACCAAGAACAATTAATCCACGTTTATGTCCGATATCAATTCGAATGAGTCGAGGAAACGAACGATAATTGCAAAAATACCTACATTACCCAGCAACCCCTGTTTGCCGCCGGCAAGCTTCCAGATTTGAAAAAATAAAAAAATTATGTTCTTGTTTTGTTTAGTTTATTTAATTTCCTATTTACTTATTTTCCTATTAGTTATATTTTGTTTGTTTTTATTTTTGTTTTTGTTACTTGTAATCCTTTTCAAAAGTCGTTCAAGATTTGAATGAACACACGTTCTTCCGGTCAAGAATTGCTTAGTCCATACACCGATCCCGAATGTTATATTCACCAATCTCGAAAGAAAAACCGCAAGAAACACCCCTTTGTTTCTTTTGAAAACCGAATCTCAAAAACCAAAAACCCACCATTTGATAATCTCTTAGACGCCTTTGTCGTCTACAACCCATTTAACGATCTACCATTTCCAATGGCCGACGATCAATCAATGTGGGCAGCCAACCGAGTAGTAGCACCTACCCCCGAGGCTGCTATTGTTAAAGTTGAGCTTGGAGAAAACTTTACCGTGAAAGGTTATCACCTTTCAATGATCAAAGACCACCAATTTGACGGCCGTACGCGGGCCGATCCGCATAAGCACATATCCGAATTCATAGAAATATGTGGCATGTTCCGTTATGGAGCTGACGTCGATGGAGACGCCATAAAACTCAAACTCTTCCCATCATCTCTATCCGGAGATGCAAGAGTTTGGTACAAAGAGTTGACGCCCGGTACCATTGAAACATGGGAACAAATGAGAACCGCTTTTGTTTTCCGTTTCTTTTCACCTGCCATGTACGAAAGACTCATGGGAGAAATCCTAGGTTTCGCCCAACTTCCACAAGAAACACTCATTGATGCGTGGAACCGAATGAAAGACCTAATTCGTAGTTGTCATGGACATGGTTTATTAAAAGGAGCCATCATCCAAATCTTTTAACATGGTCTCAATGAACAGACGCAAGCAATCCTTGACGCCGGTGGACTCTTTCTTTATAAGACTCCCGACGAAGCATATCAATTGCTCGAGGACTGATAACTCGATTTTACTCAGGTTAAAAATATTCGTTGTACCAATCTCTTCGAATTGAAAAACTTTGCGTTTAATGTGTGACTCAGTTGAACTTTGGTAAAATAAAGATGTGTCGTTGTAGTTTTGAAAATAAAAGGTGCAAAACAATTAAAGTAAATGACTTTAAGAAAATCTAAGTCTAATTAAAGTAAAGTGCGAGTATTTAAAAGCAAGACTAAAATTAAAGGGCAATAATGTAACTAACGCAAACTTAAATCTAACTAAGGCAAACTTAAAACGCAACTAAAACTAAAACTTAAACTAAGGCAAATAAACTTAAAGTGCAATTTAAGAAAAAGGCGGGAAAAATAAAGCTTAAAATGAAAAGGCAGAAAACTAAAAATAATAAGTCCCTATCCGGAATAAAACCCCTATTCGGAATATTCCTCCTATTAGGAATATCTCTCTACTCGGAATATCTGTCCCTATTCGGAATAAAGTTCTACTCGGAATATTTGGTCTATTCGGAAAGTAGTGCCTCTATGCGGAATCAAGCCCTATTCGGAATATTCTCCTTATTCGGAAAAGTCCCCTTATGCGGAAAGATTTTCCTATTCGGAAAATTCAACCTATACGGAATAAATAGTCCTATTCGGAAAATTCCCCCTATTCGGAATAAGTTGTCTACTCGGAATGATTGGTCAATTCGGAATCCTGTCACCAATTCGGAAAGTCCTCCTATTCGGAATGAACTCCTTATTCGGAAAGTAGTCCTACTCGGAATATAGAATATTCCGCATAAGGCACAGATGCAAAACCCTTACTCGGAATATCTAATATTCCGAATAAAGCACAAATGGGAAACCCTCTATTCGGAATGTTTCTGGGCTCGATCTGGGAAAGTTCAGTAACTGTAAAACGAAGAACAAGGAAGACTAAAAAGGCACGAATCAAACAAAAACTCTACCAAATCAACAAAAAGATTAAACCAATCTAATAACAAAACATCTAATAAACATAAACAATCAATCCAAAACAACAAATCAAACAATAAAGATCACAATAATCAAAACCCACTTTAATTAATCAACCAAAATTAAGAACATGAACATAAACAAATCAACACAAAGATTAAGAAAGGAAGAATGAGATTAACAAGATAAAATAAAGCTTGACAAGAATTAAAAGAAAAAACTTACTTGAATTAAATGGTAATTAAGGTGCAAGACAAGGTAATTAAATGGACAAGTATTTAAATGTGCAAGGTAATTAAAGGTGGAAGGACTAATTGTCACTATTAGCCAACAAAAGAAATGATTAACAAATCCTAACTATTTATAGGGGAGGATTAGGAAGCTTCCTCCCTTTCTTCCTTTTCTCTTAATTGCGTCATTAGGTCCTTAAGCATATAGTCTTCATTAATTGCACCATTAGTCCTTTTTCCTTTTAATCTTCTTTATTTGGACTCTAATGACTTGTGGCTCGGGATTTCTTTTGAATTCGTCTTTAATTTCTTCAATAAAATAGACTTGAATTCTTCGGCTTTTGATAAACTTCCGCCTTTTGACGTTTTCTTCGATAAATCCTCAGAATTGGTCTTGGACTTCCGTTCTTTTTCCACTTTTGACTTCTCGACTTCGTCTTTCATCTTTTTCTTCAATAAAAGCCGTGAATGCCCGTGAATTCTCGTGTTTTCTCCACTTTTCACAATTTCGTCCTAAATCACAACAAAAACACAAACCACGCATAATTCCGACATAAAAGACATAAAATACACGTTTTGGTCCGGTTATTATTGTAATTAAGTGGTAGAAAAGATGTGTGTTTACACACCTATCAAATCCCCTACACTTGACCATTGCAATGTCCTCATGCAATGCATTAGTTACAAAGCATGTTTACACTTTTCATCATAATCAATCCACATTGGCCTTTATTAAAGAGATAGAAAATTATAAAAATGCAAAGCAAAGAAATTAAAAGCATACCTTGGGTTTTGAAAATGTCATGAATAATCATCATCCTCAACTTTTCACTTTCTCCAAACCAAGCTTAAAAACGAGATCATTGTTATTATAAGTTAGTAAACTAACACGAACTCATGTGGGCCAATTATTTACTTAGACTCCCTTATTCCTATGGGTATCTCTTATATTTTATTATTTGTCTTGAATGATCACGAAGATGCATTGTTTGACTTATTTCGATAATTATTTAGTCTGAAAATAAGGTGCACGATTTAATCAATAGTTAGCTAAAGGACCAAATCTTTTAAAACTGCTTCTCGGGATATCAAAAAGTTCATATCTTAGCATAACTTGGTTCGCGATTTGAGACCTTTCTCGGGCCGATATTTGGCAGCGACTTCATACTTCAAATCTTGAGAGTCGTTCATGAAATAATGGTCTTCTCTTCATAAATGGAATTTCTTCACTTGGAATTTTTGAGAGATTCTTCATATATGGACCACGACTTCTTCATTTTTCTCCAATCTTTATTTTGGATTTTGATATACAACGATCCGCCTCCTTTATTGACTTGGATCTATTTATCCTCATACCTTGTTAGGGTCTTTTTGGATACACTTCTCCATGACTTTTGGGGAGTTTTGCTTTACGTCGTGTGTCTCGATCCTTCATATTGATTTTCGATAAATGATTCTTCACATCACTTTGGATCTTTAGCAACAAAACATAGCCCTCATGCCTTGTTAGGGCCTTTTCGGACTCGCCAATCTTCGCGCCCCGCTTCATAAGTTATGCCTTGGCTATGAACTCTCGTCATTACCGAGCAACTTTTAAACGATCTGGGGCTAGAAGCTAAGTAACTTTTCAAATCGTACAACCTTATTTATTAGCAGATAAATTTATTAGCAAGCGATGGGAGAATAGGCTTATAATCAACTCACATAAATTCACGAAAGAATACCGAACTTATAATTGGCTCTATCATCTCTCGTTCTCCACAGTTTAAAATCTCAAGTAATGAGACTCGTGGATACTTAGCCTATTAAATCAAAGTTTTGGGTTTTCGAGTCGCCTATAGGATCTTGCAAATTCTTAGACTTTTTCAAGTTTAGAAATCGCGTTTTAAAGTTCCTTTGATAAACGACTCTCTAGGATCAATTATAGGAACTTGCGAAAAGTTCTTGTTCTTAACCCGTAAGAGTTAAGACTTTCGCGTTTTATAGCTCCCTATATATAAGCCTAGCAAAACTTGACTTAAACACGTTAAGGATACTAGCTAGAGTAAACTCGGATTGAGTCAAAAGATTCACAACGTTTGAAAATTAAAACCACTTATTCAAAGATTTATTCTAACAAAGGAAGAAAATAACTATACAAAGATAACAACTAATAGGCCAAAATAGATCAAAAATTTTGAAAAATGTCGAAAAATTGATTTTCCGGTTAAAGTGAGGACAAATACAAGGAAAAGACCACTTAACTTCGATAGAAGTCCCCCCTACACTTGAGATAAACATTGTCCTCAATGTTTAAGCCTGTGGGAGTAAACTCCCCTACACTTAGGACATTGTGCACGTTGTTTAAATTTCGCTAAGGAAAAGACAACTAAAGAGATTCCTATTTTAATATTTGAGAAAATATAAAATAGAGAATCGAAAAGAGTTTAAGATAGAACCGGGAAGAAGTAGAACACGGAATCACGGGTCGTCAAGAATCATCAAGAGTGGATCATTGAAGCTCGAACCCCTGATTAAGAAGTGAGGAGAGGAAATAGCAATCCAAAGGGTCCCCCCCTACACTTATGATAAAGAAAGCGGAAAGATAGATGCATGGGTTGCCTCCCAAGAAGCGCTTGGTTTTTGTTAACCGAGTCGTGAGCCTGACTCGACCTTGATCATCAACGGAAGTAGCATGAAAAATATCCACCAGGATCAAAGACATAGTTTTCATCCATCAATAAGCAAGAGCTTAAGGCGAACAAGGCAAGCCAAAAGAGAAGTGGCAAGGTTCCCTTAAGCAGTGATGGAGCACAGTGGGAGCAAGGATGAAGTGGTGCAATCAATAGGTCCAAAGAGTTTTCCTTTTATTTCATCAGGTGGATACTGAGATGGCTTAAAGACTTCAATACCGGGGTCGAACACCTTTTCCTTTAAGGGAAAATAGCACTCAGGCTCAGCCGAGTGTGAAGAAGATCCACAAAGAAGCATAACCTCGTCCTCAGAAGTGGGACAAAGAGGTGTCAAATCATAAGTGCAACGGATTTCGGTGTCGACCGGTTTCTTCTCCTTTGACAAAATGCTCTTCAAATCCAAAGTAGGATCAAGGTGATAATCGTCAAAGTCGAAAGGAGGAGCATCACTCTCATGAGAGAAGTATGTGTTGAGAAATTCAAAGAAATCTTCCTCAAATGAATAATCGTCCAAAGTAGGATCGAGTGATGGCGGAGGATCTTCATCATGTGAAGAATCGCTCGATAGAGTATCAGCCTTATCAAAATCATCGAAAGTGGGCAGCTCGGGATACTCAGTAGTACAATCAAAATCATCCGAATCTGAGCTAGAATCATTGTCATCATAAGCATCAAAGATCGGTGGCGAATCATAAATGGGAGAAGCGTCCAAAGTAGGGAGAGAATCATCCACATTATCTTCAAAGAGTGGATTATCAGTGGAAGACTCGAATAGAGGATTGTCATAGATGGTAAAGTCATCGAGCACATTTATCATATTCACTGATTCTCGGCCTCCAAAGGATTTGCCTGTAAGCTTCCCCATTTTAAAAACTTTTGAATCATCCCCGACTCGTAAGATTAACTCACCTTCGGCCACATCTACTAGAGCACGTCCGGTTCTCAAGAATGGCCGACCAAGTATTAAAGGAATACGAGGGTCCATTTCATAATCAACTACGACAAAATCGACCGGGAAAGTAAATGTGCCAACTTTGATAAACACGTCTTCGGCTATACCAACGGGGTAAGCGAGAGTGCGGTTTGCAAGTTCGAGAGTCATCTTTGTAGGAATGAGATCGGGCAATGATAGTGTTTTCCAAACACTCAGTGGCATCAAATTAATACTAGCCCCGAGATCAGCAAGGGCAGTAAATTCTTCAGTTTTGTTGAACACGCAAGGTAACACAAAACGACCGGGATCTCCAATCTTTTCCGGAAGTTCTCTAAGAAGGACTGCAGAGCAGTTTTCATTTAAGCGTGTGTTGGCGAGTTCGATCAGCTTCTCCTTCTTGCTAAGCAATTCCTTGAATGCTTTGACAAATTTCGGCATGTGGCAAAGTGCTTCAACAAGGCTAATGTTGATGGTCATTTTAGATAGCATATCCACATATTTCGATACGTGACAGTCATTCTTAGTTAGCTCGTTGGTCTTGCCTATGCGAGAAGGGTATGGGATTCTAGGTTGATAAGGGTTAGGTGAAGGTGTAGTTGGTGAAGGTTGTGATGTTGAAGGGTCCTTCCGAGATACATCGTCATGACGAGGCGGAGACGGTAATGGTGTACTATTACTAGGTGTAGGAGGAGTAGGGATACATGGTGGTGGAGGAGGTGTGGATGATGGTGGTGGAATAGGTGGATCGACAATGGTAAGTCCACTACGCGTAGTTATAGCACTCACATTAGCTCGCGGATTGGGGACGGTGTTTGAAGGTAGAGAACCCGAAGAAGAAGAAGGTTCAGCTTCGGGCAAGAAACTAGCCAACAGATTCTTTAATTCAGTTGTTTGAGTGATGAAAGAGGATTGAAGATTATCACGAACCTCGGTTCTGATGTCATTACCTTGCTTCAAGATATCTCCTTTCAAATTGATTATTTGGCTCTGTAGATTCTTGATTTGCTCACCTTGAGTTCTCATAATTGTGTCAACATCGGGATTAATGGTTGGGTTTTGTTGGGTGGGTGGTTGATAAGGGTTAGAAGCACAAGGTGGGATTTGGTTGCTTCTATTGTAGTTGTTGGCGGGATTTTGGTTTTGAGGAGAAAAACCGGGTGAAAGGTAGTTGTTGGAACGGTAGCTCAGCAGATTTCTATCCCCTTGTTGTCTAGCTTGGTAATTTTCCGGTGAATAATTGCCGTAAGCTGCATACACATTTTCCGGATTTCTTGTGTAGAAGGACAATCGGTGTATGAGTGAGGACCGCCACATGTTTCACAAGGATTAGCAACCGCTTTAACTTGTTGTTGTTGTTGGTTTGAAGCGAGAAGCGTAATACTTTTGCTCATTTCGGCCATCATGCGGGTGAGTTCGGTCATCTCAGGGTTTGCTGAGGTAGAAGAAACATTGACTCTCGTGTTGTTTCTAGAAGAAGCAGAGGAATCCCAGTTCTTATGATGAGTAGTCATGTTTTCAATTAACTCTCTACACTCCTCGGGTCTCCTTTTCATGAATGTGCCACCGGCGGCTGCATTGATCGTATCACGATCTCGAAAAGTCAATCCGTTGTAGAAAGTATCGATCAAGGTGACCGGAAGCATGTTGTGGTTTGGACAACGGTCGATCAAGACATTATATCTCTCCCAAGCGTCAAAAAAAGATTCATCGGGATCTTGCATGAAACCGCTGATCTGATTGCGAAGGCTTGTGACCATGGATGGTGGAAAGTAGCGCGATAGAAAGCGTTGAGTCATATCATCCCAAGTGTGAATAGAATTCTTCGGGAGACGATCAAACCATTTCTCGGCATGATGCGATTAAGTATGTGGAAAGAGTTGTAGGCGGAGTACATCCATTGTGGCACCAGGCAACTTCATGCTTTGGGTGATTGTAATGAACTTGTCGAGGTGTTTGTTGGCATCATCATCAGGCAATCCTCTAAAAGGGTTTGTTTGTACTTGCTGAATCATGTGGTGCTTCAACGAAAACTCAGGAGCGTTGATTTGCATCGGCGCAATCGG
Organism: Glebionis coronaria; assembly: GCA_025667525.1. Classification (NCBI taxonomy): domain Eukaryota; kingdom Viridiplantae; phylum Streptophyta; class Magnoliopsida; order Asterales; family Asteraceae; genus Glebionis; species Glebionis coronaria. The sequence continues at coordinate 170,950,717 of CM046876.1, read as the reverse complement.
TCCTCCTCGTCCAAACATTGTTGGTTGACAAAGTTCCTCCATGGTCCAAAGATCGGGCTGTGGAAGAGCATTGTTGTTATTGTTGTTATTATTGAGGTACGGTGGCATGTTGTTGTTGTTGACACCTGCCATATCTAAATCTTCTTGAGGCTCGGGCTCTTGATAATTAGAAGATCTAGTACGCATACACCTGAAAATGCAAAAGAAAACAAAACCAAACACAAAAACAATATATATACACAAGAAAGATAAAATCTTTTTGGATTTTTGATATTTTTAATTTTTATTGTTTTTATGAATTTTTTAATTTTTATGATTTTTGAAAATGTTTTTTTTTATATGCAAGAAAAATAACGTTCACAAGTGAACGGATCCCAAAAAGCAACGTGTCTCTCACAAAAAACTGTTGATCTTTACGAAAAGAGCCGGCAGCGGCGCCATTTGATAACTCGATTTTACTCAGGTTAAAAATATTCGTTGTACCAATCTCTTCGAATTGAAAAACTTTGCGTTTAATGTGTGACTCAGTTGAACTTTGGTAAAATAAAGATGTGTCGTTGTAGTTTTGAAAATAAAAGGTGCAAAACAATTAAAGTAAATGACTTTAAGAAAATCTAAGTCTAATTAAAGTAAAGTGTGAGTATTTAAAAGCAAGACTAAAATTAAAGGGCAATAATGTAACTAACGCAAACTTAAATCTAACTAAGGCAAACTTAAAACGCAACTAAAACTAAAACTTAAACTAAGGCAAATAAACTTAAAGTGCAATTTAAGAAAAAGGCGGGAAAAATAAAGCTTAAAATGAAAAGGCAGAAAACTAAAAATAATAAGTCCCTATCCGGAATAAAACCCCTATTCGGAATATTCCTCCTATTCGGAATATCTCTCTACTCGGAATATCTGTCCCTATTCGGAATAAAGTTCTACTCGGAATATTTGGTCTATTCGGAAAGTAGTGCCTCTATGCGGAATCAAGCCCTATTCGGAATATTCTCCTTATTCGGAAAAGTCCCCTTATGCGGAAAGATTTTCCTATTCGGAAAATTCAACCTATACGGAATAACTAGTCCTATTCGGAAAATTCCCCCTATTCGGAATAAGTTGTCTACTCGGAATGATTGGTCAATTCGGAATCCTGTCACCAATTCGGAAAGTCCTCCTATTCGGAATGAACTCCTTATTCGGAAAGTAGTCCTACTCGGAATATAGAATATTCCGCATAAGGCACAAATGCAAAACCCTTACTCGGAATATCTAATATTCCGAATAAAGCACAAATGGGAAACCCTCTATTCGGAATGTTTCTGGGCTCGATCTGGGAAAGTTCAGTAACTGTAAAACGAAGAACAAGGAAGACTAAAAAGGCACGAATCAAACAAAAACTCTATCAAATCAACAAAAAGATTAAACCAATCTAATAACAAAACATCTAATAAACATAAACAATCAATCCAAAACAACAAATCAAACAATAAAGATCACAATAATCAAAACCCACTTTAATTAATCAACCAAAATTAAGAACATGAACATAAACAAATCAACACAAAGATTAAGAAAGGAAGAATGAGATTAACAAGATAAAATAAAGCTTGACAAGAATTAAAAAAAAAACTTACTTGAATTAAATGGTAATTAAGGTGCAAGACAAGTAATTAAATGGACAAGTATTTAAATGTGCAAGGTAATTAAAGGTGGAAGGACTAATTGTCACTATTAGCCAACAAAAGAAATGATTAACAAATCCTAACTATTTATAGGGGAGGATTAGGAAGCTTCCTCCCCTTCTTCCTTTTCTCTTAATTGCGTCATTAGGTCCTTAAGCATATAGTCTTCATTAATTGCACCATTAGTCCTTTTTCCTTCTAATCTTCTTTATTTGGACACTAATGACTTGTGGCTCGGGATTTCTTTTGAATTCGTCTTTAATTTCTTCAATAAAATAGACTTGAATTCTTCGGCTTTTGATAAACTTCCGCCTTTTGACTTTTTCTTCGATAAATCCTCAGAATTGGTCTTGGACTTCCGTTCTTTTTCCACTTTTGACTTCTCGACTTCGTCTTTCATCTTTTTCTTCAATAAAAGCCGTGAATGCCCGTGAATTCTCGTGTTTTCTCCACTTTTCACAATTTCGTCCTAAATCACAACAAAAACACAAACCACGCATAATTCCGACATAAAAGACATAAAATACACGTTTTGGTCCGGTTATTATTGTAATTAAGTGGTAGAAAAGATGGGTGTTTACACACCTATCAAGGACCGAGTTCTCTTATAACTCGATTGGTCCAAAGATAACCGAACCAAACCTTTCAAGAAAACCGTTGCTTTCGTTGAAAGTGACGAAAATTCCAAACTCATGGAGATGGACGCTCTCACATCTAAATTCGACTCGCAATTCAAAACCATCAAAGACGAAATGAAGGAGATGCGAGGCGAATGTACTCTTTGCGGATGACCACACCCATCCAAGGCGTGTGATGATACACCAATAAGAGAACAGCCATAAGAAGCAAACTACGTCCAAGGAGGATACCGAGGAAGTGGTTATCGAGGTAACTACTACGGTAGAAATTCTGGCATATGGCGTGAGTATCCAAAAAACGAAAATCGTAGCTCACAACCCCGTGAGAACGATAATTCCAGTCCATCAAACAAAAAGGAACCCGAAGAGTTGACCCTAGAGAAAACGTTGTTAGCTTTCATAGAATCTCAAAAATCGACAAACACGTTCATTAAGAACCAGTTCTTTGATCTCAAAGCCAACGTTGAAAGAGGACAAAGACACCACACCGCAACCATTAATGATCTCAAAACCAAACTCGGTCGAATCACCAATCAATTAGCCAATCGATCAAGTGGTTCGCTAACAAGCAACACTCAAACAAACCCAAAACCATCTACGGATAAACCATACCGCCCACCACCCGCTCGTAATGAACATGTGAATGTCGTATTCACAAGAAGTGGGCTGAGTTATGATCCACCACAAAACCCAAATACCAAAGATCCCACTTTCGCTGATGAAAATGAAGACGAGGCCGATGAGCCCGAGAAGGAAGAAACCGTTCCTCCTTGCAAACCCAAACCAAAACAAACCACACCCATTCCAATACCAACACCTAAGGTGTATGAACCAAAAATTCCGTATCCTCGACGCCTACGAAAAGAAAAGATGGAGGCTCGTAATGCCAAATTCCTTAAGATGATCAAGGAAGTTAAGATCAACGTTCCACTTGTTGATATCTTAACCGACATGCCCAACTATGGGAAATTCCTCAAAGATCTTGTGAGCAACCATAGTAAGACGGAGCAAATCTCTGCTGCGTTTCTAAACGAAGAATGTTTTGCAGCCTTGCAAAGCAAACTTCCACCAAAGTTTGGAGATCCGAGAAGCTTTCTGTGACAACCCTGGTTTTGAGGTTTGTCACTTAGTTTTGTTTTGTGCTAGTTACGTGTCTTTACGTGTTTATGTGCTAATTGGTGTGAATAGATTGTGGTTTGGATATCGTTTCCGGTACGGGGTACCTTGTGAGTGAAACGATGTGTGATGATTTCATGCTCATGAGTTCACATGGTGGTGACTATGAAGTGAGATGGTGTTATTTAGTGGTTTTACGTATACGTATATGTATTATAGAAAATCGTATTTTTACGATTTACGGTTTAGCATTTAGAGGTCTCGGATGAGGTAATTAGTCATATGAATATTTTTCGGGATGGTTTTAAGTCATTTAGGACTTAGTTATAAAGTTTATTTCAAAATTTGAGATTTTTTATAAAAGTGTATATTTTACGTCTTTTACGGTAAAACGCGTAAATTTGACTAGTTTGACGGTTTTGAGGTTTTGGAAGCTTTAGGAGCTGAAATAAATTAAGGAAAATTAAGGTAATATTATTAACATAATATTAAATAATAATAAAAAAAACGAATTTAGGGGTGTTTGGGTCGGTTTAGACGCACCAAAGAAGAAAGAAAGAAGGGAAAAGCCCAAAACAGGCCCAATGGACTTGTAATGGGATTAGGGGGCCTTTAGGACTTAACCAAACCCCACTCATAACCATAATAATCAGGTTTTTAACCTCCATAACATCTCCTAGCCGAAATTCATCAATGGTGGCCAATTAGGGTTCTTCAAAAATTAGGTTTTCTTCATCTTCTATTAATTCAAAGGTAAAACCTTCTTAACCCTTTTCAATTTAATTATTTTAATGATGTCTTAATCATCTTATGATGGATTTAGGTTAGGGTTTAATTAAAAACAGTATATTAATCATAATATAATGATTAAATAAATTAGGGCTTGTAATTAGAGGGATTAGGGTTAATTAATGAGGTTGATTTTGTTAAACCCGTTTTTAAAAACTGGGCAGATTTTGTGTCAATTGTTTTGATCATATCGGGAGTTCTATAAACTCTTATTTTACGATCCATGTACCCCTGGAAATATATTTGAAGTGGCTTTCCAATGCAAGAAACGAGAACTAAATTGGAGGTCGGAAAGAGGGTCAAAAACAGGTTACAACAGTCGGAGGTCAATACAGTTTTGAAGTCAGCCTGTTTTCTTTTTAAGTTTTGGGTTGTTTGGGGTACTTAGGGTTGCATTGGGATCTTCTCACGAACGTGAGAGATGGTTTATATATTGTAGTAAGTATCTGCACTTGGGCTAAGGTTTTGGTTTAGGGTAAGACCCCTTAATGGTAACAAACTTTTAGTACGTTTAAAATCAGGAAATCTGGAATGACAAAAGTAGATATATGTATATCGGGGTCTTAACAGTAGCTTTAAGGTTAGGGCAAGTGGGAGGTGTTAGCAAACATATGTAAGGGTATGAATATTCCTTTTACAGAAACCATGGGTATGTTTAAGTGGACGTTTGACTTAAAGTTTTGAGACCTAAAACTGAGACTGTTTTTGGTATAATATTAACGGGATGTGTTATGGAGTAAAACGAATTAAGGGCTTTATAGAGGGGTGTAATGGGATGCTTAGAGCATTTAAATGAGGTATTTATACGGGAGTAGGTTAGATGTCCATCATAGGTTCACGAGTCATCTTAGTGATTGGTTCGTGTATTGATTGCGTGTTTTGGTTTGTTAGCTTGTTGCTAGTGCAAGGACTTGTGAAGGAGCTATCAGGTGAGTTTCATAGTCCCATGTTTACTATTGATTTTGACTTCCAGATGGGATGGAAGAGACACTGTGTTAGGTTGTTTATAAATTGATGTTGTGAATGTTTTTAAGGTTTGAGATGGACTTGTGTTTACATTATGTGATTAACTGCTATGTGATTCTTGTTCGTGTATGATTTGGATGGGAAAGGTACATAGGTGTATGGGCGCCTATGGTACCATGGTTGTTGGTAAGGCGTGATGCCTTGGAAATTGTGATTGTTGGTAAGGCGTGATGCCTTGGAAATTGTGATTGTTGATAAGGCGTGATCCCTTGGAATTGTAATGATTGATTTAACTTGAATGCTAGTTGTTAGTACATGATTGTAGCGCATTGTCCATATGTTTATTGGTTTATGGTATTCACAGCTTATGACTTGTCTTGTGTTGGAGTCTAAACCTATGACTCTCACCAACTTTATGTTGACGTATTTTAGTGTCTCTTTCAGGTGATACTATGGTTAAGCATGAGAACATAAGTGGCTAGGATTGGAGAAGCTTAGGAATGCATATAGAAGGAGAATCCCCGTTTCCTTCCTAGTCTTTATTTGTTCTTTTAATAAGTGATATTGTGGAACACATATGATTGTTTTGGTATGATATTTGTTGTCTTGGGTAAGAACTAGGACTGTTACTTACTTACCTAGACCCCTTGCATTTGTTGAGATATTGTCATGACCTTCGTGTCACCATTTTTACGACATTTCTTATTTCATATAGTTATCTCTATAGACACGCCATGTTGTGATGATATCCATACGTCGCGCCCCATATTCCGCCATGGTGGGGTGTGACAGAATGGTATCAGAGACAATGATTATAGAGAATTAGGTTGCCTAGTCGTGTAGCCTAGTCTATAGCTTAAGGGTCTCTGCATATAGGCGTCATAGGAGTATGTGTGCATTTTATAATAATTGATGTGTTTGGATGTTGTTTATTGCGATGTTTTGACTAGTATGAATTGAACCATACTATGTTCATACTTAGTCACATGTTATTTTCTTTTCGGGTTTGTGACTAGTGCGGGTTGAACCATAATCGTCCACACTAGTCATTGTTGTATTTTGCTTAAATTGTACATTATAGTACATAATTTGGTACAAGGTAGTTTCTATCTTTTGTCGAGTTATTTTACATACCTGAGGTATGTTATTTTTCTTTTGATGTTTAAGTCATGTTCCCTAAGAATCGTGTGGTGGTTCGAGTTACTAGGAGTACATGGGTAGGAAGGATTTTAAGCTGTTTCCACTCTTATGGGCGACATGACTTATAACTGATTATGTTTTCGTTTTGGATTTAGTCTATGTTGTTTTAGCTAGACTATGGATTTCCGTATTCCAAGAGTTTTACTATGTTATTTTAATAGATGGGGTTTTGGACCTATTTGGTTATGTGGTTATGAGCTTATGTGAGTAGATGGATTTATGTGTTATATGTTGTATTGATTCTTATAAGTGTCATCATAGGAGGGAGTGCATTGGGGAAAGGGTAATTGTATAACTATGGTGGCCAACATAGTTATACAAGTACTACAACTTCAATGGGTTCTCAAGTATGATTGCATGAAAGAGAGTTAGTACATGCTTGTATATGATGAGATGTAGATTTTGGGTATATTTATAATATATGGGTTTATGTAACGGCTGCCTACGATATGGCTATTTTTATTAGTGTGTTATATGTTTTGGGTTATAGTCGTGTTGTGTGATTATGGGGTCACACAATATAGTTTGGTTTTGGAGGTGGGCTTTATGCCTTGTTGTGTCATGGTGAGATAGTGAGAAGGTGATTACTCGTATGGAAAAACGAGCGTATAAAGCGATTGATTGACTTACGTGTATGGTAACGAGTATGTTTGGGAGATTCGATAGGTATACATATGCGGATGTATATATACTAATAGATGTTATGTTATGATTTACGGTCGTTCTGTAGTTATTATAACTTGAACGTACCTAGTACACTCTTGTGTTTAAACAATTTATTAGAGCTCGAGTTCGGTGGCGTTCCAACGAAGTTTTGAATCTTTTGAACTGTGTCTTGTAGCGTACTCTTTGAGTTTCGTATTTCACGTGTACGTTTTAAAATGGTGTTTTTGGTTTCAAGCCTATTGAAATAACTTGGGATTTCTTTTGAGATAATGAAATCTTTTGTGTTGGGTCTTGCATTTCTTTTGGTCGGTATATATTGAGTTAGGTGGTTGGTTGTATTCGGTAAAATAAGGGTAAGGTGTTGGAGTCGTGTTTGAAACAAGATGTAACATAGGATTTCTTTTAATCAACACTTATTTATTTCAAATTTTAAAAGACTTTCTTTAAAATAAAGCGAAGTAAAATTTCTTTCTACTTACATAGTTTATATAATTGGGTTTAACCGATTCACGTCATTTATAATTATTAATACAAGGTTAAATTGAGTTTATGAGGATTTCACATACAATTTTATCTTCATTAATATAAAACTGTTTTGGTCATAACTTGTTCGTTTTTAAAGCTTTTTGGATGATTCAAAATCCTAAAATTATGTACTCGGAACGTACCTTTCGAATATTCAGAATGTATAGTCATGGGAGGTCAGTATCTTGGCCAAAATTATTGTACAAGTGTCGGGTTAAAGGTTGAGTTTGAATAGTAGTTTATTTTTATGATTTGGGATGCACGGGATACCTAGTTTTTGAGTTGAGTTTTGAGTTCGTCAAGAGGGTTGTTTGTAGATTGTTTGAGTCACATAGATGTGGGAGGTAATAATAAATAAATAAAAAGTAGATATATATTCTTTTGGAAAAGTTGATCTTTTGCACGGTTTAAATAATATGTCGCGGGGCGTAATATGTTTTGGTTGCCATTGGGTGTTTATTGGATATTTTTCGTTGTCATGGGTCATTTTAAATTGATACATGTTTTGGGTTTGAGTTTTCTTTTGAGTCTCGTGGTTTTTGGACTTGTTTTAATTGGTGCACGTGAAATGTCGTTAGTTATCCGTGGGTTTGATTCGTTGATCGTATCTGATGGATTCAGGATGTAGTTTTGGTTTCATATTGTTCGGGAGCGTTGAGGTAGTCATATGAAAGACTTGGTCGCGCCTACACGATTAAGTAGGTGACCATGAGAGAACGGTCGGAATACCCTTAGTGGGGAGGAAAGAAGTTCGTAGACGAACTAATGTGGTCTGATGAGAGGAAGTGTTGGTCTGTTAAAATGCGTGTAGAATTTCGCAAGTAGAACGAGGTAGGAATTTATTCGTATTGCCGCTAATAGAGGATGCAAGGAGGACATAGTTGAAACTGCTAAGGATGTTGTATGAACGCTTTGGGTTTACGGTTATGCATTTGGCTTCGCCAAAGAACTAGCGGTTTTCACGGTGTCAATGAACCAAGTGTGCATGAACGTGTATAAACGAGTTGTCATCGGGAGCATCGACGACGTCTTGATCTACTCAAATCTGAGAAGGAGAGTGAGGCGAATTATGTGTTGGTTTTGGAGTGGAGTTATACGTGAGATTTTCGAGTGTGAGTTTTAGTATTAAGTTACTATGATGAGTAGTTAGAGATGATGGCATATCATGGAACCAGTAAGGGGCGAAGTGAAGAAAGATGAGGAAGAATTTTGGAGGCTGAAGAGGTGGATTGGATAATGAGCCGATCTTGGCATTATCGGAAGGACTGGATGAATTCGCGAAGCATGACGATACGTGGAGCAAGGATTTGGATGTATACGAGAACGACAAAGAAAGGCGGTTGCTTATACGTTGCAGGAACTAAAGATTTGGAAGAACTGGATAGACTTAGTTAGTGGAGCTGGATTGTTATATCTGCCTAGAATGCTAGAGGCATTTGGTGTACGAGACGTAGAGAATGATCTATACGGATCATGAACGTCTCCACCACATACTCAATCATCTTGATTGAACATTTGACAAAGATGATGGGTGAAGTTAAGTGATGTAAGAGAATTGCAAGGCCAAGTACCATCTGGGAAAGGCAAGCATGGTTGATGAGACTTGGAGTAAGAAGAATGAAGTGAAGCTGAGACGAACTTGAACTATAGGGATGATGTATTAGGGTGGTTTGGATGAAGGATGTAGGTTGCACGAGTTGAGTTGTCTAAAGCAGAGAACGCGTCAACATGTATGTTGCGTGGCTTGGACAATCATATGGAGAAAAGGGACGTAGACTATACTTCCTACATAGGAAGGAGTAGCTTAGAAAGGGCCGAAATTGGTGAAAGTGACGAGAGTTGGGTGATAGTCGATAGACTGACTAATTCATCTCATATTTCAAGAGGAATGAGTAGTCACGTAGTTGAGAAGTTGGAAGGATTGCGTACAGATGTGATGGAATAGAGGGTGTTGCGTAAAAGTTAACCTAATAGGTATGGAGTGCCTTATGAAGGACTATGATAAGGGAAGAAACGAAGGGAAGCATCACATCATGATGTATGGTATGAGTTGAGGAAGAAGAAAGAAGTGTGTATAGAAGCGAAGCATGAATGAAATAGGTCGAGATAGGAATCGAATGTAAAACTTTGGTAGAGCCTAATGAGTAGAATAAAGCACAACAAGGCTAATACTGTCGTAGTGTGGAAAAGGAAATGGCACTGACCTATACTGATTGTTTGGGAGGCTTAGTGTCGATAATCGAATGGATGAGGAGTTATAGGTGTGATGTGCCATAGGGATGAAGGGCTTGGTCTAACTGAGACAAGATGAAGAGAAGTGAGAAAGAAGTGTATAGGTGCTACTAATGAGCTATCCAAATTTAATGGAAGTAGCTGTAGCATAGGTTTGGATGGCGGTTGATAGACTAACTGAGATAACCGTCCTTTTGATGATGTGTATAGATCATAAGATGATTTGGATTGGAAGAACTAATGGATATGTGAAAGACCGTCATAGGTCACTTTGTAAGGAAATTGGAATTTTTAAGTAGTTTGGGGTACGGACTAAAGGGAGTTGATGTACATGATTGGATATGAGTATATCCAGCTAACTGAGAAAGGATAGGCAAGTGAGATATTTATACAACCTTAGGTGTTACACTGAGGGTATGGGTGATTGATTTAGAGGTAGTTAGGAAACTCGTTAGCGATGACTGAGTTCTCATATAATGATAGTTATCATACTAGAAGTCGATAAATGCCATTTGAGGCACTATATGAATGGATAGGGTGAGTTGTCCCTATTGTGGACTAGAGTTGGTAAAAGAGGCTACTAATGTGGTAATGATGTTGTGGAAAGGATGAGAGCAACAAGGGATGCTATGCATAAAAGGAGGAAACCACTAGAGTTAGTGACAAAGTTATGTAGGAAGTTTCACCCATAGTAACGGGTGGTACGTTTTGGTAAAATAGAAGAGTTGATGTAGAGTTTGTAGGTCCATTTATGATCTTTGGAAAGATCGGACCATTAGCTTATGAGCATAGAATTACCTGGGGGAAATGAGTTGTATACATGATACATTTCATGTATTGAGATTGGTAAAGGTTGTTTGAGAATGCATTTTGCATGTACGGTTATTCTGGACTTGTGTTAGTAAGAGTCTTTGTTTTATCAAAGAGTCATCTGTGAGATTTATTGACTGTGAGGTCAAGAGTTTGGCAATGAGTTTAATTATTTTTGGTTTGTATATGTAGTATTTTGAAACTTGAACTAAAGTTCACATGGAAATGAGAGGAGTTCGTTTAGAACAAGTATCCTCATGTGGTTTGTTGTTTGTGTGTTTGATCCTAAGGAGTAAATCTCAGGACGAGATTTCTATTAGGAAGGAGTGATGTGACAACCCTGGTTTTGAGGTTCGTCACTTAGTTTTGTTTTGTGCTAGTTACGTGTCTTTACGTGTTTATGTGCTAATTGGTGTGAATAGATTGTGGTTTGGATATCGTTTCTGGTATGGGGTACCTTGTGAGTGAAACGATGTGTGATGATTTCATGTTCATGAGTTCACATGGTGGTAACTATGAAGTGAGATGGTGTTATTTAGTGGTTTTACGTATACGTATATGTATTATAGAAAATCGTATTTTAACGATTTACGGTTTAGCATTTAGAGGTCTCGGATGAGGTAATTAGTCATATGAATATTTTTCGGGATGGTTTTAAGTCATTTAGGACTTAGTTATAAAGTTTATTTCAAAATTTGAGATTTTTTATAAAAGTGTATATTTTACGTCTTTTACGGTAAAACGCGTAAATTTGACTAGTTTGACGGTTTTGAGGTTTTGGAAGCTTTAGGAGCTGAAATAAATTAAGGAAAATTAAGGTAATATTATTAACATAATATTAAATAATAAAAAAAAACGAGTTTAGGGGTGTTTGGGTCGGTTTAGACGCACCAAAGAAGAAAGAAAGAAGGGAAAAGCCCAAAACAGGCCCAATGGACTTGTAATGGGATTAGGGGGCCTTTAGGACTTAACCAAACCCAAATCATAACCATAATAATCAGGTTTGTAACCTCCATAACATCTCCTAGCCGAAATTCATTAATGGTGGCCAATTAGGGTTCTTCAAAAATTAGGTTTTCTTCATCTTCTATTAATTAAAGGTAAAACCTTCTTAACCCTTTTCAATTTAATTATTTTAATGATATCTTAATCATCTTATGATGGATTTAGGTTAGGGTTTAATTAAAAACAGTATATTAATCATATTATAACGATTAAATAAATTAGGGCTTGTAATTAGAGGGATTAGGGTTAATTAATGAGGTTGATTTTGTTAAACCCGTTTTTAAAAACTGGGCAGATTTTGTGTCAATTGTTTTGATCATATCGGGAGTTCTATAAACTCTTATTTTACGATCCAAGTACCCCTAGAAATATATTTGAATTGGCTTTCCAATGCAAGAAACGAGAACTAAATTGGAGGTCGGGAAGAGGGTCAAAAACAGGTTACAACAGTCGGAGGTCAATACAGTTTTGAAGTCAGCCTGTTTTCTTTTTAAGTTTTGGGTTGTTTGGGGTACTTAGGGTTGCATTGGGATCTTCTCACGAACGTGAGAGATGGTTTATATATTGTAGTAAGTATCTGCACTTGGGCTAAGGTTGTGGTTTAGGGTAAGACCCCTTAATGGTAACAAACATTTAGTACGTTTAAAATCAGGAAATCTGGAATGACAAAAGTAGATATATGTATATCGGGGCCTTAACAGTAGCTTTAAGGTTAGGGCAAGTGGGAGGTGTTAGCCAACGTATTTAAGGGTATGAATATTCATTTTACTGAAACCATGGGTATGTTTAAGTGGACGTTTGACTTAAAGTTTTGAGACCTAAAACTGAGACTGTTTTTGGTAAAATATTAACGGGATGTGTTATGGAGTAAAACGAATTAAGGGCTTTATAGAGGGGTGTAATGGGATGCTTAGAGCATTTAAATGAGGTATTTATACGGGAGTAGGTTAGATGTCCATCATAGGTTGATGAGCCATCTTAGTGATTGGTTCGTGTATTGATTGCGTGTTTTGGTTTGTTAGCTTGTTGCTAGTGCAAGGATTTGTGAAGGAGCTATCAGGTGAGTTTCATAGTCCCATGTTTACTATTGATTTTGACTTCCAGATGGGATGGAAGAGACACTGTGTTATGTTGTTTATAAATTGATGCTGTGAATGTTTTTAAGGTTTGAGATGGACTTGTGTGTACATTATGTGATTAACTACTATGTGATTCTTGTTCGTATATGATTTGGATGGGAAAGGTACATAGGTGTATGGGCGCCTATGGTACCATGGTTGTTGGTAAGGCGTGATGCCTTGGAAATTGTGATTGTTGGTAAGGCGTGATGTCTTGGAATTATAATGATTGATTTAACTTGAATGCTAGTTGTTAGTACATGATTGTAGCGCATTGTCCATATGTTTATTGGTTTATGGTATTCGCAGCTTATGACTTGTCTTGTGTTGGAGTCTAAACCTATGACTCTCACCAACTTTATGTTGACGTGTTTTAGTGTCTCTTTCAGGTGATACTATGTTTAAGCATGAGAACATAAGTGGCTAGGATTGGAGAAGCTTAGGAATGCATATAGAAGGAGAATCCCCGTTTCCTTCCTAGTCTTTATTTGTTCTTTTAATAAGTGATACTGTGGCACACATATGATTGTTTTGGTATGATATTTGTTGTCTTGGGTAAGAAGTAGGACTGTTACTTACTTACCTAGACCCCTTGCATTTGTTGAGATATTGTCATGACCTTCGTGTCACCATTTTTACGACATTTCTTATTTCATATAGTTATCTATATAGACACGCCATGTTGTGATGATATCCATACGTCGCGCCCCATATTCCACCATGGTGGGGTGTGACACTTTCTCATACCATGCACCCTCAACAACAATGTCGAATGTCATGCCTTGGCCGATCTAGGCGCAAGTATCAATCTTATGCCATACTCATTATACAAGAATCTTTCAAACAATACTTTGAAACCTACAAGTATGAGTATACGTTTGGCTAACCACACCTAACAATATCCCATTGGGATATCCGAGAACATGCTTTTTCAAGTTGGAAAATTCATATTTCCCGCCGACTTCGTAATCCTTGAGATGGAGGAAGACCATCAAGTTCCTCTCATTTTAGGACGACCATTCTTGCACACCGCCGATGCAATCATTCGTGTGAAGAATAAAGAACTCAACCTTGGTGTTGGTGACGATCGAGTCACATTCTTAGTCGATAAAGCTATGCAACACTCCCATTCCAATGATGACACATGCTTCCGCGTGGATGTTATCGATGAAGTAACGGAAGAAGAGTTGGACGCATTGCTTGATGACAATGCACCATTCCAAACAACTTCGAAAAAGATTAGCGATACCGATCGTGATCGTGAATTCGAAGAATTCATGGCCCTTGATTCCAAAGTAACTCTCGAGGAAGAGGAAAACAAGCTGTTTGAAGTTTTGCTTTCGAAATCGAACTTTATAGTTCACGAATCTATTCATGATCCACCGACGGATCTTGAGTTGAAACCTCTTCCCGAACATCTCGAGTACGCTTATCTAGAGAAGGATTCACTCCTTCCGGTGATTATCTCAGCTAAGCTCGAGGAAGATCAAAAGAAACGTCTCGTTTCTATGCTCAAAAACCACAAAGAAGCGTTTGCTTGGAAAACATCCGATAAACAAGGTATTAGCCCATATTTTTGCAAACACAAGATCAATCTCGAAGACGATGCCAAACCCGTTATTGAGAGGCAACATTGACTTAACCCAAACATGAAGGAGATAGTAAAAGCCGAAACCATCAAACTCCTTGAGGCAGGAATCATCTTTGCCATAGAGGATAGTCCTTGGGTTAGTCCTATTCATTGCGTTCCTAAAAAAGGAGGAATGACTGTTGTGACCAACGAAAACAACGAACTTGTTCCTACAAGAACCGTTACCGGTTGCCGTGTGTGTATTGATTACCGCAATATGAACGATGCCACACGAAAAATCATTTTCCTCTACCATTCATGGACCAAATGTTGGAAAGACTAGCGGGGAACAAATTCTTTTGTTTTCTCGATGGCTTTTCCGGATATTTTCAAATACCTATCGAACCATCCGATCAAGACAATACCACTTTTACGTGTCCTCATGGAACGTTTGCTTATAAACGTATGCCTTTTGGTCTTTGTAATGCACCTGCGACTTTTCAAAGGTGTATGAGCGCAATCTTTCAAGACATGATCGAAGTATCCATGGAAGTTTTCATGGATGATTTCTCAGTCTTCGGAAACTCATTCGCGTCTTGCCTTTTTAACCTAGAGCGCATGCTCATCCGATGCAAACAAGCTCATCTCGTGCTCAATTGGGAGAAATGCCACTTTATGGTGACTGAAGGAATTGTGTTTGGACACAAAGTCTCCGGAGCTGGATTGGAAGTATACAAGGCCAAGATCGAAGTGATATCCAAATTACCACCACCCACTAAAGTTAAATTCGTTAGAAGTTTTCTAGGTCATGCGGGATTCTACCGCCGATTCATAAAAGATTTTTCCAAAATCGCTAGACCGATGACCAAACTCCTTGAAAAAGACATAGTCTTTGATTTCAATGAAGAATGCATAAAGGCATTTGACAAGCTTAAAGACAAGTTAACGAATGCACCGATCATGGTTTCACCGGATTGGTCGCGACCGTTTGAACTTATGTGTGATGCAAGCGATTTCGTTGTAGGAGCCGTATTAGGACAACACGAAGGAAAACATTTCCGTCCTATACACTTTGCGAGCAAAACTCTAAATAGCGCGCAGCTCAACTACACAATCACCGAGAAAGAACTACTTTCCGTAGTCTTTGCTTTCGACAAATTTCGATCCTATCTAGTGTTGTCGAAAACGATTGTATTCACCGATCATTCCGCGTTGAAATATCTATTCTCAAAACAAGATGCTAAGCCGCGTCTTATTAGGTGGATTTACTACTCCAAGAATTTGACATCGAAATCCAAACCAAGAAAGGAGCTGAAAACGTCGCAGCCGATCATTTGTCGCGACTTAAAAATCCAAACATGGAAGAGTTAAGGGATGAAGATATCGACGATTATTTTCTCGATGAAACTCTTATGAAAATCTTTACGGATGAATCTCCGTGGTTTGCAGATTTTGCAAATTACCTAGTTGGAAGAATTCTAAGAAAAGGTTTAACCTATCACCAACGATGTAAATTCTTTTCCGACCTAAAACACTATTTCTGTGAAGATCCCAATCTTTTCAAGGTATGCCCCGATGGCATGATTAGGAGATGTGTTTACGGCACGGAAACAAGAAAGATCCTTGATGAATGTCATCATGGCCCTACTGGGGGACATTATGGTCCTTCAACCACCGCGAAAAAAGTCTTCGATGCTGGTTTTTATTGGCCAACAATTTTTATAGAGGCCTATACTCTAGTCGAAAATTGTGATACTTGCCAACGTACTGGTAGCCTCTCACGAAGAGACGAAATGCCGCAAAACAGCATCCAAGTTAGCGAAATATTTTACGTATGGGGAATTGATTTCATGGGACCCTTTCCCAAATCCCATAAGTTCGAATATATCTTAGTCGCTATTGATTAAGTGTCCAAATGGGAAGAAGCCGAGGCTTTACCAACGAACGATTCACGAGCCGTAATCAATTTTCTGAAAAAGCTTTTCTCTCGCTATAGAATGCAGAAAGCTTTAATTAGTGATCGAGGTTCACATTTTTGCAACAAATAAATGGAGAAAATATTAAAGCGTTATGGAGTCACCCATCGCTTTGCCACCGCGTATCATCCACAAACGAGTGGACAAGTTGAAAATACCAGTAGAGCTTTAAAACGAATACTCGAAAAAACGGTTAAGGACAATCCTTCCGTTTGGTCAAGGAAACTTGACGACGCTATATGGGCTTTCCGAACAACTTATAAGACACCAATTAGCACAACACCTTATCGTTTATTGTATGGTAAAACGTGCCATTTGCCCTTCGAAATCGAGCACCGTGCTTATGGGGCATTGAGAAGCTGTAATCCTGATCTCAAAATTGCTGGAGAAAACCGATTCTTGCAACTGCATGAACTCGATGAAATAAGACTCCAAGCTTATGAGAATTCGAAATTGTACAAAGCACGTACCAAAACTTATCACGACAAGAAACTTCGAATCCGAAAATAATTCAAGAAAGGAGATAAACTTCTCTTGTTTAATATGCGCTATAAATTCAAAGCCCCCAAGCTTAAACAAAAGTGGTACGGTCCTTTTATAGTAAAACATGGATACCCGTCCGGTTATGTTGAATTGTATGACAAGAATGGAGGAAGCTTCATTGTTAATGGACATCGTGTTAAACTATACCATGAAGAGTGGAGTGAACACGTTCCGATCAAAGAAAATAAAGAAAACTAAAAATAAATACGAGTCAGGATGATGACTCGATAATAAAATAAGCGCTTCTCCGGAGGCAACCCGTGTGTTTTAAAGTTTTTTATTTTTTAAGTGTGATTTTCCTTTTAAAAAAATAAATTCGTGCTTACACCCCACAATTTTTAACCAATGTTTTGTTTAAGTGTGAGGGGGTGTAGCATGTGTCGCTTTTATAAAAACCTATAAAAACCAAAAATAGAGTGTTTTTCCGTATTTTTGTGTGTTTTATCTTTTTTGTAGGTACCGCAAGTTGAAGGCGAAAACAAAACTCTTGTATGATGCATGATATGCCCGTGCTTCTGGTTTTTCTCTCATTCCCTTGCTTTTGTTCAGCTTTATCACATTGAGGACAATGCTAAAATTAAGTGTGAGGGGGTTGTAGGGAAATCGAGAAAAAAAATGCTTAATTGCCATATTTTTGGGCTATTTTAAAACTTTTGTTCTTGTTTTGCCCTCGTAAATAAAAAGTTTCAAGCAATGTATATAAATAATTAAGAAGTTATCCAATTGGTAATTTTTGAAAATTTGAGATATATTTTTGTGTCAAAATTACCCAAATCAAAGTCTCATATAATAGTAGAAGAAAAATCCAAAAAAAATATAGGAGAAAGTTGCAAGTTCCATGTTTGTCAATACAACATGAACTTTGTAAGTACGTTGATCCATGGGTTGGAGTTTTAGCCAAGAAAAGAAAAAAAAGAGAGAAAAAGAAAGAAAAAAGTCAAAAAGACAAATAAATCGCCAATGAGATATAATGTTATGAAGTTGAAGAAAGAAGAAGAAATAAAAGGTATCGATTAGCCAATGTGCTAAGTCGTGATACATGTTGCTTCAATTCATATGTCATTAGTGTAGTATAGTTAGAAATAAAAGACTTTCTAGATTTTTTATGGGTATTGACTTTATATCTCAATTTTTCAACCTTAAAAACTTAAGTCGATGAGTTTTATCTTGTACTTGTACTTGGTAGACTTGCATCGAATTTTTATAAAACACATGTACCTTTGGTGTGACAATCCGTCAATTTATGGTCGATATTTTATTCTCAAGTATTATTTAAAAATATTATTTTAATGTTATATTATGAACTCCTTCATTTTTGGGAAGAAATAAGTGTTTACGTCTTAAAGTAGCATCGACTACGGCTAAACCGGAGAATTCTACGTTACGTGCTTACGTTAACATACACCGTTTTTTGTGACAGTCCGACATTTCAGGAAATAAAAATTTGTCCTTGAATATTCTTTTGGAATTTTAATTTGTGTTGGTTCATAAACTCACAAATTTACGAGAAGAAATTAGGACTTACGTGCATAATTTAACGTCCTTTACGACTAAACCGGAAACCCTTGGATTACGTATTTACGTTTTTGAACTCTGTTTTTGATGAGACAATTTTTATTAGATTCGTTTTGTGCCGTTGATTCATAATTTATAAAAACTTTTTTCGTAAAACGACCCGAGGGTACGCAAATCGAGGAAACTAGAATCGAGGAGTACCCGTAATTAAAAGGGGATGAGACAAGATAAACTTGCCCCACCCCCACATATGGGACGACAAAGCTTAAGCTAACATCCCTCATGAGGTGTCAAACTTACATACAAAGCTAAGACACTTGTCTTAGCTTTGCCACCAAACCATATGCACCTCAAAAAAACTTAAGCTAAACCACTAGCTCATTTCATACATCCAAATCTCACACATCCCTCTCACTACTCCCTCCCTTTCTGTCCACTCTCAACCATAAACATCCCATTTTGATTAAAACTCAACCACAAATCCTATGTTATTCATACATAAGATGATGTTCTTTTGAAGCTTTATTGATTGGAGGTGATTATAACATCCAAAAGAAGTTTCCTTGGTGTCTTGGGGCTGATTTTCCACAAGGAGTTTATAAAGATTGGTGATCTTGAAGTTGATATTGGTTTACCATAAGTTTTGTCATCAAAATCCAATCCTTGATCATAAACTTTCATTATCTTGGTTGGTAACAAGATCATTCTTTCTATTTCCTTGTTATTTTGTAAATGTAAATTTTGTATTTTCTTTCTTAATGTATATGTATATGATGATATATGATGATCAAAGTATTATGTCGAGATCTTGTGTTGATAAATTTAGTTAAGATGATTAAAAACTACATGAAAAGATGTTAAAATCATGTTTAAAATAGTAGGCTGTATAAAACAGTAAAGACCCATATGATAAATTGTTAAAATGACTTGGATAATTTAATATACAGTAAGGTATGTGACTTGTACATATGTGAGAGTTGGCCACTCAATGGAATCCATAAAATGAGTGAGATATGATCAAAACAATATTGAAGTTCAAATTTGTATATTCTATTTTGGACGAACTGTTAGAGACATTTAAAGGTTGATTGAGCAGTAGCTAAAAAGGAGTTAATTGTAGCAAATATTATGTAGTTTGTGCTGCCCAAAATGAGCTTCTATCTCCTTGTAGAACTCAAGATATGGTAAAAATGGTGAAAGTGAAATTCATAATATGATTTGTAAAATAAAAATATATATTATAAAATTAGCACTCAAGTAAAACTAATATAAAATGTATACCTAAAACCCACTAACTTATATATTACTTATAAATAAGTATATAATTTGATAAGTAAATGGGACATTTTATAAAAATGGCAATTTGATATGTTTTATAAGTTATAAAACTATATACATAAGTTTTACGCCTTTTCGGCTAAAACAAGATTAACGTTTTCGTCAAATAAAATTTAGACGGTTGGACACGTCTAATGTAAATTTTTATATCTCATATACTGATGTATAAGTACATGTTACAAGTAAAAACTGATAAAACCCGAGCTTTATAACATATAGACATTAACGGGTCAAAGTAGCCTTATTGGATTATTAACCCAACTAGTTTGGCTAAACACTAATGGACTTACTCATGGGCTAAACCCAATTGGGCCCAACATATGAGTAAAGGCCTGGTATTAAAAGTATAAATGGACTAATATAATGTATTGGGCTTTTAATGGGCCTATTGGGCCTTAATATGGAATTGGATTGAAACTAGTGTAACTAGTCAAAAATTTGACTAACACATAACACTATAATGTGTATAAAGAGATAAAATCCCACTTGATCATCATCATACTTATAATATCATCATATATACATAGCCATTATTTTTATAAAGTCATTGGACAAGAGTCTAAGACCGAGTATTATTTGTCTAGGTTTTCGTGATTGAAGCACGTACCGTACATCCAAATCGCCGATAACCCGCCTTTCCCAATCAACGTGAGTTCATAGCCTCACACTCTTTTAAATGTTTTTATGAAATGTTTTATAAACCCGCGAGGGAGATAACATGTTAGTTTAATAAAATAGGACACCAGTTGTCCCGATTGTTTGCTTATTGATATGGACCAGAATGATTATATGACCAGATGAATGATTATATGACTCGATGAAAGAAATGGAATGGATTATTATAGGTAGGTTATGTCACTAAAAGTCCCATTAGCATGAATTGTGAACTAACGGTGTTGGAAATACGTTTTTACGTATTTAGGAAGATTCGGTCACTCCGACAATATATTAAGTAGTAGCACGTAGTCTAGATACCTTTTAATATATCAAACAAGGAAAGGCCCGGTCCATGATTGTATGGCCGGCCCAAACATGTTAGCCCAAGCCCATTACAAGGCTTGGGTATATAAACCCTCTCCTTAGTTGGAGAGGGTGTGGTTCTTTATTTTTTCACATAGTTATCTTCATTTTCTCTCTCTAGAATTGTGTGAAATCCACCATCTCTCTATCTCTCTCTCTCTCAAACATAAGCAAGATATACATATCATACAAATGGTATCAAGAGCCATGGGATGATTGTTTGGTTTTTGTGTTTGTGTTCTTGAGTCTCTCGCCTTTTTTGAACCAAAATCACACGAACCAATTTTTTTTTGTGTTTTTATGAGTTAATCTTGATATACTTCATCTAGTTACTTGTTATAGTGATTTGGTATTGTTATTTGGGTTAAAAACACAAAATTTTTGGGTGTTTGGTTCATTTTTATGCTTAGAATCTCGAATTGGTTGTGTTATTGTACTGTCCGAGAAAAGTGGTAAGTTGGTATCCATAGTACGATCTGATTGTTACGATTGCATAAACCCTGGGGGTTTCTACTTGCGGTCCAAAGTCAAGATCACTAGTTGCGATCACAAGTAAGATCACTCGCTGCGATCACAAGTACGATCACTCACTGCGATAAGGGAGTGCGATCACCACTGCGATCACTTGTTGCGATAAGGGAGTACGATCACCACTGCGATCACTTATTGCGATAAGGGAGTGCGATCACCACTGTGATCACTTGTTGCGATAAGGGAGTACGATCACCACTGCGATCACTTGTTACGATAAGGGAGTGCGATCACCACTGCGATCACTTGTTGCGATAAGGGAGTACGATCACCACTGCGATCGTTGAGTGCGATCACGGAGTACGATCTGAGTATGATTATAGTGAGTACGATCCCCACAGCGATCCAACATTTTTTTCAAAAACGTACTTTTGAAATTTTTTACATTTTGACTTGGATTTTTTGGTTTCTCGAGAACATAATTTAGGGGATTTCAACATTATTTCTCGGCTTTAACACAAAACAACAAATACATTTACTTTCTTTCAGTGACCGATCAAAATTTTAAATCTTAACTTATCGAAATGGAGTGCACATCTCTTACGGATAAGTCCATCCTCTCGGGTACGGATAATCGTCCACCAATGTTGGAAAAATCTATGTACGAGGATTGGACTTCC
This sequence comes from Glebionis coronaria, assembly GCA_025667525.1. Classification (NCBI taxonomy): domain Eukaryota; kingdom Viridiplantae; phylum Streptophyta; class Magnoliopsida; order Asterales; family Asteraceae; genus Glebionis; species Glebionis coronaria. The sequence continues at coordinate 170,928,872 of CM046876.1, read as the reverse complement.
CGAATGGAACTTTACATGTTGAACAAAGAGAATGGACATCTCATTTGGGCATCGGTGCTCAATGGACCATTAGATTATGGTATAGTGACGGAAGGTACAACTACTCGTCCTCGCACAACGGGTGAATTGACTGGAGATATGAAGATTGAAGACAAATGTGATAAGTATGCTACAAACATCATTCTCCAAGCCCTTCCTCCAGATGTCTACAAACTCGTCAGCAAACATAAAGTTGCGAAAGATTTATGGGATAGAATTCGTGTTCTAATGCAAGGCACCTCGTTAACTAAACAAGAACGAGAGTGTAAGCTTTATGATACTTTTGATAAGTTTGCCTATGTGCCAGGGGAGACTCTCAATGACTACTATCTGAGATTTACCCTATTGTTGAATGAGCTCAATATCTATGGCATGGCAATTCCTACGTTTCAATTGAACACCAAGTATTTGAACACTCTTCCTTCAGAATGGAAAAAGTACGTGACGGATGTTAAATTGGCTAAGGACTTGCATAACACCAATGTGGATCAACTTCAAGCTTTTCTTCAACAACATGAATGCCATGTGATCGAGGCTCGGTTGTCTAAACCTTAAGTTCATGATCCACTTGCCATGTATGCTTCTCAACAAAACATGGCTTATACTTACCAAAAACCGTCATACTTGCAGCAGCCACCACCACACACCTATCAGCAACCACAACAACCATCTTATCCACCACCAATGATGCCACAACAAGCATTTCAATAAAGTGTCCATCAACAATATTTTCCACATCAACCACCATATCAGACATCACCATCACAAGCCAACACTTCTCCAATGGGCTATACTCCTAAGCAAGGATATTTTACAATAGAAGCACAACGAGCACAAGCTTTCTACTCTAATGAACTTCCACCAATCCAAGCACCGGTCTTTACTTCAAATGATACGCCAGCTGATGTTCTAAACCATCTCACTGCCTACTTGTCAAAACTTGTTGCAACTAGAGGATTTCCACCAACAAACAATCAGCTCCGCACCTCTTCAAATCCTCGACAACAAGCTACTGTTCAAGATCGTCAAGTAATAGTGCAACCTATTCAGGGAAGGCAAAATACATATGGACCTCCTACAAGGACGGTGAATGCTCAAGCTGTGAATTCACAAGCTAATGGAAATGGAAGTCCCATTAGTCCTCAAAAGGTTGTGACTTGCTACAATTGCCGAGGACAAGGTCATATGGCTAGGCAATGCACTCAGCCGAAAAGGAGAAGGGATGAAGCGTGGTTTCGTGAGAAGATGTATTTCGTCGATGCTCAGTCTAAGGGAAAGATTTTGGATTCAGAGGAGTTAGCATTTCTTGCATACCCAGGGGCAACAGATACTGAGGGCATTACAGTTGTTTCCACTTCTAATGCAGCTTATCAAGCAGATGATCTTGACGCATATGATTCGGATTGTGATGACATTCACTCTGCCCAAGCTGCTCTCGTTGCTAATCTCTCTCACTACGGTTCTAATGTCGTCAGTGAGGTACCCACCACAACCAATCTTGGTAATGATGATAACCCACATCAAGTTGGGCATGAAAATGACAACCTCGAACATCATAAGGGAACTAGTAACTCAAATGATGTGGTACCCAATCCTACACATTTGAGTGAACCTCAACCAAATGCTACGATGGGTAAGGAATCTTATGCTCAACATGATTTGGTCATGGTGCCTAAACATATTATTGATCAAATGCATATGGTTCTCAAACAATCCGTAGATACGAATTCCACCCTAACCGCTGAGCTTGCGTTGCATAAAGAAAAGGTCAAAACTTTTGAAATGGTCCCTCAAGCAGAGAAAATAACATGTTCTGAATTTGACCAATTTTGTTTTGAAAAGATTGAACACTTAAAAGAAATAAAATCATTAAAAGCTAATCTTTCTAATGAATTAAAAGCAAAAGAGTCAGTTGTCAATGATTTTCATAAACTTAAAATGGATTTCGAAACTCTCGCGTCTAAAAAGTTTGAATCGGAAATTAATGCTACCAAACTTCTTAAATTCAAAGAATAACAGCTTTTAAAACAATACGCTTCCATAGAAAAGGTTCATCTTTTAACTAAATCATTTAAAGAACTCGAACTTAAGCGTCTTCAAGATTTACCACCTAATCCCGGTTATGCAAAACAAGCTCATGAATATATTCCCGGTCTTTATGATATGACCATAATTGGCAAATCGAAAGAAGCACCTTTTGTTCGTAGTACTGAGGAGACACAGTCACTTGCGGAAGAAACTCATTCTAAAATGCTTTCAAAATTCCATACGATTGATTATGATAAGCATAATAAAGATCAACTTTCCAAAAAGACACGAATTCGCTTACAAAAGGAATTAGCTGAACTAACAGTTCTTGTGCCCCCAAGTTTGTCAAATGAAAACCCTCCTAGTACGTCTCCTACACTCGTCAAAACGGATTTAACGAAGTTACTTCCACCGGTAAGTAAGGCGTCCGTTAACTTAAATGCGGTTCACCAACACTTAGCCGATTTTGACAAGGTCATTTTGGAACGTACGACGGCCACGACCATAACGGAAGGTGAATGGAACTTTGAGCACACTAGAGCTGCGTTCCGAGACGAAATTGTTCCGTTTGTAAAGAATGTTAAAGCTTGTCTTAGTAATCTTGATCAAGATTTGCATTTGGAAATAGAAGAAGTTAAACGTGTTTTCAATGAAATGGATGATGCTTATGAAAACAGTTTACTTGAAATAGAACGGTTTTCACGCCAAAATGATCAGCTTCTAAAACAAGTGATGTCTCATGATATAGTTTCCGTCTGTGTGAATAAAAGTGTTGATAATGATTCTAATGTGGATAATATTGAATCTGTGGATAATGTGATAGATAGTACTTGTCACGAATCTGACGCTGAATTTTTAAAGCTTCAAGATTCATATTCTTCGCTTTCAAAACGTTTTGATGAGATTCAAACACATTGTATTTCGCTTGAATGCAAGCAACAATTTATTCAAGAAATCTTTGAAACGTCATTAGAAGGTGTTAATATCGATGATGCAAACTTTGAAAAGAATTTTCGATTGAATTTACAAGCAGAACAGCGTCAGCCAAGTGACAAAGTTGCTAAATCTTTGCCGATAGAAATAGAGAAATCTAAGGAGCTTAACTATGTGAGCGTACTTGAGGCCGCTGAGAATTTTAAACTTGATCTAGATAATCGAGTTTCCAAGATTTTGTCCAAAGCTGATAACTTAAAACAGAAAGATACACGACTCTTCGATTCAGTAAAGCCCGCATGTGCTAATACCACTGCACAGAATCAATCCTTGATTGAACAATTGAATCGAAATTCGGTGGAAATATCTGATTTGAGGAACAAATTTGTGATAAAAATCTGGTCTTGGCTGAGTTAAAGGAAACACTTCGTACTCTAAAAGGTAAGAATGTTGTGGATAACGCAGCCACTGTCTCAGAATTGTCCTCTAGTGCAATCAAAGGGAACCTTATAGCCGTCACACCACTTAACAAGGGCCCTAGGACTAAACCATCTCAAACTTTGGTCACTAAAGATAAGGTGGAATCAAAACCAGCTTCTAATATTCCCGTGTTGCCTTCTACAGAAGTAAGCACAACTACTAAGGCTCAAAGATGTAAGCTTAAAAGAAACAAGAAGAATGATAGGATCTTGCCTCCATCTAGTAGTCAAGTGAAGAAGAAAGTAGAAGCCCATCCTAGGAATGTTATTTTTGTTTTGAATAAAAAGAATCATGTAGCTAAACCTAAAGGCTTTGCGGTTGTGCAGCGTTCTAAGCCTAGTGTGAATTCTAATTTGAAATGTTGGAATTGCAATGAATGTATGTTTTGTAGTCGTCATGATTCTTGCCTTATTGACCATGTGAATGAGATGTATGCCCGGAAAAATGGATTAGAATGGAAACCGACTGGGAAAGTGTAAACCCAAGTTGGTTGGATGTGGCGCCCCACTGGTAGAACTTTCACTATAGTAGGAAATATGTGCCCTTTGACTAGGATCACTCCCACTACAGCGAAGAAAGCGTGCCTTTTAACTAGGAGTACCAAGGCTACCAAAACACAAGCGTGTCCTTTAACTAGGAACACCGACACCACTTAAGGAACCAAGTGCCCTTTAAATAGGTCTACTCCCACTATAGTGCCCGCTAATAATCCAAAACCTAAGAAAGTTGGAACAGTAAAACCTGTTTGTGCTAAAACTCACATTAGAAAACGCAGGAAATCTAAGGGTCACACAAATGTTAGCACTTCTGATAATCTTATATCTGTTTCTGCTAACACTCAGGAACCAATAGTTTCCAAGCATTGACTAATGTTGTTATTGGAAACAGGTGGTCCAAATTGTTCTCTGGTATTTGGACTCTGGTTGCTCCAAGCATATGACCGGAGATCGCTCTCAGCTCAGAAATTTTGTCAGCAAGTTTCTTGGTACGGTTCAATTTGGAAATGATCATATTGCAAAGATATTGGGTTATGGTGAATATCATATTGGGAATGTTATAATTTCAAGAGTGTATTATGTGGAAGGTCTCGGTCACAACTTATTTTCTGTGGGACAATTTTGTGATGCAAAACTAGAAGTTGCTTTTCGAGAGCATACCTGCTTCATTCGTAATTTGGAAGGGGTTGATTTACTGAAAGGTACTCGAGGGAATAATTTGTACACTTTGTCTCTACAAGACATGATGGACGCTTCTCCCATATTTCTTCTCTCCAAAGCATCAAAGACTAAGTCATGGTTATGACATCGACGGTTATCTCATCTTAACTTTGACGCTATTAATCATTTGCCGAAAAACGAACTTGTTCGTGGTCTTCCTAAACTTTCATTTCACAAGGATCATTTGTTTTCCGCGTGTACAATGGGGAAAAGCACTAAGAAATATTACAAACCCAAGACGGAAGACACCAACCATTAGAAACTTTATTTGTTGCATATGGATCTTTGTGGGCCAATGCGTGTTGAAAGTCTTAGTGGCAAAAAGTACATCCTCGTAATTGTCGATGATTACTCTCGGTTTACATGGGTGAAATTTCTTACAACAAAAAATGAGGCACCTAAATTCATCATCGGATTTCTCAAGATGATTCAAGTGCGTCTCAACACTACTGTCCGACGCATTCGTACAGATAATGGAACTGAATTTTTGAATCAAATCTTGCGTGATACTATGAAGAAGTTGGCATTTCTCATGAAACATCCGTTGCTCGCACTCCACAACAAAACGGTGTCGTTGAAAGGCGAAATCGCACACTTATGGAAGCTGCTCGAACGATGTTAATTTACGCAAAGGCTCCATTATTTTTATGGGCAGAAGCATCTACAGCAGTGTACACCCAAAACCGGTCACTAATTCGTAAACGCCATGGTAAAACACCTTATGAGCTTCTCCATGGAAAAGTACCAGATTTATCATATCTTTATGTATTTGGTTCTCTTTGCTATCCAAATAATGATGGTGAAAATTTGGGAAAACTTCAACCAAAGGCTGATATTGATATTTTCATTGGTTACGCACCCGCAAAGAAGGCATATCGAATTTACAACCGTAACTCTCGCAAGATCCTCGAAACTATGAATGTTGATTTTGATGAGCTGACATCAATGGCTTCTGAGCAAAGCAGCTCTGAACCCGCACTTCATGAAATGGGACCCAGTAACATTAGTTCTGGTCTTGTCCCAAACAACCCTACTTCATCATCTTTTACACCACCTTCTAGGACTGAATGGGATACGTTGTTTCAACCGTTCTTTGATGAATTCTTTACTCCTCCAAGTATTGTTGCTCCAGAACCTGAGGTAATAGTTCCGGTAACCGAAGTTGTCGCTCCAGCAACCGAAGCACAATCAGATACGTCTGCACCTACAATTGGTCAAGATATACCATCAACGAGTAATTCTCAATCTACACCCGAACCAACTACCCATGTCATGCCTATTGATGATGAAAAGGATGATGATGATCACGATTTGGAATTCGCTCAAATGCGTGAACTTCCATTCTTTGGTGTACCAATTCCCGCCCCTAATCAAGCTGGGTCGTCCACCTCAGAGGAAGTTCCTACTACAGTTTACTCCAATACACGGATTCGTGAACATGACAACAAGTGGACAAAGGATCATCCTATAGATTCTATTATTGGTGACTCTAATCGTTCAGTATCCACACGAAGTCAGTTACAAGAAAATGCAATGTTTTGTCATTTTGATGCTTTTCTCACTAAAGTTGAACCTAAGACAAGGCAAGAAGCTTTTACTCAATCATGTTGGATAGAAGCTATGCAAGAAGAACTCAATGAATTTATACGTCTTGAAGTATGGGAACTTGTCCCATGCCCGGATCAAGTGCAGTTACTCACTTTGAAATGGGTTTACAAGGTGAAACTCGATGAGTTAGGCGGAATATTGAAGAACAAAGCTCGACTAGTAGCTCGTGGATACAAGCAATTATTGGGCATCGACTTTATGGAATCCTTTGCACCTGTTGCCCGTTTGTAAGCTATTAGACTATTCCTCGCTTATGCAGCCCACATGAATATGATCGTCTATCAGATGGATGTGAAGACGGCATTTCTGAATGGTGAAATCAAGGAAGAGGTCTATGTTCAACAGCCGGATGGTTTTGTGAATCCTAAATATCCTAATCATATGTACAAGCTTAAGAAGGCTCTCTATGGGTTGAAGCAAGCTCCACGCGCATGGTATGATCTATTATCACAATTCCTCATTACGAAAGGCTTCGCTAAAGGCAAGGTGGATCCCACGTTGTTCATTCAGAAACGAGGTAAAGATATGATTATGGTACAAATATATGTTGATGCTATTATATTTGCAGCCTCGACCCAAACCTTATCCGACGAATTTGGGAAACTCATGTCTTCCAAGTTTAAGATGTCAATGATGGGCAAGGTATCATTCTTCTTAGGTCTTCAGATCTCAGAGTCCCAGAGGCATCTTTATCAATCAATCCAAGTATGCCCTTGAATCGCTTAAGAAATATAAGACGGAATCTTGTGATCCCGTGGATACTCCAATGGTGGAACGAACTAAGCTTGATGCAGATCCACATGGAGTTGCCGTTGATCCGACACTGTATCGTGGAATGATCGGTACTCTTCTGTATATCACAGCTAGTTGACCTGATCTTCAGTTTGCTATATGTATGTGTGCTCGGTATCAAACTCGACCTACTGAGTTACACTTGGCCACTGTGAAACGGATCTGTCGATATCTTAAAGGAACCATTAATCAGGGACTTTGGTATTCGAAGGACTCTTCGATTGCACTTATGGCATATGCAGATGCGGATCACACAGGTTGTCAAGATACAAGGCGTAACACGAGTGAAACTTTGCAACTACTAGGAGATCGACTAATCAGTTGGGCATCGAAAAGGCAGAAAAGCGCTGCAATTTCAAGTACGGAAGCAGAATACATATCTATGTTCGGTTGTTGTGCTCAAATTCTTTGGATGAGATCGCAATTAACCGACTATGGTCTAGGTTTCAACAAAATTCCGATGTACTGTGACAACAAGAGTGTAATTGCCCTATGCTGCAACAACGTTCAATTCTCCCGGTCGAAGCACATTGACATTCGCTACCACTTCATCAAGGAGCAAGTGGAAAATGGAGTAATCGAGCTTTACTTTGTCCTATCTGAGTATCAATTGGCGGATATTTCACGAAGTCTTTAGATCGCGCTCGAATGGAATTTTTGGCCGACAAGATAGGAATGAAAACTTTCTCTCCTGAGACTCTAAAGGAACTGGCAGATGAAGCGAAAGAATAGTGGTGGTAAGCTATTCTCCGTATCCTTGGTGATCATCTGTATATATTGTTTATATTTTTATTCACAAAAGCAAAATACAAAAATATTAAACCATATAAAAACCATAAAAATTGAAAAATCTAGAAAAATCCAAAAATATTTTTACTTTATTTTTCAAAGGCATGTCTTTTGGTACGATAATATTTACGGCCTTAGAAATGTTGATTAATATTGACACGGCGCCATAAATATAGTTCGTACAAAAGTTGTAAATATTTCATAAAACATGCCTATATGGCTTGTAGTTATTTCAGACTGCAACCCGTTTTTCATATTAAAGTCAAGTATTTATTATGAAAGCTTTGGCTCTCAACGGGAATTAATTTTCTCGGGCAAGGTTTACTTTAAAACCTTGTAAGGGATCAAGTTTACTTTATAACTTGGTCTGACACAAATCTATGTACGCATCAGTGCATTTATTTGTTCAAACAAGAGAAATCTTGTTTTTATGAAGCTATCATCTCTACAACCATAGAAATCTACAATTGGTATCTACATACTCGACGATGTAACTACTCAACCGACGACTACAACTCTTTCAATAGAACACGGGTCAACAATTGAGGGGGAGCAATTGTCAAGCATTCAGAATCTTCGATGCCGTACGTGCCAAGTTCACAAACTGGTATCAAGACAACAATACCAATCGTACACGTGGTGTCAAGAGATGACTTCAGCAGTGACGAGGCGACCAACATATGCCGACAAGAACCATTTGATCTTATCATATGATGTTCTCATCAATCAGGTCCAACCTTGTCAATTTTTTCTAATATGGTGAATATGTGATCATGTTACAAATCGGTATCATATCTCATACATTTGTTATCATGAAGATAATACGGACTTGCATTTTTCTTCCCAAAACCTTTGTTAAAACTTCATTAAATCAATTGATATTAAAAACATCGATTGGGTTAATATTTTTAATATGGGGGAGAAAATGTGATTTAATATGGGAAATTATCACAAATGGTTTGACTTAATGTGTTGGCTCATCCCGACATATGCAAAATGTTTTCGAATATCGTGGCATATGTTAAGGGGGAGCAAAACGGATTTGCATATCAAAATGGATTTTCATGGTGACATATACTTACCCAAAACCCATTTATTTAACGACGATAAAGATTGTGGTGACATAAGGATGGTAGTATAGGTTAAGTCCTATGATTCTTCCAGAACCAGAGGAATATTCCCTAGGACATTCCATAGCTAGAAATAGTAGTCCTTAGGAAAGTTGGAGAAAAGATTGTGAATGTAGCTGAATGCCGACCAAGTACTTAAGTTAGCACTGGAACAATCACAACAAGGTGCTAGTCATGCCGTATTGGTAAATATTGAAAGGGTTGAAGAATGAAAAAGAATTGTAAAGATAAAGGGTTTAAAGAAAGAAGCCCTCCTTACAACCTTAGGTAGAAACCGGGTCAATACATATGCTATTGAGATCATTTTAAATGATGCTCGATATTGAAGATAAGACATCATGGACCCAGTGATGCAATGTACAACCCATCCTAGCTAACTCAGATATCTCTCAAAAGGTATTTGTTTTAATCACACGGAGACAACAAGTTATCTATCGATTTATTCACTCCGAATATATTGATATTGAAAAGGTGGAACTCCTCTCCAGCCTCCGATCACTAAAATCTAAAATGCACGATCGAGTCTAGAGCCATTTGAGATCATCAAATATCTCATTAGGACACACTTTCATAATTCTTGTTTCTTCACACACTGTGAAAAGTATGAAAGATATTAAGAGTCCTACGCAAAATCTTCATGATCTTGCCTGAACATCCGAGTAATACGAAAGTATTTAAAATGAAGATGGAAATCCTTCTTGAGCGAATATCAAAAAGCTCATGGTAGGTGACTTGTGCGATTCTTTATGAATCAAACTTGTGATAACTGGAAAGCAACAGTGGTTTAATTCTTAGCTGAACTTAAACACGTTCCACGCCTCTACGCAATATTTAAGTGATCTTGACAGAACACTCAGAGTGATACCTTAGTGTTCACAGTGATGAGTGGAAATCCTTCTAGTGTTAACCTCAAACAGCACTTGGTAGGTAATTTGCAAGATTCAATATGAATCAAGCTCGTGACAACTGGAAAGCAACGATGGTGCGATTCTTTAATGAATCAAACTTATTCCAGGAATCAGAATTGACGGCTTCAATCATGCGGATAATTTTATTCAAATGATTCACTCTTTACGTTTGCAGTCAGTTTGGACGGTCGAGTAAAGAGAACGGGTTTACCCGCGAAATCTTGTCAAGGAGATTTTTAATTAAATCTACATGCCACAAGTACGATATTTTATATCGTCCAACGGTCTTCACCGACCGGAGGTAAAATGCTACCGAATTAGAATGAAATGTTCAAAGCCATTTCGTTCGTGTCTACTTATGTTGCGACATTTAAGGACGGTGGCGTTGCGGAATCCGAGAAGAAGTCGTCCCCGCATACTTATACTTTATGCACTTAATACCTCATCTAATTCAAGAAAGCCTAAAAGTTAAGTCTTCCGCTGTATCGAACTCTGAAGCTTTCAAGAATTATGAAGGTATAAGTATGTGGGACTTGAAGTCACGAAGAGGCGAAGATCACAAGTGATGGATGCACAAGATCAAGGCAAGAGATTAATGCTAAAGATTGATATCAAAGATCACATCAGCATGTTCACCAGAAAAGAAAAAGAAAAGAAAGACGAAGACTACGAGCTCAAGACAAGCATAGTATGCTAGGTTTATTTTATTATTGTAACTTGGGTAACGCCCTTGTTTGGAGTGACCTCCCTTAAGGGGAGATTGTTGGAAATACGTTTTTACGTATTTAGGAAGATTCGGTCACTCCGAAAATATATTAAGTATTAGCTCGTAGTGTAGATACCTTTTAATATATCAAACAAGGAAAGGCCCGGTCCATGATTGTATGGACGACCCAAACATGTAAGCCCAAGCCCATTACAAGGCTTGGGTATATAAACTCTCTCCTTAGTTGGAGATGGTGTCGTTCTCTATCTCTCTCTCTCTAAAACATAAGCAAGATTTACATATCATACAACCGGGATTTGGTAGACGCTTATGCATATAATAGTACTATTTGGGGAAGATCACCCCAGTTCGCGCCTTGACGGTTGATCCCCGTCGTGCCACATTAATTGGTAAGCGAATTTATGTATGAAAAGATTTATATAAGCGTGATTATTGTGACGACACGCTGTTTTAGATGGGCAAATGAATTTCGGGTTAGCTACCCGTTGTTTGTTGTAGTAAGGTAGCAATGTCATGCGGCTTATAATAATCCAATATTGAAACTACTGCTGTACGAATTGAATTATAATATATTGCTTGACTAGCAATACGGGGTCTTATTATTGATATTATGTTCCTGATTTAGATTTTATATAACGGTTTTAATTAAACTCTATACAATGTTATAAAACGTATAGTATGATGTTTTTACGACATTGGTTCGTATAATGGTTTTGAAGGCAAAAGCCTATATTATGATTTACAACAAAGATTTGTACAAAATGATTTTCGGTAATAATTATATACCGATGATATATTAATGGTTTTATTAAACTCCATGAATTCACTCGGCGTTTTCGCTGACCTTTTCTTTTAACATGTTTTATCTCAGGTACTTGAAGGTAATTCTCGGGAAGACGACAAAAATTTATGGCCCGCACTTAAATAACAATTTCCATTCAAATGTTTTGTAAAAATTGTATGAAATACTATGAATTGGGACCTATGTAAATCTGATATTCATGAATGGAAAATGATTTATTATTAAACGACGCGATTTTTAAGCGTTGTCTATGATTTGAGTAATGTGCTATCCCGTAACACCAACGACTCTTCCGCTGAACAAAAGTATGAATATTTGGTGGTGTTACAGTTTGGTACTAGAGCTCTCGTTATAGAGAACGAAAGATTTTTAAAACCAAGGTTTTGAATAAAACATTTCAAAATCTTTTAACTAAAAACATTTTTCTCAAAATGTCTAAAAATCTTTTGCCTATAACGGTGCCGCAGAATTCCCGAGTTACCGACAAGGCCGGACTGAGAAGTGTTATTTTAATATATATATATATATATATATATATATATATATATATATATATATATATATATATATATATATATATATATATATATATATATATATATATATATATATATATATATATATATATATATATATATATATATATATATATATATATATATATATATATATATATATATATATATATATATATATATATATATATATATATATATATATATATATATATATATATATATATATATATATATATATATATATATATATATATATATATATATATATATATATATATATATATATATATACATATATATATAGAGTTGGGGTAAAATAAAAAAGATTTTATAATAAAATAGATGAGGTGGAACCACAAGCTGCCATGTGTCCCCCTTTTTTTTCAAAAAAAATGGTGTCTTTTCGTAATTTATAAAACTTCAGGGGCCGTTTTGTAAATTTTAATATGAGAGTATATATACTATTTTTTCTCTTTAACTGTTCACTGTCTCGTTCTTTTTTTTCACACGGTAACATAATGACCATAACCCTAACCACCGTAACACCATAACCGCCGTCAACTCCATAACTCCCCCGCCACATCACCACCTCGCAATCGCTGCCTTATGTTAACTGAATCATCATCCTCGATACGTAGTGGTGCGTCATCATCTTCATCATCATCATCTGGTGTTTATTGTAAGTATCAATTCCGTTTTTATCTCATGATTTTTAAGTTTTAGTAAATTAATTTAAGTATAATGATCTGAATATGCTTGTTATTTGGTAAAATATGATCTATGTTTTATGCTTGCGAATGACTAATTATAATAGAGTAAGTTTGGTTTGTAACTTGATGCATGAGTGTGAGTACCTGGTCATATAAATTAGATGAAAAAGATGTATATAAAACATGCATGCTAGGTGTTCGATAAAATGTGTACATCATATTCTATAACTGTAATGCACTAGCTTCGTACTGTAATGCATTATGCTTTAAGTTTTACTGAATTAAACTGTAATGTTTTAGAAGATACGGTAATGTTGTAGAATATATAGTAATGCAGTTGGGTATAAAATAATGCAGTATGATATACACTAATGTTGTAGAATATACGGTAATGCAATAAAATAAGGCAATAAAACACTAATGTTGTAGAATATACTGTAATGCAATAAAACATAACTGTTGTAAAACACTAATGTTGTAGAATATACGGTAATGTTGTAGAATATACGGTACTACAATAAGATAATTCAGTATGATATACACTAATGTTGTAGAATATATGGTAATGCAATAAAATAATGCAATAAAACACTAATGTTGTAGAATATACGATAATGCAATAAAACATAACTGTTGTAAAACACTAATGTTGTAGAATATACGGTAATGTTGTAGAATATACGGTAATGTTGTAGAATATACGGTACTGTTGTAAAACACTAATGTTGTAAAACACTAATGTTGTAGAATATACGGTAATGTTGTAGAATATATAGTAATGCATTTGGGTATAAAATAATGCAGTATGATATACACTAATGTTGTAGAATATACGGTAATGCAATAAACATAACTGCAATTCAGTAGAAACTATTTGTAATATACTTATAATTTTTTACCGCATTATAATATTTTAGTTCGTAATTCACATTAATGATTCTATAGATTCACTAATGTACATAACATTTATGTTATTTCTTATTGATCAAGTGAAGTTAATCGAATTTTGTTATTGTATGAAGTATTGAAATGAATTTAGATGGTTGTTACAGTATTTTGTGCTGATGTTTGGCACGTATTAGGTTTAGATATAAATACTGTGATTTTCAGAGTTAAATGGTTGTTACTGGTCTTAAAGTTAAGTAGCTTTTCATTATGATGGAGTAGGTATAAAAGCGTGATGCAGTAAGATTGTCTATTGTATTGTGATGGAGTAGAATATACATTTTGATGTAGTAAAGTTTACATTGTAATGCAGGAAAATAACACAGTGATGTAGTAAAGTAATAAAACGAGGAAGTGTAGTGGCTGTGTAGAAAAAGAGCCATAATTTAAAAGCATGCCCATTGAAGTGGCCACCATCAAAGAACAGCAAGCAACAAGAAGAGCCGACAAGAGCGACAAGATCTGGACACAGAATATGTACCCGTAAAGCTTACAAGCAATGTTTCATTATTCATTTTATATTCAAAATAAGTAGTGTATAGATATCAAATTATTACTTATAAGCCATGTTTTCGGTTCTAAGATGTATAGTATTTGTTGCCAAACATGAATACAAAAGTATCTTATTGTATTTTAAATATACTCGGTATCCTTTTATTTTAAGAATAATAATTAATACTGTATATTATCTTATTTGTTTGGTGTATTATAACGCATTAAAATATACATTATATTTTGATACAATGGCATTCATATTATGATGCAGTAACATAGTCATTGTGATGTGGTAAAATAATACAATGATGTACTAAAGTATTATTTTGATGGAGTAAAGTTATATTGCAATTCAGTAGTATGGTAACAATCTAACGAAGTAAAACAATATTGTGATGCATTAGCTGTAGTCGCCAGATGCAATATTATTTTCATTGCAACATACTTGATAACTTAATGCATCTATGTTCATTCACATATCAACAGTAATCAAAAGTAGTAAATATTATACAAAATTTGTCATCATTAAAATTTCAATACATCGTATTTACGTTCCGTGTTCCAAAGTATTACATCTAATATAATTAAAGTGTTGTCTATAAATGATATACCATCCACGAGTATCTTCCAATTGTTACGCGTTCAATGCATCTGTGCACCATTTCGCCCTTCAATTCGAGTGTATCAATTGGTATTTGAGGATGCAATCTACTGCTTGTAGCTTGGTAAATGCATATGCCTTTGTCGCTTGTGTTTTTTTTGCATGTTCTTTTCACCTGTGTAATAACAGATCAAGCATTTTCATGAAAATAGCAAAATATATTATGTGATGCAATTGAATTTAAACTAGCATGTAGTAGAGTATAAGTATAATGCTGTAGAAATAAAGTTATAATGTAGTAAAAAACTACAAATACATTACAAATATTTTATACTTCATTACAATTATATTCTACTACATCACTGTTATTTATATCATAATATAACACAGTTATTTTGTTAGTGCACTACATTCATTTACTAGTATAAAATAGCAGCACCAAATAACTTTAATGTAATAGAACATAAAATAACACTAATGCAGTATCATATAACTATAATTCACTAAAAATAATCTAATTTTATTTTTACAGCATTACAGTGTGTTATTCTACTACATGATTGTTTATTTCTCCCGCATTACAATTAAATTATTTTGCATCTCATTTATATGTAGAATATAAAAATTCAATGCAGTAGAATAAAATAGTAATGTAGTAAAATTAACACTATGATTCAATAGAAAAAAAGTCTTATATTTTCTAGTACATCATTGTTTTCTACTGCATTACAGTCATATTCTATTTCATTACAGTTATATATTCTCCTTTAATGCGTTAGAAATATTAGTAATGAAGTAGAATATAATATTATAGATTACAGTGAGAAAATAACAGTATCTATTTCAGGTATACTTACAACATTAACTGGATAATCACCATATCTCACTTTTATATCCTCAATATCATTATCAACCACATCACACACATAATAAGCCTTACACAACCAATTTATTAAACCCCGACAAGGCTCATTTGAAAATGATCTCTATGAACATCAAGTTATAACCTACTACATTATTGTTCAAATTCAACCACATCACGAGTAACCTACTGCATTAAATGCATTAGAATTTCAACCTTAATGTAGTAGAAATAAAGTTTTAATGCATTAAATCATGCATATGAAGAATGTACGTAACCTACTTCATTACAATGCATTAAAATTAAATTGTAATGTAGTAGAAATAAAGTTGCGATGTAGTAAATCATGCATATGAACATCACGAGTAACCTACTACATTAAATGCATTAGAATTTAAACCTTAATGTAGTAGAAATAAATTTATAATGCATTAAATCATGCATATGAAGAATGTACGTAACCTACTTCATTACAATGCATTAAAATTAAACTGTAATGTAGTAAAAATAAAGTTGCGATGTAATAAATCATGCATATGAACATCACGAGTAACCTACTGCATTAAATGCATTAGAATTTAAACCTTAATATAGTAGAAATAAAGTTTTAATGTATTAAATCATGCATATGAAGAATGTACGTAACCTACTTCATTACAATGCATTAAAATTAAACTGTAATGTAGTAGAAATAAAGTTGCGATGTAGTAAATCATGCATATGAACAACACGAGTAACCTACTGCATTAAATGCATTAGAATTTAAACCTTAATGTAGTAGAAATAAAGTTATAATGTATTAAATCATGCACATGAAGAATGTACGTAACCTACTTCATTACAATGCATTAAAATTAAACTGTAATGTAGTAAAAATAAAGCTGCAATGTAGTAAATCATGCATATGAACAACACGAGTAACCTACTGCATTAAATGCATTAGAATTTAAACCTTAATGTAATAGAAATAAAGTTTTATTGTAGTAAAACATGCATATGAAGAAAGTACGTAACCTACTTCATTATAATGCATTAAAATTAGACTGCAATGTAGTAGAAATAAAGCTGCAATGTAGTAAATCATGCATATGAACAACACGAGTAACCTACTGTATTAAATGCATTAGAATTTAAACCTTAATGTAGTAGAAATAAAGTTTTAATGCATTAAATCATGCATATGAAGAATGTACGTAACCTATTTCATTACAATGCATTAAAATTAAACTATAATGTAGTAAAAATAAAGTTGCAATGTAGTAAATCATGCATATGAACAACACGAGTAACCTACTGCATTAAATGCATTAGAATTTCAACCTTAATGTAGTAGAAATAAAGTTTTATTGCAGTAAAACATGCATATGAAGAATGTACGTAACCTACTTCATTATAATGCATTAAAATTAGACTGTAATGTAATAGAAATAAAGTTGCAATGTTGTAAATCATGCATATGAACAACACGAGTAACCTACTGTATTAAATGCATTAGAATTTAATCCTTAATGTAGTAGAAATAAAGTTTTAATGCAGTAAATCATGCATATGAAGAATGTAAAACCTACTGCATTACAGTGCATTAAAATTTAATCTGTAATGCAGTAGAAAAGAAAAATGAAAGTATCGTAATACATTACAGTGCATTAAAATTAAACAGTAACGTTGTAGAAAAAACAATGCAAGTGACCTACTGCATTACAGTGCATTAAAATTTAACTATAATGTAGTAGAATAAAATTTGCTTATTATTATTAAATTGTTACCAAATCACATGCCTAATATTAGTTTTATTCCATCATAATATTAATTCTACTCAATCATAGTGTTAATCCTACTCTATCACAGTTAATTTTACCAAATCACTTGTATATTATATACAAATATTTAATTTCGACAAAACCTCATAATACAACTTTATCCTACTCAAGCATATTCACATTAAAAATAATTCTACTCCATTACAGTTCTAATTTAACAAATCACATGCATAGTATTAGTTTTACTCCATCATAATATTAATTCTACTCGATCATAGTGTTAATCCTACTCCATCACAGTTATGATTTTACCAAATCACTTCTATATCAAAGAGAACTTTATAATTCTCATTGAGACATTATATCAAACACATTTTATACATCAATCATAAACACACACTTGCACAAAACCTTATATAAGTTTGATATCCTATCGCATTCTAGAGCATTATAGTGCATTTTTAACACATTCTAACACAAATCATTCAAAAATTAATCAAAAAAAAAAAATTACCAGTAGGATGCGCTGTTTAATTTGTTTGATTTGAGAGGATTCAGTAGGTTTGATTTGGTGGATTTGGTGGATTTGGTGGATTCGAGAGGATTCAGTGTGTACTGGGTGTTTTTTTGATCCTTTTTTAGTACGTGAACTGTGTATTTTTTTGATCGGGCTAATTTGGGACATTTTAAATTTTATTATTTTCGAGAATTGCCCCTAAAGTTTCTGAGTTTACAGAAAGACACCATTTTTTTTATCACATTTAGTGATTTTGATCAAAGGGCTGAGAATTCACCTTATTTATTTTATTATAAGATTTGATTTATAATAACTCCACTCTATATATATATATATACATATATATATATATATATATATATATATATATATATATATATATATATATATATATATATATATATATATATATATATATATATATATATATATATATATATATATATATATATATATATATATATATATATATATATATATATATATATATATATATATATATATATATATATATATATATATATATATATATATATATATATATATATATATATATATATATATATATATATATATATATATATATATATATATATATATATATATATATATATATATATATATATATATATAGAGAGAGAGAGAGAGAGAAAGAGAGAGAGAGAGAGAGTAAGGATCCAATGAGAAGAAACTTAAAATAAGAAGTGGTGAGAAGAGACTAAAACCACACATTTGAGATGCAACGACTTGTATTAGATGCATTTCTATTCATGTAGATGCAGCATCTTGAGTTTTGAAAGTTAATTTGATGTGTAGATGGTACAAATTGATTTTCATGATTTGGGCACGTGTAGAGGAACAGAAATATAGATAAATCATGAAATGCATCTAATATACGTATAAGCATCTAATTTAAAGCTATAAAACATGTTACAATGCATTATAATGCATCTAATATAAATATGCATCTAATTTAAGTGCATGCATCTCGAATATGCGGTTATAGTTTCTTCTTATCCTTCTTATTTTAAGGTTTCTTCTCATTTGATCCTAACTCTATATATATATATATATATATATATATAACTTGGATTATATATATATATATATATATATATATATATATATATATATATATATATATATATATAGAGTTAGGTTAATGTAGTGTAGCTACTTAAAATTATTAAAATAAAAAGTGATATGAACCGTCGGATCTATTAATTATGATTTGATCAATCTAATTGTAAATGAAAGACATCTAGTAATAAATGTATGTTTAATGTAATTTTCATTCTAACAATATTAACACTTTTAATGCCTTCATTTAATGTTTGACTACTCATTAAATTTCCATAAAAGATTAATATGTTTCATATGAAATTTTAGTGACTTTTTAAGATATATATTGAAGTTATAATTAGTAATTTGTAATACAATCATTTTGCAACGCATAAAAATGTATGTTTTTGTATTCTACTTATTTTGGATTTGTAGGTATAACAAAATGATACATCACTTTTTAGATATGATGTAGAAAGTTATTTTTCAAAATATTCTTGAGGTACACAAGTGTAATATATATTCAAGATGATACACCTAAAAGAATAACACGTACACCCAAATGAAGAACGACTCGTACACAAAGAACATCTCGTACATAAAGAACAACTCGTACACAAAGAGGGACTCGTACACGAAGATCAAATCCTAAGCAAAGAGCAACTCGTACACTAAGAGCAACTCACACACGAAAGCCGATTCGTACACAAAGAACAACTCGTACACAAAGAGCGGCTCGTACACAAAGAACAACTCGTTCACAAAGAGCAACTCGTACACAAAAACGACTTGTACATAAAGAAAAACTCGTTTCGTAGTCATTTAAAAAATTATGTACACTTATTACACCTTTAATGACATGAAAAACCAAATAATTTTATTTCTGAATATCATTTAAAGCAATTAATGTCATCTTAATCATAATAGTTAATCTAACAATTTAAAAGGCTTTTCATTTTAACAACTATAAGGTACTACACTACTTTAACTAAAATCTATATATATATATATATATATATATATATATATATATATATATATATATATATATATATATATATATATATATATATATATATATATATATATATATATATATATATATATATATATATATATATATATATATATATATATATATATATATATATATATATATATATATATATATATATATATATATATATATATATATATATATATATATATATATATATATATATATATATATGATGTAATTTGATTACATGATTGTTTGATGATTATTTTAATATTTATACGATGTATTTATACGGCGTAGATTGTCACAAGAAACCCTAACTCCCCTAGCAAATCAATCGAAGCTATTCCTGTAGGAAATCTAGCTATCCTAGATCTAAACCAAGTTTTCGATGTTTATGATCCCAACGAAATGGTTGATATTCGTAGAAATGTTGATAGTAGTTGATTATGATCTTGAAGAAGAATTGGCGAGATTAAATCTGCTATCGATGTCATGACGATCTTTCCTTATAGAGTGGAGTTTGACAAAACCTTACCACCTAGAAAGGTGTCATCTGATTCGGTGTCACCCAATTCTTAAATATGAAATCAAAAAGGTGAATGTTCCACTTGAGGCTATCATTGGAGCCTTTACCCAAAAGCCTCATGCCACCTGTACCTTTCCGAGAAGTCTAACTGAATGTGTGAGTCATTTCACACTGGTGACTCATTTGATAACTATTGTTGTAAGAGCTATAGGATTGGAAATTAAGTGTTGATCATATCAAGCTTTCATTGCCCTTTCAAGGTCAAAGAATAAGGTTGAAGTATTGGAAAATGAGGTAGGATGTAGCATTGAGTATAAGTTGGTTGAAAACTTGAATAAAGACAAATTTAACTCGTATGGAACACGAGATAGTTAAAAGGAAGTCGTTGAGTCATGTCATTGAATTATAAGGTTTTAACTGATTGTTGGTTTGTGTTAAGGATTGTTCCTAGGCCATTGTCCAATGACGAGGATGCCTAGTGTCCAAGAAATAAATCAAAGAAATCTTCTTCTGAAATTGGGACCGACGGATCTTCCGGGACAGGTGGAACACCTAATGACTATTATAAATTAGTATTCATTGTGGTATCTTTTTAAAATCCCTAACTTAACTGAGACATCAGTTGATAGGATGAGTTCTTGGAATTGTATGACATAGTGACACGTAATGTGTTATGGTACAATTTTGACTTGTTTGTGATTAATGAAAAGACTTCCTTTGATTCCTAAATCCTACATGTATCGATGTGTCTATCTTTTATTGCTTCATCCTAATGTTGGCGTTAGTGATGCAACCATTGAACAAGTACTCATCTCGATTTGAGTTACGTTGTGGATTATTCTTTTTGAGTGCCATCGAGGTCATGAACCTCATGATTATTTGTCTAAGCTCATTTCCTATTATATCGTAGTTAGTTCTTGGTGAACAACTTTTCATCACTCTTTTGCAGATCACTCATTGTTTTTATAAGAAAAAGCAGTGTCCCTTGAGAAAAACTGTATTTTCATCACCATATGGGTTATTTAAAGTGAGACTTAGGAGTAATCGTTATTGAAATAAAGTTGATTATGAAACACTTTGGAAAACTTAATTGTTTTCATGACAAAGAACATCTCTGTAAATTCATTTGATTTTTATTTCATGATTAAGCATGAATATATATATATATTTTTTAAACATGATGACAAAATTTTGACGAACTGAGAATTGCATCATTAATCCTAAAATTGTATATAGTTGCGCGCCTACATATAATTTGGAAGGGACCATGCAAGGATGATTAGTAGTCACCATGAAATTGTTAATGAACACTACATTTTCTTTGAAGTTGTGAAAGATTAAATTTTATGAGATCTGCAAGAAGTGTAAAATAGGGACATATTGTTAGAGACACTTAGATATGTGCCCGTATTATTTATTCTTCTGAATCGAATTTAAACAACTGTGGATATTGTCTTAATTGACAATTGATATCCCCTTCTTGTTCATTTCTGTAAATGATAAGATTCTTTGGAAAAGTATTTGATTACCGAGTGTCGATACCCGACTGGGTGTATCGACGTTCCTATCATTTCTTTTGATTAGATTTCATTTGAATGACCTGAGTAACGATCCGAGGAGCTTTCGAATGCGTACTCAAATCATGAAAACATGGGATATATCCATGTTCGTTAAGGTTTTTGTCTTTATCTAATTTGAAATTCTCTCGTGTAGATTATGCGTTGACCTTACTCTTTTAATATTAGCTATGTCTCCATATATCCTTGAGTTTGTGAAGGATTATGAGTTATTAGTCTTTTGAGAAGTTAACATCTTATCAACGGCAATAAAACTGGAAGGTTGGTAGTGCCAACATAATGGATTAACTATGACAGGACGACATTGTCTTAATTGATGGGAACCCATGTAGAATTCCCCTAAAAAGATAAGATGTTGATTATCAAAGGTGATCTAAATAATTCCCGATGGGAAATCGCATCCTGCATTTAGGCTTAAAATTATACCATGAATGGTTATGAACTAGTCATAAGATCTTGTAATCTAGAAAGAACTTAAAGTAAATGTATTAAAAGATGTTTCTGTTATCTGAAACTTTAGGAGGTATTTGTTGGTGAATTACCTTGACTTTCGCCATTAAGGCAAGTTGAATTTGGTATTGATTATATTCCCGGTGCTGCACCTGTGGCATGTGCACTGTACATCAGCACCATCTGAATCGAAAGTGTTACCGTACAACTAAGAAAGTTGTCGGAGAAAGCTTTTATTCTACCGAGATCGTCATCATGAAGAGCTATGGTGTTATCATTCCTTATATTTAGTGGTTACCGTGAACTAGGTAAATTGATGATCAAAATATATATCCACTACCCAAGATGATAGATTTGTTCGATCATTTACAAGGTTCTAGCGTATATTCAAAAATGTGAACCACGACATGGTTATCATCAACTTCACGTCCACGAAGAAGATTACCTATTCCAATCACTACATTCAGAACTTGTGATGAACATTTTGAGTTTCATGTTATGTCGTTTGGATTGACCAATGCACATGTAGCATCCATTAACTTGGTGAATCACGTGTGTAGGCTGTAATTTGATAAATTCATGCTTGTGATCATTAAGGACCATCTATTTGTTTATAAGAATAGGAAGGAGTTAATAATCATTTATAGACTGCCCTGAGTTGGCTGAGCAATGAAAACCTGTACCTTGAGTATTTAACATGTGATTAAAGGCTTAATCTTTTACATTATCTGACTATGTGATTAATAGATAATGGAATCTATATTAACTTTTCAAAGATTAGAGCCATTAAGGCTTTGGGTTATACCAAAAAGAAAGTGCAAAAATGTTTTGACAGATATTTTATCAAAGGATTTTTAAAGAATCATTCCCTTATAACCAGATCATTTAACTACACTCCCTTAGGAGTAGATGTTTGTGTATACCTCAAGACAACCAAAGAGGGATTGAGGAAACCATTTAAACCATGACTTGGAATTTGAAATGAAATTTTTTGCTTTTCAACTAGGAAAAATTTTGACCGAAGTATAAACAAATATTTTTCGAACATTTACGCATCTTGTTAATTATTTTTGATAAATCAACGAAATCGTGTTAACTAAATTCAAATTTATTTTTCTTAAACATTTTTCTATAATTGGACGAACTAAGAAAAATTTAAAACTTTTTGCGTTTACGTTTTATAAAAATTAAATATTTATTATTTAATTACTTGTAATATTTATCGACGCTTTAAACGTCAGATTGAGCAAAACTAATCAAGATAATAGTTGAGATGAAACTAAAACTTAGAAAATATGAAGAAAGAATTTTTGAGTGAATTGTGGTCATGATAATTATTTCATCAGGAAAGGTGAATGTATATACTGACACATTATGTAGAAAGAATAAAGAATCAATTAGGATGTGATCCTTAGTAATGACTATGCAGAATAATCTGCCTGAGAAATTTAGAAGTAGCCGATGCTTGTAAAAAGGATCATATAGATAATAAAGAAGTTTCTCGGCTGATGAAAACCATTAGAAATGAAAGCCGATGGCGTTAAATGTATAAAAGGCCGCTTGTTGTTGCCTAAGTATGGAGGATTTCAAGATTTAGTCATGTTGGAATCTCATAAGTTTAAGCATTCTATTCATGTCATTTCTGATTTAATGTATCTTTATCTAAAGAAGTTGTACTGATGGCCAAATATGAAAGCAGACATGGCAACATACGTTGGTAAATGTCTAGCTTTTGCGAAGGTCAAGGCTGAGCACTAAAATCCATATGGATTGCTTCTACAGCTTATTATTCCTGTTTGGAAGTAGAATAGAATCACCATGGATTCTTATCACAAATCTTCCAAGGTTATCATCTGAATTTGATTCGATTTGGGTCATCATCGACAGACTGACCAAATCTACTAATACCATTCCTGTTAATGATAGATTCTCGATGAAGAAATTGACTTTTTTGTATTTAAAGGAGTTATGTAAACATGGTGTGCCTGTATCGGTCATCTCTATCGAGATCCTCGCTTCGCATCAAATTTCTAGAGATTTACTCAGAAGTCATTGGGAACGAATTTTGATGAGAGTACTGTTTACCACCCTAATCGAAGGGACAAGGTAAAGTAACGATACAAACACTAGAAGTCTTGTTTTATGTTTGAGTAATTGACCTTTGGTAATGAACGGGATAATCATTTTCCTTTGGAGAGATTATCATTGGTAATTATTGTATTAGGATCGAGATCGAATCTTGTGAGGATCTAAATATGAGAGCATTTCTAAGCAGGAGTTGGGATGAAGATACCCGACATATACCCATTGTGAGTTGGACATGTCTCTTAGGTTTAAGGTTGCCTTTGATGACAAACCTAACCTTACAAAATACCTGACCCGTGAAACCTGATGTGACAATCCGTCAATTTATGGTCAATATTTTATTCTCAATATTTATTTGAAAATATTATTTTATGAACTCACTTATTTTTGGGAAGAAATTTGGATTTACGTCATGGAGTAGCATCGACTACGTCTAAACCGGAGGATTCAACATTACGTGCTTACGTTCACATACACCGTCTTTGGTGACAGTCCGACAATTCAGAAAATAAATTTATCCATGAATATTATTTTGGAGTTTTAAATTTGTGTTAGTTCATAAACTCACAAATTTACGAGAAGAGATTAGGACTTACGATTTTATTTTAACGTCCTTTACGACTAAATCGGAAACCTTAGGATTACGTATTTACGTTTTCGAACTCCGTTTTTGATGAGACAATTTTTATTGGATTCGTTTTGTGACGTTGATTCATAATTTATAAAAACGTTTTTCGTAAAACGACCCGAGGGCACGCAAATCGAGGAAACTAGAATCGAGGAGTACCCGTAATTAAATGGGGATGAGACAAAACAAATTTGCCCCACCCCCACTATATGAGGCGTCCAACATAAGCCAACACCATGTGTGTGGTGTCAAGCCTTGAATTACTTACCTTACACTTGTCTACTAAAGCTTAAAGTTTAAGCTACTTACATCAAAACCACTACCTACACTTCACACATACCATTTACAACATGCAAACTAGCTACAAACACTCTCATCTCTCTCTCTAACCTCATATGTGCCGTCCCATTCTTCACCATAAACCACCATCACTTGATCAAAATTAACCATGAAATCTCTTGTTATTTACATACATGTTGAAGCCCTTTTGAAGCTCTCTTGAATGATGGTGATAATAACATCCATGGAGGAGTTTCCTTGGTGTCTTGAGGCTGATTTTCCACAAGGTGTTTATGAAGAATGGTGGTCTTGAAGATGGTCTTGGTTCATCACAAGTTTCTCCATCAAATTCCATGTTTTGATCACAACCAACATCAACTTGGTGGTATAAAGATTGTCCTCCTCATCTTCTTGTTATTTTGATTATGTAAACATGTATTTTATTTCCTATTGTATATGTATATGATGATTATATGATGATAAAAATGTTATGTGGGGATTTGGTGTTGATAAACATGATTAAAAAGGTGAAAAACCATAAGAAACAAGGTTAAAATCTTGGTTAAATTTGTTGGCTGTATAAAACAGTAAATAAACAGGTCATGTACTGATAAAATAATGAAGTAGAATGGATTTACAGTAAGCTATGGGTCTTGTACACATGTGAGAGTTGGCCATGCAATGGAATCATTGTAATGAGTGAGATATGATGAGTTTAAGGTATAAATCTGAGTTCACTGTTTTGGACGATTTTTAGAAAGTATTTAGAAGATGATTCAACAGTAGCTATAGAAGAGTTAAATGTAGCACATATCATGTAGTTTATGTGATAAAAATTTGAGCTTCTATCTCCATATAGAACTCAAGATATGGCAGTTTTGGTGGAAGTGAAGATAAAAATAAGATTTTTGGAAATTAAAGAATAATACTATTATATAAGCACTCAAAATTTAATAGTATAAAATATAAATTAAAACCCACCAACTTATAAAACTTATTTATATAAGAGAAATGCTAAAGTCACAAAATTTTTACAAAACAAAATCCACAAAATGAGTTGTCATTGTTATCATTGGTTTGAATTATTAGATGATTGGAAAAGTAAGAGAGAGATTACCACATCTTTACATGCCACATCATTTTGTGGATTTTATTTTGTAAAAATTTTGTGGTTCTATCATACCTCTTTATATAAATATGTAAAAGGGTAAATGAATGAATAACTTATATAAATGGTAGTGAAATAATACTTATAAGTTATAAAACTATAATCATTGTTTTTACGACTTTTTCGGCTATTACCGTAAAAATTAACGTTTTTGTTAAATAAAACTTAGATGGTTGGACCCGTCTAATGTAAACTTTTATAAACTCATATACTGATATATAGACATGTATAACAAGTAAAAACCGATAAAAACCCGAACTATAGGACATACGGACATTAACGAGCTAAGTAAACATATTGGACTAATAATTGGACTAAATAAGTTAAACTCTTATAAAAAGAACTTATTGGGCTTAACCCATTTGGGCCCAACATGTAAAGTTTAAGTACTGATAATATAAGTACAAAATGGCTTAAAATAAGTTAAATAACTTATAATAAGCTTATTGGACTTAAGACACATAAATGGGTAAAACTAGTAAACTAATATAAAAGTTATCAACGTATAACGCTAACATGATTAAACGAGAATATGTAAACCCACTTGATCATCATATATATATAATCATCATATGTATACATACTTGTTATTTTTATAAAGTCATTGGACAAACGTCTAAGACCGATTATTATTTGTCTAGGTTTCCGTGATTGAAGCACGCACCGTACGTCCGAATTGCCGATAACCCGCCTTCCCACATCAACGTGAGTTCATAGCCTCGCACTCTTTTAAATGTTTTTATAAATGTTTTATAAACCCGCGAGGGAGATAACATGTTAGTTTTTATAAAATAGGACACCATTTTTCCCGATTGCTTGTTTATTGATTTGGACCCGAATGATTGAATGACCCGATTGTATGACCCGATAAATGATTCAAGGACCCGATAGATGAAACTAAATGGATTATTAAAGTTAGGTTATGTCACTAAAAGTCCCATTAGCATGAATTGTGAACTACCGGGATTTGGTAGACGCTTATGCATTTAATAGTACTATTTGGGGACGATCACCCCAGTTCGCGCCTTGACGGTTGATCCCCGTCGTGCCACAATGATTGGTAAGCAAATTTATGTATGAGAAGATTTCCATAGCGTGACCTTTGTGACGACACGCTACTTTAGATGGGCAAATTGAGTATCGGGTTAGCTACCCGTTGTTTGGTTTAGTAAGGTAACAATGTCATGCGGCTTATAATAATCCAAAACTAACGAAACACTGCTAGACGCTCAGAATTACGACGTATTGCCTGACTAGCAATACAGGGTCATACTATTGATATTATGTTTGTGTTTTGGTTTTCATAACCATATTCATATAACGGTTTTTATTTTCATACAACGTCGTAAGACGTATTGTATGATGTTTTTACGACATTGGTTCGTATAATGAGTTTTAAGGCAAATGCCTATACTATGATTTTCGATAAGGATTTGTATAAAATGATTTTGGCTATTTCATGGCCTATCAAAACGATTTGTACAAAATGATTTTCAGTAATACTTTTATACTGATATTATATTGATGGAATTTATTAAACTCTATGAATTCACTCGGCGTTATCGCTGACCTTTTCTTTTAACATGTTTTATCTCAGG
Organism: Glebionis coronaria; assembly: GCA_025667525.1. Lineage (NCBI taxonomy): Eukaryota > Viridiplantae > Streptophyta > Magnoliopsida > Asterales > Asteraceae > Glebionis > Glebionis coronaria. The sequence goes on along the minus strand of CM046876.1, from coordinate 170,900,635 downwards.
TACTTGAAGGGTAATTCTCGGGAAGACAACAAGAATTCATGGCCCGCACTTAAACAATACTTTCCATTCAAATACTTTGTAAAACTTTGTATGAAATATAATGACTTGGGACCAATGTAACTTTGATGTTTATGAATGGAAATGCTTTTATTATTAAACGACGCGATTTTTATGCGTTGTCTATGATGTGAGTAATGTGCTATCCCGTAACACCAACGAGTCTTCCGCTGTACTGAGTTGTATGAATTTGGGGGTGTTACAGTTTGGTACCAGAGCTCTCGTTATAGAGAACGAAAGATTTTTAAAACCAAGGTTTTGAATAAAACATTTCAAAATCTTTTAACTACAAACATTTTTCTAAAATGTCTAAAAATCTTTTGACTATAACGGTGCCGAATAATTCCCGAGTTACCGACAAGGCCAGACTGAGAAGTGTTACTTTAATATATATATAACTTGGATTATATATATATATATATATATGATGTAATTTTATTACATGATTGTTTGATGATTATTTTGATTTTTATACGAGGTATTTATACGACGTCGATTGTCACAAGTAACCCTAAATCCCCTAGTAAATTAATTGAAGCTATTCTCATAGGAATTCTAGCTATCCTAGATCTAAAACCAAGTTGTGGATATTTATGATCCCAACAAATGGTTGATATTCGTAGAAATATAGATATTAGTTGATTGCGATATTGAAGAAGAATTGGCGAGATTAAATCCGATATCGATGTCATGACGATCTTTCCTTATAGAGTGGAGTTTGACAAAACGTTACCACCTAGAAAGATGTCATATGATTCGTTGTCATCCAATTCTTAAATTGAAATCGAAAGGGTGAATGTTGCACTTGAGGCTGTCATTGGAACCATTACCCAAAAGCCTCATGCCACTAGTACCTTTCCGAGAAGTCTAGTTGAATGATCAAGTCATTTCATACTAGTGACTCATTTAATAATTGTTGTTGTAAGAGCTATAGGATTGAAATTAAGTATTGATCATATTGAGCTTTCATTGCCTTTACAAGGCCTAAGAATAAAGATGAAAGTATTGGAAAATAAGGTAGGATATCAAATTGACTATAAAAGTGGTTGAAACTTGAATAAATTAAAATTTAACCTATATGGAATATGAGATTGATAAGAGGAAGTCGTTAAGTTCTTTGATTGAATTATGAGGTTTTAAATGATTGTAGGTTCGTGTTAAGTGTTGTTCCTAGGCCACTGTCCACTAACGAGGATGCCCAGTGTCCAAGAAATAAATTGAAGAAATCTTCTTCCAAATTGAGACCGATGGATCTTCTGGGACATGTGGAACACCTAATGACTCTTGTAGATTAGTATTCATTGTGGTATCTTTTAAAAATAATCCCTAACTTAACTGTGACATCAGTTGGTAGGATGAGTTCTGAGAATTGTATGACATAGTGACACGTAATGTGTTACGGTACAATTTTGACTTGTTTGTGATTAATGAAAAAGACTACCTTTGATTGCTAAATTCTACATGTATCGATGTTATCTATCTTTTATTTCTTCTTTCTAATGTTCGCATTAGTGATGCAACCATTGAGCAAGTACTCATCTTGAATCGAGTTACGTTGTGAATTATTCTTCCTGAGTGCCATCGAGGTCATGAACCTCATGATTATTTGGCTAAGCTCATTTCCTATCATATCGTAGTCAGTTCTTGGTGAACAACTTTTCATCACTCTTTTGCAGATCACTAATTGTTTTTATAAGTTAAAACAGTATCATTTGAGAAAAATTGAATTTTCATCACTATGAGGATTATTCAAAGTGAGATTTATAAGTGATTGTTATCGAAATGAAGTTGTTTATAAAACACCTTGGAAACTTAATTGTTTTCATGATAAAGAAAATCTTTGTAAATTTATTTTTGATTCTTATTTAAGAATTAAGCATGTAAATGTTTTTATTATAAACATGATGATAATGTTTTGACGAACTGAGTATTGCATCGTTAATCTTGAAATTGTATATAGTTGCGCGCCTACATACAATTTGGAATGGACCATGCAAGGCTGACTAGTAGTCACCATAAAACTGATTAATATACACTACATTTTCTTTAAAGATTGTGAAAGATTAAATTTTATGAGATCTGCAAGAAGTGCAAAATAGGGACATAATGTTAGAGACATCTACATATGTGCCCGTGCCATCTATTCTTCTGAGTCGAATTTACTCATCTGTGGAACTTGTCTTATTTGACGATTGACAATTCTTTCTTGTCCAATTCTCCCGTAGTGAGATTCTTAGGAAAAGTATCTGATTACCGAGTGTTGATACCCGACTGGATGTATTGACGTTCTTATCATTTCTTATGATTTGATTTCATTTGAATGACCTGGGTAACGATCCGAGGAGCTTTCGAATGCGTACTCAAATTATGAAAACATGGGATATATTCATATTCGTTAAATGTTTTCATTTGTATCTGATTTGAAGTTCTCTCGCATAGATTATGCGTTGACCTTACTCTTTTAATAGTAGTTGTGTCTCCATATATCCCTGAATTGTGAAGGATTATGAGTTATTATTAGTCTTTTGAGAAGTTCACATCTTATCGACAGCAATAAAACTGAAAAAGCTGATAATGCCGGTAGAATGGATTGATTGATTATGACATGACGATATTGTCTTAATTGATGGGAACTCGAGTAGAATTCCCTAAAAGATAAGATGTTGATTATCAAAAGTGATCTAAATAATTCGTGATGGATGACCATATCCTGCATTTAGACTTAAAAATTATATTATGAATGGTTGTGAACTAGTTATAGATATTGTAATCTAGAGGAACCTAATATGTATTTATTAAAAGATGTTTCTGTTATTTGAAACCTTAGGAAGTATTTGTTGATGAATTACCTAGACTTTCGCCATTAAGGCAAGTAGAATTTGGTATTTGATTATATTTCCGGTGTTGCACTTGTGGCTTGTGCACTGTACGCCAGCACCATCTAAAGTAAAGGAATTACCGTACAACTAAGAGAGTTGTCGGAGAAAGATTTTACTATACCAAGCCTGCCATCATGAAGAGCTATGGTGTTATCATTCCTTATATTTATAGATTACTGTGAACTGAGTAAATTGACAATCGAAAACGATATCCATAACTCGAAATGGAAGATTTGTTCGATCATTTACAAGGTTTTTGATCCATGGCATGGTTATCATCAATTTCGCATCTGCGAAAAAGATTATGTATTCCCATCACTACATCCGGTACTTGTAATGAACATTATGAGTTTCACGTGATGTCGTTTGGATTGACCAATGCACATGTAGCATTCATAAATTTGGTGAATCACGTGTGTAGGCTGTAAATTGATAAATTCATGCTTGCGATCATTAAGGACCATTTGTTTGTTTATAAGAATAAGAATGAGTTAATAATTATTTATAGATTGCCTTAAATTGGCCGAACAACTAAAACTTGTACCTTGAATATTTAAACATAAGACTTAAGACTTAATCATTTACATGATTTAACCGTATGATTAATAGATAATGGAATATAAAGTGACTCTCTAAAAATTTGGAAGACATTTAAGACTTTGAGTTATACTAAAAAGAAATGGAGAAATGTTTTGACAAATGTTTTATCAAAAGAATAATTAAGGAATCATTCCCTTATAACCAAAACATTTAACTAAACTTCTGTTTAGGGGTAAATGTTTGTGTATAACTTAAGAGAACTTAAGAAGGATTGAGTAAAACCATTTAAAACATGATTTGAAATCTGAAACGAAAATTTTTGCTTTTCAAACTAAGAAAACTTTGACCAAAGTATAAACAAAGGTTTTTCGAACATTTACGAATTTTATTAAATATTTTCGATAAATCAACAAAAATCTTGTTAATTAAAATTTATTTTGAACATTTTATATAATTGGTTGAACTAAGAAATTTAAAATTTTTACGTTTACGTTTCATAAAAATTTAATAATTAATTGTAATAATTATCGACGCTTTAGACGCCGGGTTGAGAAAACTGATAAAAAAAATGATAGATGAGACGAAACTGAAACATAGAAAGAATATCTGAGTAAATTGTGGACAAGATAATTATATCATCATGAGAAGTGAATGTAGATACTGACACATAATACAGAAAAGATATGAAGAGAGAATTTTGAATAAATACGGTTAGGATATTTATTTCATCAGGAAAGCGAACATAATTACTTACACATTATGTATAAAAGATAAAGAACCAATTGGGACATGTTCCCTTAATAATGAAGGTGCAAAATAAATTGCCGAATGATATAAAAATAAACAATGCTTATTAGAAGAATAACATAAGATAATAAAAGGGGTTCGCGGCTAATGTGAACCATTAGAATTATGAAGCCGATGGCGTTAAATGTATAAAAGACCACATGTGATTGCCTAAATATGGAGATTGTAAGATATAGTTATGTTGGAATTTGTAAGTATAAGTATTCTATTTATGTCATTTATGACTAAAACTATCTTTGTCTGAAGAAGCTGTACTAATGGCAATTATGAAGGCAAACATCGCCTCATACATTAGTAAACGTCTAGCTATTGCAAAGGTCATCATCTGAATTTGATTCGATTTGGGTCATCGTCGACAAACTGACCAAATCTGCTAATATCATTCCCGTTAATGATAAATGCAAAAGAGTTATGTAAACATAGTGTGCCTGTATCAAACATCTTTATCAAGATCCTCGCTTCGCATAGAATTTCTAGAGATTTGCTCAGAAATCATTGAGAACGAACCTTGATGAGAGTACTATGTACCACCCCAATCGAAGGGACGAGGTAAAGTAACGATACAAAGTAATATAAGTGATGTTTTATGTTTGAATGATTGACCTTTGGTAATAGACCGTATAATCGTTTTCCTTTGAAAAGATTATCATTGATAATATTCGTGTTAGGATCGAGATCGAATCTTGTTAGGATCTAAATATTAGAGCATCTGTAAGCAAGAGTTGAGATGAAGAAATCCGACATACACCCATAGTGGGTTGGACATGTCTTTTAGGTTAAGGTTTCCTATGATGGCAAACCTAACCTTACAAAATACCCGATCCGCGAAATCTGAAATGATTATTGAAATTAGGATTTGATTATTGACTGCCGGTAGTGGGAAAGAGGTTATGTGAATGTGAAATGTAGAGCTTGAAGTGCCAAATGGGTAGCGAAGTTATGACACAATTTTTAAACTTGGAAAAATGAATTCATGATCTGACAAATCATGGGATATAAGTCCCCGTTGTATGGGACCATTGAGATGGTATAAAAAATTGGTTTGAAAGGCATATAAGCTGGATCTACCCTAGGACTTCAAAGACTGCATGAATTATGTTTCGTATATCGAACTTGATGGAATATCTATCAAGTGAAAATCTGATTGTTCTTAGTAAAGCTTAGATCGGCGAAAAGTTGCATTCATCAGAAACCCGTGAACATCATGGATAGAGAAAGTAAGTCAACATTTAGCCTGATCTTATTCCCGTAGTTATGTTTGATGAAACTCGCGTATTATAATGGATTACACTTGTGAGAAAAGACCGAATGTGGAGGAAATACCCACGTGGCTTTAACTTTATAAGAAGCGAGTAGTAAGGTAAGATGATCTTTGAGGACAAAGATCCTGTTTAGGGGTAAATGCTGTGACAATCCGTCAATTTATGGTCAATATTTTATTCTCAATATTTATTTGAAAATATTATTTTATGAATTCACTTATTTTTGGGAAGAAATTTGGATTTACGTCATGGAGTAGCATCGACTACGTCTAAACCGGAGGATTCAACATTACGTGCTTACGTTTACATACACCGTCTTTGGTGACGGTCCGACAATTCAGAAAATAAATTTATCCATGAATATTATTTTGGAGTTTTAAATTTGTGTTAGTTCATAAACTCACAAATTTACGAGAAGAGATTAGGACTTACGATTTTATTTTAACGTCCTTTACGACTAAATCGGAAACCTTAGGATTACGTATTTACGTTTTCGAACTCCGTTTTTGATGAGACAAATTTTATTGGATTCGTTTTGTGACGTTGATTCATAATTTATAAAAACGTTTTTCGTAAAACGACCCGAGGGCACGCAAATCGAGGAAACTAGAATCGAGGAGTACCCGTAATTAAATGGGGATGAGACAAAACAAATTTGCCCCACCCCCACTATATGAGGCGTCCAACATAAGCCAACACCATGTGTGTGGTGTCAAGCCTTGAATTACTTACCTTACACTTGTCTACTAAAGCTTAAAGTTTAAGCTACTTACATCAAAACCACTACCTACACTTCACACATACCATTTACAACATGCAAACTAGCTACAAACACTCTCATCTCTCTCTCTAACCTCATATGTGCCGTCCCATTCTTCACCATAAACCACCATCACTTGATCAAAATTAACCATGAAATCTCTTGTTATTTACATACATGTTGAAGCCCTTTTGAAGCTCTCTTGAATGATGGTGATTATAACATCCATGGAGGAGTTTCCTTGGTGTATTGAGGCTGATTTTCCACAAGGTGTTTATGAAGAATGGTGGTCTTGAAGATGGTCTTGGTGCATCACAAGTTTCTCCATCAAATTCCATGTTTTGATCACAACCAACATCAACTTGGTGGTATAAAGATTGTCCTCCTCATCTTCTTGTTATTTTGATTATGTAAACATGTATTTTATTTCCTATTGTATATGTATATGATGATTATATGATGATAAAAATGTTATGTGGGGATTTGGTGTTGATAAACATGATTAAAAAGGTGAAAAACCATAAGAAACAAGGTTAAAATCTTGGTTAAATTTGTTGGCTGTATAAAACAGTAAATAAACAGGTCATGGACTGATAAAATTATGAAGTAGAATGGATTTACAGTAAGCTATGTGTCTTGTACACATGTGAGAGTTGGCCATGCAATGGAATCATTGTAATGAGTGAGATATGATCAAAACAAGTTTAAGGTATAAATCTGAGTTCACTGTTTTAGAAGATTTTTAGAAAATATTTAGAAGATGATTCAACAGTAGCTATAGAAGAGTTAAATGTAGCACATATCATGTAGTTTATGTGATAAAAAGTTGAGCTTCTATCTCCATATAGAACTCAAGATATGGCAGTTTTGGTGGAAGTGAAGATAAAAATCAGATTTTTGGAAATTAAAGAATAATACTATTATATAAGCACTCAAAATTTAATAGTATAAAATATAAATTAAAACCCACCAACTTATAAAACTTATTTATATAAATATGTAAAAGGGTAAATTAATGAATAACTTAAATAAATGGTAGTGAAATAATACTTATAAGTTATAAAACTATAAACATTGTTTTTACGACTTTTTCGGCTATTACCGTAAAAATTAACGTTTTTGTTAAATAAAACTTAGATGGTTGGACCCGTCTAATGTAAACTTTTATAAACTCATATACTGATATATAGACATGTATAACAAGTAAAAACCGATAAAAACCCGAACTATAGGACATACGGACATTAACGAGCTAAGTAAACATATTGGACTAATAATTGGACTAAATAAGTTAAACTCTTATAAAAAGAACTTATTGGGCTTAACCCATTTGGGCCCAACTTGTAAAGTTTAAGTACTGATAATATAAGTACAAAATGGCTTAAAATAAGTTAAATAACTTATAATAATCTTATTAGACTTAAGACACGTAAATGGGTAAAACTAGTAAACTAATATAAAAGTTATCGACGTATAACGCTAACATGATTAAACGAGAATATGTAAACCCACTTGATCATCATATATATATAATCATCATATGTATACATACTTTTTATTTTTATAAAGTCATTGGACAAACGTCTAAGACCGATTATTATTTGTCTAGGTTTCCGTGATTGAAGCACGCACCGTACGTCCGAATTGCCGATAACCCGCCTTCCCACATCAACGTGAGTTCATAGCCTCGCACTCTTTTAAATGTTTTTATAAATTTTTTATAAACCCGCGAGGGAGATAACATGTTAGTTTTTATAAAATAGGACACCATTTGTCCCGATTGCTTGTTTATTGATTTGGACCCGAATGATTGAATGACCCGATTGTATGACCCGATAAATGATTAAAGGACCCGATAGATGAAACTAAATGGATTATTAAAGTTAGGTTATGTCACTAAAAGTCCCATTAGCATGAATTGTGAACTACCGGGATTTGGTAGACGCTTATGCATTTAATAGTACTATTTGGGGACGATCACCCCAGTTCGCGCCTTGACGGTTGATCCCCGTCGTGCCACATTGATAGGTAAGCGAATTTATGTATGAGAAGATTTCCATAGCGTGACCTTTGTGACGACACGCTACTTTAGATGGGCAAACTGAGTATCGGGTTAGCTACCCGTTGTTTGGTTTAGTAAGGTAACAATGTCATGCGGCTTATAATAATCCAAAACTAACGAAATACTAATAGACACTCAGAATTACGACGTATTGCCTGACTAGCAATACAGGGTCATACTATTGATATTATGTTTGTGTTTTGGTTTTCATAACCATATTCATATAACGGTTTTTATTTTCATACAACGTCGTAAGACGTATTGTATGATGTTTTTACGACATTGGTTCGTATAATGATTTTTAAGGCAAATGCCTATACTATGATTTTCGATAAGGATTTGTATAAAATGATTTTGGCTATTTCATGGCCTATCAAAACGATTTGTACAAAATGATTTTCAGTAATACTTTTATACTGATATTATATTGATGGAATTTATTAAACTCTATGAATTCACTCGGCGTTATCGCTGACCTTTTCTTTTAACATGTTTTATCTCAGGTACTTGAAGGTAATTCTCGGGAAGACAACAAGAATTCATGGCCCGCACTTAAATAATACTTTCCATTCAAATACTTTGTAAAACTTTGTATGAAATATAATGACTTGGGACCGATGTAACTTTGATGTTTATGAATGGAAATGCTTTTATTATTAAACGACGCGATTTTTATGTGTTGTCTATGATGTGAGTAATGTGCTATCCCGTAACACCAACGAGTCTTCCGCTGTACTGAGTTGTATGAATTTGGGGGTGTTACACCTGAAATGATTGTTGAAATTAGGATCTGATTATTGACTGCCGGTAGTGGGCAGGAGGTTATGTGAATATGAAATATAGATCTTGAAGTGCAGGATGGGTAGCGAGGTTATGCCAAAAACTTTCACCTTGGAAAAATGAATTGATGATCTGAAGGATCATGGGAAATAAGTCCCCGTTGTATGGAACCATTGAGATAGTGCAAAAAGTTAGTTTGAAAGGCATATAAGCTGGATCTACCCTAGGACATCAAGGGCTGCATGAACTATGTTTCGTGCATCGAACTTGATAAAATGTCTATCAAGTGAAAATATGATTACTTCTTAATAAAGTTTGGATCGGCGAAAAGTTGCATTCATCAAAAACCCGTGGACATCATGGATAGAGAAAGTAAGTCAACATTAAGCCTGATCGTATTCCCGTAGTTATGTTTGATGAAACTCGCGTATTGTAATGAATTACACTTGAGAGAAAATACCGAATATGGAGGAAATACCCACATGACTCTAACTCTATAAGAAGCGAGTAGTAAGATAAATTGATCTTTAAGGACAAAGATCCTGTTTGGGGTAAATGCTGTGACAATCCGTCAATTTATGGTCGATATTTTATTCTCAAGTATTATTTAAAAACATTATTTTAATGTTATATTATGAACTCACTCATTTTTGGGAAGAAATAAGGGTTTACGTATTAAAGTAGCATCGACTACGTCTAAACCGGAGAATTCTACGTTACGTGCTTACGTTTACATACACCATTTTTGGTGACAGTCCGACATTTCAGGAAATAAAAATTTATCCTTGAATATTATTTTGGAATTTTAATTTGTGTTGGTTCATAAACTCACAAATTTACGAGAATAAATTAGGACTTACGTGTATAATTTAACGTCCTTTACGACTAAACCGAAAACCCTTGGATTACGTATATACGTTTTTGAACTCTGTTTTTTATGAGAGAATTTTTATTAGATTCATTTTGTGCCGTTGATTCATAATTTATAAAAACGTTTTTCGTAAAACGACCCGAGGGCACGCAAATCAAGGAAACTAGAATCTAGGAGTACCCGTAATTAAAAGGGGATGAGACAAGATAAACTTGCCCCACCCCCACATATGGGACGACAAAGCTTAAGCTAACACCCCTCATGAGGTGTCAAACTTACATACAAAGCTAAGACACTTGTCTTAGCTTTGCCACCAAACCATATGCACCTCAAAACAACTCAATCTAAACCACTAGCTCATTTCATACATGCAAATCTCACACATCTCTCTCACTACTCCCTCCCTTGTCGTCTACTCTCAACCATAAACACCCTATTTTGATCAAAATTCAACCACAAATCCTATGTTATTCATACATAAGATGATGTCCTTTTGAAGCTTTATTGATTGGAGGTGATTATAACATCCAAAAAGAAGTTTCCTTGGTGTCTTGGGGCTGATTTTCCACTAGGAGTTTTTAAAGATTGGTGATCTTGAAGTTGATATTGGTTTACCACATGTTTTGTCATCAAAATCCAAGCCTTGATCATAAACTTTCATTATCTTGGTTGGTAACAAGATCATTCTTTCCATTTCCTTGTTTTTTTGTAAATGTAAATTTGTATTTTCTTTCTTAATGTATATGTATATGATGATATATGATGATCAAAGTATTATGTGGGGATCTTGTGTTGATAAATTTGGTTAATATGATAAAAACTACATGAAAAGATGTTAAAATCATGTTTAAAATAGTAGGCTGTATAAAACAGTAAAGACCCATATGATAAATTGTTAAAATGACTTGGATAATTTAATATACAGTAAGGTATGTGACTTGTACATATATGAGAGTTGGCCACTCAATGGAATCCATAAAATGAGTGAGATATGATCAAAACAATATTGAAGTTCAAATCTGTATAGTCTGTTTTGGACGAACTGTTAGAGACAATTAGAGGTTAATTGAGCAGTAGCTAAAAAGGAGTTAATTGTAGCACATATTATGTAGTTTGTGCTGCCCAAAATGAGCTTCTATCTCCTTGTAGAAGTCAAGATATGGTAAAAATGGTGAAAGTGAAATTCATAATCAGATTTGTAAAATAAAAATATATATTATAAAATTAGCACTCAAGTAAAACTAATATAAAATGTATACCTAAAACCCACTAACTTGTATATTAAATATAAATAAGTATATACTTTGATAAGTAAATGGTACATTTTATAAAAATGGCAATTTGATATGTTTTATAAGTTATAAAACTATATACATAAGTTTTACGTCTTTTTGGCTAAGCCGAAAGATTAACGTTTTCGTCAAATACAATTTAGACGGTTGGACCAGTCTAAGTAAACTTTTTATATCTCATATACTGATGTATAAGTACATGTTACAATTAAAAACCGATAAAACCCGAGCTTTATAACATATAGACATTAACGGGCCAAAGTAGCCTTATTGGATTATTAACCCAACTAGTTTGGCAAAACACTAATGGACTTACTCATCGGCTTAACCCACTTGGGCCCAACATATGAGTAAAGGCCTGGTATTAAAAGTATAAATGTACTAATATAATGTATTGGGCTTTTAATGGGCCTATTGGGCCTTAATATGGAATTGGATTGAAACTAGTGTAACTAGTCAAAAATTTGACTAACACATAACACTATAATGTGTATAAAGAGATAAAATCCCACTTGATCATCATCATACTTATAATATCATCATATATACATAGCCATTATTTTTATAAAGTCATTGGACAAGAGTCTAAGACCGAGTATTATTTGTCTAGGTTTCCGTGATTGAAGCACGTACCGTACATCCAAATCGCCGATAACCCGCTTTTCCCAATCAACGTGAGTTCATAGCCTCACACTCTTTTAAATGTTTTATGAAATGTTTTATAAAACCACGAGGGAGATAACATGTTAGTTTAATAAAATAGGACACCAGTTGTCCAGATTGTTTGCTTATTGATATGGACCCAAATGATTATATGACCAGATGAATGATTATATGACTCGATGAATGAAATGGAATGGATTATTATAGTTAGGTTATGTCACTAAAAGTCCCATTAGCATGAATTGTGAACTACCGGGATTTGGTAGACGCTTATGCATATAATAGTACTATTTGGGGAAGATCACCCCAGTTCGCGCCTTGACGGTTGATCCCCGTCGTGCCACATTCATTAGTAAGCGAATTTATGTATGAGAAGAGTTATATAAGTGTGATTATTGTGACGACATGCTGTTTTAGATGGGCAAATGAATTTCGGGTTAGCTACCCGTTGTTTGTTGTTGTAAGGTAGCAATGTCATGCGGCTTATAATAATCCAATATTAAAACTACTGATGTACGAATTGAATTATAATATATTGCTTGACTAGAAATATGGGGTGTTATTACTGATATTATGTTCGTGATTTGGATTTTATATAACGGTTTTTAATAAACTCTATACAAGGTTATAAAACCTATAGTATGATGTTTTTACGATATTGGTTCGTATAATGGTTTTGAAGGGAAAAGCCTATATTATGATTTACAACAAAGATTTTTACAAAATGATTTTCGGTAATAATTATATACCGATGACATATTAATGTTTTATTAAACTCTATGAATTCACTCAGCGTTTTCGCTGACCTTTTCTTTTAACATGTTTTGTCTCAGGTACTTGAAGGTAATTCTCGGGAAGACGACAAGAATTTATGGCCCGCACTTAAATAACAATTTCTATTCAAATGTTTTGTAAAAATTGTATGAAATATTATGACTTGGGACCTATGTAAATTTGATATTCACGAATGGAAAATGCTTTATTATTAAACGACGCGATTTTTAAGCGTTGTCTATGATTTGAGTAATGTGATATCCCGTAACACCAACGACTTTTCCGCTGAACAAAAGTATGAATATTTGGGGGTGTTACATTTGGATTTAATTTTCTTTTCTTCTTGCTTGAGGGCAAGCAAAACTTAAGTGTGAGGGGATTTGATAATTCCTAAATCCAACATATTTTTAGGAGCGTTATCCATAATTTTGTACATGTATATTGGTTAATTATATGATACTTTTGTGCATATTTGTGCCAATTGTGTTTGCAAGTCTTTGTGTAGCCAATTTCAGGAATAGAGTATAAAACAACATAAAAGTAAAGAATTGTACGAGTACGAAGAATCCTAGTCAAGTTCAAGACCCGTTTACAAGTCTAGGGCCTTAACTAGCTTATAAATAAGACCCTTGGGGTCATGTAACTACATATCTTTTCACAACTCAATTATCTCTTCATATCATCTCATAAATTACTCTCTCATCCTTGTCCAAACTACCATTCCCGGATTTGAACAAGGTGGTGCTACAAAAGTCAATTTTTGAGTCAAAGTTATCATCACGAAACTCTTAGGGATCATTACCCTAATCATTAGTAGCATTTTTCCACTTTGTAAGACTCTTGATTATGACTTATAATACCTTTATTTCTGAGTTTATTTCATCATTTGTTATGAGTAGCTAAGTTTTATTCTACACTTGGTAGGATGATGTTTGTGGTATGAAGTGGTGGTTGTGATTTTGATTTATGTTTAATTCAATGTCAAGCTTTCCTACGATCCATTGATATTTATGTTTCATGTGACAATTGCTATCAAAACTTAATTTGTTGGTAAAGATTTCATACGTCGAAAGGGTTATTTTCTATCAACAAGTCATAGCTGGTTTGTCTATGATTGGCTATCTCTTGTATTGATCATTTCTTAAGAAGTTTTGATTATCAAGAAACATAATTATAAGTGTTAGCAAATTCGTGAAACGACCGTGAATCGAATGTGTTGAAATTGGATTGAGTCTTGAATTGAGTGATTGAGTCTAATGCTAGTTTTCTTTAACCAAGGTCTTGACGAAGATTAAAGCTTTTGAAAACAATAGATTGGATTATTCATCTAATTATCATAACCACATATTAACGTGTCATCACAATCATACCACTACGAATGCTCAAACTAGTCTTTACCAAGTGTACCTTTAATCATATTATTAATCTCATCATTTTACTTGTTATTTACTTGTTTACAATTGCTACAATCAACGATTATATTTATATTTTTGAATGATCATAGGTTTTCCAAATCCCCGTGAACGATCTCGGTATTACCACATAAAAGCTATACACAAACGAAAGGGTTATACTTGCCCGTGCGTTTTTAGTCAATCCGGTAATTCGTGTTTATAAATTTAAAACTTGTTACTAACCTCACGCATCAGAATTTGATAGATTTGTTAGCACGTGTTCCTTGTAAGTAGGATATTAGCATTTGTTTATTGATCATTACTGTTCAAAACGCTTAAAAAATTATTAGCTACATTTTACTGTAGCAAATGTGAGTGGTCAAACGGTCCACAAATGTTATATAGTTATAATATAATATGCTATGTCTAATATTAAACTAAAATTGATACTACACTACATGGAAAAGAAATGTAAATCTATCAAATGCCAATCAGTTCTCTCCGAACCCAAGTAAAATAATGCACAGTCCAATACATGAATAGAAAAGCCTAATTAACAATTTAGCTAAAATACTAACTGATTCTTCAAACAAAATACCCTGACAAAGTCTTACTTAAACTAAGCCCAAGTAACAATAGAACCCAAAAGCTTACGAAACTAAAATAGTAATTCAATATAGTAGACAGATTCACAAGCAAGAACTGTAACAAATACAAATGGATTTAAACGAAAACAAGTCTTAAAATTGGAATTTTGACTAAATCCTTTTTATCTCTATTATTTTTATTTGAAAAGAACTTACTGCATCTTATCTTTAAACTCTTACACAAGGTGACACTAAATCAATCTTAATCCTAACTCACTAAACAGACAGAATTCAAAATTCAAAAATATAGCAGACTTTACTCAAAGTTCAAAACAAGAACAGTAGCTTAAGGAAAAAACTAGTGAACACAAGACTTACAAACAATCACTACAACTGATAACGAGCAATTATCCTAGTGAATTCAAGAAAATAGAATTATTCAGACTAATCCAAACACACTATATCAATACTGAACAAGAAATCAGAAAGCTAAAAATATCAATCTATAAGAACATTCATAAACACTAAAGCAATTGTATCACATAAGCAGATTAAACGAGCAACATTTACACTAAAAACTGATCAATCTTGGAAAAGACTAGCAAATGTAGAAAATGTAAAGTTGCGCTTAACTGTAACATCCGAAGCCAATCCATTGAGTCAAAGGTTAGCGCTGAGCTACCTTTACTATCTGCTACTGTTGAACTCAGAACTTACTCGGACTGTCATCACATCAAATCCACTAACTTTTACACCAACTCACTGCAAATTCACCTACATCAAAGATCAAAACTTCTACTATGAACTTTTTGCACATCTGAAATTTTAACCGAAAACTTCAACTGATCAATTACATAAGACTGAACTGTTTATAACTGAATAGTTGAGAAATAACAGTGAAATAACCAACTTCCTAACAGACACTAACAGAAAGCCAACTGAATCCAAACTAAAACAAACACTGATTGACTCTATCATAAACCTGTTGAAAAGCATTTAAAAACGTAATCTTGTTAAACTGAAAGTTGACAATTATTGCTTTCAGATTAAACCTGCTAAAAACAAAGCTTATTAATAGGATTGAACAAATAACAATAGCTCAGTAGAATTCATTTTAGACTCAAGAATTTTAAAAACAAAATAAGGAAAACTAGAAGTGAAAGCTTGATTTTTCATCAATGGAGATAAAAGGAATCCGTTACAGCTGAAACTGAATTAGTTACAAGATTAAACAAGAATTGTAAACAGAATGTAACTACTACCTAACTGTGTGTGAAAGCTGAAATAATCTACTCCTGTCTACAAACTAGCTAAATGACTAACTAGCTAACTAACTGTTACAAATGAAGATGTGTGTGGGTATTTATAGATGTTGAAGAGGTTCCGGTGATGTGTTCAAACCACTCAGGTAATGCCACGTGTAAATACGAGGTAGAGTTAATTGGTTTCTTCGTAAAAACTCCAGATTAGGCCTTCTTTCTTCAGTTGATCTTGATATAATTCAATCACATCATCTTGTAGAGAATGGTGTGATGAATGATTCTTCTTTTATATGCTTCCCTTGATTTCTTGTTATTACTCCTCGAATCTGCCTTGAACTACTTGATGTGAACCGTCGAAACCTTTCTTCCTCTTTCTTTTTTTGATGAAGACACGTACAGATTGTAACAAGGATAAGGATTTTTTAATTAAAACAAGTATTTTCCATCTTTAGTCCCTTTATTTTAAATCTTCTATCACTTTGTAACTTTAACGCTTTTAGCTTGTAACAAACTGCACTTTAAATCCTTAGTCTTTGTAAATTAAGCAAATATGGTCCATGAGTGACTTGTTTTGTCTTTTCTTCAGTCTTTCTTCGAATAAAACCCGTGAATGCTCGTGATTATCTCAAATGTACCTATTTTTCCTGAAAATACACAAACACAAAATACACGCGTAGTTCTGATAATTTATAGTTCAATATAATGTATTTGGTCGTGTTTTAAGTGGTTTTAAGGTTATAAATGATAAGTGTTTTCACACTTATCACTTGTTTTCTTATTCATACATCTTTGTATGATTTATTTTCTTGTATCTTTATATATGTTTTCATATAACATGACTTATCTTGGATCTTGGTTAACTTCTCTTTTCTTAGATTATTTTTCTTTTTTTGTGACCTTTGCTATATCTTTTTGGGTGTTTATTCTCTTCTACTAACCCTTCTATTTAGCTTGTCACCATAGCTCGATTCCTTGGTGCCCCAAGCAAGGGGGAGTAAGCACCAAGGGGAAGCACTTGCAAAGTCCGGTTCTTCTCATCTACAAAGACTTTTGCAACCTTTTTGCTTCGAAAAAGGGGAGAAATGAAATATACTCGTCTTCGAAAATCTTATTTTTCACATGATTTAGTTTTGTATTGTCGAAATCAAAAGGGGGAAGATTGTTAATGCAATGATGGCTAAAAATGTTACTTGCATTTGTTGGTCTCGCTTTGTTTTTATTACGATAATATATAAAAACAAGCATTTACGAAAACAACCAAAAACGAATTCTCGATTTCAAGTATTTTTCATTTTATCCATTACCACTTAAGGTATGAACAAACAAGTTTATCTTAATTAAGTGGTCAAGGATTTAAGTTTTCTTAAAACTCACCTTTTATTAAATGTGACAAAGTTTTTTATTAAACTTTATTTTTAAGAAAATGTTTCATTAAATTAAATATTTGAAATTTTGAAAATGGCATATTCCATATGGTTTATGAATATCCCTTGGGGATAAGCATTCTACCAAATGTGACTACCCAACTAAAAGACAAAAGGGCACGGAGTCTACTACCACGGTTCCTTAAATGCATATGCGGCTCCTTATCAATAAGGAACCACGGGCACCAATAAGGAACCGCGCCCAGAAATAGCCATTGGGCTTTTGTCTTATAAATAGTGGACCATTCTTAGATTTTCTTTTTACCTCTTTTGCACACATTTTTCCAGATTCAATCATACTTCTGAAATCATTCAAATACTTGGTAATTTGGTTGATTACTACTTGTTTAGAAGTTAATCTTTCTCCTCCCATATCTTCCTCTTCAAGTGCAAAGAGAAGAACACTTTCATCCTTGAAATGTTGAGTCTACCTCAAGATCTATTAAAGATCAAGTTTTATTTATTTATTCTTGTGTTGTTGTGAAGATCCAAATAGTTGTGTTATTTGGAAGTTGTGTTGTTGTGAAGATCCAAATAGTTGTGTTATTTGGAAGTTGTGTATGTTGTGTGGTTAATACTTAGCCATTAAATTATATTGGTGTAGATTAGTTCTAGCTAAGATTAGGGCTCGACTTTTAGCTTAGAGTCAAAAATTGGTTAAGCGACGTGTAGGGTTTCTCCACCTTAAGGAGCTTGTTGATTAGTGAACTCTCGAGTAAGGAGTACTCGAGGAGTGGAATAGGGACGAGGAGTGAGCTTCGTTGCCGAACCACTATAAATCCTTGGTGTTTGGTTTGATCTTTCTTGTCATATCTCTTTACATTCATTATTCTTTACTTGCATATACATGTGATTATTAGTTTAGTTGCACTATCCCTTGTCCATATTGTGTATAAGAAGATTTTACATATTTGCTCAAGTATAAGTTTTTGAAAAGGATTTTTAAAAACCCACATTTAACAAGTAAACTTTAAGGTGTTTGGAAGCAAGTGCTTCATTCTTAACACCAAAGACTACCTTACTAAGTTCGACCCAAAGTCGTATGAAGGTATCTTTTTAGGTTATTCTCAAACTAGTAAAGCCTACATAGTCCTCAAGAACCTCGGGTGTAATAGAAGAATCACTCAACGTGACATTTGGTGAAACCCCTCCTTCATCTAAGACACCACCTTTGGTAGATGATGATTTGGATGAAGTAGATATAGTTAAAGCCAAAGAAGTTAGAAAAATAGGAGTTGAATACCTAAATGTTGAAAAGGGAGTAAACATTAGGGAGTCTAAGGATCATGCTCTCGAAAACGTCATGCGCGACGTAAATCAAAGGACCCTTAGATGTCAAGTCCAAGATCAAAGTAACTTCTTTTGTTTCGCCTCATTGATTGAACCAAAGAATGTTAAAGAAGCTTTGATCGCTGAGAGTTGGGTCATCGCTATGCAAGAAGAACTGAATCAATTAATTGCTAATGATGTTTGGTAACTTGTTCCTCCACCTAGAAGTACTACCATCATAGGAACCAAATGTTGATCCCAAACTTAGATCGATTAGCTTTGTGTTATCGAGATTGAATCAAGTATAACACGTAGAGAAACTTTGTGTTTATATCAGTTTAAATGTTATGCGGAATTAACACTTAAATCAATGAACAAAACAAAACACAAGGTATACCAAACTTTCACTTGTATTGATGAACGATTAAGTACAATGAAAGTATTTGAAAAAACTATATCAATACTAAACCCTAAGACATCCTTTTATAACATAAGGAGTCTTGTACAATAAGCAAACTTCTCAACTATTCTAGGAGGATATATTAAGATAAACATAGAAAATACAATATACATGCATATCTTCCTAACATATAAAAACGTGTTGACTAAGTATTCTTGTAGTAGCTGGGATTTCACTTTTTAGCGCTTGAATATTTCTTGTCAGTTTCCAATCTGTCAACGCCTAAATAACTCTTGTCAGCGTCTGAAATCCCTTTGTCAGCGGCATAGTGATGTAGCTAATTTTATTCCCAACAATCCTCCCCTAAACTTGATACTTATACTAATGTTCAAGTTTCTGAATAAAAACAAAAAACAAAGAGGATTCTTACAAATAAAACCTACTCCTGAATCTGAGAATATATAAATCTCATAAAGTTCATGCTAACATCACTGGTGTAGTCAACTTCAAGTCTGGTGGTGATCAACTTCTTCAACAACTCGTGTGAAAATGGATACTTCTCATCTATCAATAAGTACTCTACAAACTTTGTAGTACTTAAATGAAACACACTAGCAGCTGAATACAAATGCCACTTCAAACTACTCAAATCATCCATATTCAACCAAACTGGATCTTCAACATCATGGGTAAACATTCTTTGAAATGTTGTCCAGATTTTTATTCCATTCAAAGATATAGGAGCCTCAGCCTCATACATCTTCTTCATCAAGCTCCACAGAGCTTCAACATCCTCCCTATCCAGAATGGCAAACAAAGACACCAAGGAAGTAAAAGTGTGTACCTTATCACCAGCCCTGGTGATCACCCAGAATCCAATAGAATCTTCTTCATACTTAATGATTGGATTTATGAAATCAAGAGGCACAACTACAGCTAAATCAGATGCCATCAGTGGAGAAAGTATCATGTTCCTCTTCAAGACTACATCATGTGGCTTCAACTGATCAAGCACTGGGAAGTTTAACTTGAATCCCTTCTTCACTGGTTTAGGCACAATGGATGCCTTCTTAATCTTTAGCAGCTCTTCTATCTCTTCCTGTCTTTCTTCATAAAGCATTTTGAATGTGTTTGCCTCAGAAACATAATCCTAAATAGGATAATCAAGGTACTCCAACTGGTCAAAAGAAAGCTTTCTCAATTTATCATAAGTCCACCTTGTTTGGTAGCACCTGAGAAGCATATAGTAAAGCTCTCTTCTTGCTGTCTTGTTCTTGGACAATACCTTCTTTACACTATATTCCAAAATCACTTTGCAATCCCTTTATACTCTCAACAAAATATCCAGACCCCATATCTGCTCTGACACAGTCATGTCTGGATTTGCTACACAAGCCTCTTCCCATTTAAAATACATTGTAGATACATGAGGCACATCAAAATCCACCTGCATTTTCAACTCTCTAAGCTTTTACCTAGCAAGCTTATCTTCCCCATACTCTAATTTCTCCAAGTCCATCAGATTGCTCATATCAACAGCTGAGCTTTGTGAACTGTCATCATCATCATCAGATTCATCCTTCTCATCACCTTCAGATTCTGGTGAGAGAATCTGTACTTCAATACTACCTTTCTCAAGCCCCTTATTTTCTTGCTCTTGCAACTGATGAGCAAGCATTTCATCAAACTTTTTATGGGCTTCATCTTTAGGAACATCTTCTATTACTAACACAGCTTGACCCTTATCCATAGGATCAATAGAGGGTAAAGTAGAAGATTGTACTGAGTGGAAGGCTCCTTGATCATGAATGGTGGTTGGGATACATCAGTCACACTTGGAATCCTGTCAGCATCTGAAATAGGCGTGTCAGCGCTCAAATTACCTTTGTCAGTGGCTGAAATTCCACTAGCTTGTAACATCATTTCAGTAAAAGACTGCTTCATGGGAGTGATAAAAAGGTGGCAGGTTGTTCCTTCATCCATGTCAATGCTTCAGCTACCTCTTTTGTCCCATATGATCCTTCATGAGACCCCTTATCACTCACATTAAATGGCTCAGTAGGTTCATCCTCCCCTTTGTAAGAATCATCTACAAAGGAAAAAACCATAGCTCTCATTTTTCTTGAGCCAGCAGCTTCTAAAACAACAATCCTCTCCCTCAATAGATTGAGTTCAAGGCCTTGGTCGGTGACTTTTTATAAAAGTTCCACATTGGAATTTTACAAGCCAATGCAGATAGACGTCAATTCAAAAATAGATAATGGTTACAGACTGCCCTCCTCCAAATTGGGGATTTGACTCCTCAAAATGGATTCATCAGTCAAACTTCTCTCAGCTTCATGGCTAGCACCACTAGAGGAGAAGAATCCAGTAGTCCTTTGTCTTTTCTCCAGGCGAAAGTCAAAAGGTTCAGGTAAGGAGGTGGATTAGTGAGCATGTGTTTGGGGTGGTGAGGTGACAGCGTGTGAAATGGGTGTGTCATCGGCTGAAACGCGAGTGTCAGCGGATGATGGGTCAACATTCATAGGGTCATCTTGGTGAGGTGAAGGTGGTTGTTGTGCCGGTTCAGGTTCATGTTCTTGGTGAGGTTGATGGTTGTTGGCTGCCTCAATAACAACCAACATGGGAGGTGTCAAAGGTAAAGGTCTGGGTCTGGTGTTCATGGGCAGAAAAATTTTAGGTTTATGAGTAGGGATCTTGTAAAAATTGTCATGATCCCTATGACAATAATTTTGTAGTTCAAAAACCATTTGTAAAAACCTTGGATTAGCAAGAGTCATCTTGCTACCATTATTATGCAACATGCCCTCAAAAATCATGTGGGAAAATATATTTTTGCTCAGTGGCCATACAAACAAGAATACAACCAAATGAATGATTGATTTCATTGAAAGAATTACACTTGGGACTAAGACATTGCAAGAGGACATGTATCAAGAACTTCCAGGCTGGGGAAATTATTGTTTAGAATATTTATTAATTTTTCCATCAGGGGGCAAATCATACCCCAAGCGTCTAAGTCCTTCCTCTAACTGTTCATTAGGTAGGGTAGTTACACCATCAGCATTATCAAGCTGTAAAGCTTGACGAATAATTGCTTCAGTAACTATCCATTTAGTCCCATGAACAGTCCCTGACAATGTAATCACTCCATCAACTATTTCAGAACATGAAGTGTTCCAAAACTGTTTGATGTGTGTAATAGGAATGAGTGGAGCATAGGTCAAAGCATACCTTAAATTAGAAGCCAAGAGATACTCTATCATTCCTGTATACTAGGGATGATGATCATTATCAGCAACAAGATATGCAACCATGTTGTGTTGATCTCTGAATCCCAAAGTAGCACCAACATGTATAAACAAAGGATCTATGAAAACTGTTTTGTGAGAGGTTAGAAAGTATGAAACTGATAACGGATGATTATGGAGAAAATATGAGACAATCAAGCAAGTTACCCTGTGAAAAATAGTAGGAGCCGTATTTATAGGATGGAAACTAGGATACTATTGGTTGAAAAAGAGGTAAGCTATTCAAAATATAATGATGAAAATCTTGAAAAAATAATAACTTATCTCTTAGCCTTTAAAGAATTTACCAAATCCTATAAAATTACGACCCAAATATCGCAAAAGAAACAACTAGGTGGGTCCCAGTGTTCTTTAACGGTCAAAATATTTGTGTCAGTGGGTAACTGCTATATTTTGTCAGCGTGTAAATTTGCCATGTCAGCGTTTGAAATTGTGCTTGACAGTGGGTGAACCACTATGTGTCAACGGCAAAAAATAAAAATACCTTAACCAAGAAGTTTACCTTAATGAAGATAACTCATCCCTGACACAGACTGAAGAAGTTTACCCTAATGAAGATAACTCATCCCTGACACAGACTGAAATTATCATTCTCTGTCAAATTATACACACTTGCATAAGCAAGATAGACATAATTGTCCTCAAGTTAACCTTGCTAAGGTAAGTCCTTTAGGGTGAAGTAATCTCATATAAAATCTTGGTAACTCCTAGGTAAGCCCATTTTTATTTACACCAAGTCTCCCAACCAACCAATCCCAATTCTAGGCCAAAAAGTCTTGGCAACATGTACAGTATATCAACTTTGCATCCTATTGTGCCTCAAGATTTAGGAATTCCAATAATTCTTAAAAAGAAAATCCATCATTATTTCTAACTCCTACTCACTAGTGGACACAATCTAGAATTGTGATAAGAGCACTCTATAAGTACCCAAAGACCTAAAGGTTTCAGAAACCTCCCCTTAAACTTACTCAGATTGCAAAAGAAATGAATATGATAAATTTTTATTTCAAGATAGGAATGTAAACATTCCAAACATCATAAATAAAGATTCTTCAAGATATGAAGTCCATAAGAAACTCTGTATCCTATTGCACAATGCTCAAAACGCTTGCATGATTAGATAAAAAACCACAAAAACAAACATAGGTTGTCAGCGGCTAAAATCCACTTGTCAGCGGATAAAATGCCTTTGTCAGCGTTACAAAATATAGTGGAAAATCTAATACATTTACATGAGATAATAACAATGCATATCATGTACATATTATACAATAAACCCAAAAACACATATTTTATGGATTGATCATTCCAATACTTGTAACCAAGTACTAGAACCTCCTAACATCAAAAGGTTTAGTTAACAAATCAGCCACATTATTTTTTGTGTCTACTCTATCTGGATGTATTAAACCTTTTTCAAAACAATCCCTTATAAAATGATGTCTTATTTCTATGTGTTGAGTTTTAGAATGATGTACTGGATTTTTAATAACGCATAGAGTACTGTTATTATCTACAAAAATCTTGGTATGCATAAAATTGTACCCATAATCCAAAAGCTGATTTTGAATCTATAGCACTTGCCCACAACATGCAGTAGTTGCTACATACTCAGCCTCAGTTGTTGAATTAGCGACCACTGTTTGTTTCTTACATTGCCAAGATATAAGTCTGCTACCAAGAAATTGACATCCACTAGTTGTGGATTTCCTATCATTCTTGTCTCCACCATAATTACTATCTGAATAAACTACAAGCTCCAATGGAGAATCCTTAGGGTACCATAATCCCAAAGTGGGATAGAACCTAAGATACCTAAAAATACTTTTGACAACATTAAAATGACACTATTTGGGAGTCAGTTGGTGACGTGCACATGCACACACAACAAACATGATATCAGGTCTAGAGGCAGTAAGATACATCAATGATCCAATCATTGACCAATAATGCCTGATATCAACATCCTTTCCATCTCCAATCTTTCCCCAAGGGTGTGCTAGCCCATTTTTAATGAGGGGAAAAACCAAATTTCTTCAAAATTTCAGCTACATATTTGTCTTGTAAGATGAAGATACCAGTTTCTTTTTGTTGGACTTGAATACTAGAAAGAAATTCATCTCTCCCATAGCACTCATTTGAAATTTATCAGTCATCATCTTGGAGAAATCATCACTCATCCTTTGGTTAAAAGAACCAAAGATGATATCATCAACATAGAACTGTAAAAGAAGAAAATCCTTCCCTTCCTGTTTTGTGAACAATGTTTGATCTATGGTGCCCCTTTTGAAACCATTTTCCACCAAGTATGTGGAAAGAGTACCATACCAAGCTCTAGGGGCCTGATGAAGACCATACATGTCCTTTTTAACTCTATAAACCTTGTCTGGATGCTCTGAATCTTCAAAACCAGGAGGTTGCATAACATACACTTCCTCTTAAATTATGCTATTTAAGAAAGCACTCTTGACATCCATCTGGTAGACTGTGAAACCCATGCAAGAAGCATAGGCTAGGAAAATCCTTATTGCTTCAATTTTGGAAACACGTGCAAAAACCTCTTCATAGTCAATGCCTTCTTGTTGTTTATAACCTTGAGCAACGAGTCTTGCATTGTTTCTTATCACAATTCCTCTCTCATCTCTCTTGTTTCTTAGAACCCAACGTGCTCCAATAGGTCTTACATGCTTGGGATAATCCACAAGCTCCCAAACATCCTGTATTACAAACTGGTGAAGCTCATCTTGCATTGCTTCAACCCAACTTGGTTCTTGGAGAGCATCAAAAATCTTCTTAGGCTCACTCTGTGATAGAAAGCAAGCAAACAAACATTCTTGAACCAAAGGGGTATCATCCTTTTTGTGAATGTTTGCAATGAATCCTACTTTTGGATTCCTTGTTCTTCTTGTTTGAACTGGAGAATTGATGGGACCAATAATTTGGGTAGGAGGGTTAGCTTTGGACACTTTTGTAAGAATTCCTCCCCCAAACAATGTATTGTCATGTACTGTAGACTCCAAAGTGCCATGATCCTCACCATCATTAGTTTCAAACTCACTTGAAATATGAAACACATTGTCAACGTTTAAATTTATGATCCTGACATCTTCATTGAGTGTGGAACTTTCACCAAGTTCAGACATATTTTTGTCAGTGGATGAAAGCAATGTGTCAGCGTTTGGATTTGGTGTGCCAGCGGCTGAACTACTTTTGTTAGTGGATGAAACACTTTCACTGACTTTTTCTTCTTTTTGCTTTCTCTCCACTTCCCTTTTAGCAGCAGATGCCTGAATGAATTCTTCACTCCAAATGGGGAAATATACAAAAGAAAGTGAGCGAGTGACCTCATCGGCTTGTGATCCTTGCTCTTTTGTAGCCTGTATACCTGCATTATCAACAATAGTTTCTTCCACAGTCTTTGGAGTTGTCTCTAAGACAACTGGATTAGTAACAGGCAAATAATTCATGGACCTAGATAATGGCTTTAAATCAAAAAGCCAGTCTGTTCCATTAGCAGGATCACTAGGTTTACTCTCCGAAAAGTCAACATGTATATTTTCTATGATGACTTTATCTCTCTTGTGGTAAACCCAATACCCTTTGCTGTTCATAGAATAACCCACAAAGTAACCCTCATCACCTTTTGATTTAAACTTACCTAGGTTGTCACTAGTATTCAGAATCACTACATGACATCTAAAGGGTCTAGCAAAATCTATATTTTGTTTTCTATTCCAAAAGAGCTCATAGGGGGTCTTATTGTGAATCTTATTAACCAAGGCTCTATTCTGAACATAACAAGCAGTATTCACAGCCTCAGCCTAAAATGCAATGGGTAATTTAGCATCTGCTAACATGGTCCTAGCTGCCTCAATAAGAGTTCTATTTCTCCTTTCAGTTACACCATTTTGCTGTGGAGTTCTAGCTATGCTAAACTCCCTAGTAATCCCCTTATCCATACAGAAGGCATCTAATAGGTCATTCCCAAACTCTCTACCATTATCACTTCTAAGAATGTTAACTATACACCTTGATTTCTTTTCCATTTGATTAATACAATTAATTAGGGTTTTGGAAGTATCACTCTTTTTAACTAAAAATAAAGTCTATATAAACATGGAGTGGTCATCAGTAACCACAAAGAAATAAGACTTGCCATTTAAACTCTCTATATTGGGTCCAACTAAATCCAGGTGAAGCAGGTGTAGAGGTTTATAACTAGATTGAACACTCTTAGACTTAAATAAGGACTTGTGTTGTTTGCCTTTAAGAAATGTAACATAATTATGATCATTGTAGAATGCTTTTGAGGGAAATCCTCTCACAAGATCATGCCTCACAAGTCTATTCATGTTCTTAAAGTTAATGTGCCCTAACCTTCTGTTACATAAGATACTCTCATTTGTTGAAACTTTAGCATATAGACATGAAAAGTTATTATTCATTTTAATCCCTTGTAAGTTGACATAATAAATGTCCTTATGTCTCGGTGTTCTAAACTCAATAAACTTATCAGCAGGTAGCACATAGTCTTTACTTAAAAGTAAACATTTTGTGTCAGTAAAAAGAACTTTATTTTTGTTGTCACATACTTATGACATACTAAACAAGTTGTAGTCAAGTTCTTTTACCAAAAAGACTTCATTAAAATGTAAGTTATTGATGATAAGAGTGCCTTTGCCTGATATTGTCCCATATCCTCCTCCAAAGTACACTTTATCACCATCTGGAATAGGAGTAAAGTTTGTCAAGTAGTCTTCCTTTCCAGTCATGTGCCTTGAGCATCCATAATCCCAATATCCATAATCATTAACCTGCTTTGGAATGCCCTGCACATAAAGAAAACAAATCAGTTTTTTAGGAATCCAAGCCTGAGTAGACTTGGATCGATTTGGTTGTTCAACAAGAATAGACTTGTTTCTTGTAACAACCCCCTGTTCATCCCTCTTAACATTAAACACCCAGTTTATCCCAACATGTTTTTAAATATATTTAAACCTGTTGCATGTCATGGAGACACCATTAGAAGTTGATGACTGGTCTTGTTTAGGTCTCCATGTTAGGTTGGATGATGCCTTAGATCCCTTTCCCTTAGGTTGTATATACTTGTTATTACTGGGTCTAACATTGGGTCTGACAGCTGCTAATTGTGGTATTTTCATTCCAAACCTAATTCTATTAGTGGCTGATTTTTCCCTATCAGTGGATGATTTGTTCCTCTTAGTGTTTGAATTAGGGTTTGCTACAGGAACCAACTGTTTGTAGACAAAGTGTTTGTCTTTTGGAAAGGTCTTTGGCCTTGGGTGTTAGCTGCCTTAGTGAAATAAGGAGTTGGTCTAGTGGCCTATGGTCTAGTATGAACATAAGGCTTTGGGTTGACCATTGTTGACTTATTATCAATGGTTGGTTTGTATCCGCTGACACACCTATAAGCCAAATGTGAGAAGCACCCACATGTATAACAAGCCTTTCTAGACATAAACTTAGGTCTAGGTTCATAAAATCCAGTCCCATTAACACTAGCTTGACTCTTTGGTGATCTAGGTTTTCTATACATTTCTGCATACTTAATACTAGATTTGCTTTTAGATTGTGAGCCAAGGTCAATGGGTTTGCCAGTATTAGGGTTAGTGATGACAATGGGTTTAGGGTCAGTTTGTTCATTACTAAGAAGTCCTCCTTTAACAAAGACAGAAGGATTGGCCTTCTTCCAAAGGTCAAGGTCAGTCACCCTTTGCTTGTACTCCTCAACTGGTGTGAGCACACGTGGTGGATTAGTGAACTCCTCCACTTGGAGCTCTGGAATACCAGTTCAAGACAAGTCTTTCTTTAGAATCCCATAGAAGTCACCTGTTGGGGGTGGGACAACAGCATACTCCTTAGAATGCATCTCAATCCCATACATATCTTTAGGGTTTCTCTGTTCACTTAAGACCTAATATAGGGTTTGACTAGCTTTTTTAAACTTTTCAATTTTAAGTCCTACACTCTCTAGCTTGAACGGCCTCATCTAGCTTTAGTTTCAATTCATTATTAGCTTCTATGTAAGAAGATTTTGCTTCAGAACTAAGTGCTAGATCCCTTTTAAGAACAGTTATTTGATCTTTTAGGTTAAACTCCATGTCCTTATATTCTTGAACCATCCCATCTGATTGTGCAAGCCCCCTTTTGTAGTTTGAAATAGTGATATTCAACCCAAGAATATCAGACTATAGCTTTAAAATTTCTTTATTAAGTTTATCAGTCTTAAGTCTACAACCCTTACTATAAAATGCATCATCATATACCTCATTATCTGATGAAGAAGAGGATCTGGCCGTGAAAGCATATTGAACATGCTCTTCATCCTTCTCCGCTACCAAGGCTTGATTCTCTACTTCATTCTTGTCCAGAAAGCTCCAATCAAATCAACGCCATCAATTCCTTGCATTGCTACCATGGCTTTATGTTGGAAATACGTTTTTACGTATTTAGAAAGGATCGGTCACTCCAAAGATATATTCAAGTAATGGGCTCGTGATCCTATATGTAATCCATATAGCCCATATAGCCCACATGTAGGGTGGGCTATATATACCCCCTCCTAGTATGTTAGGAGGGGTTGATCATTCTTGTTTTTACACACATTTCATCTTAATCAACCATTTCTCTCATTCTCTCATTTCTCTCTCTTCTTTCTCTCTCTAGTTCTTCCATTCTCCATCCATCTCAATAGATAAACTATAACATGCTTAATCCTTAGAAAGTAAGGACCTACAATTGGTATCAAGAGCCTTGGTTGATTCTTCGGATTTGAGCGTTGTTATCTATTAATTTGGTGGTAAATTTTTCTTCTTTCAAAATTTTTTTCTCTCATCTATTTTTTTTATTTGGCATGTTTAAGTTTAAGATTTGTCACTTTTTATATCTACCTTTTGTATTAATCACTGATTCCTTTTTTATCAATTTTTCATAAATTTTGGTATAAATTTTTGGTCTAGTCCAAACAGTGGGTCAAAAAGTATATGTTTTTTAGTTTTTTTATGTTCTGAAAATTTCTTTATCCAAGTTTAGTAGTCGGAAAAGGTTTTAAGTTTTTATATTCCTTTTTCTTGTTTTATCCATTTTGTTTTGGTTATTCTGATGCATGCATAATTTTTTTGAATATATCCCGATAGAAGGTTCCCTTATTCCGATCCGTATTCCGATCATAACGTCACCAGGTTTGTACTTCAATCGCAATAACCATAAGGTTCTACTTTGTGATCAAATTATTCTGACACCCTTATTCCGACGTGGGTTGCGATTGCACTTTGCGATCGTGATTGCGACGGGATTAAGGTTCATTGAGACGAAACTCTGCCAAAAAATTTTCTCTACATTCCGATGGAAGTAGTTTGAATATTGTGATGGAATTATGCATATTACGATGGTGAGTTTTTTTTGGATGTTGCGATGATGAGTGCTTTGAACATTGCGATGGAAATGGTTTGAACATTGCGACACACAACACCCTCAACCTAAAAAACAAAGACCAAAACTTCTCGATTCATTTTTTTCTGTCAACATAGGACTCGACTCAAACCTTTTGACACACGACTAGACTCCATCACATCACAAACACTTCTCATGACCCACCCTCGAACAAACCCACACAACACAACACTCTCGACCAACATCTCTCGGTCAAACCAACACCCTCGTTTTTTTTCACAACTCTTTTACAAACCAATCTCACGTCTCATCAAACTGACACACCAAGCTCACTGATTTTTAAACAAAAGGACTCAATCATTTTGACCAACAAATCAAGACTCATAGACTGAAACAAACATACACCACTCAAACAATCTGTCTACTCGAAAAACTGAAAACATAAGAAAGATCTCTGATTCATTTTCGTGTTTAACCATTAGAGATCTTTATAAATCTTTTCACACGAAAATCTATCATCACTGATCCTTGTTGGGTTTTTACCCAGCTTTGATTTTTGAAACATAAAATTAAAACTTATAACAAATATGTTATAGTTTGTCACTTTGTTTCACTCAATTACTCAAAACAAGAATTAAAAAATAACATGCAATCATAAACACCTACCCGAGACCTATAAAGATCTTGAAGCAGTCATCCTCTCGTTTATTCATCGATCACGTGACCAAAATCAATGAAGATTGGCTCTAAGATCATAGAAATTATGGTTTGATTAAAGAGATTAATCGGTATATGTTTCTTTTAGGTTTCAGATTCGAGCTCAAGTACTATGATTTGTATAATATTTGTTTTGATTGGTAGTTTGGATTGAGAAATCAAAGAGCAGATTTTATTTATTTTGATTGTTTTGATTAAGGAGAGAGAGAGATATAGTTTGATGGAGGAAACAAAGTTGTGAGATTTGAGAGAGAGATTAGGTTGTTTTTGTACTGTGTGCTTTGAGAAGAATGATACATATAAATTATAACAGTGGGGCGGAGTATACAATGCATCAGAGATAGTGGACGAATCTTATCAAATAGACAGACTGCTACGTTTTGGGATTCTTATTTTATAAGCCACGTGTGGAGTAGTTGGATTTCTATAAATCTGTTTTTTATAAAGTTGTTATTTAGAAAAGACGCATATCAAGTCTATAGTCATCAGATTTATTTTTCAATTTGATTTATTTAGTGGGTTCGGGTATTATTATTCTTTTCGTCAAATGTAAATGGAGTTTTGAAATAATTTACGAGTATTATTATTGTTCTTAAAAAGCACTCGGGTAAATTTTAATTTTCGAACGAAAGTGCTTAATCGTTTATACCATTTTTCGGTCTTACCAAATAAGAGTGTTAAAGAGTTTTACGGTTTATTCGTTGGTGTGTAAAATCTCGTACATTCGACTTCACGGTCTTTCTACGACTTGTCAAATATCGTATTGGTCTTTCGACAATAAATCACAATTATCTTTCATCGACATTCCATGGAATCGTTGACTTCGACTTTTCAAGAGGGAGAATTGCATATATTGCAAGCCGATACAAGAAGCAGTCAAAAGTGCATAGAATCAGGAGGAAAACATGAACCAAGTAGCATGTGAGGTACAGATAATATTCTTCATATGTTGTCTGAAATGAATGCGCTAATTAACAATCCTGCTAATCGTTTTACGACTACTTCTTTAACCAATTCTGTGTCTAGGACTTAAGAGCTCGAAACGATTGTAGCTCAACAATCTAAAGATCTTGAGGATGCCAAATTAGAATTTTCCAAGAAAACAGACAAATTTGAAACACATATTTGAAAAACTTGAAAAGTCAAACGTTGTTCTTGAAAGAAAATTGGATCAAAAAGTTTTAGATTCTAAAGCTGAAAAGGATAATCTTTTGAAACAAATTCAACTGCTTAAATCTAAGTTGGCATCCCAATATAACTTGCTAAAAGAGAATGAGACTTTAAAGGCTCAAGTACAGGAAAAGGTCTTTGATATAGCTGCATTGAAAAACGAATTGAGGAAAAATAAAGGAACTAGTGTGGACAATAAGCTTGAAAAACCATCAATCTTGGGAAAACCGCCTACAAATCAGTTCATTCGACAACCAACTGCATTTAGATCCGAGCGATCACAATCCTCGAGACCGCGGTTTGCCTCCCAAGTTTATATGGTTCATCTTTCTAGAACAGTCACTCCACCATCTAGGCCCAATGTGACAAAAACAGCTTTAGCAAGACCCAATCACATGATTGCCTCTAGTTTCTCTAAAAATACCAAGACCACGTCTAGAACTAGTTCAAATGACGTTCACCATAAATCTGGTCTGAGGAAAGTTAAGCAAAAGACACAAGTAAGAGATAGGACTTTCAAACCTAGACAGATGCCTTCTAGATTACCCAACACTGCTAACCGTAGCATGTCAAATCCTAGGAGCATCAATCAATCTTCCAGGAATTCTAGATCTTACTCGGACATTAAATATGCTACTTGTAAAACATGTAGAAAATGTGTCTTTACGGCAAATCATGATTCTTGTATCAAAAAATTACTTAATGATGTGAACTCCCGTGCTAGACTTAAATCCAAGAGGGTAGCTAAAATCAAACCCATTGGTAAAGTTTTGCGCCCCACTGGTAGAACTTTCACTCTTGTATGAAACGAATGCCCTTTAACTAGGATAGTCTCCGATTCTACTAAGACTACTAGGGAGGAAATTGATAAAGATGATACGTCACTTAAGCCTAAACTTAAGGTTTTCTATAAAAGAAAACGTTTTCCAGCTAAGACAAGTGAGTCATCTACTCAGGTCGCCTCTGACACAAGTAAAGCAAACTGTGAACCCCCACGTGCTTCTAAAATTGATATCGCTAACCAATGTCAAAGCATGAAAATTCCTAATGAGAATGCAGGTACCAAAGTTGATGTTCCAAAAGAACGAAGCGGTCAAATTTTAACACCCCCAAATTTACACGCAGCGGAATACATCTTTGGGTGCTAAACAATGATACTACAACACATAATTTATAAAGAACGACTCAAAAAGAGACGTTTTAGATTTATCGTTCCTAAAACATTTGTCAGAGTAGCGTAGTCCCAAGTAATCGTTACCAAAAGATAAGTTAAAACAACATATTGGTTTGTTTTAAAAATGGAACGATAAATAAATCAAAGAGTTTGAACAACAAAAGCAGTGCACAACTTCATTCTCGTGACCTCCAAGCTTCCACTTCCTGATTACCTGAAATACATGTGAGTAAAACAATCAGCAAAAATGCCGAGTGAATCTATAGGTTTATGAAATCAATTTGAACACAAGCAAAGATTATACGTTTGTAGCATGCTTATAAGCATTAAATAAT
This sequence comes from Glebionis coronaria, assembly GCA_025667525.1. Classification (NCBI taxonomy): domain Eukaryota; kingdom Viridiplantae; phylum Streptophyta; class Magnoliopsida; order Asterales; family Asteraceae; genus Glebionis; species Glebionis coronaria. The sequence goes on along the minus strand of CM046876.1, from coordinate 170,867,429 downwards.
AATTTGCATCAACAATGATAATTGTATATAGCATAAATTGCAATAAGCTCATGGAACCGAGCCCTTAGACACTCCCATATCAGTCTAATAAGACGAGAGATTTATTAATTGTCGGTTACCTCCAGATTATTGGTACATTGCCGTATACCTGACTTCTTAATACAATATGCTCAAACAGTGTGGAGGTCGGGCCTAAGCTTCAATGACAAGTCCACAAAAACTGAACCGGGGCGGCTTCCCCCATAGATCAATTAATTGTACTAGCGGTTAACCCATCATAGGTTAATTAACGGTCCATAATTGAGGTTCTAACAAAGGCAATCACTTAATGCAATTTAAAGGCAACCACGGGTCCATTCATAGAGGGACAAAGCATACCATAAAAATCTTGTGTTCTAAGTTTATAAAACATGTATTCCCCCTCGCGGGTTTAAAATCATTTAATAACTAGTATAAAGCGAGGCTATAGACTCACCTTAGCCAATAGTGGTAATGAGACGATCGCCGACGATAGATGATGCCTTTCAAACACGAGAACCGCAACCTATCAAATGAGGTGCGTTCATTAATAATAGACTCGAGAAATAAACCATACATAAGAATATAAAACTCGAATCATAAAATCACGACAAACTCGAGAGAAAACGATACAAGTGATACTATTACACTCTCCTATATATTCATTTTATTGTTCTATGCCTTTAACAAAAATCTGACGGAACATACCAAATGTCCAAGCCGCTTTCCCATACTTAGACACATCAAATTTTTATGATACTACTCAGAGAACTCACTTACTATATGTAGAAAGTCCTCCCAAGAGCCCATCAAAAGATTTTACTTCTAAAGTTCCCTGCCCGACTCATCTTTGAATCACAAAATTCGGACAGTTTAGCGACCTTGACTTACGAAACCATTTTGACCATTCTAAACAACTCCATTTATAAAACCGCCAATTGATTCTAAAAATAGACTCAAAATGCTAAACTTGGAGCCTGAGAACAGCCCTTGAATCATTTTGAAACTCATTTTATAGTCCCCGAGATTCGATCCAAATATCGACAACAAATTTCGGATTGTGTCGACACTCGTCTCCCGGTACACGAAAATCAAACTAGTGTATCTTCCACCTCGTTTGGAGTTAGAAGGCCTACTTTATATGAAATCGAAGCTAACGAAATTCCCTACAACATAATCCCATTATATCATCCTATATTCAGACTTAAGACCCTCGAAAATGGTCTCAAACCTACTGCCTAAAATTGGACATTTAAAAACCATACAAAATCAAGTTTTTGATCAAAACCAACAACTTTTATCATCAACCTAACATCCTAATATCACCATAAACCAATCCTAACACTTGTATCATCATCAAAATCAAAAACCCAAAAATTAAAATTCATCTTTTAACAAAAACATTGCAATAACATCATTTGATCATCACTAGTAACATATGCATGATCAAAATCTCCACCTAACAATAAAAAAAAATAAAACTTGATGCATGTAAGTAAAAATGGTATCATTAGAATCACCTTTCAAAAGTAGGAATGGGACTTGTTTTGTTTTTGGATGGATCAAAGTTGATCATCAAAATATTTGATGATTGGTGTTGATGGGGTGTATGGCTAAGAAAGAAAAATGGAGGAGGAAGTAAAAAATTTTCGTTGAATGAATTTTAAAATGAAAATGAGATAGTGGAAATATTATATATAGTGTAAGGTTAGGGTAGTTTTTGCCAATTTGTGATAGTTTTGGTCTAAAATGTAATAAAATAGTTTAAAAGGGTGGAAAATGTAAATTGTAAATTTTGAAATATTTACGAGACTCGGGTTTCGTAAAAATACTTTTTTTTAAAGTTTAAACGCACACGAAAAATAATAATATAACGACTCGATACGTAATTAAAACGATATCATCGAGAGTATTAAATATCGAAACGATCGATAATAAAATATAAAATTTTTGGCATCCGTCGGTATCGCGATCACTAGTAGTCCTCGTTACTCGTCAAAATATTAAAATATAATATTTAATATCGGTTTCAATTTAAACCGTTAAACATAATAATATTTAACATTATAAAATACTTCAAAATAATTGAAAATAGAATTAAATTATGACCTTATTTTTACGGGTTTTACATCCTCACCACCTTAAGGGAGCGACGTCCCGGCGCTCAACTCACCTCATATACGAGTTGACCACTACCCGGAAGGATGACGGCATTTCTTATAAAGAAGTCTTCACGTTCCCACGTGAATCTCGATCCACGATCTCCATTGGTTCTTTTACAAAACGCAACTTGTCGTCAAGTGGTATCTCACCAAAAAGGAATAAATAAATCCTTATCCACCAGTCACCCGTCAAGTTCGACACATGAAAATTGTATGAATCACACGAAGCTCATTCGACGACAAGAATAGGTGACAGGATTTTCGGGTATGTCCAGTTAAAAGGAAAGTTGCAATTTAAAGGATATCCATCGGCCGGATAGCCATGGACACACATCAAAAAGAACTAACAAGAAAAACATCTTCGTCGTCGGAGGGTGCTCATACGTGGGACCCTACTCAAAAGATAATACAAAGACACCATCTTACTTTCGCCAACGCACATTAAAGTCTCAATAAACATCGTCGTTGAAAGTCAAAAAGATATTACATAATATGTGTTCTACATGATCGGACGCCATCGGATGATGCCGTCTCAAGTTCTCACAACTTAAGATCATTTGACTAGATCACACACCATATAAGTACATAAAAGAAAAGGTCGAACATAAACATCGAGTATAGATCTCCACCGTTAATCATCGAGAAAACCTTGAACGAACCCTTGATAATAACTACTTGATCTCGAGAGTCTTTTCACTTGCGGTGTCGGCTTCAACATACTCCTCGAGGTTGTAACGAATTTATTAACTCAATTCATTAAGAGATTTGGTCCTCAATCATTCCACAAGTACACGCATAAATCCTGGTGACACTTATCGTTTCTTCTTATACACTGCTTCCCGAGATTCATTTTAAACTCGGAATAAAATAGTGATCTTCAATACGAGGAACAGAACGAGATAAAAATGACTTCAATAAACGCATAAACGAACAAGATGTGGTAAAATGATTTAAGATTAACGATCGACGAGGGATCTCGAATCACGTAACCGTAAAACATAATAATTCGCAATACAAGAAAAATGAGAGCGAAGAAAGAATTAAATATTAACATTAAAGTAACATTTGTCACAATCATCCATCCCGGTTTTGGTATTACCTTAAAACGCAATTGAGGTACTTTCTTGATAAAGATGATATATTAAAAATAGAAGTTAAATAGCTTCATAATTAATTTTGGTTGTCTTAAGAAACTTTAAAAGAATGACATGAATTTTATAAATTAAACTCATATTGTTGGTTACAATTAGAAGATATAATTTCCAAATTAAATCATTATTAGGAATATAAATTAAACCGGTAATTTCATTACATTAAAAGTAAAGTATGATAAGTCAATTATTTCAAAAGGTAGAACATAATTTTATTTTTAAACATTAGTTTTAGTTATACAAAATATGATGTATAAATTTGACCTTTTACTTGTAATGGTTATTTTGATAATTGAAAATCATTGGAAAATGTATAAAAGTTCCATAAAATTTTTATAATACTTTGTAGAAATACATACAGGTGTTTATTATTTCAAAATAACATGGGATATATTCGGGTTTCGAAATGTGACAAGATAACAAACGAATACGAATGAAAATAATAGTCAACAATTAATACGAAATCAATGGTACAAAAGAGAACGAAGCAAATGTCGTATGAATTCTTAAAGAGAATAATAAAATAAAGGCGTTGATGGTAAGACGATAAGAAATAATAGATTAAACAAGTTGTCAATTTTGTTAGTGCGGTCGGTGGTTCACCAACATCAGCTCGTTAACTTAGCGGTGGTCGATACATGATCGAAAATAAGATCCATACAAAAATTTTAATCAAAGAAAATTCCTAATAATCACTTGTAATTAAAACAAATCAAATGAACGATGTTAGTGTTTAAAGAGAGAAGTCAAAGCACGGTTCCAATAGTGGATTTCGAGACAAACGAGAGTGACGGACGTCATCCTGGATATACGGAAATCACTCTAGTGATAATTCATTATTCACGTGCGGAGACATTCCAAATATCTACCCAGTCGCATAAAGAAGATTGGACAAGAAAGAAGGATAAAACATCGAGACTTTCAAGTCATTTATCAACAGTCAGTAATTAGACGAATAGTTAAAAGAAATCAGTTATAAGACAAAATGAAGTAACAAGCGAAAAAGCGATCGTCGAGTAAAAACGTATTCGTAAACGCGTAATTCGTTCAAGAAAAGGTAAGAAAACATATGCGGATGCATAGAAATTGCGCTACTTGCATGAAATATAAAGGTTTTTAAAACTACTTTTCATTTTATTTCATTTTATTTATCTTTATCATAAATACAAGTAAAAAGTTGATTATCATCAAGATTTTTAAGGTGACTACTATTCAGCCTAGCATGGCTCCTTCTAAATTAGACATAGGTGATCAGGCCATGTATAATTTAGGGCTAGCAATGCAGTGCTCCGTTTCGTCGAAAAGTATTACGTTTCTTATGTTTATATAAACCATGCCATTTGTAAAATGGAATTTAAAAATAGTTTATAAATTTATAGGATACAAGTAATTTGTGAGATACTTAATAAGCAACTTTTAAATCTTACGAAAAGTATTAAGACCAAAGTAAAAAAAATTGGTGAAAATAATCGTAAAACAATATCAGATTTATTTATAATATGACATTATGACAACGTATAAAGTAGTCAAAGTTTTGCAAAAAGTGGCAAATAGTAGCTCATAAAACAACCAATGAAATGGTTACAAGTTGTTAAGTTTTCAAAGGGTTATAAGGTTTAGACGAAAACGTCATGAGATACGCGATAAGAATGTCAACGAAGAATGTGAAGGCAAAACTTCAAAACTCAACTCAAATCAGTGGAAGGTTAGAATAAAAATAAAAATAATATCGAATGACAAAAGAGTCATATATATAAAAAGAATAAAACAATCCAACTGTGTACTCATCGTAAGCTACACGATACATACATGCTTTTAAGAAAGTATGTTATTCGTTTTTAAATTACACAATTAATCCGGTAATTGCTAATCCTGTACTGTTTCTATTGTTAAATATTTTCACATGCAACTAGTATTCGTTAGTTGTAAAATAATATTTGTTAAAATTTTACGATCTCAAATGAAATCAAAATAGCTTAGAAACATTTAAAACTCATGTTCTGAATTTTCTATCAGATTTAACTTTTAAATATGAGCCGATTAATTGACCCGATAAACGACATCTCCAAGACTCGGAGTCTAAAGCATTTTGATACAAAACGACGTTTCAGACGACTTTCTAGTTTTACCCGAGACCTGAAAACCAATGTAAAATGACCAAAATACCCCTGCAAGTTCTGTGCAGGTTTGACTATTTTATTTTAAAAACACAGGTTTTACTTTTAAGTTTTGACCTGTTTATACACCCCTTGCAGTTTCTCCATTAAATATATTTTTCGACACTTCCTAACGGCTCAAAATATATGTATATACACACATGTCTTGTGGATTTTACAACAACGAAAAATAAATCTCATAATGAGCATCAAATAAAAATATAGCATAATGAATGACAGAAGATGCTTCAAGGTATTCAACACGAAATTTAGGAAGCAAGACGGTGAAGACGTTCGTAATTTAGATTTCAAAATGCAATGTAGGCAAATCTCCTTGGTGCCACGATTGTCAAAAATACAAAAACATAACGAGAAAAGAATGGAACATTCGTAGGTTGCGTTCTGAGAGCAAGAAGGTTAATGAAAAACAAATGATACAATTTTATAGAAGTAAAATCGTATTCCAACCTAGCGCCATAATCTAGACGATGATTTATAAAATGACGATGACGTTACCGAGATATAAGTGAACAATACTCTTCGGAGTCGATACATATAAATGTCAACGAATTAAATCTTCGCATGTCGTGTAAAACGATAATAAAAATCAACAAAATATTATGAAAAACCATGATATTATTCAACACGATTATAGGAAGTGTTTCAAAATGTGTGACTCACACAATAGCGGTTAGTCTATTCCAAGGACACATTGAGCTACACAATGGTCTAGAGACTACGTTTCAAGACGTCCAAGCACAAACAGCCGGAAGACGATTTGGATATCTATAGATATCTCAAAGGGTTAAACAATAAAAGTAACGCGCGCAGATGAAGGTATGTAAGGTCATAATATAAAAATTTTGCAATAAAAGCAATTTAAATACTTCAAAAATAAATACAGAAAGATCTTGAAAATTCATTGTATTTATTTAAGTTAATCATTAATAAATGATAAACTTTTATCGAAAAGTTTAACGACATAAATATATATCGATAAAAGGGATCCTAGATATAAATATATATCCGTAAATGGATCATAGTATTTATTTATAAATATTGGCAATAAGGTATACGTAATAACGTATACTAAAATTGTAATCTCAGAAGTAGCTTGAACCTGAAGTCACGCGAAATCATGTGCACCGACTCTTTGAAAAATAAAACCGACAGTTATAGTTTAGGTTTTTAGAAAAAGACCTAGTTCTCTATAACTCATGGCTCTGGTACCAATCTTTAACACCCCCAAATTTACACGCAGCGGAATACATCTTTGGGTGCTAAACAATGATACTACAACACATAATTTATAAAGAACGACTCAAAAAGAGACGTTTTAGATTTATCGTTCCTAAAACATTTGTTAGAGTAGCGTAGTCCCAAGTAATCGTTACCAAAAGATAAGTTAAAACAACATATTGGTTTGTTTTAAAAATAGAACGATAAATAAATCAAAGAGTTTGAACAACAAAAGCAGTGCACAACTTCATTCTCGTGACCTCCAAGCTTCCACTTCTTGATTACCTGAAATACATGTGAGTAAAACAATCAGCAAAAATGCCGAGTGAATCTATAGGTTTATGAAATCAATTTGAACACAAGCAAAGATTATACGTTTGTGGCATGCTTATAAGCATTAAATAATAATTTGCATCAACAATGATAATTGTATATAGCATAAATTGCAATAAGCTCATGGAACCGAGCCCTTAGACACTCCCATATCAGTCTAATAAGACGAGAGATTTATTAATTGTCGGTTACCTCCAGATTATTGGTACATTGCCGTATACCTGACTTCTTAATACAATATGCTCAAACAGTGTGGAGGTCGGGCCTAAGCTTCTATGACAAGTCCACAAAAACTGAACCGGGGCGGCTTCCCCCATAGATCTATTAATTGTACTAGCGGTTAACCCATCATAGGTTAATTAACGGTCCATAATCGAGGTTCTAACAAAGGCAATCACTTAATGCAATTTAAAGGTAACCACGGGTCTATTCATAGAGGGACAAAGCATACCATAAAAATCTTGTGTTCTAAGTTTATAAAACATGTATTCCCCCTCGCGGGTTTAAAATCATTTAATAACTAGTATAAAGCGAGGCTATAGACTCACCTTAGCCAATAGTGGTAATGAGACGATCGCCGACGATAGATGATGCCTTTCAAACACGAGAACCGCAACCTATCAAATGAGGTGCGTTCATTAATAATAGACTCGAGAAATAAACCATACATAAGAATATAAAACTAGAATCATAAAATCACGACAAACTCGAGAGAAAACGATACAAGTGATACTATTACACTCTCCTATATATTCATTTTATTGTTCTATGCCTTTAACAAAAATCTGCCGGAACATACCAAATGTCCAAGCCGCTTTCCCATACTTAGACACATCAAATTTTTATGATACTACTCAGAGAACTCACTTACTATATGTAGAAAGTCCTCCCAAGAGCCCATCAAAAGATTTTACTTCTAAAGTTCCCTGCCCGACTCATCTTTGAATCACAAAATCCGGACAGTTTAGCGACCTTGACTTACGAAACCATTTTGACCATTCTAAACAACTCCATTTATAAAACCGCCAATTGATTCTAAAAATAGACTCAAAATGATAAACTTGGAGCCTGAGAACAGCCCTTGAATCATTTTGAAACTCATTTTATAGTCCCCGAGATTCGATCCAAATATCGACAACAATTTTCGGATTGTGTCGACACTCGTCTCCCGGTACACGAAAATCAAACTAGTGTATCTTCCATCTCGTTTGGAGTTAGAAGGCCTACTTTATATGAAATCGATGCTAACGAAATTCCCTACAACATAATCCCATTATATCATCCTATATTCAGACTTAAGACCCTCGAAAATGGTCTCAAACCTACTGCCTAAAATTGGACATTTAAAAACCATACAAAATCAAGTTTTTGATCAAAACCAACAACTTTTATCATCAACCTAACATCCTAATATCACCATAAACCAATCCTAACACTTGTATCATCATCAAAATCAAAAACCCAAAAATTAAAATTCATCTTTTAACAAAAACATTGCAATAACATCATTTGATCATCACTAGTAACATATGCATGATCAAAATCTCCACCTAACAATAAAAAAAAATAAAACTTGATGCATGTAAGTAAAAATGGTATCATTAGAATCACCTTTCAAAAATAGGAATGGGACTTGTTTTGTTTTTGGATGGATCAAAGTTGATCATCAAAATATTTGATGATTGGTGTTGATGGGGTGTATGGCTAAGAAAGAAAAATGGAGGAGGAAGGAAGAAATTTTGGTTGAATGAATTTTAAAATGAAAATGAGATAGTGGAAATATTATATATAGTGTAAGGTTAGGGTAGTTTTTGCCAATTTGTGATAGTTTTGGTCTAAAATGTAATAAAATAGTTTAAAAGGGTGGAAAATGTAAATTGTAAATTTTGAAATATTTACGAGACTCGGGTTTCGTAAAAATACTTTTTTTTTAAAGTTTAAACGCACACGAAAAATAATAATATAACGACTCGATACGTAATTAAAACGATATCATCGAGAGTATTAAATATCGAAACGATCGATAATAAAATATAAAATTTTTGGCATCCGTCGGTATCGCGATCACTAGTAGTCCTCGTTACTCGTCAAAATATTAAAATATAATATTTAATATCGGTTTCAATTTAAACCGTTAAACATAATAATATTTAACATTATAAAATACTTCAAAATAATTGAAAATAGAATTAAATTATGACCTTATTTTTACGGGTTTTACACCAATCGTTGTATACCGTTCAACTAAGGACACTCTTAGGGTTTGGTTGCTAAAGAAACAGATATCGGAGAAACAAGTGTCTCAGGGGATTCATGGTTAAGCTTACCAAAAAGGACTTACAGTCACATTACAGTCTGTAACTCGATCATCAAAGAAAGGAAAGTTTATTGCCGATGATAAACTTATCCTCATAACGAGAAATTAATTTTTCTCGGGCATGAGCTAAAATTAAAAACATTCGAAGTTTTTAAGCTCATGCACAATGATTTATAGTCACATCACAGACTGTAACTCGTTCATCAAAGAAAGGAAAGTTTATCACCGATGATAAACTTATTCTTACAACGAGAAATTATTTTTTCTCGGGCATGAGCTTATATAAAAACCATTCCAAGTTTTTAAGCTCATGCACAATGGCTCCTCGTTAAATGACAGACGATGACCCGGACTTCAGAGACAGGGAAGTTTATCTACGCAACGATAACTTACCCTCTTAATGAGAAATTAAGTTTTCTTGGACACGAGCTTATCCTAAAACCATTCAAAGGTTTTAAGCTCGTGCATATGGCTCATCATTAAATATCAGATGATGACCCGATCTTCAAATAAAGGAAAGTTTATCGCCGATGATAAACTTATCCTCATTAACGAGAAATTAAATTTTCTCGGACACGAGCTTACATTAAAACTATTCAAAAGTTTTAAGCTCGTGTAAATGGCGTATAATTATATTTCAGATTATACCCCGGACCTCAAGGAAAGGAAAGTTTATCACCGATGATAAACTTATCCTTACAACGAGAAATTATTTTTTCTCGGGCATGAGTTAATATTAATAACATTCTAAGTTTTTAAGCTCATGCACAATGAATTACAGTTAAAATATCAGACTGTAACTCGGACTTCAATTTTAGGAAAGCTTATCTTTAAAGATAGCTTATCCTTGTAACGAGAAATTAATTTTTCTCGGTCATGAGCTTGTATTAAAACATTCCAAGTTTTAAGCTCATAAAGAAAAGTGTATCTTTTAAATAAGAGAACTTTTCTTCTTAACGAGAAATTCATCTTTCTCGGTCATGAGCTTTACGTCAAAACATTCAAAGTTTTTCAAGCTCATGAAAACGACTTCTAAGTAAATGTCAACTTAGAACTCGTTCTTCAATTAAAAGGAAAGTTTATCGCCGATGATAAACTTATCCTTACAACGAGAAATTAATTTTTCTCGGGCATGAGCTAATAATAAAAACATTCAAAGTTTTTAAGCTCATGCACAATGACTTATAGTTAAATATCAGACTGTTGTTGAATCCAAGATCTTTAGACTCAAATAGTAAAAACCATTTTATCTAGGTTGATCATCATTCATATGATAACATAGCGGAATAAGAACAATGATCATGAATAAGATGTTTAACAAGATGAAAGATTCCCAAAGAGTTTGTATTATTTGATTAACAGAAACTACTCTAGGTGTGTGTACATTGAATCCCACACCTAGAGATCAACGTTTACAGTAGGTTACATTTTGAATGTGAAAGTGATAAACAAAACCTACGTATGGTTCCTTTTATAACATAAGGAAACCATGATACATGGAAACTAAATAATATATTAATGAATAAATCAAAACAGAAATATTCATACTTATCACTACTTGACCAAATCTCCAGCTTTTTAGTTATGGCAGGGGAAATATCACAACAGGGGAAAGTAACATAGCAGGGGAATCTTCTTTGAATTTCCTCCACCAGCTTGAACTCTTTCCTAATGCCATATTTGGTCCTTCTAGTTTCCATGGTGATTTGACTCTCAACTTTTGACCCAACAACTGTAACTCGGACTTTAATTTTAGGAAAGTTTATCTTTAATGATAACTTATTCTCGTAACGGGAAATTAAATTTTCTCGGTCATGAGCTTGTAGTAAAACATTCTAGGTTTTAAGCTCATCAAGGAAAGTGTATCTTTTAAATAAGAGAACTTTTCCTTCTAACGAGAAATTCACCTTTCTCGGTCATGAGATTTACGTTAAAACATTCAAAAGTTTTCAAGCTCATGAAAACGACTTCTAAGTAAATGTCAACTTAGGACTCATTCTTCAGTTAAAAGGAAAGTTTATCGCCGATGATAAACTTATCCACACAACAGGAAGTTTACAACATCTCGGACTTGAGCTCGTTTTGTAAGATATTCAACATCTTAACCTTAAGTAATTGGTTTACAAAACAATGAACACAATTTTCGAGAATTTCTCAAAAGGTTTTTCTAAATCTTTCAAAATTGTGTGTTCAAAATGTTTTGATAAAAAGAGCATGTCTTCTGGAATCGATAATATTTACGATACTAGAAATGTCATTCAATAATGACAGGGGGTTGTAAATAAAGTTCGAGCAGAAGTTCAAATGTTTTAAAACATGCTCAAAATGGCTTGCTATTATTTCCGATAGTAACCCGCTTTTCATATTAAAGTCAAGCATTTCATCGGAAAGCTTTGACTCAACAACGGGAATTAATTTTCTCGGGCATGGTTTACTTTATAACCATGTAAGGGATTGTGTTTACGTAATAACACAATCTAACACGAATTTATGTACGTGTCAGTGCATTTATTTGTTAAAAGAAGAGAAATCTTGTTTTTATGAAGTTATCATCTCCACCAACCGTAGCAATTTACATTTGATATCTACATACTCGACGATGCGACTACTCAAATGGAGACTACAACTCTTTCAATAGAACACGGGTCAACAATTGAGGGGGAGCAATTGTCCAGCATTCAGAATCTTTGACGCTGAAAGTGCCAAGGTCACATATTGGTGTCAAGACATCGATATCAATCGTACACATGGAGTCAAGAGATAACTTCAGACATGATGAGGCGACCAACATTCGTGAACAAGAACCATGTGCTTCTTTCATATGATGCTCTCCATCATTCAGGTCCAATCTCATAAATCGCTATCTTGTGAATACATTCTTATATATGATCTTTGCACGTGATAAATACCTTACACTTGTGTTTAAAAGGTATTTTATTTACGTTTCAAGTACACCCTCATTAATTTGAGGGGGAGCTTGTGTAATTCATGAAGATAAGTGGATTTAAATTTTTCTTCCCAAATTTTCTTAAAATGCTATTAAATCAATTGATATTAAAAACATCGATTGGGTTAATATTTTTAATATGGGGGAGAAAATGTGATTTAATATTGAGATCAATAATGGTTTGACTTAATGTGCTGGCTCATCCCGACATGTGCGAAATATTTTCGAATATCGTGGCATATGTTAAGGGGGAGCAAAATGGATTTGCACTTCATAATGGATTTCATGCTGACATATACTTAGCTAAAACATCTCTATTCATGACGGTGAAGATTGTGGTGACATAAGGATGGTAGGGTAGGTTAAAGTCCAATGATTCCTCTAGAACCGAAGGAATCTTCCCAAGGACATTCCATAGCTAGAAATAGCAGTCCTTAGGAAAGATGGAGAAAGATTGTGAACGTAGCTGAATGCCAACCAAGTACTTAAGTTAGCACTGGAACAATTACAACAAGGTGCTAGTTATGACTTATTGGTATGCATTGAAGGGGTTGAAGAATGAAAAAGAACTGTAATGATAAAGGGTGTAAAGAAAGAAGCCCTCCTTACAACCTTAGGCAGAAACCGAGTCAATGCATATGCTATTGAGATCATTTTTTCAATGATTCTCGATATTGAAGATAGACATCATGGACCTAGTGATGCAATGCACAACCCATCCAAGCTAACTCAGATATCTCTTAAAAGATATTTGTTTTAATCACACGGAGACAACACATTATCTATTGATTTATTCACTCCGAATAAATTGGTATTGAAATGGTGGCACTCCTCTCCAGCCTCCAATCACTAAATTCCAAAATGCACGATTGAGTCTAGAGCCATTTGAGATCATCAAATATCTCATTAGGACACACTTTCATAGTACCTTGCTTCTTCACACACTGTGAAAAGTAAGAAAGATCTTAAGAGTCCTACGCAAAATCTTCATGATCTTGCCTGAACATCCGAGTAATACGAAAGTACTTAAAATGAATATGGAAATCTTTCTTGAGCGAACATCAAAAAGCTCATGGTAGGTGACTTGTGCGATTCTTTATGAATCAAAATTGTGATAACTAGAAAGCAACAGTGGTTTAATTCATAAATGAATTTAAACACGTTCCAGGCCTCTACGCAATATCTTAGCGATCTTGCCAGAACACTCAGAGTGATACCTTAGTGTTCACAGTGATGAGTGGAAATCCTTCTAGTGTTAACCTCAAACAGCACTTGGTAGGTAACTTGCAAGATTCTATACGAATCAAGCTCGTGACAACTGGAAAGCAACGATGGTGCGGTTCTTAATTGAATTTCACTTGTTCCAGGAACATGAATTAACGGCTTCAAATCATGCGGATATTATTATCCAAATGATTCACTCTTTATGTTCGCAGTCAGCTTTAGACGGTCGAATAAAGAGAACGGGTTTACCCGCGAAATCTTGTCAAGGAGGTTCTTAACTGAAACTACCTGCCACAAGTACGATATTTAATATCGTCCAACGGTGTCACACCCCACCATGGCGAAATATGGGGCGCGACGTATGGATATCATCACAACATGGCGTGTCTTTAGAGATAACTAAATGAAATAAGAAATGTCATAAAATGGTGACACAAATGTCATGACAATATCTCATGTGACAATCCGTCAATTTATGGTTGATATTTTATTCTCGAATATTATTTAAAAACATTATTTTAATGTTATAATATGAACTCACATATTTTTGGGAAGAAATTTGGATTTACTTCTTGAAGTAGCATCGACTACATTTAAACCGGAGGATTCTACGTTACGTGCTTACGTTTACATACACCGTCTTTGGTGACAGTCCGACATTTCAGAAAATAAATTTATCCGTAAATATTATTTTGGAGTTTTAAATTTGTGTTGGTTCATAAACTCACAAATTTACGAGAAGAGATTAGGACTTACGATTTTATTTTAACTTCCTTTACGACTAAACCGGAAACCTTAGGATTACGTATTTACGTTTTCGAACTCCGTTTTTGATGAGACAATTTTTATTAGATTCGTTTTGTGACGTTGATTCATAATTTATAAAAACGTTTTTCGTAAAACGACCCGAGGGCACGCAAATCGAGGAAACTAGAATCGAGGAATACCCGTAAATTAGTGGGATGAGACAAAAACAAGTTTTGTCTCACCCCACACACGGGACGGCCCAAAGGAAGCCACCACACCAAATTTGGTGGCAAGTTTTTAGCTTAATGTTTACACATGTCACACAAGCTTACACATTAAGCTAACTTTCCACTAGCAACTTCACAAAACCACAAACACAAACCACTAGCTCTCATTCTCACCATGCAAACAACTCACATTTCATCTCTACTCCCCATTTTTGCCGTCCCTCATCCCACTCAAAACCCTTATTTGATCAAAAATCAACCATGAAATCCTATGTTATTTCTACATATGTTGAAGCCCTCTTGAAGCTCTCTTGAATGGTGGTGATTATAACATCCATGGAGGAGTTTTCTTGGTGTCTTGGGGCTGATTTCCCCCAAGGAGTTTATGAAGATTGGTGGTCATGAAGATGGTCTTGGTGCATCACAAGTTTCTCCATCAAAATCCATGTTTTGATCACAACCTACATCATCATGGTGGTATAAAGATTGTCCTCCTCATCTTCTTGTTACTTCGATTATGTAAACATGTATTTTATTTCCTATTGTATATGTATATGATGATTATATGATGATAAAAATGTTATGTGGGGATTTGGTGTTGATAAACATGATTAAAAAGGTGAAAAACTATAAAGAACAAGGCTAAAATCTTGCTTAAAAATGATGACTGTATAAAACAGTAAAGAAACAGGTCATGGACTGATAAAATGATGAAGTAGAATCCATTTACAGTAAGCTATATGTCTTGTACACATGTGAGAGTTGGCCATACAATGGAATCATTGTAATGAGTGAGATATGATCAAAACAAGTTTAGGGTATAAATCTGAGGTTACTGTTTTGGACGATTTTTAGAAAATACTTAAAGGATGATTCAACAGTAGCTATAGAAGAGTTAAATGTAGCACATATTATATAGTTTATGTGATAACAATTTGAGCTTCTATCTCCATATAGAACTCAAGATATGGCAGTTTTGGTGAAAGTGAAGATAAAAATCAGATTTTTGGAATTAATGTTTATTATTATTATATAAGCACTCACATTTTAATGTATAAAATGTAAAAATAAAAACCCACTAACTTATAAAACTTATTTATATAAATATATAAAAGGTTAATTAGATAGATAAATTATATAAATGGTAATGAAATAATATTTATAAGTCATAAAAACTATAAACTTGATTTTTACGACTTTCTTTTTCGGCTGTCGCCGTAAAATTAACGTTTTTCGCCAAATAAAACTTAGACGACCAAACCCGTCTAATCTAAAGTTTATAAAAGTCATATACTGATATATAAGTATCTAATACAAGTAAAAACCGATAAAACCCGAACTATAAGAAATACGGACATTTACGAGCTAATTAAGCATATTGGACTAATAATTGGACTAAATAAGATAAAAACTTGTAAAAAGAACTTATTGGGCTTAACCCATTTAGGCCCAACTTGTAAAGTGTATATACTGATAATATAGGTATAAAATGGATTAAAACAAGTTAAAGAACTTGTAATAAGTTTATTGGACTTAAAACACGTAAATAGGTAAAACTAGTAAACTGGTATAAACGTTATCGACATATAACACTAAAATGAGTAAATGAGAATATGTAAACCCACTTGATCATCATATATATAAAATCATCATATGTATACATAATTGTTATTTTTATAAAGTCATTGGACATGAGTCTAAGACAAGTATTATTTGTCTAGGTTTTCGTGATTGAAGAACGTACCGTACGTCCGAGTTGCCGATAACCCGCCTTCCCACATCAACGTGAGTTCATAGCCTCGCACTCTTTTAAATGTTTTTATGAAATGTTTTATAAACCCGCAAGGGAGACAACATGTTTGTTTTTATAAAATAGGACACCATTTGTCCCGATTGCTTGTTTATTGATTTGGACCCGAATGATTGAATGACCCGATTGTATGACCCGATGAATGATTAAAGGACCCGATAGATGAAATCAAATGGATTATTAAAGTTAAGTTATGTCACTAAAAGTCCCATTAGCATGAATTGTGAACTACCGGTATTTGGTAGACGCTTATGCATTTAATAGTACTATTTGGGGACGATCACCCCAGTTCGCGCCTTGACGGTTGATCTCCATCGTGCCACATTGATTGGTAAGCGAATTTATGTTGAGAAGATTTCCATAGCGTGACCTTTGTGACGACACGCTACTTTAGATGGGCAAAATTGGTATCGGGTTAGCTACCCGTTGTTGGTTTAGTAAGGTAACAATGTCATGCGGCTTATAATAATCCAAAATTAACGAAATACTAATAGACGCTCCGAATTACGATGTATTGCCTGACTAGCAATACAGGGTCATACTATTGATATTATGTTTGTGTTTTGGTTTTTATAACCATATTCATATAACGGTTTTTTTTATTTAATCTATACAACGTTGCAAAACGTATTGTATGGTGTTTTTAACGACAATGATTCGTATAATGATTTTTAAGGCAAATGCCTATATTATGATTTTTATAAAGATTTGTATAAAATGATTTTGGCTATTTTATGGCCTATTACAATGGTTTGTATGAAATGATTTTTGGTAATAATTTTATACCAAAGTTATATTGATGGAATTTATTTAAACTCTATGAATTCACTCGGCGTTATCGCTGACCTTTTCTTTTAACATGTTTTATCTCAGGTACTTGAAGGTAATTCTCAGGAAGACGACAAGAATTCATGGCCCGCACTTAAAACAATATTTTCCATTCAAATACTTTGTAAAACTTTGTATGAAATATAATGACTTGGGACCGATGTAACTTTTATATTTATGAATGGAAATGCTTTATTATTAAACGACGCGATTGTTATGCGTTGTCTATGATGTGAGTAATGTGCTATCCCGTAACACCAACTAGTCT
Organism: Glebionis coronaria; assembly: GCA_025667525.1. Classification (NCBI taxonomy): domain Eukaryota; kingdom Viridiplantae; phylum Streptophyta; class Magnoliopsida; order Asterales; family Asteraceae; genus Glebionis; species Glebionis coronaria. The sequence goes on along the minus strand of CM046876.1, from coordinate 170,850,002 downwards.
TCCGATGTACTGAGTTGTATAAATTAGGAGGTGTTACAGTTTGGTATCAGAGCTCTCGTTATAGAGAACGAAAGATTTTTAAAACCAAGGTTTTGAAAAAAAACTTTTCAAAATCTTTTAACTATAAACATTTTTCTAAAAATGTCTAAAAATCTTTTGACTATAACGGTGCCGAAGAATTCCCGAGTTACCGACAAGGCCAAGACTGAGAAGTGTTATTTTAATATATATATATAACTTGGATTATATATATATATATATATATATATATATATATATATATATATATATATATATATATATATATATATATATATATATATATATATATATATATATATATATATATATATATATATATATATATATATATATATATATATATATATATATATATATATATATATATATATATATATATATATATATATATATATATATATATATATATATATGATGTAATTTTATTACACGATTGTTTGATGATTATTTTGATATTTATACGAGGTATTTATACGACGTAGATTGTCACAAGGAACCCTAAATCCCCTAGTAAATTAATCGAAGCTATTCTCGTAGGAATTCTAGCTATCCTAGATCTAAACCAAGTTGTGGATATTTATGATCCCAACAAATGATTGATATTCGTAGAAATGTAGATAGTAGTTGATCGTGATATTGAAAAAGAATGGGCGAGATTAAAACTGATACCGATGTCATGACGATCTTTCCTTATAGAGTGGAGTTTGACAAATCGTTACCACCTGGAAGGATGTCATCTGATTCGTTGTCACCCAATTCTTAAATTTGAAATCGAGAGGGTGAATGTTGCACTTGAGGCTGTCATTGGAACCATTACCCAAAAGCCTCATGCCACTAATACCTTTCCGAGAAGTCTAATTGAATGTATGAGTCATCTCATACTAGTGACTCATTTGATAATTGTTGTTGTAAGAAATTTAGGATTGGAAATTAAGTGTTGATTTATATCAAGCTTTTATTGCCCTTTTAAGGCCTAAGAATAAAGATTGAAAGTATTGGAAAATGAGGTAGGATATCGAATTGAGTATAAAATTTGTTGAGACTTGAATAAAGTAAAAATTTAACCTGTATGGAATAAGAAATTGTTACGAGGAAGTTGTTAAGTCATGTGATCGAATTATAAGGTTTTAATTGATTGTAGGATTGTGTTAAGGGTTTTTCCTAGGCCATTGTCCACTAACGAGGATGCCCAGTGTCCAATGAATTAATTGAAGAAATCTTCTTCTGAATTGAGACCGATGGATCTTCTGGGACATGTGGAACACCTAATGACTCTTGTAGACTAGTATTCATTGTGGTATCTTTTAAAAATCCCTAACTTAACTGAGACATCAGTTGGTAGGATGAGTTCTGAGAATTGTATGACATAGTGACATTTAATGTGTTACGGTACAATTTGACTTGTTTGTGATTAATGGAAAGACTACCTTTGATTGCTAAATTCTACATGTATCGATGTTATCTATCTTTTCTTGCTTCATCCTAATGCTCGCATTAGTGATGTAACCATTGAACAAGTACTCATCTCGATTTGAGTTACGTTGTGGACTATTCTCTTTGTATTCCTGAGGGCCATCGAAGTCATGAACCTCATGACTATTTGGCTAAGCTCATTTCCTATCGTATTGTAGTTAGTTCTTGGTGAACAACTCTTCATCACTCTTTTGCAGATCACTCATTGTTTTTAAAAGATAAAACAGTATCATTTGAGGAAATTGAATTTTCATCACTATAAGGATTATTCCAAGTGAAAATTATAATTGATTGTTATCGAAATGAAGTTGTTTATAAAACACTTAGGAAAACTTAGTTGTTTCCATAACAAGGAAAATCTTTGTAAATTTATTTTGATTCTTATTTAAGAATTAAGCATGAAAATGTTTTTATTATAAACATGATGATAAAATTTTGACGAACTGAGTATTGCATCGTTAATCTTGAAATTGTATATAGTTGCGCTCCTACATACAATTTGGAATGGACCATGCAAGACTGATTAGTAGTCACCATAAAACTAATGAATAAACACTACAATTTCTTTGAAGATTGTGAAAGATTAAATTTTATGAGATCTGCAAGAAGTGAAAAATAGGGACATAGTGTTAGGAACACCTACATATGTGCCTGTATTCTTCTGAGTTGAATTTACTCATCTGTGGAATTTTTCTTATTTGACAATTGATATTCCGTTCTTGTCCAATTCTCCCGTAGTAAGATTCTTAGGAAAAGTATTTGATTACCGAGTGTTGATACCCGACTGGATGTATCGACGTTCCTATCATTTCTTTTGATTTGATTTCATTTGAATGACCTGGGTAACGATCCGAGGAGCTTTCGAATGCGTACTCAAATTATGAAAACATGAGATATATTCATATTCGTTAAGTGTTTTCGTCTGTATCTGATCTGAAATTCTCTCGCATAGATTATGCGTTGACCTTACTCTTTTAATAGTAGTTATGTCTCCACATATCCCTGAATTTGTGAAGGATTATGAGTTATTATTAGTCTTTTGAGAAGTTCACATCTTATCGACGGCCATGAAACTGAAAAGTTGATAATGCCGGTAGAATGAATTGATTGATTATGACATGACGAAATTGTCTTAATTGATGGGAACTCGAGTAGAATTCCCCTAAAATGATAAGATGTTGATTATCAAAAGTGATCTAAATAATTTGTGATGGATGACCATATCCTGCATTTAGACTTAAAAAGTATACCATGAATGGTTGTGAACTAGTTATAGATATTATAATCTAGAAGGAACCTAATATGTATTTATTAAAAGATGTTTATCTTATCTGAAACTTTAGGAGGTATTTGTTGGTGAATTACATAGACTTTCGCCATTAAGGCAAGTTGAAATTGGTATTGATTATTGGTACATGACTTTTCAATGGGTTCAAAATAATTCTCGGAATCCTCTCGAATTGATCTCGGCTCTAAGTGGAATGATTGTTCTTGGTGACAAAAAGTGGGTTTGGTTTTCTAATCTACTAAACAGGGAAATGAATAATGTAAGAAAGATTTAAGCTTAAAACAATTAAAAAGTAAAACTAGACTTGACAATTTAAATCCAACAGTAAATGGAAAAATCCCCTAACAAAAACTACCCTATTCGAAAAACAAGTACTATGCGGAATAAATGCTCAATTCGGAATAAATCGCTTAATGCGGAAAAGAAGTCCTATTCGGAAAATAAGGCCTATGCGGAATGTTGCAGTCTATGCGGAATAAAGGAGATATTCCGAATAAGGGAAAACTTAAGAAGACTACTCGGAATAAATTATATTCCGAATAATAGAAAATAGAAATGGCAATTCGGAATGTTTTTCTTATGCGGAATAATGGCTCAATTCGGAATGTCCAAACATTCCGAATAAGGAAAAAATGAAATGGCAACTCGGAATATTTCTATATTCCGAGTAAGGGATGAAAGGCAAGGCTATTCGGAATATTAAATATTCCGAATAAGGGGGAATACAGATGGTCTATTCGGAAAGTCTGGATGAAGAACAGAAACAGTCACAGGAAAAAAGATTTTAAATCAAATCGACCCAAATACTCAAAAAGGTTTTACCAAACTAAACACAAATCTTCTATTGACTACAAGGATCAAATCCCAATCATAAAAACACAAATTCAACAACTTTTGAAAATCAAACTTGAACCAAATAAAACTTAAGAACTTGAAATGAAAAGATGATGAAGAACAAGATGAATGAAAAGATGTAATTGAAAGATTAATGTAAAAGTTAACAATAGTAATAATCAAACACTTACAAGATTCAAGGAAAAATGAAAAATCACCAAACACCCTAATGGTGTTGGTGATGAAACGAACCAAAGAAACTGGGAAAGGAAAATAAAACTAACTCCCTAAAAATGTGAAGGAAAAATCCTTTTATAGTCCTAGTGGTTGGTTGGTGAGTGGGCTTTCTCCCTTTCTTCTTGTCTTCTCGCCTTTTCAGAAAAGTTGACGTTTTTGATTCTGATTCGGGATTTGTCGACGATTAAATCCAACTCGTCTTTTAATTTCTTCGTTTAATAGACTTGAGTTTCTTCGACATATGTAAATCTTCCATCTTTGGTCCTTTTCTTCGATAAATCTTCAAATAGGCCCATTGACTTCAAATCTTTTGCATCTCTTGGACAATAGACTTCGTCTTTTAGTCTTTTTCCTTGATAAAACCCGTGCAATCCCATGTTTTCTTTAATATTCATCCGGTTAGCTCTGAAAACACAATAAACACAAAAACCACGCATAATTCCAAACAAATGATATTAAATACGTGTTTTGGTCTCGTTTTAGCCAGAATTAAGTGGTAAAAGGATGGGTGTTTACACACCTATCAAATCCCCTACACTTAACCATTGCCATGCCCTCATGCAATGCTTAGTGATAAAGCAAATTTACACTTTTCTCATAATCAATCAACCTTGGCCTTATTAATATACTACTAAATAGAAATTAAAGTACTAAGAGAAATTAAAACTTTAAAGTAAACAAAAGGATAGAAAATAGCTACGTGGAAATAACTTGCCAAGAGATCGAGGACTTACATTAGGGCTTTGGTGCTGCGAAGATTTATCACCCTCAAGTTTCACGTTCCCCAAACTAAGCTTAAAAACGAGATCATTGTTATTATAAGTTAGCAATTCAAACACTTACACACGTGGCTTAATTAAATGCTTAAACTCCCTCATTCCTAGGTATATCTCTTATATTTTATTTTTGTCTTAGAATGATCATGAAGATGCATTTTTGGACTTATTTCGATAGTTTAATTAGGCTGAAAGCAAAGTAGGACGATTTGATCAATAGTTAGCTAAAGGACAAAATCTCTTAAAACTGCTTCTCGGGATATCAAAAAGTTCATATCTTGGCATAACTCGGTTCACGATTTGAGACCTTTCTCGGGCCGATATTTGGCATGTACTTCATACTTCATATCTTCGAGAGACGTTCTTGAGATAATGGTCTTCTCATCATAATAGAGTTTCTTCACTTGGAGACTTTTGAGGGGTACTCCAACTTTGTTGACCACGACTTCATGATTATTTCTTCAATCTCTAATTGGGATTTTGAGATACAACGATCCGCCTCCTTTTCGGACTTGGATCTATTTATCCTCATACCTTGTTAGGGTCTTTTCGGATAGACTTCTCCATGATCCTTATGGGAGTTGATTGCTTTTCGTCGTGAGTCTTGATCCTTCATATTGATTTTGGGAATAATGCTTTTCACATCACTTTGGATCTTCAGCAATAAAATTGAATCCTCATGCCTTGTTAGGGCCTTTTCGGACTCGCCAATCTTCGCGCCCCGCTTCATAAGTTATGCCTTGGCTATGAACTCTTATCATTACCGAGCAACTTTTAAACGATCTTGGGCTAGAAGCTAAGTAACTTTTCAAATCGTACGACCTTACTTATTGCAGATAAGTTATTAGCAAGTGATGGGAGAATAGGCACATAATTACACCAAGTGAGCTTGCGCAAGAATACCGACTTATAATTGACTCTATCATTTCTCGTCCTCCACAATTTAAAATCTCAAGTAATGAGACTCGTGGATACTTAGCCTAATAAACCAATTAAGGTCTACATGGTTAAGGATACTAGCTAGAATAAACTTGGATAAGTCTATTCGGGTTGAGTCAAAATAATCGCAATGGGCCTAATAGATCAAAGATTTCTAAACTAGCTACACCATTTTATTAATATTTTTGACTTTATTATGGAATATATACATATGAAAGCAACGATAAAAATTTAAAAATTACAACTAAATGGCCAAAGTTAATAAAAATTTTGAAAAATGTTGAAAAATAGGATTTTCCGGTTAAATGAAGGCATTTTCATGGAAAAGTCCACTTAAAACTTCAATAGAAGTCCCCCCTACACTTATGATAAACATTGTCCTCAATGTTTAAGCATGTGGGAAAAGTCTCCCCTACACTTATGACATTGTGCACGTTGTTAACTCAAGTTAAGGAAGAGACGACTAAAGTGATCAATTTCAAATGTGAGTATGAAGAGAATTGCATCACGATAGTTTAGAGAGAGAACCGGATTTCGGATAACACGGAGCCACGGTTCGTCAAAGAATTCAAAGATTACATTTATCCCTGTAATCACATCACCACACAAAGACAAAGAACCTATACAGGTCCCCCTACACTTAGGAGGTTAAAACATAAAAGGATAGATACTCGGGTTGCCTCCCGAGTAGCGCTTGTTTTTGATAACCGAGTCACGAGCCTGTCTCGACCCAAAATTAGTTCATGGGGAACGTGGTGAGGGATGGAATCACCTCCTGAGAGGTGTCCTCACCAAAGTACAACTTCACTCGTTGGCCATTCACCTTAAAATTCGGTCCATTAGGTTGAGCGAGCTCGAGAGTACCATATGCAAAAATTTGGGCAATGGTGAATGGGCCGGACCAACGAGATTTCAGCTTGCCCAAAAAGATTTTCAACCGAGAGTTAAAAAGTAAGACTTTGTCTCCAACATGGAACTCTCGGTTCTTAATCTTGGAGTCGTGAATGAGCTTAGTTTGTTCCTTATAGATCAAAGAATTTTCGTAAGCCTCATTACGGAGTTCATTGAGCTCATTGAGTTGGATCTTGCGTAGGTCACCGGCTTTGTTAATATCAAAATTAGCCCACTTCAAGGCCCAGTAAGCCTTGTGCTCCAACTCAATGGGGAGGTGGCACGCTTTCCCGTACACAAGACGATAAGGCGTATAGCCGATCGGGGTCTTGTAAGCAGTACGGAAAGCCCACAATGCATCATCAAGTTTATCAGCCCATGCGGCACGATGCTCTCCCACGGTTCTTTCAAGAATTCGCTTCAGTCCTCGGTTGGATATTTCAGCCTGGCTATTAGTTTGTGGGTGGTAGGCTGTGGAAAGACGATGATTTACACCGTACTTAGCCATGACTCTTGCGAATTGGTCATTGCAAAAATGAGTCCCACGATCACTAATAATGGCACGAGGCACACCGAATCTAGCGAAAAGAGCTTTCAAAAAGTTACAAACCACCCTTGCGTCATTAGTGGGTAAAGCTTTGGCTTCAACCCACTTTGAAACGTAGTCAACGGCAACAAGGATATATTTGTTTCCTTTAGATGAAGGGAATGGCCCCATAAAGTCGATACCCCAAACGTCAAAGATTTCACATTCTTGTATGAAATTCTGAGGCATCTCGTCTTTATGTGTGATCGTGCCTTGTTTTTGGCAAACATCACATCATTTAACCATATTGTGAGTATCACGATATATGGAGGGCCAATAAAATCCCGAATCAAACACTTTTTTGGCGGTGTAGTTGGGACCAAAGTGACCACCGGTGGGTCCTTTGTGGCAAGCATCAAGGATTTCCGAAGCTACCGGTCCATCAACACATCGGCGAATAATCAGGTCGGCACATTGTTTGAATAGGTAAGGGTCGTCCCAAAAGTAAGTCTTAATGTCAGTGAAGAACTTTTTCTTTTGTTGGGACGTCAACCCTTCCTTGAGAATTCCACCCGCCAAGTAGTTTGCAAAGTCCACAAACCACGGGGTTTCATCAGATTTCGAATTTATAGACATTAAGGTCTCCAAGGGAAAAGAATCATTGATTTCTTTGTTCGGATGATCCCCTTGGTAAGGATCCTCTAGTCTGCTGAGATGGTCTGCGGCTAGGTTTTCTGCTCTTTTTTTATCGCGAATTTCGATCTTAAATTCCTGAAGCAGCAAAACCCAGCGAAGAAGTCTTGGTTTGGAATCTTGCTTTGTCAACAAGTACTTCAACGCGGAATGATCGGTATAAACGATTGTGGTGGAAAGGACAAGATAGGGGCGAAATTTTTCAAAGGCATAGACAACAGCTAAAAGCTCTTTTTCGATTGTCGTATAATGCAATTGTGCCCCAGTCATTGTGTTGCTAGCGTAATGGATTGGTTGGAAGTGTTTATTCACTCTTTGTCCCAGAACCGCACCAATAGCAAAGTCACTAGCATCGCACATCAACTCAAAGGGCAGCTCCCAATTAGGGGTAACCAAGACGGGTGCCTTAGTTAGCTTATCCTTAAGCGAGTTGAAGGCTTCAAGACACTCTTTGGAAAAGATAAAAGGAGTATCTTTTTCCAAGAGGTGGGTCATCGGGCGAGCGATTTGAGAAAAATCTTTGATGAATCGACGATAGAAGCCCGCACGACCCAGAAAACTTCTCACACCCTTCACGGTTGAAGGTGGAGGCAACTTGGCGATAACATCGACTTTAGCACGGTCTACTTCAAGACCGGCTTTGGAAATTTTGTGTCCCAGCACGATGCCTTCTTTTACCATAAAATGGCATTTTTTCCCAATTCAGAACAAGGCGAGTGTCTTCGCACCGCTTAAGCATACGTTCCAAATTGGCAAGGCAAGAAGAGAAGGAATTCCCGAAGACCGAGAAATCATCCATGAAGACTTCCATGGTTTGTTCAACCATGTCATGGAAGATAGCTAACATGCACCTTTGGAAAGTCCCGGGCGCATTACATAAGCCAAAAGGCATTCTTTTGTAAGCAAAAGTGCCATAGGGACAAGTGAATGTTGTCTTCTCTTGATCTTGGGGATCGATGGGTATTTGGAAATAACCCGAGAAACCATCAAGAAAGCAGTAATATTCATTACCCGCTAAACGTTCAAGCATTTGGTCCATAAAAGGTAGAGGGAAATGATCCTTTCTCGTGGCATCATTGAGTTTGCGGTAGTCTATACAAACTCTCCACCCAGTAACGAGACGAGTGGAAATCAACTCGTTGTGTTCATTGGGAACAACCATTATTCCGCCCTTTTGGGCACACAATGGATGGGACTAACCCATGGTGAATCCGAAATAGGGTAAATCATACCCGCATCAAGAAGTTTGATAACCTCTGTTTTGATGACTTCATGGATTTTTGGATTCACCCTTCGTTGGCTTTGAATTGTGGGCTTAAAGTCGTCCTCCATGAGAATTTTGTGTGTGCAGAAGTGAGGATCAATTCCACGAATGTCGGAGATTTTCCAAGCGATAGCTGTTTTATGCTTCTTCAACACGGCGACAAGTCGAGTTTTCTCTTCATCTTTTAGGTCCTTAGCAATGATGACTGGCAACTTCTTCTCTTCTTCAAGGAATACATACTCGAGATGGGGCGGCAACTCCTTAAGCTCTAAATCCGGAGGATTTTCGACGGGAGGCGTATTCGAAGTCGGAGTATCGATAGCAATAACCGTGGGAGATGGAGGCGAAGGATTGTCTTCGGTGATAAGATTGTCAAAGAAATTCATGTCTTCATCCCCATCGGTGGAAGAATCATTAATAGCTAAATTCACATCTCCCATGGTGTCTTCAAGATTGTTCCAAAATAAATCACTATCTCCAAATAGAGACAATGATGAATCAATAGAGGACACGGTCTCAACATTGGGAAGAGAGGTAGGAATACTTTTGCAAGCATCATTAAAGTGTTCTTCACAAGCCTCATCAAGAACGTCAATACAATTAACACTCTCATATGAATAAGGCTGTTTAGACAACTTTCCCATGTTGAAGACTACTTTATCGTCACCCACTCTCATGATAAGCTCACCAGCTTCAACATCAATGAGAGTGCGACCGGTCCTCAAGAATGGACGACCAACAATTAGTGGCACACGAGGGTCCATCTCGTAGTCGACGACAACAAAATCAGCAGGAAAGGTGAATTTGTCGACTCCTACAATGACGTCTTCGGCTATCCCCACTGGATAAGCAACCGTACGGTTAGCTAATTCCAAAGTCATTTTGGTGGGGACTAGCTCTGGGAGAGATAATTGCTTCCAAACGCTTAGAGGCATAAGATTAATACTGGCACCTAGATCGGCTAGGGCCATGAAATTCTCTACTCCCGGGAAATTACAAGGGATAAGAAAACGACCCAGATCACCAAGCTTGGTTGGCAATTTCCTTAAGAGCACTGCAGAGCAATTCTCATTAAGTTGGGTGTTGGCAATATCAAGGATCTTTTCCTTGTCGCTCAGAAGATCTTTAAACATTTTCGCATATTTAGGCATGTGAGCGAGAGCCTTAGCGAAGGAGATGTTAAAATTCAATTGTTTGAACATTTTAAGGAAGTTCGAAACCTGAATATCATCCTTGCTCTTTTGCTTCTCTTTCCTCAACCTTGAAGGATAAGGTATATTGGATGAAGAAGAAGGCTTTAGGGGAATAGGATCACTCACATCCTTGGGTGGAGGAGGGGTAGAAGGAAGAGGTGGAGAAATTGGGGAAGGAGAAGGATGAGGAATAGGAGCAGGTGACTCGTTCTCCTTAGTCACAATCACCGGTGGAGGTATAGGAAGCTCGGGTTCCTTGGTACCTTTGCCACTTCGAGTGGTGATTGCTTTCATCTCCCCTCTTGGATTTGCAACGGTGTTACTCGGAAGAGTACCCGAAGAAGAGGGTTGATTACCGTGGAAGAAACTAGCCATCATGTTTCTTAAGTCATTTGTTTGACTATCCATAGTGTTCTTCATATCAGCTCTCAAATCATTCCCTTGTTTCATCAGGTTTGCTTTCAAGTTGCGCACTTCCTGTTGGAGATTATCCACGATCACATCGTTAGTCCTCATGTAGGTTCCAATGTCTTGATGTGATGCGGGGGTTTGGTTGGAAGGAGCAGTGTATGCGGGTGGTTGATAAGCAGGTTGCTGGTAAACTTGGTTGTTTCGTTGAGGTGGTTGTTGCTGCTTGTGAGGAGGGATGTATGGTGTACGAGGTTGTTGTTGTTGTTGAGGAGAGCAGCTGATGTTTTGTTGTTGGTTTAGGTTGTTTGGGGGGAAACCAGGTGGAGAAAGATAGTTGTTGGAGCGGTAGCTAAGCAAATTTCGGTCACCTTGAGGTCTAGCTTGATAAGCAGGTTGAGGATAGGTGCCATATGCTGCATTGACATTCTCGGCTGGGTAATCTTGGGTGGCGGTACAAGTGGTGTAAGAATGAGGACCACCGCATATCTCACAAGGTTGGCTGACAGCGTTAACTTGAGCGTTTTTAGCGTTTCTGCTGTTGTTGTTGTTAACGGTGTGGGTGACAAGCGATTCAAGAAGCGTAGTGATTTTGTCCAGTCGCTTGTCGCTGTCACTAGTGCTAGCACTAGCGACATTGGTCCGAACACTCTTGGTTTGCACACGAGATTTATTCTCAATGATCTCCCAAGCAGCATTGGAAGTCTTAGCCAAAAGATTACCCCCCGAGGCACTGTTTAGTGAATCTTGGTCACTCATGCTTAAACCATTGTAAAAAGTATTAATTTGATGTACTTTGGTAAAACCATGTTGTGGGCATTTTCTTAAAAGATCTTTAAAACGATCCCAAGATTCACTAAACGACTCATCGTACTTTTGTTCAAAATTTATGATCTCATTCCGCAAAGCGGTAGTACGAGAGGGTGGGAAAAAGTAATTGATAAACTTGGTTTCCAAATCCGTCCACGAGAGAATACTCTGTGGCGGTTCCTTAGCAAGCCAATGCCGGGCTTGTCCCTCTAAAGAAAAGGGAAAAAGTTGTAACCTGATAACCTCTTGTGGAACACCATTGAACTTGACCGTGTTAGTGAGTTGCAAGAATCTCTTGATGTGGTCGTGTGGATCTTCAATGGTACGCCCCAAGAATGGTTGAGCAGAGACCATCTGGATAAAGCCTGATTTTAGCTCAAAGTTGTTGGCGGCAATTGGAGGTATGACAATTGGATCCGTGTTGCCATCTACATGAGCTTGCAGCAGTTCGATCATCGGGCGATTATCCGGTTGAGGTTCATTATTGTTGTTATTATTCATGTTGTTGTTGTTATTATTGTTGTTCGGAGGTGGTATGTTGTTGTTGTTTTGTACACCGGCCATGTCTAAGTGATCGAGAGGCTCGGGCTCTTGATAAGACGTGGATCGAGTGCGCATACACCTGCAAAAGAACGAACAAAGAAAAACAAAGCAAAAATATTTTTGATTTTTATGTTTTTAAATTTTTTTTTATTTTTGAAAATTTTATATTTTTTAGTGTTTTTGAAAATTTTATGAAAAAGGTGACGTTCACGGGGAACGGATCCCAAAATCCAAGTTCTCACAAAAAACTTTTGATCTTAACGAGAAGAGCCGGCAGCGGCGCCATTTGGTACATGACTTTTCAATGGGTTCAAAATAATTCTCAGAATCCTCTCGAATTGATCTCGGCTCTAAGTGGAATGATTGTTCTTGGTGACAAAAAGTGGGTTTGGTTTTCTAATCTACTAAACAGGGAAATGAATAATGTAAGAACGATTTAAGCTTAAAACAATTAAAAAGTAAAACTAGACTTGACAATTTAAATCCAACAGTAAATGGAAAAATCCCCTAACAAAAACTACCCTATTCGGAAAACAAGTACTATGCGGAATAAATGCTCAATTCGGAATAAATCGCTTAATGCGGAAAAGAAGTCCTATTCGGAAAATAAGGCCTATGCGGAATGTTGCAGTCTATGCGGAATAAAGGAGATATTCCGAATAAGGGAAAACTTAAGAAGACTACTCGGAATAAATTATATTCCGAATAATAGAAAATAGAAATGGCAATTCGGAATGTTTTTCTTATGCGGAATAATGGCTCAATTCGGAATGTCCAAACATTCCGAATAAGGAAAAAATGAAATGGCAACTCGGAATATTTCTATATTCCGAGTAAGGGATGAAAGGCAAGGCTATTCGGAATATTAAATATTCCAAATAAGGGGGAATACAGATGGTCTATTCGGAAAGTCTGGATGAAGAACAGAAACAGTCACAGGAAAAACGATTTTAAATCAAATCGACCCAAATACTCAAAAAGGTTTTACCAAACTAAACACAAATCTTCTATTGACTACAAGGATCAAATCCCAATCATAAAAACACAAATTCAACAACTTTTGAAAATCAAACTTGAACCAAATAAAACTTAAGAACTTGAAATAAAAAGATGATGAAGAACAAGATGAATGAAAAGATGGAATTGAAAGATTAATGTAAAAGTTAACAATAGTAATAATCAAACACTTACAAGATTCAAGGGAAAATGAAAAATCACCAAACACCCTAATGGTGTTGGTGATGAAACGAACCAAAGAAACTGGGAAAGGAAAATAAAACTAACTCCCTAAAAATGTGAAGGAAAAATCCTTTTATAGTCCTAGTGGTTGGTTGGTGAGTGGGCTTTCTCCCTTTCTTCTTGTCTTCTCGTCTTTTCAAAAAAGTTGACGTTTTTTATTCTGATTCGGGATTTGTCGACGATTAAATCCAACTCGTCTTTTAATTTCTTCGTTTAATAGACTTGAGTTTCTTCGACATATGTAAATCTTCCATCTTTGGTCCTTTTCTTCGATAAATCTTCAAATAGGCCCATTGACTTCAAATCTTTTGCATCTTTTGGACAATAGACTTCGTCTTTTAGTCTTTTTCCTTGATAAAACCCGTGCAATCCCATGTTTTCTTTAATATTCATCCGGTTAGCTCTGAAAACACAATAAACACAAAAACCACGCATAATTCCAAACAAATGATATTAAATACGTGTTTTGGTCTCGTTTTAGCCAGAATTAAGTGGTAAAAGGATGGGTGTTTACACACCTATCAATTATATTTCCGATGCTACACTTGTGGCTTGTGCACTGTACGTCAGCACCATCTGAATTTAAGGAATTACCGTACAACTGAGAGAGTTGTCGGAGAAAGATTTTATTCTACCAAGCCTGTCATCATGAAGAGCTATGGTGTTATCATTCCTTATAATTATAGATTACTGTTAACTGAGTAAATTGACAATCGAAAACAATATCCATAACTCGAAATGGAAGATTTGTTCGATCATTTACAAGGTTCTAGCGTATGTTTTAAAGATTTGATCTACGGCATGGTTATCATCAACTTCGCATCTGCGAAAAAGGATTATGTATTCCAATCACTACATCCTGTACTTGTAATGAACATTATGAGTTTCCCGTGATGTCGTTTGGATTGACTAATACACATGTAGCATTCATAAATTTGGTGAATCAAGTGTGTAGGCTGTAATTTGATAAAATCATGCTTGTGATCATTAAGGACTATTTGTTTATTTATAAGAATAAGAATGAGTTAATAATTATTTATAGATTGCCCTAAATTGGCCGAACAATGAAAACTTGAACCTTGAATAATTAACATGTGATTTAAGACTTAATTCTTTACACGATTTAACCATGTGATTAATAGATAATGGAAGCTATATTGACTTTTCAAAGATTAGAACCATTAACGCTTAGGGATTAAAAACTTAATCCTTTACATAAAATGACCGTTAGATTAATAATGGTAAGAGGTATGCATATAGACTCTTCAAAAATTAAGAGCCCTTTTAAGACTTTGGGTTTTACTAAAAAGAAAGTGCGAGTATATTTTGACAAATATTTTAACAAAGGATTTTTAAAGGGATTATTCCCTTATACACAAACCATTTAACTAAACTTCTGTTTAGGGGTAAATGTTTGTGTATACCTTAAGACAACCTAAGAAGGATTGAGGAAACCCATTTAAACCAAAACTTGAAATTTGAAACGACAATTTTTGCTTTTCAACTAAGAAAATTTTGACCAAAGCAGAACCAAAGATTTTTCGAACATTTACGAATCCTATTAATTACTTTCGATAAATCAACAAAAATCGTGTTAATTAAATTCAAATTTATTTTGAACATTTTATATAATTGGTCGAACTAAGAAATTTAAAACTTTTACGCTTCATAAAAATTAACTAATAATTATTTAATTAATTATGATAATTATCGACGCTTTAGACGACGGATTGAGTAAAACGAATAAAAATGATAGATGAGACGAAACCAAAACTTAAAAAATATGAAGAAAGAAACTTTGAATAAATACGGTTATGATATTTATTTCATCAGGAAGGTGAACGTAATTACTGACGCATAATATAGAAAGAATATCTGAGTGAATTGTGGACATGATAATTATATCATCATGAGAAGTGAATATAGATACCGACACATTATGTATAAAAGATAAAGAACCAATTAGGATGTGTTCTTTAATAATGAAGGTGCAAAATAAATTGCCGAACAATTTAAAATATAGCCGATGCTTATAAAAAGGATAATGTAGATAATAAAAAGGTTTCACGGCTAGTGTGAACCATTAGAGTTGAGAAGCCGATAGCGTTAAATGTTTTAAAGACCACATGTGATTGTCTAAATATGAAGGATTGTGAGATATAGTTATGTTGGAATTTGTAAGTATAAGTATTCTATTTATGTCATTTCTGACTAGAAGTATCTTTGTCTGAAGAAGTTGTACTGATGGCAATTATGAAGGCAGATAACGCCTCATACATTAGTAAACGTCTAGCTATTGCAAAGGTCGTCATCTGAATTTGATTCGATTTGGGTCATCGTCGACAGACTGACCAAATCTACTAATATCATTCCCGTTAATGATAAATGCAAAAGAGTTATGTAAACATAGTGTGCTTGTATCGATCATCTATATATCAAGATCCTCGCTTCGCATCGAATTTCTAGAGATTTGCTCAGAAATCAATAAGAAGGAACCTTGATGAGAGTACTATGTACCACTCCAAACCGAAGGGACGAGGTAAAGTAACGATACAAAGTAATATAAGTGTTGTTTTATGTTTGAATGATTGACCTTTGGTAATAGACCGTATAATCGTTTTCCTTTGGAGAGATTATCATTGATAATCATCTTGTTCGGATTGAGATCGAATCTTGTTAGGATCTAAATCTTAGAGCATCTGTAAGCAAGAGTTGAGATAAAGACATCCGACATACACCCATTGTGAGTTAGACATGTCTTTTAGGTTTAAGGTTTCCTATGATGGCGAACCTATCCTTGCAAAATACCCGACCCGCGAGATCTGAAATGATTGTTGAAATTAGGATTTGATTATTAACCTCCGATAGTGGGAAAGAGGTTATATGAATGTGAAATGTAGATCTTGAAGTGCCAAATGGGTAGCGAAGTTATGCCACAATTTTTAACCTTGGAAAAAAATGAATTCATGATCTGACAAATCATGGGATATAAGTCCCCGATTGTATGGGACCATTGAGATGATGTAAAAGATTGGTTTGAAAGGCATATAAGCTGGATCTACCCTAGGACTTCAAGAGCTGTGTGAAATATGTTTCGTATATCGAACTTGATGAAATGTCTATCAAGTGAAAATCTGAATTCTTCTTAATAAAGCTTAGATCGGCGAAAAGTTGCATTCATCAAAAAACCCGTGAACATCATGGATAGAGAAAGTAAGTCAACATTAAGCCTGATCTTATTCCCGTAGTTATGTTTGATAGAACTCGCATATTATAATGAATTGCACTTGTGAGAAAAGACCGAATGTGGAGGAAATACCCACATGGCTTTAACTCTATAAGAAGCGAGTAGTAAGATGATCTTTGAGGACAAAGATCCTGTTTAGGGGTAAATGCTGTGACAATCCGTCAATTTATGGTTGATATTTTATTCTCGAATATTATTTAAAAACATTATTTTAATGTTATAATATGAACTCACATATTTTTGAGAAGAAATTTGGATTTACTTCTTGAAGTAGCATCGACTACGTTTAAACCGGAGGATTCTACGTTACGTGCTTACGTTTACATACACCGTCTT
This sequence comes from Glebionis coronaria, assembly GCA_025667525.1. Classification (NCBI taxonomy): domain Eukaryota; kingdom Viridiplantae; phylum Streptophyta; class Magnoliopsida; order Asterales; family Asteraceae; genus Glebionis; species Glebionis coronaria. Next base: position 170,833,263 of record CM046876.1, on the reverse strand, counting down.
TGGTGACAGTCCGACATTTCAGAAAATAAATTTATCCGTAAATATTATTTTGGAGTTTTAAATTTGTGTTGGTTCATAAACTTACAAATTTACGAGAAGAGATTAGGACTTACGATTTTATTTTAACGTCCTTTACGACTAAACCGGAAACCTTAGGATTACGTATTTACGTTTTCGAACTCCGTTTTTGATGAGACAATTTTTATTAGATTCGTTTTGTGACGTTGATTCATAATTTATAAAAACGTTTTTCGTAAAACGACCCGAGGGCACGCAAATCGAGGAAACTAGAATCAAGGAATACCCGTAAATTAGTGGGATGAGACAAAAACAAGTTTTGTCTCACCCCACACATGGGGCGGCCCAAAGGAAGCCACCACACCAAATTTGGTGGCAAGTTTTTAGCTTAATGTTTACACATGTCACACAAGCTTACACATTAAGCTAACTTTCCACTAGCAACTTCACAAAACCACAAACACAGTCCACTAGCTCTCATTCCCACCATGCAAACAACTCACATTTCCTCTCTACTCCCCATTTTGGCCGTCCCTCATCCCACTCAAAACCCTTATTTGATCAAAAATCAACCATGAAATCCTATGTTATTTCTACATATGTTGAAGCCCTCTTGAAGCTCTCTTGAATGGTGGTGATTATAACATCCATGGAGGAGTTTTCTTGGTGTCTTGGGGCTGATTTCCCACAAGGAGTTTATGAAGATTGGTGGCCATGAAGATGGTCTTGGTGCATCACAAGTTTCTCCATCAAAATCCATGTTTTGATCACAACCTACATCATCATGGTGGTATAAAGATTGTCATCCTCATCTTCTTGTTATTTTGATTATGTAAACATGTATTTTATTTCCTATTGTATATGTATATGATGATTATATGATGATAAAAATGTTATGTGGGGATTTGGTGTTGATAAACATAATTAAAAAGGTGAAAAACTATAAAGAACAAGGCTAAAATCTTGCTTAAAAATGATGGCTGTATAAAACAGTAAAGAAACGGGTCATGGACTGATAAAATGATGAAATAGAATCCATTTACAGTAAGCTATATGTCTTGTACACATGTGAGACTTGGCCATGCAATGGAATCATTTTAATGAGTGAGATATGATCAAAACAAGTTTAGGGTATAAATCTGAGGTTACTGTTTTGGACGATTTTTAGAAAATACTTAAAGGATGATTCAACAGTAGCTATAGAATATTTAAATGGAGCACATATTATGTAGTTTATGTGATAAAAATTTGAGCTTATATCTCCATATAGAACTCAAGATATGGCAGTTTTGGTGAAAGTGAAGATAAAAATCAGATTTTTGGAATTAATGTTTATTATTATTATATAAGCACTCACATTTTAATGTATAAAATGTAAAAATAAAAACCCACTAACTTATAAAACTTATTTATATAAATATATAAAAGGTTAATTAGATGGATAAATTATATAAATGGTAATGAAATAATATTTATAAGTCATAAAAACTATAAACGTAATTTTTACGACTTTTTCGGCTGTCGCCGTAAAATTAACGTTTTTCGCCAAATAAAACTTAGACGACCAAACCCGTATAATGTAAAGTTTATAAAAGTCATGTACTGATATATAAGTATCTAATACAAGTAAAAACCGATAAAACCCGAACTATAAGAAATACGGACATTTACGAGCTAATTAAGCATATTGGACTAATAATTGGACTAAATAAGATAAAAACTTGTAAAAAGAACTTATTGGGCTTAACCCATTTAGGCCCAACTCGTAAAGTGTATATACTGATAATATAGGTATAAAATGGATTAAAACAAGTTAAAGAACTTGTAATAAGTTTATTGGACTTAAAACACGTAAATAGGTAAAACTAGTAAACTGGTATAAACGTTATCGACATATAACACTAAAATGAGTAAATGAGAATATGTAAACCCACTTGATCATCATATATATAAAATCATCATATGTATACATAATTGTTATTTTTATAAAGTCATTGGACATGAGTCTAAGACAAGTATTATTTGTCTAGGTTTCCGTGATTGAAGCACGTACCGTACGTCCGAGTTGCCGATAACCCGCCTTCCCACATCAACGTGAGTTCATAGCCTCGCACTCTTTTAAATGTTTTTATGAAATGTTTTATAAACCCGCGAGGGAGACAACATGTTAGTTTTTATAAAATAGGACACCATTTGTCCCGATTTCTTGTTTATTGATTTGGACCCGAATGATTGAATGACCCGATTGTATGACCCGATGAATGATTAAAGGACCCGATAGATGAAATCAAATGGATTATTAAAGTTAGGTTATGTCACTAAAAGTCCCATTAGCATGAATTGTGAACTACCGGGATTTGGTAGACGCTTATGCATTTAATAGTACTATTTGGGGACGATCACCCCAGTTCACGCCTTGACGGTTGATCCCCGTCGTGCCACATTGATTGGTAAGTGAATTTATGTATGAGAAGATTTCCATAGCGTGACCTTTGTGACGACACGCTACTTTAGATGGGCAAAATTGGTATCGGGTTAGCTACCCGTTGTTGGTTTAGTAAGGTAACAATCTCATGCGGCTTATAATAATCCAAAATTAACGAAATACTAATAGACGCTCCGAATTACGATGTATTGCCTGACTAGCAATACAGGGTCATACTATTGATATTATGTTTGTGTTTTGGTTTTTATAACCATATTCATATAACGGTTTTTTTTATTTAATCTATACAACGTTGCAAAACGTATTGTATGGTGTTTTTAACGACAATGATTCGTATAATGATTTTTAAGGCAAATGCCTATATTATGATTTTGATAAAGATTTGTATAAAATGATTTTGGCTATTTTATGGCCTATTACAATGGTTTGTATGAAATGATTTTTGGTAATAATTTTATACCAAAGTTATATTGATGGAATTTATTTAAACTCTATGAATTCACCCGGCGTTATCGCTGACCTTTTCTTTTAACATGTTTTATCTCAGATACTTGAAGGTAAATCTCGGGAAGACGACAAGAATTCATGGCCCGCACTTAAAACAATATTTTCCATTCAAATACTTTGTAAAACTTTGTATGAAATATAATGACTTGGGACCGATGTAACTTTGATATTTATGAATGGAAATGCTTTATTATTAAACGACGCGATTGTTATGCGTTGTCTATGATGTGAGTAATGTGATATCCCGTAACACCAACTAGTCTTCCGCTGTACTGAGTTGTATAAATTTGGGGGTGTTACATCTCAACAATGCAGGAGTCTAGATAAGTAGGTAACGATCCTACCACTTACCCAAGACAATAATAAACATAATCCAAAACAAACATATAGGTGCCAACAGTATCACTTATTCAAAACACATAAAATAACTAAGAAGAAACGGGGATCTCCTTCAAAATGCAATCCTAATGCATCCAAATCTAGCCACTTCTATCCTCAAGCTTAACCACATTCTCACCTGAAAGAGACACTAAAACACCTCAACATAAAGTTGGTGAGAGTCATAGGTTTAGACTCCAACGCCAAAACAAACCATAAGCTGTGAACAACAACCACTAACAAAAGAACATATGGACAATGTGATACAAACATGCATTAACAACTAATTCAAAATTTAACAACCAAGCCAAAATCCAACTCTCCCAGCCTTACCAAACACCATGGTCCCATAGGTGCCAATACACCTATGTACCAATCCCAAGGCTCCGCCTTGTCATTATCCATTGGTCCCATAGATGCTCACACATCTATGTACCTCCCCAAGGCCCCGCCTTGTCAACATCCCCTTGGTACCAAGTCAAAATATAAAACAATCAAGAATCATCTAGCAGTTAATCACGTAAGTAAGCACAAGTCCATCACCAAACACAAAACATTCACAACATAATTTATATAAACAAGACAGTGTCTCTTCCATCCCATCTGGAAGTCAAAATCATTAGTAAACATGGGACTATGAAACTCACCTGACTGAGCTTCTCCAAAAGTCCGCGCACTAGCAAAAAACTAACAAACCAAAAACACATAATCAAAACATGAACCAATCACTAAGACGGCTCATCAACCTATGATGGACGTCTAACCCTCTCACATATATATACCTCATTTATATGCTCTAAGAATCTCATTACACCCCTCTATAAAGCCCTTAACTTAGTTTACTTCATAATCCGTCCCATTAACATTTTAGCCAAAACAGTCCTGGTTTTTAGGTATCCAAACTATAAGCCAAACGCCCACCTAACCATATCCATGACCTCTGTAAAGGAAACCCTATGCCCTTACATATGTTAGATAACACCTCCCATTTACCCCAACCTTAAATATACTGTTAAGGCCCCGATATATATATATATACTTTTGTCTATCCAGATTTTACTGATTTTGAACATACAAAAGGTTTGTTATGATTAGGGGGTCTTACCCTAACCCACAATCTTAGCCCCAATGCAGATACTTCTTATAACATGTAAACCAACTCCCATGTTCGTTTTAAAGTCCCAATACAACCCTAAGTACCCCAAACAACCCAAAACTTAAAAAGAAAACAGGCTGATTTCAAAACTGTTTTGACCTTCGACTGTTGTAACCTATTTTTGACCCACTTCTCTACCTCCAGTTTAGTTCTCATTTCTTGCATTTGAAAGCCACTTCAATTAACTTTCTAGGGATACTTAGATCGCAAAATAAGAGTTTGTAGAACTCCCTATATGATCAAAACAATTGACCCAAAATTCTGCCCAGTTTTTAAAAACGGGTTTAATTAAATTAACCTAATTAATTACCCATGATCCTACTAATTACAAGCCCTAACTTATTTAATCATTATAATATCATTAATATATCATTAATATACTTTTTTTAATTTAAACCCTAACCTAAATCCATCATAAGATGATTAAAGAAAGCATTAAAACAATTAATTAAAAAGGGATTTGAAGGTTTTACCGTAAGATTAATGGAAGCCAATAATTTATGAAGAACCCTAATTTTTCTCCAAGTGATCATGATTTCTCTTTGCTCCAGGGATTATTATGTGTTTTGGTCCAATTAAAACATTATATGGTTAAACAAAAGAATCCTTACCTAATTATAAAAGCCTTGTTTCCTTTTTTATTTGTTTTCCTTTATCTTCTCCTTTTCTTGCGTCCAAAACCGACCATCACCCCTTAATTTTTTTTTTTAATTTTATTATTAATTAATATCTTATTAATATTACCTTAATTTTTCTTAATTTATTTCAGCTCCTAAAGCCTCCAAAACCTCAAAACCGTAAAACTAGTCAGTTTTTACGCGAATACCGTAAAAGACGTAAACTATACAGTTTTATAAAAACTCTTGGAATTTGAAATAAACTTTATATTTAAGTCCTAAATGACTTAAAACCATCCCGAAAAATACTCTTGTGACTAAATACCTCATCCGAGACCTCAAAATGCTAAACCGTAAATCGTAAAAATACGATTTTCTATAATACATATACGTATACATAAAACCACTAAATAGCACCATCTCAGTTCATAGTCACTACCATGTGAGCTCATAAACATGAAATCATCACACATTGTTTCACTCACAAGGTACCCCGTACCGGAAACGATATCCAAACCACAATCAATACACACCAATAAGCACATAAACACGTAAAGACACGTAACTAGCACAAAATAAAACTAAGTGACGAACCTCAAAACCACGGTTGTCACATCACTCCCTCCTAATAGAAATCTCGTCCCGAGATTTACTCCTTAGGATCAAAACATACCATTAGCAAACAACTGAGGATACTTGTTCTAAACGAACTCCTCTCATTTCCACGTGAACTTTAGTTCAAGTCTCAAATTACCACATATACTAACCAAGAATATTTAATTCATTGCCAAACTCTTGACCTCATAGTCAATAAATCTCACAAATGACTCTATGATAACACAAACTCTTATTAACATAAATCCCGAATAACCGTACATGCAAATATGCATTCTCAAACAACATTTACCAATCTTAATACACGTAATATAACATGTATACCACTCATTCCCCCCAGGTAATTCTATGCTCATAAGCTACTGGTCCGATCTTTCCAAAGATCATAAATGGACCTACAAAACTCTACATCAACTATTCCATTTTACCAAAACATACCACCCGTTACTATGGGTGAAACTTCCTACATAACTTTGTCACTAACTCTAGTGGTTTCCTCCTTTTCTACATAGCATCCCTTGTTGCTCTCATCCTTTCCACAAACACCATTATCTCATTAGTAGCATCTTTTACCAATTCTAGTTCACAATGGGGACAACTCAACCTGTCCTTTCATATAGTGCCTCAAATGGCATTTATTGACTTCTAGTATGATAACCATCATTATATGAAAACTCATCCATCGCTAATGAGTTTCCTAACTCCCTCTAAATCAATCACTCATGCCCTCAGTGTAACTCCTAAGGTTGTATAAATATCTCACTTGCCCATCCTTTTCCAGTTAGCTGGATATACTCATATCCAATCATGTTCATCAACTCCCTTTAGTCCGTACCCCAAACTACTTAAAAATTCCAATTTCCTTACGAAGTGACCTATGACGGTCATTCACATATCCATTAGTTCTTCCAATCCAAATCAACTTATGATCTATACACATCATCAAAAGGACGGTTATCTCAGTTAGTCTATCAACTGCCATCCAAACCCATGCTACAACTGCTTCCATTAAATTTGGATAGCTCATAGTAGCACCTATACACTTCTTTCTCACTTTTCTTCATGATTTTTTTTATACTCAACACTTCCTTTATACCTACACAATATCTTACCTTCAAGGTCATATTGCTCCTCATCTTGTCTCAGTTAGACCAAGCCCTTCGTCCCTATGGCACATTACACCTATAACTCCTCATCCATTCGATTATCGATATCAAGCCTCCCAATCAATCAGTATAGGTCAGTGTCATTTCCTTTTCCACACTACGACAGTATTAGCATGCTTATTTCCTTATTCCACCCATTAGGCTATACCAAAGTTTTACCTTCGGTTCCTATCTCGACCTACTTCATTCATGATTCGCATCTATCCACACTTCCTTCTTCTTCCTCAGCCCATACCATACATCACGATGTGATGCTTCCCATCGTTTCTTCCCTTGCCATAATCCTTCATAAGGCATTCCATACATATTAGGCTAACTTTTACGCAAAACCCTTTATTCAATCACATCCGTACGCAATCCTTCCAACTTCTCAACTACGTGACTTCTCATTCCTCTTGAAATATGAGATGAATTAGTCAGTCTATCGACTATCACCCAACTCTCGTCGTACTTATTCCTCCACCCCATTATGTATCCCTTTCACCAACTTCGTCCTTACATCACCCTTTCTAAGCTACTCCTATCTATGTAGGAAGTGTAGTCTACGTCCCTTTTCTCCATATGATTGTCCAAGCCACGCAACATACATGTTGACGCGTTCTCTGCTTTAGACAACGCAACTCGTGCAACCTACATCCTTCATCCAAACCACCCTAATACGTCATCCATATAGTTCAAGTTCGTCTCAGCTTCACTTCATTCTTCTTATTCCATGTCTCATCAACCATGCTTGCCTTTCCCAGATGGTACTTGGCCTTGCAATTTTCTTTTATCACTTAACTCCACCCATCACCTTTTCCAAATGTTCAATCAAGATGATTAAATATGTGTTGGAGACGTTCATGATCTGTATAGATCATTCTCTACGTCTTGTACCCCAAATGCCTCTAGCATTCTAGGTAGATATAACAATCCAGCTCCACTAACTAAGTCTATCTAGTCATCTATACGCCAAAATTTTCCAAGTAGCTTCACTTGTTTTTCTCACCACCAGTTCTCCTACTTCCTCCTAATAGAGACAGACTAGAGTTTCATGTGATTCCTTGCGGATCATACTCTCATCTTATACCCACATTAGTTTCCCTTTGTCTACTAAGCCATATTTTGAATTCTTATTCAATTCTCATACTTCTACTTTGATCTTGCACCCAACATGAGGTACTTTCAATTATCATCTTCTAGGAATACTTGGTTCTCTCCTTCCATGGTTCTCCCTTATTCCTACACTATCCCGTCCAACAAAAATTCCATACTTCATTCATCAAATCTATGGAAATCACTATTGGATAATGCATAGCTGTCTTTCCCAAAGATCTTTCATAACACCTTCACAAAACCGACTCTCTAATCACTTCTCCATGAAACTTATTCAGCTCAGCTTCACTCTGATACTCGATATGCCCTTCTTCGTCACGAACCATACGTAAATTTCCCATCATAGTGCTTGTCACCTTTCCAGTCCTCGCAACTTTTGTGACTCCTTCAAAATCTCTTGCATCCTTCTTGCAGCCGACACGTAGTCCTTTCAGCTCCTTGCTTCGTGATGTAGCTCTTTACGCACTCCTTCTCGTCTCCATGATGTTACCTAGGAACTTCACACTACCAGTAGCTTCTAACTTCAACTCATCTACCACAATATTTCTAAAAGTACTTCAACCCCTCAATGGCTCACTCTTCCTTACTTGTTGTACTTCACTGTTAATCAGTCTCCTACCAATCATTCTTTCACATTCCTATTTTCCTTCACGTGTCTACTACTACCTTGCCTCCATAACTATACCAATCCCTTGCAAGTTATTTACCCAACCTTTCCATTAGTATAAACTTTCTACTCTACCCTCACATCCGCTAGTACTTTCATCAATCTCCTAATGGTACTTCAACCAACTTCTCATAGCATGACATCTCGTTCCCACTACCAGTCAACTAACTTTACTTACTCTCTTATTCTTATAACCCATCTAAGTTTCCAAACTCCACAAATCTTAATCATTCCTTCAACACAACCTTTAAACCAAAACACATTTCTCCATTCTAATATCTAACCGTAAGTAATACTACCCAACTCTATCATCTCATCCTAACGTTTCCACAACCGCATAACTAAATCAGCCATGACGTGTAACAAAAGATTTCCAAACAATCGTGTCCCAATACAATATAGGGTAAAACAAACCCTAGCCAAAACAACTGAAAACAAAACAATGTAATCCGAAAGATCAATGGAGTGTGCCAACAACGAAAAATTTAGACTCTTCACGATCAGTATTACCAAATCTCGATACCTTAAAATTTTTTTAAACTTTCGTCCCAATTAGTTACTTCTCATAAGAACCAAACTTCAATACTACTAAAATCAATCATACTCATTTTGAACAATAAACTCATCTTTTATCGTCATTATTTTATCAAGGATATCAACTAGTTAGTATACTACAATCTTATTCTAACCATTATCTTGTTTACCCATATTAAACTTATTTCACTTGTTATAATGAAACCAATACATGTTTATAAAATACAGTGTTTTTTTTCATTTTATTCTATATTATTACTATTATTATCTTATAAAATCCATTTTGGCTGGTTATAACTAAACTACTACACATTTACAAGGTGTGGTGTTATTATTATCATTACTATAATAAAATCTCCCTTTTTACTCTTTCCGTCTAGTTAAATACTTCTAAAATTTTAACTCCACTTAAGAAATTTTTTGTAAAATTTCTTTACCCCTTTAAAATGTATTATCACATGTTACATAGAAAACTAATCCAATTATTTTCAAGACAAATTTTTTATAACTTACTACCACAAACTTAAAAAAAGATATGTAAGTCACGATATCATACCATACACTTACAAATTATTTTCAAAGTCGTTTTCCTATAATTAGCCACACTTATTTGCAAGAAAATTTAGTATTTCTCATTAATTAAAATACATACCCGAATGTAGACACACATCAAAAGACTCAAAACGTCGTTGGAACTCCATCAAACTCCAACACCAGAAAACACGAACAAACACAAGGTACGTTCAAGTTATAATAACTAGTGAACGACCATATACAATAACTTAACACATAGTAGTATATATACATCCGCATATATACCTATTTAATCACCCAAAACATACTCGTTACCATACATATCAGATCAACCAATCGCGTCATACACTCGTTCTTTTTCTACGAGTAACCACCATCTTACCACAAGGCATAAAACCTATCAGTAAAACTAGTCCCTATCGTGTGATCCCATAATCACACAACCTGACTATAACCCAAAACAATAACACACTCAAAAATATTCATATCGTAGGCAACCGTTACATAAACCCATATACTATACATATACCAATAATCCACATATCATCATATACAAGCATGTACTAACCCTCTTTCATGCAATCATACTTAGGAACCCATTGAAGTTGTGGTACTTGTATAACTATGTTGGCCACCATACTTATACAATTATCCTTTCCCCAATGCACTCCCTTTTATGATGACACTTATAAGAATCAATACAACACATAACACATAAATCCATCAACTCAGCTAAGCACATAACCACATAACCAATAAGGTCCAAAACTCCATCTATTAAAATAACATAGTAAAACTCTTGGAATACAGAAATCTATAGTCTAGCTAAAATAGCATAGACTAAATCTAAAACGAAAACATAATCAGTTATAAGTCATGTCGCCCATAAGAGTGGAAACAGCTTAAAATCCTTCATATCCACCTACTCCTACTAACTCGAACCACCACAAGATTCTTAGGGAACATGACTTAAACATAAAAAGGAAAATAATATCCCTCAGGTACATAAAATAACTCAACAAAAGATAGAAACTATCATGTACCAAATTATGTACTATAATGTACAATTTAAGCAAAATACAACAATGACTAGCGTGGACGATTATGGTTCAACCCGCACTAGTCACAACCCGAAAAGAAAATAACATGTGGCTAAGTATGAACCATAGTAGTTCATAACTTAACAAACATCACAAAATAACATCCAAACACATCAATTATTATAAAATGCACACATACTCCTATGACGCCTATGTGCAAGGACCCTTAAGCTATAGACTAGGCTACGCGACTGGGCAACCTAATTCTCTATAATTGTTGGCTCTGATACCATTCTGTCACACCCCACCATGGCGGAATATGGGGCGCGACGTATGGATATCATCACAACATGGCCGTCTATAGAGATAACTAAATGAAATAAGAAATGTCATAAAATGGTGACACAAATGTCATGACAATATCTCAACAATGCAGGAGTCTAGATAAGTAGGTAACAGTCCTACCACTTACCCAAGACAAACAATAAACATAATCCAAAACAAACATATAGGTGCCAACAGTATCACTTATTCAAAACACATAAAATAACTAAGAAGGAACGGGGATCTCCTTCTAAATGCAATCCTAATGCATCAAAATCTAGCCACTTCTATCCTCAAGCTTAACCACATTCTCACCTGAAAGAGACACTAAAACACCTCAACATAAAGTTGGTGAGATTCATAGGTTTAGACTCCAACGCCAAAACAAACCATAAGCTATGAACAACAACCACTAACAAAAGAACATATGGACAATGTGATACAAACATGCATTAACAACTAATTCAAGATTTAACAACCAAGCCAAAATCTAACGCTCCCAGCCTTACCAAACACCATGGTCCCATAGGTGCCCATACACCTATGTACCAATCCCAAGGCTCCGCCTTGTCATTATCCATTGGTCCCATAGATGCTCACACATCTATGTACCTCCCCAAGGCCCCGCCTTGTCACATCCCCTTGGTACCAAGTCAAAATATAAAACAATCAAGAATCATGTAGCAGTTAATCACGTAAGTAAGCACAAGTCCATCACCAAACACAAAACATTCACAACATAATTTATATAAACAAGACAGTGTCTCTTCCATCCCATCTGGAAGTCAAAATCATTAGTAAACATGGGACTATGAAACTCACCTGACTGAGCTTCTCCAAAAGCTAACAAACCAAAAACACATAATCAAAACATGAACCAATCACTAAGACGGCTCATCAACCTATGATGGACATCTAACCCTCTCACATATATATACCTCATTTATATGCTCTAAGAATCTCATTACACCCCTCTATAAAGCCCTTAACTTAGTTTACTTCATAACCCGTCCCGTTAACATTTTACCCAAAACAGTCCCGGTTTTTAGGTATCCAAACTATAAGCCAAACGCCCACCTAACCATACCCATGACCTCTGTAAAGGAAACCCTATGCCCTTATATATGTTAGCTAACACCTCCTATTTGCCCCAACCTTAAAGCTACTATTAAGGCCCCGATATATATATATATATATATATATATATATATATATATATATATATATATATATATATATATATATATATATATATATATATATATATATATATATATATATATATATATATATATATATATATATATACTTTTGTCTATCCAGATTTTACTGATTTTGAACATACGAAAAGTTTGTTATGATTAGGGGGTCTTACCCTAACCCACAATCTTAGCCCCAATGCAGATACTTCTTATAATATATAAACCAACTCCCATGTTCGTTTGAAAGTCCCAATGCAACCCTAAGTACCCTAAACAACCCAAAACTTAAAAAGAAAACAGGCTGATTTCAAAACTGTTTTGACCTCCGACTGTTGTAACCTGTTTTTGACCCACTTCCCGACCTCCAATTTAGTTCGTGTTTCTTGCATTTGAAATCCACTTCAATTACCTTTTCAGGGATACTTGGATCGCAAAATAAGAGTTTGTAGAGCTCCCTATATAATCAAAACAATTGACCCAAAATTCTGCCCAGTTTTTAAAAATGGGTTTAATTAAATTAACCTAATTAATTACCCATAATCCTACTAATTACAAGCCCTAACTTATTTAATCGTTATAATATCATTAATATATCATTAATATACTGTTTTTAATTTAAACCCTAACCTAAATCCATCATAAGATGATTAAAGAAAACATTAAAACAATTAATTAAAAAGGGATTTGAAGGTTTTACCTTAAGATTAATGGAAGCCAATAATTTATGAAGAACCCTAATTTTTCTCCAAGTGATCGTGATTTCTCTTTGCTTCAGGGATTATGATGTGTTTCGATCCAATTAAAACATTATATGGTTAAACAAAAGAACCTTACCCAATTATAAAAGCCTTGTTTCCTTTTTTATTTTTTTCCTTTTTCTTCTCCTTTTCTTGCGTCCAAAACTGACCATCACCCCCTTAATTTTCGTTTTTTTTTAATTTTATTATTAATTAATATCTTATTAATATTACCTTAATTTTCTTTAATTTATTTCAGCTCCTAAATCCTCCAAAACTCAAAACCGTAAAACTAGTAAGTTTTTACGCGAATACCGTAAAAGACGTAAACTATACAGTTTTATAAAAACTCTTGGAATTTGAAATAAACTTTATATTTAAGTCCTAAATGACTTAAACCATCCCGAAAAATAATCCCGTGACTAAATACCTCATCCGAGACCTCAAAATGCTAAACCGTAAATCGTAAAAATACGATTTTCTATAATACATATACTTATACATAAAACCACTAAATAACACCATCTCAGTTCATAGTCACTACCATGTGAGCTCATGAACATGAAATCATCACACATCGTTTCACTCACAAGGTACCCCGTACCGGAAACAATATCCAAACCACAATCTATACACACCAATAAGCACATAAACACGTAAAGACACGTAACTAGCACAAAATAAAACTAAGTGGCGAACCTCAAAACCACGGTTGTCACAAACGGTCTTCACCGATCGGTGGTAAAATGCTACCAAATTAGAATGAAATGTTCAAGGCCATTTCATACGTGTATATGTTTTGTTGCTAACTGTTTTATGCAGCATAACAAGAAGGTGACATTGCGGTGTTCAATCCAGAAGAAGTCGTCAACACATGCTTATGCTTTCTGCACTTAATACTTCAACAAATTCAAGGAAGTCTAAAAGTCAAGTCTTCCGCTGTATCAACTCTGAAGCTTTCAAGAATTTATAAAAGTATAAGTATGTGGATCATGAAGTCACGAAGAGGCAAATATCACAAGTGATGAATGCACAAGGTCACGGCAAGAGAACATGCTCAAGACCAAAGTCAAAGATCTCATCAGCATATTCACAAGAACAAGATCGAAGACTCAAGCATAGTATGCTAGGTTTAAGATTTTGTAAAATGGTGTGACCTCCTTTTGGGGGAGATTGTTGGAAATACGTTTGATAGGTGTAAAAACACCCATCCTTTTACCACTTATTGCTTGCTAAAACGAGACCAAAACGCGTATTTAATATCATTTGTTTGGAATTATGCGTGGTTTGTGTGTTTGTTGTGTTTTCATAGCCAACCGGATAAATATTAAAGAAAACATGAGATTGCACGGGTTTTATCGAAAAAAAAGACGAAAAGATGAAGTCTATAGTCCAAGAGATGCAAAAGATTTGAAGTCAATGGGCCTATTTGAAGATTTATCGAAGAAAAGGACCAAAGATGGAAAGATTTACATATGTCGAAGAACTCAAGTCGACTAAACGAAGAAAGTAAAAGACGAGTTGAATTTATTCATCGACAAATCCCGAATCAGAATCGAAATCGTCAACTTTACTGAAAAGACGAGAAGACAAAAAGAGAGGAGAAAAGCCCACTCACCAACCAAAGCCCAAGGCCTATAAATAGACCTTTCCTTCATATTTTCAAAGCTAGTTCATTTTTCTGTTTTCTTTCCTCCTGTTTCGTAGGAAACCAACACCCTTAAGGTGTTTGGTGATTTTTATTTTTCTTTGATTCCTTCATAAATCTTGTAAGTTTAATCTTTCCTTTTGTTTGTTAAACCTTAATCTTTCAATATCAAGTTTCCTTTTAATCTTGTTCTTTCTTTTCTTATTGATTCTAAGTTCTAAGTTTTTATTTTGTTGATTTTGATTCCTAAAAATAAGTGGGTTTTGAGTTTTTGTTGATTTGGTTTGATGTTTATCATTAGTAGATGATTAGTGGTTAGTTTGGTTTAATCCTTAGATTTATTTTGGTTGAATTTGACTAAAATTCGTGGTGTTTTGTTTCCCCTGTTCTTCGGACTGTTTCATTTCCCCAGATTCTGAATGAACTAATCATTCCGAACCAAGGATTTGTTAAAAACATTCCGAACCAGCTTTCTCTTCCAGTTATTCCGCATAAGCAGTTTATTCTGGATCAACATATTATTCCAAGCAAGTTTTAATTATTCCAGATCAAAGGATATTCTGGATAAACATATTTATTCTGAATGAGCTAAGTTTTCCGAATGAAGGGTTTTGTTTAGATTATTCCGGATGAAGCAACATTCCGGATGAACCATACATTCCGAACCAACCTTTTGTGTTAGTTATTCCGGATCAGTGATTTTTTCCGAATAAGCCAATATTCCGAATGAGTCATCTTTATTCCGAATCAAGCATACATTCCGAATGAGCAGTTTATTCCGGATCAGTTAATTATTCCGAGTGAGCAACTTTATTCCGGATCAAGCATTATTCCGGATCAGCTTAATATTCCGAGTGAATCAAATATTCCGCATAAAGGAAACATTCCGAACCAAGGTCTTTCAAAAGTTATTCCAAACCAAGCAAGTATTCCGGATGAACACAAATTATTCCGCATGAAGCTTATTCCGAGTCAACAGAATTATTCCGAATGAAGGTTATTTATTCCGCATGAGTTATTTATTCCGAACGAAGCCAATATTCCGGATCAAGCATTTTATTCCGAATAAGCAATTTTTCTGAGTTAAGGTATTTTACTGTTTTAGTTTAATTCAAGTTTTATTTTTATTAATTGCTTTTAGCTTATTTTTACTACTTCACGCATTTACCTTTTAATTAGAAATAGACAAAAAGCTCCCCCTTTTAGTTACCAAGAACAACAATTCCACTTTGAACCGTGATCAATTCGAGAAGATACCGAGAACGAAACAACGACAAATTTAATTGGGTACGAGCAACACAAAGAAAGATCTTGAAAAAGCTACCTTTTTAATTAACCAAAAATTAGTTATTAGCATTTTTCAAAGGAAAGTCTCGGTCACATCATTGTTAGCATAGATCACGAGCTATAGACTATTTAGGACATTGTAACTTGGAGTGACCTCCCTTTGGGGGAGATTGTTGGAAATACGTTTTTACGTATTTAGAAAGGATCAGTCACTCCAAAGATATATTCAAGTAATGGGCTCGTGATCCTATATGTAATCCATATAGCCCATATAGCCCACATGTAGGGTGGGCTATATATACCCCCTCCTAGCATGTTAGGAGGGATAGATCATTTTTGTTTTTACACACATTTCATCTTAATCAACCATTTCTCTCATTCTCCCCTTTCTCTCTCTTCTTTCTCTCTCTAGTTCTTCCTTTCTCCATCCATCTCAATAGATAAACTATAACATGCTTAATCCTTAGAAATTAAGGACCTACACTTTAGGTTTAGCATCTTCAACCTTCATGATTTGTCTAGAGTTCTGTTCACCATCATTCCTCTTGGGAGATCTACATTCTCTAGCAAAGTGTCCAAAAATATGGCAACTATAACACTCAACTTTTTATTTATCAAATCCAGTAGTCTCTTTCCTATTGAAAGTCATCTTTCTTCCAAATATCTTGTTCCACCTATTGGCTCTTATACTACTAAGAGCCATGTTCCACTTGATATCCATCTCCTCAAGATCAATATCACTAATTTGCTGAATATCTTCAAAACAGATTGATGATCCATTGGGCAAAGAAGCAATATAGGCACATAGAGTATCCAAATAAATTCATGCTGGTTTAAGATTTGGTGAAGCATGATTGTATGTGTCAGCGTTTGATGAGCCGCTGTCAAGAGAGGTTTGTCCGCTGATAAAACAAGAGTCGTCAGCGTCTAAAGTGTCATGGTGGGAAATAAAACCCATGCTTCTAAAAGGTGTTTTACTTCCTCGTTTAAGCAGAACTTCAGGTTACATGACCTTCAATTGATTGTAGATATCATCAAAGGTCATATTCTTGTAAGCTTGTGTTGCCAATATTGCATTGGCATGGATTTGCCAACCATCTCTAAGAGTTCCAAGGAAAGAAGAATTAACATCATCATCTTCAAACTCAGTTTCCATGAATGCCAGCTTGCTAGTAATGTCTTGAAGACAACTTCTCACTTCACTCAACTTTTCATTAGGTCAATCTTTAAAAACAGCAAAATCCATTACCAGCTTCTTCTTCCTCTGTTTGATAGTGTCCGCTTTACCACCATAGGTGATCTCAAGGGCTTCCCAAAGCTCTTTGGCAGATTCATAATTTTTGAATTTGTGCTGATTTTTACTTCCAAGAGCCAGTTTGAGAATGCTCAATGCCTTCATGTCAAGCCTTCTATCTGCTACCTCTGCAGCAGAGGTGGCTCTTCCATCTTCAGGTCTATGAATCAAATCTTCAGTCTTAGCATTGGTTGTTATCCTTTTGTCAACAAAGTCCAAGATCTTTTGAGCCTGGTTGAACTTGTTTCCAAGCTCAACGACCTCCCAGAGAACATAGTTGTCCACTTGGATATATTGCTGAAAATTTAACTTCCATATCTCAAAGATATCAGGGTCAAGCATAGGGATTTTGAGGTTATGGTTTAAGGATCTAGAACTTTGGTTTTCTAAGGTTGAGGTCAACATAATGTTTGTAAGGTTTTTGTGTAAATTAGGGTTTTGATGTTCTTCTGATCAAAAGTTCATCAACAAGCTCTGATACCACTTGTTGATCCCAAACTTAGATCGATTAGCTTTGTGTTATCGAGATTGAATCAAGTATAAGACGTAGAGAAACTTTGTGTTTATATCAGTTTAAGTGTTATGTGGAATTAACACTTAAATCAAAGAACAAAACAAAACACAAGGTATACCAAACTTTCACTTGTATTGATGAACGATTAAGTACAATGAAATTATTCCAAAAAACTATATCAATACTAAACCCTAAGAACTCCTTTTATAAAATAAGAAGTCTTGTACAATAAGCAAACTTGTCAACTATTTTGGGAAGATATATTAAGATAAACATAGAAAATACAATATACATGCATATCTTCCTAACATATAAAAACGTGTTGACTAAGTATTCTTGTTGTAGCTGGGATTTCACTTGTCAGCGCTTGAATATTTCTTGTCAGTGTCCAATCTGTCAGCGCCTAAATAAATCTTGTTAGCGTCTGAAATCCCTTTGTCAGCGGCATAGTGATGTAGCTAATTTTATTCCCAACACCAAATGAGTATATAGGAATAAGTTAGATGAGAACGGTGTTGTGTCTCGTAACAAGGAAAGACTTGTAGCACAAGGCTATAATCAACAAGAAGGGATTGATTATGATGAGACATATGCAACGGTAGTAAGATTAGAGTCCACTAGGATCCTTTTAGGTTATGCTTGTGCCTTAGCTTTTAAGCTTCAACAAATGGATGTAAAAAGTGTGTTTCTTAACGGTTTGATCAATGAGGAGGTATATGTGGCTCAACCTCCTAGCTTCATTGATTTTGAGAAACCGGATCATGTTTACAAGCTTAAGAAAGATCTTTATGGTCTTAAACAAGCACCCAAAGCTTGGTATGATAGACTTAAAGCATTTCTTGTAAAACATGAGTATACCATGGGATGGTAGACAATACACTCTTTACAAAGAAGAAAGGTTCTCACCTCATAATCGTACAAATATATGTTGATGACATTATATTTGGTTCAATACTTGTCAAACCTTGTGTGATGACTTTGCCAAAATCATGCATGACGACTTTGAAATGAGAATGATGGGAGAACTTAACTTCTTTTTAGGACTCCAAATTAGACAAATGGATGATGGTATTTTCTTTAATCAATCTAAGTACGTTAAATAAATGATAAAGAAATTTGGAATAGAGGACCATAGACCAGTGAAGACCCCTATGGCCTCAGATTCTGAACTCACTGTAGATTATGATTGTGATTCGATAGACAACACCTAATATAGAGGTATGATTCGTAGTTTGTTGTACCAAACGGCAAGTCGACCAGATATCATGTTTAGTGTTTGCCTTTGTGCTCGCTTCCAAGAGGCTCCCAAAACCTCTCACCTTGAAGCGGTTAAGCGTAGCTTCTGATACATTAAGGGCACTATACATTTAGGATTATGGTATCCTAATGGGACCGGCGTAGAAACCATAGTATACATGGACTCGGATCATGCGGGAGCTATGTGGACCAGAAAAGCACTAGTGGTGTTTGTACCTTCATGGGTTATTGTTTAACTTCTTGGTTCTCCAAGAAACAAACCGATCTTGCTATAGCCACCATGGAAGCCGAGTATGTAAGTGCCAGTAAAGCTTTTTAACAAGCTCTATGGATGAAGCAAGCGCTTGTTGATTACGGGATTACACTCAATGATGTTCCCATCATGTGTGATAATAAGGGTGCAATAGACCTTAGTAAGAATCCCGTGCAACATTCGCGAACTAAGCACATAGAAATTGGCCACCATTTCCTTAGGGAAAATGTTCAAAAAGGGGAACATTTCGATTGAGAAGGTACCCTCGGTAGAAAACTTAGCCGACATCTTCACTAAGCCACTTAAGAGGGAACCTTTTAATTATTTGCGTCTAGGTCTAGGTTTGATGGAACATATTCCTTACTTGCGCATTTTATTGATCGAGTCTTTTTCTGTTTTGAGACTTTTCATTCTTTGAGTCATTGAATATCTTAAACTCCTTTTGGAAAATTCCTCTTCTCATTTTCAAAATTCTCAAACTTCTTTCGAAAATGGTCGAGAAATGTTTTTGCATTGTTAATTCAATCTAAAAACATATTTCATGGCTTCTTGCTATTGATAACGAGCATACATAATTCATATGTATGAGTCTCTCAAATATAGAAAGAACAAAAATAAACTATGGAGGATCATTATGTCATGACTATGTGTCTAGATTAACACACTTCCAACATCGATTTTACTTTAAATCTATGTATTTTGGTCAAAATCTTGTTTGATGAGTTATTATGTGTTTTCTATGTCTATTATTGCTTTTTAGCATACCTCTATGATTAGTTAGACTAGAAAATTAGGATTTGCTGAATTGGAAAATTCTCCTTATCCACCAAAACTAAGTTTTTGTGGGCGGTTCTCAAATAACCCGCGGATCCATATATATATATATATATGGAACTATAGGTGGAGATAAGGAACCGCGGGTAGAGCTTTTGATTCTGAGTTTTCTGTAACTCCAAATTTGTTCCAACACTTTTTGGAATCTATGTTTCAAACCTTTGACCACCCCTAAATTATCTTGTACTTTCTCTATTTAATCCTAAGCATTTTGCATCCTTTCTCAAATCAACATGTCTTATTCACCAAATGAAAGCCTTGATTCTCCTCCATTTTCCCCAATCTCTTTCAATCAAAATTCACCAAAGAACACTCAAAATCGTATTTCTTCTTCTAATAATATTGATTGTGGAATCTCTTCTCTTCCACCACTAGCCTTTTGTGTTCTTCCTCCCTCACATGATAATGTCATGCATCATGGGACATATTGCCATTGTTGTCAATATCAACATCTTGTTATGGCTCATATCTATGAGGAATTGAATTACATCAAGAGTCTCCTAGTCAAACCGCCTCTTCACTATAACTATGAGATTACTACCAAGCCACCACCACCTCCTTCTGCCACTACCTAGTCTTTCATTTAAGCATGTGGATTGCTTATCTCCAAGACATTTAATTCAAGCAAATCTTAGAGTTCTAGTTTAACTAGGATTAGATTTATGCTTTTGTTTTGGCTTATTTTCTTTTTCATACATCTTTGTATGATTTATTTCCTTGTATCTTTATTCATGTTTTTTTAACATGACTTATCTTGGATCTTGGTTAACTTCTCTTTTCTTATCTTATTTTTCTTTTTGTGTAACCTTTGCTATATCTTCTTGGGTGTTTCTTCTCTTCTACTAACCCTTTTATGTAGCTTGTCAAGATAGCTCAATTCTTTGGTGCCCCAAGCAAGGGGGAGTAAGCACCAAGGGGGAGCACTTGCAAAGTCTGGTTCTTCTCTTCTACACAGTCTTTTGCAACCTTTTTGCTTCGACAAAGGGGGAAAAAGAAATAAACTCGCCTTCAAAAATCTTGTTTTTCACATGATTGAGCTTATGTATTGTCGGAATCAAAAAGAGGGGGATTGTTAATGCAATGATGCCTAAAAACGTTACTTGCATTTTTCGGTCTCGCTTTGTTTTGATTACGACAATATATAAAAGCAAGCATTTACAAAAACAACAAAAATGAATTCTTGAGTTCAAGTATTTTTCATTTCAACCATTATCACTTAAGGTATGAACAAACAAGTTTTCATCTTAATTAAGTGATCAAGGATAAACGTTTTCTTAAAACTCACCTTTTATTAAATGTGACAAAGTTTTTTATTAAACTTTATTTTCAAGAAAAGGTTTTATTAATTAAATATTTGAAAATTTTAAAATGGCATATTCCATATGGTTTAGGAATATCCCTTGGGGATAAACATTCCACTAGATGTGACTACCCTACTAAAAGACAAAAGGGCGCGGAGTCTACTCCCATGGTTCCTTAAATGCATATGCGGCTCCTTATCAATAAGGAACCGCGGGCACCAATAAGGAAATACGCCCAGAAATAGCCGTTGGACTTTTGTCTTATAAATAGTGGACCATTCTCAGATTTTATTTTTTCCTCTTTTGCACACAAATTTCTAGATTCAATCATACTTCTTAAATCATTCAAATCCTTGGTTACTTGGTTGATTACTACTTGTTTAGAAGTGAATCTCTCTCATCCCATCTCTTCCTCTTCAAGTGCAAAGAGAAGAACACTTTCATCCTTGAAGTGTTGAGTCTACCTCAAGATCTATTGAAGATCAAGTTTTATTTATTCATTCTTGTGTTATTGTGAAGATTCAAATAGTTGTGTTATTTAGAAGTTGTGTTGTTGTAAAGATCCAAATAGTTGTGTTATTTGGAAGTTGTGTATGTTGTGTGGTTAATACTTAGTTCTTAAAGTATATTGGTGTGATTGGTCCTAGCTAAGATTAGGGCTCGACTTTTAGCTTAGAGTCGGAAATTGGTTAAGCGACGTGTACGGTTTCTCCACCTTAAGGATCTTGTTGATTAGTGAAGTCTCGAGTAAGGAGTACTCGAGGAGTGGAGTAGGACGAGGAGTGAGCTTCGTTGCGAACCACTATAAATCCTTGGTTTTTGGTTTGATCTTTCTTTTCATTATCTCTTTACATTCATTATTCTTTACTTGAATATACTTGTGATTATTAGTTTAGTTCAACTATCCCTTGTCCATATTGTGTATAAGAAGATTTCACATATTTGCTCAAGTATAAGTTTTTGAAAAGGATTTTTAAAAACCCATATTTAATAAGTAAATTCAAGAAAGTATTCAACCACCCCCCTTCTAGTTTCTACAGGTTACACTCCCAAATTATTAAGTGACTAAAAGACTCACCCAAAAATCATTTGTTAGCGCTAGTCACATAAATATTCATATGCGTGACAAACAAAAAACGAAATGGTCATACAAACTGACTTCAAGTGTGACTTTTTATTTTGGTTTGGCACCTTCAGTCACACAAAATTTTTATTTGTGACTACACCAAAATCCATATGTCTGACCAAAACCACTTTTTGTACTAGTAGCTGGTAGTATTAATATTAATTCTGGTATTGCTATATTAATACCGATGTATAAACGTTAGTGCTGGCCGGGGAGGGAATTTTATATTATTATCGCTCAGATATTTGTGCTAATTACTTCGCTTCAAGGTAATCATTTAAAAAGATTTTTACATAATATTTCCTAAATGTCCATCAATAGCTTGTAGACTACTCTATAACTTTTCAATTTGGCAACTTGATTTTGGACGACCAAATCATATCTCCCAAATACGACAATAAATTCACAATTCAATTCACCAAACCTTCACTTTTACTATTATAAACTTAACCTAGACGTTTTTACTCTCTAAAATCACCCATCTTCAAACTTTTAACAGTGTTGACCTTAGCTTTCTATAAGAAACACAACCAGGTGGCTTATTTGAACAAGGATGATTATCAAGCAGTTTTTCACCAAGTTATTGACTTCTTATTAGGGAGTCATATCTCTTTTTCTCTCAATGTTAACTCCACTATTCTCAAAAGCATCTTTTATCAGTTTTGGGGTACTACTAGCGCTGGAGAAGCTGCTGATGGGACTCCATTATTGAAGGCTACAATCAATGGACAGGATTTGGTTATCTTTGAAGCTACTGTCCGAGAGCATCTTAGGTTGGAAGATGATGGTGGTGTCACTTCCTTATGGAAAACAGAGATACTAAAAGGGATGACTCTAATTGGTTATGCTACTTATGGCTCTTTAATGTTATACAAGGGAGCATTCTCACCACATTGTAGATTCTTGGTACATAATCTTCTTCACTGTATGAGACACAAGAGTGCATCATGGGATCAGTTTGGAAGCAACATTGCTACTGCATGTTAGGTGTAGTTGAAGCTGGTGTTGAGGAGGGAGCAACAAGCCCAACTGTTTCCGAACCTACATCACCTAGAGCAGAAGATAAACAATCCACTTCTCAACCACTCACAACCTGTGACACCCCCAAATCAGGTTTGCAACGGAATAGTAATTGGGTGTTAGTAGGTGGATCACAGAACAAATGGCACACAAAGCATTGATCATAATTACATGATTTGAAATACAATTGATACAAATATGGTTTTAGTACAATCAGTTGAAATGTTAAATATCAGTTGTTACATATATTCCAGTGAAAATAGATCCCCCAATTATTATGATGCTCCTAAATGATTCTCAGTCCATGCTCAAATAATCCAGCTTAATATCCTGAGAAGAACATGCTTAAAACAGTCAACATAATGTTGGTGAATTCATATAGTTTTGTAAAATCATAGTTTATTTGATATAAAAATCAAGTTTAGTATCTCAAAATATCCAGTATAGTATTTCTTAAGGTTTGACAAAAATCAAGTTCAGAAATATCAAAATGTTCCATATTGTACTGCACAAGGTGTGATAAAAATCCAGTTCAAAGATCTCAGTATGTTCCATGTATTAATGTACCAAATAATATAAAGTCAGGTTTAGAACCGCAAACATCACAAACATAGTATCGAACAAAGCCAAATACTATAAGGTAATTACATTCCCATATTGCCCGAAACTGAGTCTTGACAGTTAAGTCCTCGACAATGAGGACCCTTCGCCTTATTAAAAGGCACCCAATAATAATAAGTTCTGACATGTGAAACATCTGTTGTACTGGCCGAGGCACAGTGAGCATGACTCACCCAGATGGGGATGGTAAATCCCAAATAGATCTATTTATAACATTCAGGCAATTCAAAAATTCTAACTGTTTCAGATGCACGGGTCATGCGGGTTCATCTACAATAGGCAAATGTAATCAAAGGTGACAGTTCAGTTTGTGTCCTATAAAATATGTTACCAGTTTTATCCACAGCATTAATCAACGGTTTATTAAATATAAGTATAGGGCCATGATATTAAATCATATAGTCAAAACAACTTATAGCATGTCTCCCCCTCGCGGGTTAGTAAAAACATAAATAGTAGTGAAAGGCGACGCTATGAACTCACCTGATTAGCAGTATCCGGATAATATCACAGATAGTCCAGATAGTATGCTCACGATACAGTTAATTACCTAAGTAATTTAAATGATCTCAGTATATGCATATACAATGCATAGATGCGTCCAGATAATTAAAGTTCATGCTTATACTTGTTTTAAATATCTTGCCGTTTATTACTCGATCTGTATGTATTTATTTATACATAATATTATACATAGTGAGTCCTTCAAGTTTCTACAATTCACATTAAAAACCCTAAAGTTTATTTAATGTATAAAACTTTAGTTAAATTGCACCATGGTCCTCAAGTTTAATATTTACCAAATAAGCCCCTAGGTTATAAGTTTAAGGAAATGACGGTTTAGTCCTTTTGGTTAAGGGTTTCTTTTAATTAACTAACTAATAAAAGAACTAGGGATTATTAATCTTTCGGCATATGGCAAAACAAGTCCTCCACATTTTTAATCATGTAATACTTTCGGTTCTTGCCATAAATAGTCCCTAGGGTTTATATAACTTTCGAAACACGGCAAGAATAGTCCCTCAATTTATAATTTAGGGTTAGGGCTCGTATACCTTTCAAGTGATGACACAAATAGTCCCTTAAGTTTGAATTAGGGTTTAATACCTATGCTAAGTTACGAAGCAGCCCCTAGGGCTTAAATAACTTTCGGCTAATTACACAAACAGTCCCTAGGTTTGTAAAACATGTATTTAACTTTCGGTAAATTGCAAGGATGGTCCTTAGGGTTTCAATAGGTCTCGGATTAAATTAAATAGTCCTTAAACTTTCAGATAATTACTATATTAGTCCTTGTGTTTCATGTCCTTGTCATTATAAGTTACCTTTGTCACGTTTTTAGTCCCTAAAAGTTATATAACTACATTGTTGGTCCGAAAACTTTTATAAGTTATATTTTTAGTGTCAAAAGTTTATATAAGTTTAAAAATACCAAATGGGCTTATTATACTCTTAATGGGCTTTACAAGGCCCGTTAACCATTTTATTAAATCTAAATGGGCTTATCAATATTACTAAGTCCAATAAATTATAAGACTATCTTAATGGGCTTATATAGCAAGTATGGGCTTTCTAAAGGATTGGCTACTATTCATTGGGCTTAACTAAATCCATTAACCATATATAGGCTTCTAGATAAATTAAGGCATTGTTATTAATTACTCAAGGAGTTTATAGATCTAAGGTTTTTAACTAAGTTTACTACAAGTTTAACCAAGTTAACCACAAGATCCATAAAGAGACTTATAGCCCACGGCTATAAAATATATTTGTGAGGGTTTCATGATTTTTCTAGGTTTATTATAGGAGTATATGTTCATGTATTTTATAGTTAAGTAAACTTAGCATCATTTCTTGTGAACCTAAAATAGCCGTGACCTATATTTATATATATTTACAAGTTTTTGAGTTTCAACAAGTTCATAGTATGAGTTCATGTAAGTGATTAAGTGAATGCAAAATGAATATATAAGATATGTATAAGTTTGTACGACTTACTTGTTAAGATGATGAAGGTGATGATAAGTAAACCAAAGAAACCTTAAGCTTATAAATCAACAATGGTAACCCTATCTTATAAAAATAAACCGTGGCCTATAATGTATATATAGGTTCTTGAAGTTGTCTTGGAGATCAAGTTGGTATAGGAGTAACCAATGATTAGTATTTATGTTGTATGAGACATAGATTTGAGTTAATAAATGAGGAAATAAGTGAACTTGGAAGGACTTTGGTGATGAACAAAAATAAAGCCGTGGGTTTTGAGAGGTGAGATGAGATTGATGTCAAGTGTTCTATGTTGGGTGACTTTGAATCTTGGATAGATTCGGATGTGTTGAGGATATAGGAAGAAATAGAGAAATCTTTGTGTATCTTTGTACTTAGTACTTGTGTATCCTTGGAAGATCATGTAGGATATGTTAGGATATGTTGTAAGATATGATTCATAATAGACACATGCTCAAAAATAGCAAATTGACTTTCCTCCCTATTTTGCAAATGTTGCCGTGTGTTTATGGGTCAAAGGGGGACAAGATTGACAATGTATAGTATTTGTGTATGGTGACATAGTGTTGTGTAAGTATGGCATAGTATGCATGTGTAAGAAAGTATAGCAAGTTGTATGGTTCCTTGTAAGTATAGTATGCATTTGTTGAGTTATAGGTATTTTTGTTGAAGCTTTAGGTAATTTAGTTAAAGTATATAATGAATATATCATTATAATATTTAACTTGAAGAAAGTAATTAAATGAAAATGTTAAAATAATGTACATTGTTTTTAAAGTGTTAGGTGTTTATTTCCATTATAAAATATATGTAAATATATACACATAGAAATAAATCCAAGTACTTAATAATTTAATTAAGTAAAGTTACAGTTTATCTCAAAATATGTACTGAGGTGATGAATCTGTTATTCATTCAGGTAAAAGTGTGTATATAAAATTAAGTTAAAATACTTCACTATTTTTATATACTAAAATCATGATTTTTGTATGAAATAAGTCTTGTGATGGTGTATTGTAAAGGTGGTCTGTAAAATATTAAATAATGAACGATAATAATAATGAGGTCGGTGACGTGTCAAAAGCCCAAATTTTGGGGTTTTACAGCACTTACCCGTTATTTTAGCTTTGTCCTCAAAGCTTAAAATGAAGTTACTCGTCCAGAGAACAAGTGAGGACACTTTTTCTTGAACGTGTAATCTTGTGAACTCAAGTTTAGACTCATAGGTGATATTTTAGAAGGTAGTTATTGATCGTATGCTTCCGATGAGTACATTCTAATAAACAAGGTAACTTGTCTTTTAAGTTTTGATAATTTACACATTTGGTCCTTCTATTTTTGTAATGTTACCCTTAGCGCACAAATAGTTTTTCCAATGAAAATAACTTAGGGCTCAAAATAAGTTTCAAAAGCGACAAAATCAACCTCTATGGTTTTTAATCCGTGTTAAATCAACTAGGGATTCTTTCAAGTTTGTTAATGTCTACGTTTAGCCCTTAAGAATTTGTAAAAGGTTCATTAAATCATATTTGAGTTCTAATAAGTTTACAAAGTGGATAGAATAGGACAAGTTCGTTTTAAGTCTTGGTTTTTATTTAAGTGGGCTTCCCGATATACTTCTAGCCTGTGGAAAGCAAACATTAGTTTGACTCCAAAGCTTCACTTAGTGAAATGGCTAGGATTATTGTTGATAGTGATTGGGTAGGAAGTTGCAAAGAATCTGCTTCATTTGTGGCTGAGCTGGGGCATAAGTTGCGTAGAGAAGAAGTACTTCAAATGATGGAAATCAAAGAAGAGACCAAGAATAAGGAAGTGCGCATCCCTGGTGAGATGCTAAAAGGGTCATGCATCTACTGTTGGTGGTTCAAAATTTGCACAATTTCGACTTCTAAAAGGAGGAAGTCATTCATTTCAAGGCTTGTTAGACAATGGTATTGTCGAACTAATTGGATCTGAAGAGGAAGAAGATTGTCTAAAATTATGAGACATCAATTATCTCTTTCCGGAGGTGACAAACATAACCCTACAATATACACCCATTGTGAGTTGGGCACGTCTTTTATTCTTGGGTTTGTTTTCCTCGTCGATTTGAGAAATGTGAGCTTAGAAGATAAGGCATCCTCTTACCAAGTATTTCTGGGCTTCGATACAAGAAATGACACTAAGTCTAGTGTCAAAAAAGTCTGTGTTACCGTCGCCTCGAATGATCGAGGTTTCACCTCATGGCAGATGAAACAGCTTTATTTTCTGTGACACCCTAAAGGGGTCAAATGAAACGGAAGTCGCCACCCCAAAAAGGGTTTAAAAATGCAGCGGAAATGGACACCCCCGAATGGGGCCGAATGCAGCGGAAGTGGTATTTGGGGTTAAGGATAAGCCAAAAGTCAAGAGCACAACGCTTTGATCTAAAAGAGATGAACACGAATCTTCCTATGTTTTTGGGTGAGGATGTAATGACATCACATATAAGTTATCTTAAGGATAAGATATTACTAGAGGAATTCGCGAGTCAAAAAGGATTACATTCCATAACTGGATAAATAAAATAACATCAATTATGAGTCATGTCGAATATATTTAAGCTCATGTGATTATAGATTTCTATTTACATCGATAAGCGTCCTCATCCACGTAAGGTAAAATTTATAACTCCATTCGGTGACCTATGATTTCTTTATTCAAACGAAAAAGAGTCCCAATTCGTTTCAATAAGGATTTCATATCCCACCTTACCTAAATATTTCCGGCAAGGCTTATTATTTAGAATAAATATAATATCTAAGATAATAGATATTATTAAGATACTTTACAGCCCGTTTGCTTATAACCTTCGTCTTCAGACGTCCCATAACATCTTAATACGAAATTATAAATAAACTTCTGGTCCGGTGGCTTAAGATTTCACTCTTAGACGTCCCATAACGTCTTGAGGGGAAATCGTCATTAACTTAGGATCAAGAGACTCAGGTCCCATATGTATAATATAGGATCATAAGTACCTTGATGTTGAGTTCCACCGCATCATTTAAAGATGCAAACTTATCCAAATAATACCACGTGAAAATACTAAAAGCAAACGTGTATAAGTAGTTAATAAGTCGTGTTCCGTAGATATACGTACAAAATTATAAGCGAGAGAAAAATAAATGTTGACGCGCGATAACGTGCGCAAGAATACGTATCAAACAAGGAACGCATATATACAATATAATGATATATTACAATCATAAGTATAGATATAATAGCAAGTTCAAGCATCTAATAAAAGGTGTACACGGGATAATGCTCCCTAGTCTGTTTTTTAAATATTCCAGTATGTAAGGTTGTTGTAAATCCGTTCCTATTATGTGGCCAGTAAGTTTTCCAAGTAGTCAAAATAGACTAACCGGTTTATAGTTATCAATTAATTATAAGCAGAAATCAGCATATATGAAATGATTAGCGTATAAGCTGAAGCTTGATACAAAATTAATCATGGAGGATTTTAAAATTCT
Source organism: Glebionis coronaria (assembly GCA_025667525.1). Classification (NCBI taxonomy): domain Eukaryota; kingdom Viridiplantae; phylum Streptophyta; class Magnoliopsida; order Asterales; family Asteraceae; genus Glebionis; species Glebionis coronaria. The sequence goes on along the minus strand of CM046876.1, from coordinate 170,803,571 downwards.
TAGTATAAGATTTTCAGGATTTATTTGGATTTCATTATAATACCAACTCGTTTTTAGGCAATCCATTTATGTTACTGTATTTTAGTTAAATACATCGTTGTACAAGTATTAATAACTTCCATTTAAATTTGTTATTAATAATATCATTTAAGTAAAAGTATTTTACTTACTTGATAAGTGTGAAAACACTCATCAATAATGATCCAAAAACCACTCAAAACACTGTCAAATACATAATATTTAACTTTAAAATGTCAGAATTACGCGTGTATTTGCGTTTCATGTGTTTTCAGGTAAGAAGATACATTTTTGAGCAAAGACGCGTTTTCATGGATTTATTTGGCAAAAAGACGAAGAAAATAATAAAAGAAGCCAATGATGACCAAAGATACAAGATATGTGAAGATCAAGGGCTGATAATGGCAAAAGACCAAAGTTTTCAAAGTGAAATACTTATTAAACACAATATGCCAAAGTTTGAATATTTCAGGGATCAAAGCTGCCAAGTTTGGGAACTTCTTATTATAATCAGCCAAATGGACCAATCATATGCATCTATTCCTTTCACTTGGATTAAACAAAGTCAGCCAATCACATTTTGGTAAAAAGATAAGATCCGTGTGAAGCTGTGAAGACCAACAGAAAAGCGACACGTCACCATTCTTTTCACACTAAGATTGAGAGAGCAAGAGGCAGTTTCATGGAAACCTTTAAACACAAAAAATGATCATGAGACGAAGAAGAATTCAGGAATACAATCTAATTGAAATATCATTCAACAAAGAAGAAACCCCCAATCCTGGAGATGATCAAGAACCTAACAGATTTCATCCATGTGGCGCTTTCTTACTGGGTGATACACGTCATCGAAACCTCCCTCACTTCACTCCTTGGCTATAAATATTCTCTCAACCTCTCATTTGGAGCAGTTAGTTTAGGTGTTTTTACACATAGTAGTTAGTTGGTAGTTTTAGGAGTAGTTAGTAAAATTTACTCACAGTTCGTTTAATTTTGTTTAGTTAGTCTAAACATTCAGTTACTTTCTGTTAGTAGACAGTTAATATTGTAACAACTTTCTGCCATTAATGGATTGTCAAGCTTTTTCTCTCGAATCCTTTCTTCATGCTTAATACCTTCACACATAGTTGTTTTAGTCAGTTAAGCATCTGTTACAATTCGGTTAATTCAGTTACAATTTCCTCCATTAAGGAAAGTTTACAGTTTTTCATTCTTCTTACTTACCTACTGAGCTTATGCTTTGTTTTCAGTCGCTCTCATAAAAGCTTATGTCTTGTTCCTTTGAAATCCAAAAGTGAGTTTACAAGTGTTCTGAGTTTACAAGATTGTTCTGTTTTCAGCTTTAAAAAGCGATTGTTAATTTCTTAGTCTTAAATACTGTTACTTTAATAAGCTCAAAATATATGTGCTTATGCTAGTTCTTTAAGACTGTCATTCATGTGTTTCTGCAATTAAAAGTAGTATAGATGGTTTTATTATGAGTTTCTGCGAAGAATCTGATCAGTTTTGTTAGTTTAAGATTGCTCAAATTAGGATAAATTTGGTAGTGATCCAGTGAGGTTTGTTTGACATTGGTAATGTAGATAAAGGTTCATACAGAATTCAGTTTTGTTCGTTCGTATCAGTTTGATTTTGCAGGATAACAAGCTAAGCATATTGGCGGTTTAAAGATTCATTTCAGAAAACTTAATCTGTCGATAGCAGCAGATCAAAGGACTGGTGGTAGTTCGGATAGTAGAACTTTTAGTGAACAAGCGAGCTCAGCGCTCCGCTTCGCCCACAACGGAGGCCTGGCAATCTTGGTTAAGCACGACTTTCCTTTTTCTGCATTTAGTAGTAAAGAACTGCGTGTGGCTCAGTTGTAGTGTAGATGTGTCTGTGATATGTTTAAAAGGACTTGTTATTAGATGTATTTTAACTGTACTTGTTCAATCTTTGATTTGAGTTTGTGAGTCGTTCATATTTTGATTAGAGTTTGATAGCTTTTCATAATTTCTGTGCGTGCATTCCAGTAGACTAGCGTTTGGGACAGTCAAGTTTTAGACAAATTGTGGAAATTTGTATTGTGATTTAGTTAGTGTAAATTGTATAAAATTTGATCATTAGTCAGTTTAGTCAATTGCAGCCTATTAATTTCATAGCGTATTATATCAGTAGGTTTGAATAAGTCAAAAAGTTACACATAAGCTGTTAAATGAGTGTTCATGTTTAGAGGATTTCAATTCAACTGAGTTGGGTCAGAAGTATAGCTAGGTTCGACTATAGTTTACTTTTTGTATAGTCTGCTATTGATTTAATGCAGAATAATAGAGATTGATCAACAACTTTGCTGTGAGATAAGGCTTCTATTAAAACTAATAATATAGGAAAAAAATGAGTAGCTAGACAGAATCAAACTCTGGACTTCTAGCTTACACAGCCACGCCTTTACCAGTAGGGCTACTTCCTTATTATTGTACATGTTTTGAAATATAATGGTTTAGTTGTATTCTCTTTATTGAACAAAATTTTGTTATTAAAACCGTAGCTAGCTGAAGTTTGTTATACATTTGCATTGTTAAGTTTCTTTTGAAGCTCATTGTAAACGTTTTTTTTTACTTTTTAGCAAATACTGACTTTAGGAACAGTAGTTTGTTGTTTTGCTTGTTTTGTCTTGAATTAATTTTGAGTTTTTTTTGTTAACTACTTGTATTACATTTAAATTGTTGTCATGTAAATGTTCAAATTTAGTTTAGTAGTATTAATAGCATAATAGTAGGATATTATATTAGTATATTTTCTCGATTTCCGTGTCGTTTATGTTTTTGTCGAAAGTAGTATAAATTGTATTTTTTTTTATTTTGTGCAATTAATTGTCGTACTTGCAATGTTTTTTAGCTTAGTACGTATATGTAGGTGATATAGTATAATATTTTATATTTTTTTACATGCTTTTTGTGCCAAGTAGTTAATAATTCCAAACAAGATCTTTTAACCAAAAACAATCAAGTCGAGCTTAAAACGTTATATCAATTCGGATTGAGTCGAGAAAAACGAACTAAAAAGAGAAATATTAAATGGCGCCGCTGCCGGTTCTTTTCGTGAAGATTAACGATTTCGAGTGAGACGATTGGATTTTGGGATCCGTTCCTTTGTGAACGTTATTTTTTACGTATTATAAATCAAAAACATAAAAAAAAAAATCAAAAAGATAAAAATACAAAAAAAATAAAAAAATCACAAAATCAATTCTTTTCCTAAAGAATTGAACCAAAAAAATAAAAAATCCAAAAAGTAATCTTTTTCCTAAAAGATTACACCCAAAAATATATATTATATCGTTTTCATCGTTTTTATGTACATATAGTATTTTTCTTAAAAAACAAATACATACAAAAATATTTTATCTATATTATTATATGTAAATACGTATACATATACGAAGAACCAAGTTACCTATCTCCATAAGTATTGCCGAGGCAATACACCGTGTTGAGGGGCGTTCCGGTCCTTGACACGCGTATCGATCCAATTTAATTAAGCAAGAATAGATAAATACTTCCAATTGGCAATAATTCGAAGAATACAAACTACAAAGTGAATAGAAAGGAGATGTTCTATAAAATGCCATCTAAGGGTCAATAGGTACTTAAGTGCTTCGCGCCACCTAACCCCCCGTTCACTAGTGCGTATTCTAAGAAGGAAGGCTTTATTGGGGGTCTTGCACCCAAGTAGTAATTATATATATACTTTCTTGTGGATATTTCATATCGAACCTCGAGGGAGATAATCTCTTCTCTCTCAAAAGTCGACCGAGGGCTACTCCCTCATTCCTCGTGTTTATTTACACGTGTACCCGCACACGTGTAAACATACCACCTTTGGTGTATTACTTCCTTCCCCGAGGAAGCTTTTAAACGTCATTATACTTGTATATACATTCGGCCACCTTGTTACACATGGATACTCGTTCCATGTTGGAGATTTTGCAACAACGATCCGCCAACGCTAATTATTTGCCTTGTTCGACTTGTGGTGGTCCACACGATACTTATTTATGTGATCAAAACAATGGTTATTATGGGGAGGGATATGCTTACAATGGAACCGAGAACCCTAATTTTCAACCTAACACTCAAATGGACTACACTTGTAATGACTATATGGGATATTCCGGTTTTTCATCACAACCTCCACCATCATTTCATGATCAAACATTTAATGAGCCATACCAGAACCAAGGATTTTCCAATTATGAAGGTTTTCAAAACAATGATACTTTTCAAGGCTGTAATCAAGAAACCTTTCATAATCAAGGATTTTCAAATAATGAAGGCTTTCAAAATGATGAAAATTTCCCATGCTATAATCAAGATACTTTTCAAAATCAAGCATTTTCACATTATGAGGGTTTTCAAAATGAAGGGAATTTTCAAGGTTACAATCATGAGAATTTTCATAATCAAGACTCTTTTCAAACCTATAATCCACCTAATTATAGAAATCCACCTCCACCCTATTCTTCGACTTATTCATGTGAGCTTTGTGGAAAAGAACCCCATTATGGTTATGATTGTAGACCGAGGGATCCGCCATCTTATGACCCTAATTTTGTCGAGAAGTTTTATTCTTTACTTGCGATAATAAACAAGTCGAACGATGACGTTTATAAGATGCTTGATAGTATGAAAAACATGAGCTACAAGGAAATGAAAGACACGCACCGATGGTTAAAGGAAAGAATTCAATCTACTAAGGAAGAGGAAATTAAGTCTTGGCAATATGATGACAAGGAATTCGGTGATTTGTATCGTGAATTGTTGAACAAATTTTCTTGTCGCCTCAGGAAATATTTAAATGATTTCCTCCTTAAGATTGTTATAATCGAGGAAGAAGAACAATACATGACTACTTTTACTCGTAGGCCTTATCCATTATTAGATGAAGATGATGAGGAACCTTCGATTTGTATGACACTTAATGATGACACACCTTCATCACCTTTACCTCACGTGGAACCCACCGACTCTTTAACCATGGGGGACGAGCCTCTTAGCACTAATAGAAACACCGATTTGGATGAATTAACCTCTTCTAGTGTTGAGAACCTTATCCCAGTCCAAAGAGAGTTTGAGGGTATTTCCAACGAACCATGTGATGAGCTTTGTATTGATACCTCTTCTCCTCATGATCATATTGAGATTTTATCACATATTGACCTTCATGCTACTACTAGTGATTTTGGTGACTTTGATCTTGATGAATTGTTCAAAGAAAGGGATAATGAGATTGAGGAAGAGTTTATGCAAGATATAGAGGATGATGATTGTGATTCTAGTGAGGCATCTTATGATATATTATCCGAGGACTTTTCATGTCAAGATGACCTTCCTAATTTGGATGAAGATGTTGATTATATAGAAGAAGTGGAAGATGTTCATATTCGTGAGGTTTTATCAAACGTTTATCATCTTATCTCCTCGATTGAAGCATTGAACACAAACCATAATGATGATTCCATAGAAGAAGAACCTTTCATTGATATTTCTTCACCGGTTTTTGAGGTTGCACCTATTGATTTTTATGATGATATCATCCCTTTGAGTGATTCTCTCAATACACCTTCTTTTGAGCCGTCTATTCCCACCCTTCCACCCTTGAAGTTGGTTATTGATGAAGATCCTATACTCTTAGAGATTGATCCTTTTTCACCTATGGCACCTTTAGAACCTAAAACCTTTGATATGGATTCTCATATGGATATTGATGCCACCATAGAGGCTTATCTTGATAATATTGATATTGAGGTCGATGATAGTGATTCTAGTTGGGAAACGAAGATTCGTCTTAGTGAGAACTTGCTTTTTGAGACCATAGAGATTACACCTCCTTCACAAGACACTATTCATCTTGATCCTTCTTTTTCTATGCCTTCTATGGAAGATTACCCACCTTTTGATGATGATGAAGAGCCTAACATGGACATAATAGTTATGAATGTTTTGATACCTACACCTTCATTGTCTCATGATGCTTTGATCACTAAGGGGGAATCTTATATGGTTGATATGAGCTCATCTTCTTATTTTCCAATGAAGAGAAAGGTTTTTGATCCTGGGATACGTATGTTTGGGAAAAATTGGTTTTCATCTACTCCACTTAAGAGTGTGATTTAGATTGAGATGGAATTCTTGTATGAGCTTACTTTGGTGATACTACCTACTTTGGAGTTGTTCACTTGTCGAGATGGAAACTATGTATTTGATCCTGGGGTGCTTCCTATTTAAGAGATTTCGTATGTTGGACAAACTTGAGACACGTTGGACCGTTCCATTTATCGAGGCGGATATTGTAAATCTTATAGTAAATGGCAACGTGCTAAGTTTGAGTGTATCATGTGAGACGTGCTTCAAAGTGGATATCCTTTATTCTCCATGATGGTTTCCCCAAGGACAACCTAATTCGGGGCCGAGTCGAGCTAGCGACTTAGGGTTAAAAAAACTCAAGCATTGAATAACTAGGTTAGAAAACGTAGAGTAGATTTTCAATAGGTTAGGTTTAATTAAAAGGATGTCATAGTAGAGTTGAAGTGGAGGGGTGCCTTTCTTCGTCTTTTGGTGTTTGTTTCAAGGGTTGCTCTCTCACATTTCATGCTTGGAGCTTATGGAGGAGGCCCGTGTATCTGGTTCACTTCGATTAGTTTTTGCTATCGTGATATTAAACATTGTGCTTAAAATGAATACCCTTTAGTTGTCTCTTTCGTAGCTTGAGTTAAGCAACGTAATCATTGTCATAAGTGTAGGGGAGTTTACTCCAGTACTCTTAAACATTGAGGACAATGTTTATCTTAAGTGTAGGGGAGACTTCTATCGAAGTGACCTTACCTAGACCATTGCCTTAACTTCATGATAACATGGAAAATTAATTTTTCAAACATTTTTCAAATTTTTGATCTACTTTGGCCACCAAAAATATGCATTCATAATTTTTGCATCTATCATTTTTCATTTGCATAACACATTTGCATTGTACATATTTCTTCTTTTATCTTTCATCAAAAATATATAAAAAGGAAAAAAAATAAAATAAAAACATGGTTTAACAAGTTTAGACTTCTTTGACATATTAGGCCCGCCATGGATATTTTGACTTAACCCGCGTTTGCTTATCTTAGCATTCTCTAGCTAGTATCCTTAACCATGTAGTCCTTCATTGGTCTATTAGGCTAAGCATCCACCAATCTCATTATTTGAGATTTTAAATTTGTGGAGAATGGGAAATGATAGAGTTGAAGCAAGTGTAAAAGGGCTAGATAGACTTCATGATAATTACTTGTGGCTAA